>CM075977.1:201137586-201209652 GCA_038087875.1 Malacoraja senta | reverse complement strand
TAGAGAGAGAGAGAGAGGGGTATAGAGAGAGAGAGAGAGAGAGATGGAGAGGTGGGGTATAGAGAGAGAGAGAGAGAGAGAGAGAGAGTGAGGGGTATAGAGAGAGAGAGAGAGAGAGAGGGGTATATATATATATATATATAGAGAGAGAGAGAGGGGTATAGAGAGAGAGAGAGAGAGAGAGAGAGAGGGGTATAGAGAGAGAGAGAGAGAGAGAGAGAGAGGGGTATAGAGAGAGAGAGAGAGAGAGAGAGAGAGGGGTATAGAGAGAGAGAGAGAGAGAGAGAGAGAGAGGGGGTATAGAGAGAGAGAGATAGAGAGAGAGGGGTATAGAGAGAGAGAGAGAGAGAGAGAGAGAGAGGGGTATAGAGAGAGAGAGAGAGAGAGAGAGAGATGGAGTTAGAGAAGGGGTATATATATATATTAGAGAGAGAGGGGTATAGAGAGAGAGAGAGAGAGGGGTATAGAGAGAGATCATCTCGCTCCTCTCCTCTTACACTCTCTCACACTCACATTATATATATTCAAAACTGGTCGTGTGGCAACTAAAGTTTCTATTTCTTTCTATCATTGTTGGCTGTGAAGAAACTCAGCAGCAGAAGGTGAAACTAGACAGCACAGTGTAAGTGGCATGGCAAAGAGAGGGAGGGGATACTAGGGTTACTTGAAGTTAGAGAAATTAATATTCCTACCACTGGGTTGCAAGCTCCCCAAGCACAGGAACAGGCCCTTCAACCCTTAATATCTATGGTGAACATAATGCCAAGATAAACTACTGTGTAATGTGTAAAACATAATGTGGCTCAATAAAAAGCAAATCTGTTTCTTTTTTTTGCAAATCATACCCTATAATACAAACTGATTGGAATCCAGAAATTGCTCTATAGATCAGGTACAAATTTGATGTATAAAAATGTATATTGATAAAGAAAATGGATTAAATGGTCTGTAGTGAAACTCTTATGAGGGTTTCACTCGAGACCCGAAACGTCACCCATTCCTTCTCTCCAGAGATGCTGGCTGTCCCACGGAGTTACTCCAGCATTTTGTGTCTGTCTTCTATCAATGCCTCTCATGATTGTATTTACTTCAGTCACAACCGGCATTCCAGAGAAAACAATTCAAGTCTATCCAACTTCTCTCTGCAGCCTCTGCACCCTTTCCAAAGCCTCTGCCTCCTTCCTGTAACAGGCGACCAGAACTGCGCAGTACTTCAAGTGCAGCCCAACCAAAGTCCTATAAAGCTGGCATCATGACTTATTGACTTATAATCAATCTCCCAACTTATGAAAGCAAGCACACTATACGTATTATTCACCACTCTATTTACTTGTGTTGCCACTTTCAGAGAGTTATTGACTTGGACCTCAAGATTCCTTGTACATGAATACCGTTAAGAGACCTGCCATTGATTGCGTATTTTCTGTTACATTTAACCTCTCAAAAGGCAACACCTCACGCTTGCTCCATCTACCATTTCTCTGCATGTGTCTGTAACTGATCCATATCCCGTTGTACACTTTGGCAAGTTATATCCAGAACACGCTGCCAGGGAAGGTGGTAGAGCTGTAGCAATGCTTAAGGGAAATTTAGGCAGTTGAACAAGTAGGAGTTGGAGGGATATATACATTTGCATGCAGGCAGATGTGAAAATTACATTGGCATCGTGGTTGGCACAGATATTGTGGGCCGATTAGTGACTCCTATTATTTATGACCTTATTGTCTGCCCATCATAAGGTCATAAGGTCATAAATAATAGGAGCAGAATTAGGCCATTCAGCCCATCAAGTCTACTCCACCATTCAATCATGGCAGATCTATCTCTCCTTCCTAACCCCATTCTCCTCCTTCCTTCCCATAATCCCTGACACCCATACTAATCAAGAATTTATCTATCTCTGCCTTAAAAATATCCATAGATGGCCTCCACAGCCATTTGTAGCAAAGAATTCCTCAGATTCACCACGTTCTGATTAAAGAAATTCCTCCTCATCTCCTTCCTAAAGGAACGTCCTTTAATTCTGAGGCTATGACCTCGAACCCTAGACTCTTCTACTAGTGGAAACATCTTCTCCACATCCACTCTATCCAAATATTTCACTATTCATTAAGTGTCAATGAGGTTCCCCCTCATTCTTCTAAACTCCAGCGAGTACATGCCCAGTGTCGTCAAACGCTCATCATATGTTAACCCACTGTTCCTGGGATCATTCTTGGAAACCTCCTCTGGATCCTTTCCAGAGCCAACATATCCTTCCTTAGATATGGTGCTCAAATTGCTCCCAATACTCCAAATGCGGCCTGACCAGCACCTAATAGAGCCTCACCATTACACCCTGTTTCTGTACACAAGCACTCTTGAAATAAATTGCTTTCTTTATCACCAATTTTAGGAATCCTGCACCAGCACTCCCAAGTCCCTTTGCATTTCTGATTTCTGGATTCTCTCCACATTTAGAAAATAGTCTTCACCTTTATTCCTACTACCAAAATGCATGACTCCACACTTTACTACACTTATCACCTATCCTATCCCACACCATTCCTATCAATAGTGCTCGGAATGTCTCCAGAGGTGAGGATGTCATGGTCTGGGGTCTACCCTTAGTATTGATTTCTTCAGAAAGCCACAGGAGGTCGTAAGCTTCATAGCATAATCTCAAGTGAGCAAATAGATTTTAGTTTAGATGAGTTTAGTTCTGTTTAGTTTAGTTTATAGAGTGTGGAAATTTAGTTCATACAGTGTGGAAACAGATCGATCGGCCCACTGAGTCCATGCCGACCAACAATCACCCCCTACGGTAACTCTATCCTACACAGTAGGGGGCAGTTTACAGAAGCCAATTAGCCTACAAACCTGCACGCCTTTCGAATGGGGGAGGAAACCGGAGCACCAGGAGAAAACCCATGCGGCCACGGGGAGAATGTACAAACTCCGTACAGACAACACCCATAATCAGGTTCGAACCCGGGTCTCTGGAACTCTAAGGCAGCAACTCAACTGCTGTGCCACCGTGCCACACTGCTGGAGACAAGTAGTTAGGATCAGAGACAACAGCTTTGTTCTTCACTGTATTTTAGTTGAGGATATTCCTGCTCACCCACTCATGGATCTCAAGCAAGCATTCTGAAAACTTAGAGACAGTGGGTGAGTTGCTGCCTTGGTGAGGTAAAGCTAAATGCCATCAGTGTTGGCATTTTTTTTAATGCTATTGCTAAAGGGCCACATATTTGAGAAATATAGAAGTGTCAGAGAGGCACAAGGGTTGAATATAGTGTGCAAGTAAGGCATAACTGAATGCTTTACGTTATTATGTGTCAGATGGTCTTGCCAGTGTGCAATCTGCACACAATTGTGTGTGATGTCCTAATGTTATTAGCTACACTGTACAACCAATGGCAGCAAATGCGACCTTGCCTGGAAGGCCTCAAGTTTATCCAGCTGCAAGAACTAGGTAAGAATGGAATGTGGTTAGTTTTTCTGAATAGGCCTGAATAGTTTTTTTAATGCCACAATGGATGACAAAGTGTGAGATCGTACAAATATCCCCAGCTCCAGACTGGAAGGAGCTTGATGAATGAATGAATGAATGAATGAATGCATGCATGAATGAAAACTTTATTGTCACATGTGACCAGTCACAGTGAAACTCTTTGCTTGCATACCCAAGATATGAAAATAGTCACCACATAAGGGCATGGATAAAGTCACAATGTATACACAGTATCTGCGCCAGGTCCCCCTTTGTTCTCCCCCCCCCCCACCCAATGTCGGGTCCCCGTTGCTCTTCCTCCTCCCTCATGGCGATCCCCTCACACTAGGTCCTCCTTTGTTCCTTCCCCCGGCAGCGGCATCCTCAATTCCACGTGTCCGTCCTCGTCCGTCGGTCGGCGCCATCATCGACCGCTGCACCGACCTCTCCACTAACGCTGCCGGGTCCTCTTCCGACGCCTCCGTGGCGCCGGCCCAGGCCCCAGCCGCATGGCTCCGTCCACTCGCGATGCGCGGGCTCTGAGCTCGGCCGCGGGCTCCACCGACCCAGGCTCTGTCAGCTGCCGGCTCTGACCCGCGGGGGGGTTCCAGCCTCGCCGACTCCGCGGCTCAGTGGGAGGCATGGAAGCTGACTACAATGATGAATTCGGAAAAGCAATCCTTAACCCGGTCTGATGTGATGTTAGTGGCAGGGGTGAGGCGGAAATTTCAGTGAAATCTTCCTAATTGAACCAAGAGAGGCTGCCAAACTCAATCTCCCATTGATGTACAGGTAGCTGAAGGGCTTCTTGACTTCATGTCAAGATGTCTTCACCCTCCATCCACCCACCACTCTCCCCCCCCACCTCCCACCATGTCCCTCCCTCCTTCAGCAATTGTCCTACCCTGGATTCAATCTTCTCACTTGCCCATTAATGTCGGGAAAGTTACAATAACTAGAGGTTAACCATTAACCATAAATGATGTTCCACTAGAAGGTCTGGCAATGGAACGTCATTCGCTGGCAACGGCGCATGATGTAGCCAATAACATTAGGACATGCCATGCGGAAAGCACACTGTGGAGCTTTTATTCCTCTCATGATTTTATACACCTCTATAAGATCACCCCTCATCCTCCTGCGCTCCAAGGAATAGTGTCTCAGCCTACTCAACCTCTCCCTATACCCCAGACCCTCTAACCCAGGCAACATCCCTTGTAAATCTTCTCTGAACCCTTTATAGCTTGAGAACATCTTTCCTATAACATGGTGCCCAGACTGATCACAATACTCTAAATGCAGCCACACCAACGTCTTATATGTTGCCACATGCCACACTTTGTCTCACGCTCACCACTCTTCCAGCCTTCCCCTTCCTATTTAAATTAGTCTGAAGAAGGTCCCAACCCAAATTGTCATCTAGCCATATTCTCCAGAGATGCTTCCTGACCTGCTGAGTTACTGCAACACTTTGTGTCCTGTTTTTGTAAACCAGCACCTGCAGTTCCTGCTGTCTGCCCACATACCCAACAGGATGAGAAATTGCCCAGGTATTTCCTGTTCAGAAAAATCAGGACATGTCCAATCTGGTTTATAACTGCCTAATCAGTCCACACCAAGTCATCTTTGTGTCCCATATTTCTTCTGGAAGATCAAGGTTTGACATGGTCTATGTCAAGTGAGCATTTCAGGCTGCATTTTTATTTTGACAAGCACTCACTGAGCATGTCCTAACCCCTTTTCCCAGCACCATACACCTCACCAATGTAGGCAAAGTTGTTTTTTTCATTGTTCTGGCCAAAAAAATTAGTGTGACCGCCAAGTAGATTCTCATCAAAGCTTCTTGCTCATGCATGGAATAATAGCACTTAAAACAATGTCATCAAATGTAACAGCCATTATGCTGAGAGGATAAAACCAGGTCACAATATCCCCGTGGGATTCACTTTAATAAGTTCAATTTATCTTTCCAGTAATGTTCCCAGTTAATAGCAAAACTGCAAGAAAATCAGATTATGTTTCTTTCTACTTTTCGTTCTCTGCCCCCATGAAATGTCCCATCACAAATTGCTGTCTTAAAATTTGACGTGTCATTAATTTAGGGAGCATCTTGCATTTTTTTCCCAGTAATAATGCAAAGAGATCAGACGTGGTTACTGTAAAAAGATAGTTCCTCGCCAAAGGTCCGCGGCAGCAACAGAAGTATCAATAATTAAGACACGGCATAATCATTGTGTTCTAATTCAGCCAGCTTTTCACCTTTCGTATCGGGTTAATCAGAATGCTTATTCAAATGTAGCCTAATAAGACTGAGGCACAGGCAGATGTCGAGCGATATGGAAGCTAACATGAAGTTTTATTTGGTACAGCTATGTGTTACACACTATGCCATTGCAGTCTGACTAACTGCGACGATAGAGACTTCTAGGAAATGAAAGTCACCAGGATAGACTTTTACAAGATCAATGAATAATTTAACTGCTCATAATGTTCTGCTTCAGTCAAGCAAACCGCATTAATATTTGAGTGGAGAAATGCTGTCTTAAGTAGATCCACAATTTCATTTTGATGAACTCATCTTCTAGTCTTTTACATGATTTCTATATAATTTAACAAGTAATACAGTGCATTGTGCAGCTAAACAGAAAAATAAAAAGTGCTTCTGCTTCAAGTATTATTCTGGAATTTGGGTGGAAATGTAGACACAAGATAAATTAATAGAGAGATATGGGCCAAATGCAGGCAAATGGGATTAGCTTAGATGGGGCATTTTGGTTGCCACAGAAAAGGAAGGCAAATTCAATGCTCGCATTTATATCAAGAGGACTGGAATACAAAAACAGAGATGTAATGCTGAGGCTCTATAAGGCGCTGGTCTAGCCGCATTTGGAGTAGTGTGAGCAAATCTGTGCCCCATATCTGAGGAAGGAAGTGCTGGCTCAGGAGAGGGACCAGAGGAGATTTACAAGAATGATTCCAGGAATGAGCGGGTTAGCATATGATGAGCGTTTGACAGCGCTGGGCCTGTACTCGCTGGAGTTTAGAAGGTTGAGGAGGGACCTTGTTGAAACTTACAGAATAATGAAAGGCATAGATAGAGTGGATGTGGAAAAGATGTTTCCACTGGTGGGAGAGTCTAGGACCGGAGGACATAACCTTAGAATTAAAAGGCGCTCTTTTAGAAAGGAGATGAGGAGGAACTTCTTTCATCAGAGGGTAGTTAATTTGTGGAACTTATTGCCACAGAAGGCTGTGGAGGCCAAGTCAGTGAATGTTTTTTAACGCAGATATAGACAAATTCTTGATTAGAACGGGTGTCAAGAGTTATGGGGAGAAGGCAGGAAAATGGGATTCGGAGGCAGAGATCAGCCATGATTGAATGGCGGAGTAGATTTGATGGGCCAAATGGCCTAATCTACTCCTATAACTTGTGAACTTGTGAAAAGTTGGGCCGGGGGATCTGTTTCCTTGCTCTATGACTCTGTGACTAAAATAAATATATATTTTTGAAGCCAGAAAGAACTGATTAACCTCCTCCACCCTTGCTTCCTTCAATATATAAAGCTAATGCATATATTGAAGTGCACACATTGAGAGGAATAATTGTGTATCTAAAATAAATAATTTGCCAGATCTAGGTTTTGCCATGTTAACCAAATCCAAACTGGAAGACTGCAGAAGGGTGTATCATTAATATACTGTGATACCATGGAGCAGAATTTCTTCTTTAGATCTATTTGGCAAACCAGGTACAAATTGCACATGAATTTACATTGAATTTGTGGGTGAATTTGCCTCTTAACCTCCTTCTATCAATCAAAATGTGGCTCACCTGTATCCCCTATCACTTAGAGTTATAGAGCGATACAGTGTGGAAACAGGCCCTTCAGTCCAACTTGCTAACTCCGGCCAACATGTCCCAGCTACACTAGTCCTATGGCGTTTGGGCCATATCCCTCCACACCTGTCCTATCCAAGTACCAGTCTAAAGGGGCTGTACCACTGCGGCAACCTAATTAGCGAGTTTAGAAGAGTTTAGGAGAGTTTGAAAAAAATGTCAAGTTGAAGACCTCCTTCGACTATGTAGAAGACCTCCTTCGACCTCCTTCGACTATGTGGCTTCGATTAGCTTCGGAAAAATTGGACACCGAGTGAAGAGTGAAGACGACCTCCTTCGATCTCCTTCGACCTCCCTTCGACTATGTTGAAGACTATCTACGACTACCTTCTACTACCTTTAATTACCTTTGACTACCCTCGATTACCTACGAATAACATGCCGACCTACTATGACCTGCTTCGATGAAACCTACGAGTAAAAAAAGTATCGATTTTTTCCATGGCAACCTTTTATTACTCACGGGGATTTTTCAACATGTTTCAACATGTTGAAAAATACGCCGCGACCTAGCTGAGGCCTCGAGTATGCAGGGACTACTCTCGAGCATGAAGGAGAGTTACAAAGACCTCCTAGGACCTCGTGTCGACCATGCTGCGAGTATGTCAAGGGCAAACTCACCAGAACTCGGGGATTAGGTCGCCGCAGTGGGACGGCCCCTTAAAGGGCTTGTCCCACTTACGTGACCTTTACAGGTGACTGCCAGCACCCATGATAGGTCGCCGAAAATTTCAACATGTTGAAAATTCAGCGGCGATCAGAAAGACGCTACAGCTCTTTGGAGACCTCTCACGACCATAGGAGACCTCTCACGACCATACAGGCGACCCCTGGCGACATGTCGCGGGTGACCTCTCACGACAATAGGAGACCTCTCACGACCATAGATCCTGTATGGTCGTGAGAGGTCTCCTATGGTTGTGAGAGGTCTCCAAAGAGTCGTAGCGTCTTTCTGGTCGCCGCTGAACTTTCAACGTTGAAAATGTTGGCGACCTATCATGGGTGCCGGTGTTAATCCTGGTCAAATTGGAGGGGCTAGGACTTTAAAATGGGGTAAAATCTTCAGGGCTGCTGGGAGAATTGGTCAATTTGGAATTGCTCTCTGCAGAGATGGGACAAGCTGCGGAGTGGTGCAAGTGTGTCTAGAGCCTAGATACAATTTGCAAGAAAAGAATAAGAACATCTGCAGACCCTGTCAATTAGGTGCAAAATGCATAGAATGGATTGGATGGCTGCAAACCAGACCTACACCTTGTAAATAATTGTAAATATTGTTTAAGAGTTCTACTTTGCCGAGTGTTGATTGGATGAGGTATTGAGCCTTGTCTGGGTTTCTTGCAGATCGGGGTAAATGTTTCGAAGTTGGCTTCCTTGAGAAGTCCTGTTTGAATACAATGTATTGAGCTGCTCTATTATTGGGTTAGGGAAATGTCTGTTATGTATGGGGTTAATCGATATACGTAATTGGATTATTAAGAGACCACCCCCATGTGGTTCGGCCCCTCGAGGTCCCGGGACATATAAACGTTCGCTACCACGAGGTTCAGGGTCGATCTTCTGGGAGAGCGCTTGGGACTGCGTGACTTTCTGGAGTGTCTCTGTTTGAGCAAGGCCTAGAGGGCTTGATCAGGCAGATACGAGGATCGAACTCATGGTGGGATTAGTACAGTAGTTGAACTGTAATTGCGCTTTTGTTAAAATAAAAATTAGTTGTTCAAGAGCTTGATTCAGTGTTTTTACTGAAACTAGACTGGGGGGAAGCTTAGATACGAGCAATTTACACCGGCAGTCGCCTGTAAAGGTCGTGTAAGTGGGATTGTTTCTTAAATGTTGGGATAGTCCCTGCCTCAACTACCTCCGACATACACTATAAACCTATTGACTCCCATGGCAATCTGGACTACACTTCTTCCCACCCTGCTTCCAGTAAGGACTCCATCCCCTACTCCCAATTCCTCCGTTTATGCCGCATCTGCTCCCAGGATGAGGCGTTCCACACCAGAGCATCGGAAATGGCCTCATTCTTCAGGGAACGGGGGTTCCCCTCCTCCACCATAGATGAGGCTCACACCATGGTCTCTTCCATACCCCGCAACACTGCTCTCTCTCCCCATCCCCCCACTCGCAACAAGGGCAGAGTCCCCCTAGTCCTCACCTTTCACCTCGCCACATCTTCCCATCTCCCCCCATGTCTGCCTTCCGCAAAGACCGCTCCCTCCCTTGTCAATTCTTCCCTTCCCTCCTGTACCACCCCCTCCCCGGGCACTTTCCCTTGCAACCGCAAGAGATGCAACACTTGTCCCTTCACCTCTCCCCTCGACTCCATTCAAGGACCTAAGCAGTCGTTCCAGGTGCGATGGAGGTTCACCTGCATCTCCTCCAACCTCATCTATTGCATCCGCTGCTATAGATGTCAGCTGATCTACATCGGTGAGACCAAGCGGAGGCTTGGCGATGGTTTCGCCGAACACCTCCGCTCGGTCCGCAATAACCAACCTGACCTCCCGGTGGCTCAGCACTTCAACTCCCCCTCCCATTCCGTATCCGACCTCTCTGTCCTGGGTCTCCTCCATGGCCAGAGCGAGCAACACCGGAAATTGGAGGAACAGCACTTCATATTCCGCTTGGGGAGACTGCATCCTGGGGGCATGAACATTGAATTCTCCTAATTTTGCTAGCCCTTGCTGTCTCCTCCCCTTCCTCAGCCCTCGGGCTGTCTCCTCCCATCCCTCAGCCCTCGGGCTCCTCCTCCGCCTTTGTCCTTTCTTTTCCCCACCCCCATCAGTCTGAAGAAGGGTTTCGGCCTGAAACTTTGCCTATTTCCTTCGCTCCATAGATGCTGCTGCACCCGCTGAGTTTCTCCAGCATTTTTGTGTACCTACCTCCACTGACAGCTTGTTCCATACACCCACCACCCTTTGTGTGAAAAAGCTCCCCCTCAGTTTCCTATTAAATCTTTTCCCCTTCACCTTAAACCTACGTCGTCTGGTCCTCGATTCATCTACTCTGGGCAAGAGACTTTGTGCATCTATTTGATCTATTCCGCTCAGGATTTTAAGCACCTCAATAAGATCACCCCTTGTTCTCCTGCGTTCCATGGAATAGAGTCCGAGCCTACTCAACCTCTCCCTATAGCTCAACCCCTCTAACCTTGATAACATCCTTGTAAATCTTCTCTGTACCCTTTCCAGCTTGACATCTTTCCTATAACATGGTGTGCAGAACTGAACACAATACTCTAAATGCGGCCTCACCAACGTCTTATATATTGCCACATTCCACACTTTGTCTCACCCCCACCACCCTTCCAGCCTTCTCCCTCCTATTAATACCTGTCTGAAGAAGTATCCCAAATCAAAATGTCAATTGTCCATGCTCTCCAGAGATGCTGCCTGGCATATTGAGTTACTCCAGTTTTTTTGTGTCTCTTTTTGTGTGAGAATAAAATGTTGTTACTTTTATTGTTTTTATCAAGTTTCCAGGTTCATGTTAACACTGATACTGTGCTTGCCCATAACTCTGCAAGAATCATTAGGAAGGAACTGCAGATGCTGGTTTAAACCGAAGATGGACACAAAATGTTCGAGCTCAGCGGGACAGGCAGCATCTCTGGAGAGAATGAATGGGTGACATTTCGGGTTGAGATCCTTCTTCTTCCTATCTGAAGAAGGGTCTCGACCCAAAACGTCACCCATTCCTTCTTTCCAGAGATGCTGCCTCTACTCCAGCATTTTGTGTCTAAGAATCATTAATCAATGACCAGAAGAGAGACTTAGCCCTCGAGAGGTTTACTGAGGTCATTACATATATCTTATCCCTTCTGCTATTCTGACAGAGATCAGCCACTCCATCGAAAACAAAGATGTCAGGCAGTGAACTTGGAATTTCAACAGCTGATTGACGTTTTATTTAACAAATGAGCCATCAAGTACGCTCTTGTCACTTTATCTCTGAACCTTTCATCAGTAAGCCCTTCAGCAGTTAACTTGCCTTTCCAATCAACATCATCCGACCAGCTGTGTGTTGTTTCATTTCATTTGGCTGTCCATCTAGCCAATGTTCCTGTGGACCCCTTGGAGAATGTGCAGGATTAGCATAATAGAAATGGTAGAAACAAAGAACTGCAGATGCTGGTTTATACCAAAGATAGATACAAAAGTGCTGGAGTAACTCAGCAGGTCCGGCAGCATCTCTGGAGATAAAGGATAGGTGATGTTTCGTGTCTGCAGATCCGATCCAAAACACCTATCCTTTAACCTCCAGAGATGCTGCTTGATCTGCTGAGTTACTCCAGGACTTTGTGTCTTTCACAATAAAACTGGTGTCTGGAGGGAACAGTCACCTTGGTAGCCTGCCTGAATTTGGAAACTAAAGGAAAAATTGGCAGCCTGGAGATAATAGCTGTCACTTGCGATCTCTATTGCAAGCTAGAGCTTAACGCATACTTAACGTATAGGGCCAACATATAAAAATATCAAACCTTATCAATCAAAGCATTGGTGCAGAAATGAATATGCATTTTTGTCTTTGGTTGCACTTTGCAGCATATAATCAGGAAGATTGTCAGTCTATTGATGTACGTTTATTAATTTTAAAATTGGGTTTACAAGGATTACGTTTGTACAAATACTGTCTGCAAAAATTCAGCGCATCACAATTATACCGAGTGTGCACATTTGAACTTTCAGTGGGTCAGAAGATGAAATGTCAGCCCTTCATAGAAAGGTGGGTTATTGATCAGGCAACATGGTCAGGTAAAAATGTTAGCATCATAAACTCAACCCAAGACTGCCTTCGGGATATCTCTCGTGGTATTAATAGTGGCACGATGTTACAGCTGGTAGAGCTGCAGCCTCACAATTTTAGTGACCCAGGTTTGATACTAATTGGGTTTCCAGTGTTAATCCAAATCAAAGGAACTCTTGGAACTGTTGAAGATAGACACCAAAAGCTGGATTAACTCAGTGGGACAGGCAGCGTCTCTGGAGAGAAGGAATGGGTGACGTGTCGGGTCGAGACCCGTCTTCAGACTGGATGTCAGGGAAGTGGGCGGCACAGAGATAAAATGTAGTCAGAGACAGTAAGATTGGTGGGAGAACTGGGGAGGGGAGGAGATGGAGAAGGAGGGAAAGCTAGGGATATTTGAAGTTAGAGAAGTTAATGTTCATACCGCTGGGGTGTAAGCTGCCCAAGTGAAATATGAGGTGCTGTTCGTCCAATTTGCGCTGGGCCTCTGACAATGGAGGAGGCCCAGGACAGAAAGGTCAGTGGGGAATGGAAGGGGAGATAAAGTGTTGAGCAACCGGGAGATTAGGTAGGTTTAGGCGGACTGAGCGGAGGTGTTCAGCAAAACGATTGCCGAGCCTACACCTGGAACAGTGGATACAGTAGATGAGGTTGGAGGAGGTGCAAGTGAACCTCTGCCTCACCTGAAAAGACTGTCTGGGTCCTTGGATGGAGTTGAGGTGGGAGGTAAAGGGACAGGTGTTGCATATCCTGTGTGCACAGGGGAAAGTACCTGGGGAGGGCGTGGTTTTGGGTGGGAAGGGACGAGTTGACCAGTGAGTTGCAGACCGAACGGTCTCTGCGGAAAGCAGAAAGGGGTGGAGATGGGAAGATGTGGTGGGATCCTGTTGGAATCTTGAAACTGCTGATCTTTATTGGACACAGCACTACTGGGACAGGAGTTAGTACAAACTAACCATGGAGGAGTGGCAATTGGGGGATGGGGGGGGGGTGGAGGTTGTCTCCAGGTGCAGCTAAAACAACGGGGATTTTGGCTACATCTCAACACTATACTTTTAACTAATGTTCAATCGACCAAGGACAAACTTGAAGAGCTTCGAGCAAGGTTACTGTTTCAAAGAGAGACCAGGGACTGCTGTGCTTTCTTTTGCTAAAACAGAGTTCACCCAGTGTTTCTCCATTCATTGCATGGACTTTGCAATTGCACAGCTACGGGCGCAGTATTTATGGAGTTTGTACGTTCTCCCTATATGCATTGTGAGGCAGCAACACTCCCAGCAGTGCCATCATGCCGTCCGATATCTAAAGACAAATATGGCAGCAACGTTTAAGAGGTATTTAGACAAACACATGGACGGCGGCACGGTGGCGCAGCGGTAGAGTTGCTGCCTTACAACGCCAGAGACCCGGGTTTGATGCTGACTACCGGTGCTGTCCATAATGAGTTTGTAGTTTCTCCCTTTGACAGTGTGGGTTTTCACCAGCTGCAATGGTTTCCTCCCACATTCCAAAGATGTGCAGGTTTGTAGGTTAATTGGGTCCTGTAAATTGTCCCTAGTGTGTGTGTAGGATAGAACTGGTGTATGGGTGATCATCGATTGGTGTAGACTCGGTGGGCCGAAGGGCCGGTTTCCACTTTATATCTCTAAGCAAAACTAAACTAAACTGCTGGCAACATTTTCACTGAGCTATGAAAATGAAATTACTACAATCATTATTACTAACCTTGCCAAGGTAACTACATTCATCATTAATGAGACCAGGTCAATTTCCAGCTTCTCTTTTTGCCATCAGTTTCCCAGAAGAGGCTTATGTTTCCATGCCATGTATCAAAAAAAAGGTAAATTATTCTTGTAACATTTCACATAAAACTGCTTAAACATTGCGATGTTCAGTCCAATTGGTCATATAAATATGTTTTGGATCAGTTGTCCCAATAAAAATATTTATGGCCCAAAGAGCATAATAAAATGTTTACGAACCAGTTAGTTAAATAGTTATCCTTGCAATTTTATGCCATCATCACCTCCACATTTCCTCAGATCTGTTCAATGGAACAAAAATCTAATCTTCAACCTTGTATTTCTGATTTCTGGAACAATTCAATCATCTCAAAGCGAAATATAGGATGTGTTTTCTTTTCAGGATTCATTTAAAACTACTTGCCAGAGTAGGAACAATGCGGTCCACTTGCAATGTTTCCATTTTATTCTTCTTAATTAATTAATATGAGGGGTGGCACGGTGGCGCAGCGGTAGAGTTGCTGCCTTACCTTACAGTGCCAGAGACCAGGGTTCGATCCTGGCTATGGGTGCTGTCTGTACAGAGTTTGTATGTTCTCCATGTGACCGTGTGGGTTTTCTCTGTGTGCACTAATTTCCCCACACACTCCAAAGATGTAAAGGTTCGTAGGTTAACTGGCTTCAGTAAAATTGTGAATGGTAAATTGTCCGTAATGTGTAGGATAGTGCTAGTGTATGGGAATCGCTAGTCGGCGCAGACTCGGTGGGCCAGAGGGCCTGTTTCTGCGTTGTATCCACTTTGGTGGCAAAAACAGGAAAGTAGACTATTATCTGAATGGTGGCCGATTAGGAAAAGGGGAGATGCAACGAGACCTGGGTGTCATGGTACACCAGTCATTGAAAGTAGGCATGCAGGTGCAGCAGGCAGTGAAGAAAGCGAATGGTATGTTAGCTTTCATAGCAAAAGGATTTGAGTATAGGAGCAGGAAGGTTCTACTGCAGTTGTACAGGGCCTTGGTGAGACCACACCTGGAGTATTGCGTACAGTTTTGATCTCCTAATCTGATGGACATTCTTGCCATAGAGGGAGTACAGAGAAGGTTCACCAGACTGATTCCTGGGATGTCAGGACTATCATATGAAGAAAGACTGGATAGACTCGGCTTGTACTCGCTAGAAGATAGAAGATTGAGGGCGGAATCTTATAGAAACTTACAAAATTCTTAAGGGGTTGAACAGGCTAGATGCAGAAAGATTATTCCCGATGTTGGGGAAGTCCAGGACAAGGGGTCACAGTTTAAGGATAAAGGGGAAATCTTTTAGGACCAAGATGAGAAAAAAAAAATTCACACAGAGAGTGGTGAATCTCTGGAATTCTCTGCCACAGAAGGTAGTTGAGGCCAGTTCATTGACTATATTTAAGAGGGAGTTAGATGTGGCCCTTGTGGCTAAAGGGATCAGGGGGTATGGAGAGAAGGCAGGTACGGGATACTGAGTTGGATGATCAGCCATGACCATATTGAATGGCGGTGCAGGCTCGAAGGGCCGAATGGCCTACTCCTGCATCTATTTTCTATGTTTCTATGTTTCTATGTATCTCTAAAGTCTCTCTAAAGTCTAAAGATTGTAGTTACAATATATATATGCTAACATTTAATATATAATATGTATGATATATAATATTATTTATAAATATATAACACCAATCTTTAGAACCTTATTAATATATATTATATATACTCTCTTGAACGTCTACAGGTGCACAGTGGAGAGCATGTTGGCTCCTTGGGAAAATAAACGTAAACAGTATTTTTCACAACCAAGGATAACCGACCGGTAATGTTAATGTCCGCCGAGCTTCACAGCCGTGTCTCTGGCTTCTTATAAGTTGTCTCCACTCCTCCTCCCCACCCCGTCTCCCCCTTCTCCCCCCTTCTCCCCCTCTGCCCCCCCTATTTTAAAGGACGTACGTGACCCTTCCCTACACTGTGCTTTCACCGTCTTAATTACAGCGCCAACCTTCCTGTTCATCGTGGTGTGTGTCTGTATCACATTGGCTTTGCACCATGTGGATTTCACTCAGAAAGTGCTCCCCCCCGCTTGCCCTGTCCCCTGCCTGCATAACTGGCTGGTGAAGGAAGCAATGTGTGTATGTGTGTGTTCCACTCTGACAGTCGACGTTCCAGTCGACGTTCCAGTCGGCGGTTTTTCAGCGACCTATTACGACTTGACAGTCGCCGGCAGTCGCCTGAAAAATCGCCTAAGTAGGACAGGCCCATAAAGAATGCCCATCTATGCCTCTACTTCCTCAGAAGACTGAGAAGATTCAGTATTTCGAAGACTACTCTCTTGAACTTCTACAGGTGCACAGTGGAGAGCGTGTTGACTGGTTGCATCACAGTCTGATTCGTCAACTTGAACGCACAGGAACAAAGAAGATTACAATAAGTGGTGAACACTGCCCTGTCCATCATGGCTTTTGACCTTGCCATAAGTGAAGGGATCTGCAGGAGTTGCTGCCTCAGAAAGGCAGCCAGCATCATCAGAGACCCACACCATCCTGGCCACACTCTCATTTCCCTCTTACCATCAGGAAGAAGTTTCTAAAGATTGTTGTGATCATATGTATATAATGTTTACATTTTTTTCCTAATGAGCCAATGAAATTCACCCTAGAACCTACGACCATCTACGGCCTCCTGGCGACCCACCTATGTCACGAGAATTCTCTCCATGGCGTCAAAATTCTGGTCATGAAGCGAATTCGGATGTCTGAAGTCTGATTTATCAGTGTGAAGAAGGGTCTCAACCCGAAAAGTCACTCATTCCTTCTCTCCAGAGATGCTGCCTGTCCCGCTGAGTTACACCAGCATTTTGTGTCTATCTTCGGTATGAATATTGATTTCTCTCACTTCAAGTATCTCTTGTATCCCCTTTCTCTCCGTCCCTCCCCCACCCAAGTGATTGTACCAGCTTCAAAGTCATCTTGTTGAGTCATTGTCTGTAACTCGTTTTCACCTAGCTCGCAGCTAACAATGGCCTGTTTCCTTTATCATCGTTACTTTTTTGCATATCTTTCAATCATTTGTCTATATCTCTCTAAATCGCCATCTATATCTCACATTTCCATTTCACCTGACTCTCAGTCTGAAGAAGGGTCTTGACCCGAAACATCACCTATTTAATTTCTCCAGAGAAGATGCTGTCTGTCCCGTTGAGTTACTCTAGATGTTTGTGTCTATCTTTGATTTAAACCAGCTCCTACAGTGCCTTCCTACACAAGGGTGAGAAACTGCAGGGTTTCAATCATAGAAACATAGAAACATAGAACAATAGAAACATAGAAACATAGAAAATAGGTGCAGGTGGAGGCCATTCGGCCCTTCGAGCCAGCACCGCCATTCATTGTGATCATGGCTGATCGTCCCCTATCAATAACCCGTGCCTGCCTTCTCCCCATATCCCTTGACTCCACTAGCCCCTAGAGCTCTCTCTAATTCTCTCTTAAATCCACCCAGTGACTTGGCCTCCACTGTGGCAGGGAATTCCATAAATTCACAACTCTCTGGGTGAAAAAGTTTTTTCTCACCTCAGTCTTAAATGACCTCCCCTTTATTCTAAGTCCCTGGTTCTGGACTCGCCCCACATTGGGAACATTTTTCCTGCATCTAGCTTGTCCAGTCCTTTTATAATTGTATATGTTTCTATAAGATACCCCCTCATCCTTCTAAACTCCAGTGAATACAAGCCTAGACTTTTTAATCTTTCCTCATATGACAGTCCCGCCATCCCAGGGATCAATCTCGTGAACCTACGCTGCACTGCCTCAATTACAAGGATGTCCTTCCTCAAATTACGAGACCAAAACTGTACACAATACTCCAGATGTGGTCTCACCAGAGCCCTATACAGCTGCAGAAGAACCTCTTTACTCCTATACTGAAATCCTCTTGTTATGAAGGCCAACATTCCATTAGCTTTCTTCACTGCCTGCTGTACCTGTAAGACAACTTTCAGTGACCGGTGTACAAGGACACCCAGGTCTCGCTGCGCCTCCCCCTTACCTAACCTAACCCCATTGAGATAATAATCTGCCCCCTTGTTTTTACCGCCAAAGTGGATAACCTCACATTTATCTATATTATACTGCATCTGCCATGCATCTGCCCACTCACTCAACCTGTCCAGGTCACCCTGCAACCTCCTAACATCCTCTTCACAGTTCACACTGCCACCCAGCTTTGCGTCATCTGCAAACTTGCAAGTGTTGCTCCTAATTCCCTCTTCCAAATCATTAATATATATGGTAAACAGTTGCGGCCCCAACACCGAGCCTTGCGGCACTCCACTCGCCACTGCCTGCCATTCTGAAAAGGACCCGTTCACTCCTACTCTTTGCTTCCGGTCTGCCAACCAATTTTCTATCCATGTCAACACCCTACCCCCAATACCATGTGCTCTAATTTTAGTCACCAGTCTCCTGTGCGGGACCTTATCAAAGGCTTTCTGAAAGTCTAGATACACTACATCCACTGGCACCCCTTCATCCATTTTACTTGTCACATCCTCAAAAAATTCCAGAAGATTAGTCAAGCCTGATTTCCCTTTCATAAATCCATGCTGACGGACTAATCTTTTTACTGCTATCCAAATGCTCAATTATTACCTCTTTAATAATTGACTCCAGCATGTTTCCCACCACTGAAGTCAGGCTAACTGGTCTGTAATTCCCCGTTTTCTCTCTCGCTCCTTTCTTGAAAAGTGGGATAACATTAGCTATCCTCCAATCCACAGGAACTGATCCTGAATCTATTCAACATTGGAAAATGATCACCAATGCATCCACTATTTCTAGAGCCACCTCCCTGAGGACCCTGGGATGCAGACCATCAGGTCCAGTGGATTTATCATCCTTCAGTCCCATTAGCCTACTCAATACTATTTCTCGCCTAATGAAAATTTCTTTCACTTCCTCTACCCCCTTAGTTCCTCTGTCCTCCAGTACATCTGGGAGATTGTTTGTGTCTTCCTTAGTGAAGACAGATCTGAAGTACCTATTCAACTCTTCTGCCATTTCCGTCTGCCTTCAAGGGACCCACATTTGACTTTGCTACTCTTTTTCCCTTAACATATCTAGAGAAGCTTTTACTGTCTTTCTTTATATTCCTGGCCAGCTTTCCTTCATACTTCATCCTTTCAGCCCGTATTGCCCGTTTTGTTTCCTTCTGTTGTTCTGTGAAAGTTTCCCAATCCTCTGGCTTCCGGCTACCCTTTTCTGTGTTATACATCTTTTCTTTTAGTTTTCCCAGGGCTAAAAGGAGATATTTTTTTCTCTAATCCCAGGGCTAAAAGGAGATATTTTTTTCTCTCATCGACCACAGACACCGGGGATTTCTAAATGCGACTTGGTGGTCAACATCGGTGGTTCGGCAGCCAATTCACTCTTTTCCCTGGTGTCCGCAGCCTTTGTGTAGCATCAATCCAATGAATATCTGGATCACAAACAGACAAGCACTCAAAGAACACGTGTGTAGGAAGGAACTGCATCTGCTGGTTTAAACCAAAGACAGACACAAAAAGCTGGAGTAACTCAGCAGGACACGCAGCATCTCTGGAGGGCGATGTTTCGTGTTGAGACACCAGTCTGAAGAAGGGTCTCGACCCGAAACGTCACCCATTCCTTCTCTCCAGAGATGCAGCCTGTCCGGCTGAGTTACTCCAGCTTTTTGTGTCCATCTTCACTCAAGGAACACAGGAGAACCTTCGACCTGCTGGCAACCCGCTAGGACTTCCAGGCCACACCCCCACCTAGAATTCTCGCTAATCTCCATGGCGGCTTCATTCTTGTCGCCGCTAATTTTTCAACATGTTGAAAAATTCGCGGCGACTATAATGAGGTCGCGATTAGTTCCCAGATTGTTGAAACTCCTCACGACCATGAAGGCGACTCCTCACGAACATCTGGCGACCACGTGGCGACTGCATAGTCTCCTGCAGTCACCTTAAAAGTCACCTAAGTGGGACAGGCCCATTACATCGCTTGCAGCACCAGAGACCAGGGTCCGATCCCGACTACAGGTGGTGTCTGTTTGGAGTTTGTACGTTCTCCCCGTGACCTGCGTGGGTTTTCTCCGTGATCTTTGGTTTCCTCCCACACTTCAAAGACGTACAGGTTTGTAGATTAATTGGCTTGGCGTATGTGTAAATTGTCCCTAGTGTGTGTAGGATAGTGTTAATGTGTGGGGATCGCTGGTCGGTGCGGACTTGGTGGGTCGAGGGGCCTGTTTCCGCGCTGTATCTCTAAACTAAACTAACCTAAGCATCTATCAGCAGCTGAGATTTGCTACTACTGTAAATGCACAATAAAGGCAACAACATCAACTTGAATGTCTCTGCCTCTTTATCAGAGGATTGATTAGTGACCAATATCCATTGATATCACAGAGAGTCCCACAGCTTCAGGACGACACAGTGCGGCAAAGTGTCGTGACTGGTTAGGTTGCCTTCTCACAGCACCGGCGACCCTGGTTCGATCTGTACCTCGGGTGCTGTCCGTGTGGAGTTTGCACGTTCTCTCTGTGAACGTGTGGGCTTTCTCTGGGATTCGGTTAATTGACCTCTTTAAATGGCCCTTAGTGCGTAGACAGTGGATGCAAAAATTGGGATAAGATCGTTTAGTTTAGAGATACAACGTAGATACAATCTCTTAAGCCCACCGAGTCCTCACCAACCAATGATCACCCTTACACTAGTTCTATCTTACATACTAGAAACAATTTACAGAAGCCAATTAATCTAAAAACATGCACTCGCTGGGATGTGGGATCCCACATTAAACCGGAGCACCCAGAGAAAACCCACAAAGTCCCAGGGAGAATGTGCAAACTCCGTACAGATGGAATCCGTAGTCTGGATCGGACCTGGGACCCTGGTGCAGTAAGGGAGCAACTCTACCGCTGCACCACTGTACCACCCCAGAATGAGCGTGAAGGAGTGATCAATGATCAGCACGGACTTGTTGGGCCGAAGGGCCTGTTTCCATGCTGTATCTCTACACAAAACTAAACATAGCTATCTAGAAAGTACTTCTCCCCATCCCGTTGCATCCACCAACTCCTCCATCTCCATGATAACTGCTCGGACAGTAGGGCTTGCCATATGTGGCTCAAGAGGTGCCTTCATTTTCCCCTCCATCTTGGTTTCTCCCCTATTTTGGCCGACAGACCCTTTGATCACTTCTCATCTGCCTCTATTCAGAACTGGGGGATGATGAGTGCTCAATGTTCTGGTTCCGTTTATAACTCCTCAGATAATGAAGCAGTCCATATTTGCTTGCAGTAAGACGCAGAATCTTCAGGCAAGGATGGATTTAGTGGCAAATGAAACCACTCTCCACCCCGATCAAGAAAGGGTCAGAGACTTCCTCACTATGTTCAGCAGCATTACCATCAGTGACATTCTACCAGTGGGTCGCGCCGAATTGGAAATTTAATTTTGACACTCGTGTGGTATGATTTAACTTGCTCACTTGCCTGGAGGAATACAGCTGTAAAAATACTGAAGAAGTACAAGAAATGCCTGATTATCAGCCTTCAGTCATTCACTCAATTCATCATGTGTCCTGGGCAGTATGGTCATGCAGCTGGTAGAGCTTCCACCTCACATTGCCAGAGACCCGGGTTCGAGCTTCACTTTGTGCACTGCCTGTGTGGAGTTAGTGTGCTCCCCCTTTGACCACATGGATTTCCTCCAGGTGCTCCGGTTTTCATCCGCACCTCATGAATCTTATGAATCTGTGGAATTCTCTGCCTCAGAAGGCGGTGGAGGCCAATTCTATGGATGCTTTCAAGAGAGAGTTCGGTAGAGCTCTTAAAGATAGTGGAGTCAGGGGATTTGGGTAGAAGGCAGGAACGGGGTACTGATTGTGGATGATCAGCCTTGATCACAGTGAATGGCGGTGCTGGCTCGAAGGGCCGAATGGCCTATTCATGCACCTATTTCTATTGTATACTAGACTAAGTGGGACCGTTGGGTCCCAGCTTCACACGGGAGGGCTGGTCCCCCAACGCATTATTCCACTTCTCCACCAATTCCAATATTGCTGGCCAGTGGGGAGTGGCGGGTGGGGGGAGGCTTTCTGGAGCGCAAGCATAGGTGTTGTAGGCTGAAGGGACTGGTTTCCAGAGGGCTAGTATACACATTGTGGGCCGAATGGATTATTGGGCTGGCAGCTCTGTCACTGAGGTCTGGCAGCTCAGTCACTGAGGCCTGGCAGCTCAGTCACTCAGCCCAGGCAGCTCAGTCACTCAGGCCAGGTAGCTCAGTCACTCAGGCCTGGCAGCTCAGTCACTCAGGCCTGGCAGCTCAGTCACTCAGGCATGGTAGCTCAGTCACAGGCCTGGCAGGTCAGTCACTCAGGCCTGGCAGCTCAGTAACTCAGGCCTGGGGGGCTGGCAGCTGAAAAACTGCCAGAAATTCTGCCAAAAACAGGTGACAGACTGTGTGAGAGAGAAGTGGGAGAGGGTGGACAATCAATTTAAGACATTTTCATCTTTTTTTACGGATCACAGCAATGAAGGAGGAAAGTCTATCCTTGCATGGATCGCTAGTATGGGTGTTGTGCGCTGAAGGGACTGGTTTCCAGAGGGCTAGTATGGACATTGTGGACTGACTGGATTCTTGGACTAGCAGTTCAGTGAGTCATGGTTGGTGGGCTGGCAGTTCACTAAGTCATAGCTGGTGGGCTGGCACTTCAGTCACTTACAGCTGGTGGGCTGGCAGTTCACCTACTGATGGCTGGTGGGCTGGCAGTCCAGTCACTCACAGCTGGTGTGGTGACAGTTCACTCAGTCAGCATTCCTCCCTTCACCCCTCCACTCTGCTCCTTGCCATTCCCCTACCCCCCCACGCATTCAGTACATCTCCCCTCAACCTCCCCCCATGCACTCTTAGTGGCTCTCCGACAGCGCAGCCATTCCTGCCTATTAGGTTCCTATTGTGATGAAGAACACGCAGGCATTGCAAGTGGAAAAAGGATTTATTAAAGTTTAAAATGTGAATGACTCTTAAAATATAACCATTTAAATGTTAAAGATGAGATTTATTAAGTTCTTTCTTGTTGTGTCTCTTGTTGTGTTCTGCTGCTCACTGTCTTTTGATGACTCTTTGCTGTTGATAAAAAAAAGAAAGACAGTTTTAATATAGAGAGATTGAGCAGTCAAATTTTAACAAAGAAAATCTGAGAATTTACCTCAAAAGGCATCATTCAGTGCAGGTCTGCAAATCCAATCTCACAGCACTTGAAGAGGAGTGCAGGCCACAAATCTTATCTCACAGCACTCGAAGCATATTGCAAGCCGCAAATCCAATCTCACAGCACTCCAGGGAGAATGCAGGCAGCAAGGCCAACCTCACAGCACTCCACGCAGGGCGCAGACTGCAAGTCCAACTGCACAGTACTCCAAGGAGAGTGCATGCAGCAAATCCAACCTCACAGCACTCCAAGCTGAGTGCAGGTGGCAAGTCCAACCTCACAGGACTCCAAGCAGTGCAGGCAGCAAGTCCAACCTCACAGCAAGCAGAGTGCAGGCAGCAAGTCCACCTCATAGCACTCCAAGCAGAGAGCAGGCCGCACATCCAAGCTCACAGCACTCCAAGCAGAGTGCAGGCAGCAAGTCCAACATCACAGCACGCCCAGCAGAGAACAGGCAGCAAGTCCAACCTCACAGCACTCCAAGCAGAGTGCAGGCAGCATGTACAACCTCACAGGACTCCAAGCAGAGTGCAGGCAGCAAGTCCACAGCAAGCAGAGTGCAGGCAGCAAGTCCAACCTCACAGCACGCCAAGCAGAGAGCAGGCAGCACGTCCACGCTCACAGCACTCCAAGCAGAGAGCAGGAAGCAGGAAGCATGTCCAACCTAACAGCACTCCAAGCAGAGAGCAGGAAGCAAGTCCAACCTCACAGCACTCCAAGCAGAGTGCAGGCAGCAAGTCCAATCTCACAGCACTCCAAGCAGAGTGCAGGCCAGCAAATCCAATTTCACAGCATTTCAAGCAGAGTGCACACACATGCACTCTCACACACATGCACTCTCACACACATGCACTCACACACTCATTCAGGAACAGTTTCTTCCTGACAGCCATCAGGCTATTAAACATAGCGAATAAGCTCTGAACTACAAAATACTATATTATTTGTGCTGTTTGTTATTTATTGAACACTCACATACACCCTCCACCTCTCACACACGCACACACACTCCACCTCTCACACACACACCCTGCACCTCTCACACACACACCCTCCACCTCTCACACACACACCCTCCACCTCACACACACACCCTCCACCTCACACACACACCCTCCATCTCACACACACACACCCTCCACCTCACACACACACCCTCCATCTCACACACACACACCCTCCACCTCACACACACACACACTCACAGACACACTCGCACAGACACTCACACACAGACACTCTCACACTACACACTCACACCACCCACCACAATCACACACACAAACACACACACACAGACACACCACAACACACACACAGACACACCACAACACACATACACACACCACAACACACACAGACTCACAGACTCACACTCACACCATATATATAGCAGTAAACTTTTTTGAATACTCAAACGGCTCAGCGCGGCTTCTCCACTATGGGCCTACCGCAGTCAGCAACACTTCCGCATTCAGCACGACCTCTGCACTCACCGGAAATTACGCGTTGTTCAGCGCGACCTGTCCACTACATTACAGAATGAGCGGGACTTTTGCAGTAAACACAGTCTGATTTTTCAAACCACATTTTCAAACCACATTTTCAAACCACAGAATCTATTCAGTGTTGTGCAGATTCCCAGTTCAGACTGAGAGTCGTGGCCTCTCCCTCACCATCTTGCAGACAGACTGAACCACGTCCAGACTTCCAGGTTTTATAGTCCCTCCCCCACCCCCCGGAAGGGGGGTGGCCTTCATGGCGGTGATTGACAGGAAAGAGAATCTCAACATTTTTTCAACAACAATAACTCTTATATTTTTCATCGATGGGAAAATTCCTCGGCACCTGATGAGCGGAGGGGGACTCTGAGTAAGATGGCCAAAAACCACAGCCGTAGGTGTAAGTGGTAGCATTTTTTCTAAAATCAAAGCAGAGTGCAAACAGGAAGTGGTCAAGATGAGACTTTTAATTATATAGATTGTCAAAGACGTGCAGGTTAATTAACCTCTGTAAATTGCTCCTGGTGTATGGGGAGTGGATGAATAAGTTGGATAACATAGAACTAGTGTGAAGGGGCGATCGATGGTCGGCGTGGACTTGGTGGGCAAATGGCCCTGTATTCACGCTGTATTTCTAAACTAAACCCCGGAGTGTTTGTCAGCACTGGGCCTTTACTCGCCGGAGATTAGAAGAATGGGGGATCTCATTGAAACGTACAGAAACGTACAGAATAGTGAAAGGCCTGGATTGCGTGGATGTTGAGAGGATGTTTCCCCTAGTGGGAGAGTCTAGGACCATAGATCATAGCCTCAGAATTAAAGAACATTCTTTTTAGGAAGGAGATGAGGAGGAATTTCTTTAGTCAGAGGGTGGTGAATCTGTGGAATTCTTTGCCACAGAAGGTTGTGGAGGCCAAGTCAGTGGATATATTTAAGGCAGAGATAGTGGATTATTGATTAGTATGTGTGTCAGAGGTTATGGGGAGAAGGCAGGAGAATGGGGTTAGGAGGGAGGGAAAGATCAGCCATGATTGAATTGCGGAGTAGACTTGGTGGGCCGAATGGCCTAATTCTACTCCTATCACTTATCTTATGATCTTATGATCTAAACAACATGAACCCAGTATTGTTTAAAATTTGCACTGCAGCATCTGTGATTGATTGAATTGCTTAATAGATACAGCATGGAAACAGACCATTCGGCCCACCGAGTCTGCGGCGACCATCAATTACCCCTTCACACTAGTTCTATGTTATCCTAATTACACAGACACTTCCTACTTAGGGCAATTCATGTACAAACCCGCACATCTTTGCGATCTGGGGAAAATCGGAGGACCCAGAGGCAATCCACATGGTCGCAGTGAGAATGCTCAAACTCCAAATAGAATTCACCTAAGGTTAGGATCAAACCCAGAACTCTGGCACTGTGAGTCGGCAGCTCTACCAACTGTGCAGCTTGCAAAACCTTTTCAATAGTCCCACCAAATCTGGAAAGACAAGAGTGGCAAGCACTTGGAAAATCATTTTGAGATCAACTTGCCATTATTGTTTCTTAAACTGGTCCACAGAATCTACAAAGATAGATACAAAATGCTGGAGTAACTCGACAGGTCAGGCAGTATCTCTGGAGAAAATGTTTCAGGTCGGGCCTCTTCTTCAGACTGATTGTAGGGGTGGGATGGGGGCTGGAAGCAAGAAAAGACCAGGACAAATCAGGGCAGCAACAGTGACCTCAATCAGGTTGGTTCCCCAATAGGCCGATTGTTGTCTAGGGATGGTGTGATCCCAAGTGGGATACCTCGGAGCTAACTGTTGAACTGACTTTTAACGTGGGAAGGGGAGCGAGGGTGGGAAAGAACGAGCAGAGGGGGGGAAGGGAGTGTTTGTGGAAGTTGGCTAAAATTTGAGAATTCAACGCTCACACCGTTGGGTTGTAAGCTACCCAAGCTTACATATGAGGTGCTGTTCCTCCAATTTGCGTGTGTCCCCAGTCTGGCAATGGAGGAGGCCCAGGACAGAAAGATCAATATCAACCGATTAGAATGTTTTATTTTCATATTTGCTCTGATTAGGTATCTTCATGCCTGATTTACCTCCATCAAGCTCCAAAGACACGGGTACTTTATGAACAATCTGGCTTCATGTACAATCAGCTTTTGACAGTAGCAAGTGATTGTGTATTTCCAAGTCACAAACCATGTAACTTGGAGCATGTTGCCATTCCTTTACCATTGTTCGACCAAAGTCCCAGATCTCATGATGAAACAACACCAGGCTACAACAAGTCAAACAGGGGACCTAACATCCCCTTCCCTAGGTTAAAGTCATAGTCAGAGATAGAGTGGAAACAGGCCATTCTACCCAACTTGCCCACACCAGCCAACATGTCCCGGCTACACTAGTTCCACCTGCCTGCGTTTGGTCCATATCCCTCCAAACTTGTCCTATCCATGTACCTGTATAACTTTTTCTTAAACATTGGGATAGTCCCAGCCTCAACTACCTTCTCTGGCAGCTTGTTTCATACACCCATCACCCTTTGTGAATAAAGGTTACCCCTCAGATTCTTATTAAATCTTTTCCCCTTCACTTTGAACCTATGTCCTATTGTCCTCGATTCCCCTACTCTGGGCAAGAGACTCTGTGCATCTACTTCATTTGTACCTCTCATGATTTTATCCACCTCAATAAGATCACCCCTCATCCTCCTGCGCTCCAAGGAATAGAGACCCAACCTACGCAACCTCTCCCTATAGCTCACACCCTCTAGTCCTGGCAACATCTTCACTGAACCCTTTTAAGCTTGACAATATCTTTCCTATAACATGATGGCCAGAACTGAACACAACACTCTAGATGCGGTCTCAACAACGTCTTATACAACTGCAACATGACCCCCAACTGCAACAAGGATGGGAACAAATACTGGTCTGACCAGTAACACACATCCTATGAATAAGAAAACAGGATATATAATGTTTTCTGACATGATTGTACATGTACACCGATTACATTTAGATAAAGCAATTGCAGTGTTGCCTAACCAGGTACGGGTGAATGCAGTCTTTTGCAGGATTTAGTAAGAACTATTAAGAATTTGTTAACATAAATATTCTTGAGTCCAGGCAGTTAATTCTTTGTTGTGGCTTATTTATTACAACTGGTGATCAATGCATGATGAAGGTGTGGAGTCATATCTATTAACAAATTGTGAAGGGAATTTAATAGCTTAAGCCAAGATCTCTAAGTATTTACAACTCTGTCAAGCTATTAGTGTGATAGATACTGTAGGTGTCTTGTCCTCCCACAGTGCAGCCTCGAGAAAGATTATTTCATTAAGCAATCAATAGAATACCCTAAGCAAAGTGATTAGTTAGTTAGCTTCAATTACAAAGCTGGTCTCTCTACTGCAAATCTAATGCAGAGATCCTTGAATGAGTTCAAGAGTTCCTCGTCAACTTTATGTTATGGCCACTTGAGAAGTCACGGGAGATTGTCTTGGTTCATTTTCGGTAGAAAATCTAGAAGGATTTTTAGAAAAATACCCCCAATTTGTTCCAGTTATTTATGAAAATTCATTTTTGTAAGTTACTATTCAATCTACTTCCACAAGCTTTCTAGGCATTATAGACCATAGCAACTTTGCACATTAAAAGATTTTCCACAGCTAACCCTTGGTTCTTTTATTATTTATCCTAAACCTGCAGTCTAGTTAGTGATTCAATGGTACGAAAAATTCCTTCTTAGTGTACAGTTCGGCCCTTTGATACAGCACCGCCATTCAATATGATCATGGCCGTTCATCCAGAATCAGTACCCCGTTCCTGCTTTTTCCCCCTTGATTCCGTTCACCCTAAGAGCTATATCTAACTCTCTCTTGAAAACATCCAGTGAATTTGCCTCCACTGCCTTCTGTGGCAGAGAATTCCACAGATTGACAACTTTCTGGGTGAAAAGGTTTTTCCTCATCGCAGTCCTAAATGGCCTACCCCTTATTCTTAGCCCTGGTTCTGGATTCCCCCAACATCGGGATTTTTTTTCCTGCATCTAGCCTGTCCAATCGCTTAATATTTTTACATGTTTCTATCAGATATCCTCTCATCCTTCTAAATTCCAGTGAATATAAGCCCGGTCGATCCATTCTGTTATCATATGTCAGTCCCGCCATCCCGGGAATTAACCTGGTGAACCCACGCTGCACTCCCTCAATAGTCGGAACAACAGAGAAAATGAAGGGAAAATTCAATAAAAGTCAGCAGTATGAAGAATAGTGAATGGGGTAAATAAAGTGTTCCCACTGATGACAGCGGTGGTGGAGGGAGGAAAGGGGTGATGTTGGTGAGTGGGCTAGAGGTTCAATACCCAGTCATTATCTATACCCCTCCATTTCCTGCATATCTATGTGTCCACCCAAAAGCCTCTGAAATGCAGAACTATGGCACCCACCCAGGCCACTATTTATGTCCTAGCCACAGAAGCAGGTCGAAAATCACATATTACAATCATGTATTGTATTTCTGCTGACTGGTTAGCACGCAACAAAAGCTTTTCACTGTACCTCGGTATATATGAAAATAAACTAAATTAAACTAAACTAAACTACATGCCACAATCTTATCTGCCTCCACCACCACTCCTGGCAGCATGTTCCAGACACCCCACCACTTGACCTGCACATCTCCTTTAAACTTTGCCTCTCTCATCTTAAAGGTATACGTTCTAGTATTTGATCTTTCCACCTGGGAAAAAGGTTCTGACTGTCTACCCTATCTATGCCTCTCATAATGTTATATACTTCTGTTAGGCCTCCCCTCAATCTTCTGCATTCCAGAGAAAATGCACCAAGTCTGTCCAACTTCTCCTTGTATCTAATAACCTCTATTCCAGGCATCATTTGTGTAAAGCTCCTCTCGACCCTTTCCAAAGATGCACCATTCTTCCTGAACAGAACTGAACACAAAACTTCAAACGCAGTCTAACCAATGTTCTATAAAGCTGTATCATAACTTCCTGATTTTTCCATTCAATGTCTTGACGAAAGAAGGCAAGCATACCATATTCCTTCTTTATCATTCTATCTACTTGTGTTGACACTTTCAGAAGGTTATGTACTTGGACTACCAGATCCCTCTGTCGATCAATGCTGTTAAGAGTCTAATCATATAGTTTTCCCTTATATGCAACCTTCTAAAGTGCCACACCTCACACTTGCTTGAATCCATCTGCCATTTCTCCACCCATTTCTCTGGCTGATCTATATTCCACCGTATATTTTGACAGCCTTCTTCACAGTCTGCGACTCCAGCAATCGTGGTGCCATCTGCAAACTTACTAACCAAACTAAAAAGATACAGAATGATGGAGTAACTCAGCAGTTCAGGAAGCATCATGGAGAACATGGATAGGTAATCATTTGGGTCAGGACTATTCCTCAGACTGAGTGTCCTTTTGTGTAGGAATCTGCAATTCCTTGTTTCTACTTACCAACCAATCTGTCCACATCATTTGTATCTCAGAGAGAGTTTGATTTATATATATATACTAGACTAAGTGGGACCCGTTGGGTCCCATGTTCACATGGGAGGGCTGGTCCCCCAACGCAATATTCCACCTCTCCACCAATTCTAATATTGATGGCCAGTGGGGGGGCTTTCTGGAGCGCTGGTATGGGGTGGCAGCTCACTCACGGCTGGTGGGCTGGCAGTTGACTCATGGATATTCCTTGAAATTCCATTTCAAGCAGGGTGCAAGGCCACCAAATTCAAATCCATATCCATTTTCCTACCATTTGAAGCAGGGTGCAAGGCCACCAAATTCAAGTGCAGTTTCTTTCCACTTCGAGCAGGGTGCAAGGCCATCAAATTCAAGTGCACATTCCTACCACTTCAAGCAGGGTGCAAGGCCACCGAATACAAGTGCAGTTTCCTACCACTTCAAGCAGCGTGCAAGGCCACCGAATTCAAGTGCAGTTTCCAACCACTTCAAGCAGGGTGCAACGCCACCGAATTCAAGTGCAGTTTCATACCACTTCAAGCAGAGTGCAAGGCTACCAAATTCAAGTGCAGTTTCATACCACTTCAAGCAGGGTGCAAGGCTACCAAATTCAAGTGCAGTTTCATACCACTTCAAGCAGGGTGCAAGGTCGCCAAATTCAAGTGCAGTTTCATTCCACTTCAAGCAGGGTGCAAGGCCACCAAATTCAAGTGCAGTTTCATACCATTTCAAGCAGGGTGCAAGGCCACCTAATTCAAATGCAGCTTCATACCATTTCATGCAGGGTTAAACGCCACCACATACAAATGCAGTTTCATACCATTTCATGCAGGGTGCAAGGCCACCACATTCAAATGCAGTTTCATACCATTTCAAGCAGGGTGAAACCACCATAAAACCACACAAAACACCAAACTCACAGTTCAGTAGACATTCCGTGTTTTCAGTTGATTCACAGCTCAGACAGAGTCGTGAACTCTCCCGCCCCCATCATGCAGAGACTGAGCCACACCCACACTTCCGGGTTTTATAACCCCTCCCCCTCCCACCGGAATAGGTGTGGCCTTCATGGCGTGACTGACATGAGAGAGATTCTCAACATTTTTTAAACACTAATAAGACTTTTATTTTTCATTGAATGGAAGAATCCTCTGCACCTGCTGAGCGGAGGGGGACTGAGTAAGATGGCCAAAAATCACAGCCGTAAGTGGTAGCGTTTTATCTAAAATCAATATACAGTGCAAACAGGAAGTTACCCAAAGCACCCAAACCACCATTTGCAGTAGTGCCATTTAACTTCAAGCCAAAGCACCCAAACCACCATTTGCAGTAGTGCCTTTTAACTTCAACCCAAAGCACCCAAACCACCATTTGCAATAGTGCCTTTTTACTTCAACCAAAAGCACCCAAACCACCATTTGCAATAATGCCTTTTAACTTCAACCCAAACCCCCCAAACAACCATTTGCAGGCAGTGCCTTTTTACTTCAAACCAACCATATTTTCATTTTCACTCGCAGTTGAGCAGACATGTGTTCAGTGTTGTTCAGAGCTCAGAGCGACGTGACCCTCTGGCTTCCTCCATCTTGCAGAGACTGTGAGGCACACCACTTCCTGCTTTTATAGTCCCTCCTCCTCCCTCCAGCAGGGGCAGCAGAGAGAATGGCAAATTATTTAAAAACATTAATATCTCTCTGATTTTTCATCGATGGGAAAAATCCTCTGGTCCAGGAAGGCGGAGGGGCTCTCTGAGCGAGGTGGCCACAACTGATGGCCGTAGGTGGCGGCGTTCTCTTGGAAATCACACCACAGCGAGCTAAAAGCGGTCAAGATCAGACTTTTAGTAATATAGATATATTACTATATAAATGTGTGTGTGTGCATATGTAGATATATATAGACCAGTCTGAAGAAGGGTCTCGACCCGAAATGTCACCTTTTCCTTCGCTCCATAGATGCTGCCTCACCCGCTGAGTTTCTCTAGTATTGTTATCTACCTTCGATTTTTCCAGCATCTGCAGTTCCTTCTCAAACATTTATATATATAGATGTGTGTGTGTATATATAGATATATATATGTGTATATGCTAACTTTTTTTATTTTTTATTCTGGTACCTTATTGTAAAATGAATCACAATTACGAATGGTCCACAGATGTCTACAGTGGTTCTGAGTTATGTGTTCAATTCCACTGAATTAATGGGGAAATTGCTATGATGTGCACTTGGTTCCATTCAGGCAGAGGAAGATGGAATCCATTCAGTGCCAGTTCCCGGAGCCAAATATGTGGGTTAGAATCCCTGGATTTCAAAAGTTGCACAATGTCCACAACTGCAACTGCTACGTGGTCCTATTGTCCTTTCCCACAGATCATAAAGAATCCTCACTTTGTTGCACAGCACGTGAACTCCAGCTAGATGAATATCCCCTCCCATGAAAACTGTTGCAACCTTTCCCTCCCTCTAGGCAGTCATTAATCTCTCAGAGTCCCATCAGCACTGCTGCTAACCTTGAGGGCTGTAATTCTGGGACCTTACGAACAATTCAAATCCAGTATAGCATCAGCTGGTTTTCATGGTAATGAAAATATCGTTGGGGGGGGAATGGAGCCCATCACATCCAATAGTGAGAGGTTATGCAAGGTAGGACTTTATTTCTGAGGGGTGATTCTATAGGGGTGTATAAAATCATGAGGGGAATTGATAGGGTGAATGCACAGTCTTAAACCAGGGTAGTGGAATCGACAGTTTCAGTTTTCGTTTCAGTTTAGTTTATTATCACATGTACCAGGGTACAGTAAAAAGCTTTTTGAAAAGCTTACTGTGAAAAACAAAGGACATCGGTTTACGATGAGAGGGGAAAGATGCAATAGGAACCTGAGGGGCAACTTTGTTATATCAAACAGCTGGCAGAGGAAGTAGTTGAGGCAGGTACTATATGAGCATTTAAAAGACACTTGGATGTAACATGGATAGGAACGGTTTAGAGGGATATGGGCCAAATGAGTTAGATTTAGTTCTTAGGGCTAACGGAATCAAGGGATATGGGGAGAAAGCAGGAACAGGGTACTGATTTTGGATGATCAACCATGCTCATATTGAATGACTCGAAGGGCCGAATGGCCTACTCCTTCACCTAATTTCTATGTTTCTATGTTACTAAATGCAGGCAAATGAAACTAGCTTAGATGAGGGATCTCTGTCGGCATGAACAAGTTGGGCCGAAGGGCCTGTTTCCGTTCTGCACAGCTCTATGACTGTGACATCCTTAATTTTATTCTCACTCAAGTGTGCTTGAGGTCCCTTTGGTTTTGGATCTATTTAAACACACATAACACTAAAAGCACGTTGATTTAGAATGATTTTCCCAGTCATGCACAAATGTCAAAGGCATGAAACCTAGCAATCAGAATTTATTTAATATATTTACTCTCGAATTGGCAATCTGTCCAATTTGACACGAATACAGCTTGCGAGGGACTTCAGGGTCAAAATTAATAATGGTATTAGGGAATATTTCCTGTTAGACATTCCACGCAAGCAGAAAAGGGATTAAGACATGACTCATACAGATAAACTAAACAGTTACAAACTCTACTACCTGCTGCTTTTGATATCCTAGCAAATGAAAATACATTTAAAAAGTACTGTTGTAATCCAGATATTTGTGCAGGTTTCTTTGGGGAAGAAAACGCATTGGACGATGCACTATTTTCCTCATTTTCAGCAAGGCAATTTAAAAAGATGTGTCACAGAGCCACAGAGTTATAGAGCACAGAAGCAGGCCCTTTAGCCCGACTCAACCATGCTGGCCAAGGAGTCTTCCTGAGCTAATCCCATTTTTCAGTATTTGGCCCATATCCTTCTGACCTTTTCCAAAATATTTGAGAAAGTTTAAAGAATTAAAAGTTACAAAATGGATTCAGCTGTAGATATAGAAGCAATAAAATGGATGCTTAACCTTTCTCCTATTACACTAGTGAGAGTTGTGCACAATAACATGAATGTTTTGCCTTTCTTCTATTACACAAGCCAGATTTCAGCACAATAACACTCGATATTTTTGTTCTATGATATATACAATCAGAAAAATGTTCAGACGATTTGTTCCTACGCTTTACTCCACAGATAGTAATGTACATCAACAAGGTAAAAAAAACAAGTTAAGAATCTGCAAAAAAAAGCTTCTTCAGCATAACCATATACGGGCAAATACCTGAATCGGAAGAACCTGTCAATCCTAACAGGCAGGAGGCCGCACAATGCTCTTTAAGATAAAGAATTGCTGAATTGCTGATTATTGGGGTACAAATATATCTGATTGAACATTACCTCTTTGTGTGGAGAAAAAAATACTCTGTCGTTTTATTTTATATACTGGGAGACTTGATCCTACACCCACCTGGTGAAATATAGACATTACTGTATTACTAACTTTTGTGTTGTTATCTGTTTGAAGTAAAAACAAACCTTAACATATTGACCTGTCCAAATATTGTTTAAGTGTTGTGATTTTACTTGTCTATACTACTTCCTCTGGCAGCTCATTCCATATACCCACACATCTCTCACGCCCCCCTTTATTGGTCCCCTTTAAATATTTCCCCTCAGACCTATGCCCTCTAGTTTTAGATTTCTCAAACTTGAGAAAAAAGGACTGACAATCCACCTAAGTTAAGCCCCTCCTAATTTTGTAACCTCTATCAATTCACCTCTCAGCCTCCTGTGCTCCAGCAAAAATATTCCCAACCTATTCAATCTCTCCTTATAACACGGGCGGCATGGTGGCGCAGTGGTAGAGTTGCTGCCTTACAGCACTTGCAGCACTGGAGACCCGGGTTCGATCCCGACTACGGGGGCTGTCTGCATGGAGTTTATACGTTCTCCCCGTGACTGCGTGGATTTTCTCTGAGATCTTTGGTTTCCTCCCACACTCCAAAGACGTACAGGTATGTAGGTTAATTGGCTTGGTGTATGTGTAAATTGTCCGCAGTGTGTGTAGGGTAGTGCTAATATGCGGAGGTCAATGGTCGACGTAGTCTTGGTGGACCGAAGTGCCTGTTTCCACGCTGTAGCTCTAAACTAAACTAAACTCAAGCCCTCTAATCCCACAAACATCCTTGTGAATCATTTCTGCACGCTGTCTAGCTGAATCAAACTGTTCATACAATGGGGTGACCTGAACTGCATACTATATTTCAGACATCCTGTACAGCTATAACATGATGTCCCAACTCATGTACACAATGCCCTTTGCAAAGAAGTCAAGTGTACCATGTGCTTTGATGTGGAGAAGATGTTTCCACTAGTGGAAGAGTCTAGGACTAGAGGTCATAGCCTCAGAATCAAAGGATGTTCTTCGAGGAAGGAGATGAGGAGGAATTTCTTGTCAGAGGTTGGTGAATCTGTGTAATTCTTTGCCACAGAAGGCCGTTAATATTTTTAAGCCAGAGATAAATTGATTTTTGATTAGTGCGGGTGTCAGAGGTTATGGGGAGAAGGCAGGAGAATGGGTTAGGAGGGAGAGATAGATCAGCCATGATTGAATGGTGGAGTAGACTTGATGGGCCGTATGGCCTAATTCTATTCCTATCACTTGTGACCTTATATTCCCTTGCAAATCATGAATGTATTTGACAAGCAATAGTGGATCCAACAATGCTAACTGTGGTACACCGCAGGTCACGGACTCCAATCTGAATTACAACCATACACTGCCAAACTCTGACTCCTGCCATTAAGCCATCCATCTACATGGTTAGCTCATCCTGTGATCTAAATATCCGGACCAGCCTACCATGCAGGATCTTGTCAAAAGCCTTGCTCAAATCCATCTAGTCAATGTCTACCGTCTACACTAACCTTATCAATCCTCTAGATCATCTTTTCAAAAACTTCATCCGATTTGTGAACCATGATATCCCATGGAGAAAGCAGGCTGACTCTCCTTACGCACCCCTTATCCATCCAAATGCAGGTAGATTTTCTCTCATAGAATATTCTCCGGTAACTTTCCCACCATGATACAGGCTTGTAAATTCTGGGCAAAATGGAGCCAAAAGAAGGCTAAAATAAAGTATAGAATCCATGCATGCACAAGGCCTGATGGTTAATTCTGCAAAAGAAGCCACAAGAAGCCACAAGCTGCTTGCTGGTGCCAGGAAGTCTAGGTCCCAGTTCAGCCCCTCAGATAAGGGAAGCCTAAGTATCTTTATGCATGAGAATCTTGCAGAAAGAACTCCAAGGTATTGTAAATGCATGAGTCTGATTGGATTGCTGCAAGGGAATTGTAAATAATGTAAATAATGTTGCAAGACATCTACCCTGCTGTTTGTTGATTGGCCAAAATGTTAAGCCCTGTCAGGATTGTTTTGAGTTCCAGGGTAAATGTTGCATTATTCAGTTGCTTGGCTTCCTTTCAGAAGCTTCTGCAAGTAACATTGTTTGGGAGACTCTGTGATTGGTTTGGGGAATTGTCAATAACGTATTGATGTGATTAATATGTTTGATTGGATTGTAAAGAGACCACCCCTATGTAGTTCGGCCCCTCAAGGTTCGCGGACCTATAAAAGGTGGCCCCATTTTGGATCCGTGTCGATCTTCTGGAAGGGCGCTTGGGACTGCGTGACCTTTTGGAACATGTCTGCTTGCACGAGGCTGAAGGGTTTGGCCAGGCAGAGACAAGGATGAACCCACGGTGGTTTAGTTATCATATAGGGGAATTTGTGTTCATTCTAAAAAATAAAGTTTAGTTGGTCCAGTGCTTGAGTCAGTGTTTTTACTGAATTAGACTTGAGGGGTAAGCTTTAGGAGCACATTTACACGTTCACCAGCCTGTAGTTCCCTGATTTGTTCTTGCAGAAACTTCTTAAATGATGTTAGTCAACACCAGTCTTCCGATCTGTCACCCTTGATTAAAAAAGAGACAGAAATCTCTGCCAGGGCTCAAGTCATTCCGACTTTAGACTTTAGTGGCCCGACTCATGTAGCCAATTACCATCTACGAGGTCACTTTATCCCATGTCAACCAGCCGGAGAGACTGGTGAAATCACGTGAGGAAGTTGCTTGGGCTACTGAGATGCCTCAGCAGCATAGGGCTCTTTGAGAATGGAGCCCTCTCACTGCCAGTCTCAAGCCTGGTGGAGGAATACAAATGTGCCAAAGTGAGGCTGGACATGACACTAACAGAATCCCAGGACCCAATAATAAGAGGTGTCGCTCCAAACCTAGCAACAGGGAAGAAATGGACTCCAGCAGCAGTGGTACTGGATGCAAAATCCACCCTCCAACACCGGGACATAGTGGGCCATGTCCAACAAGGCCGAGGGGGCTTTGGCCTGGGAGAAATGAAACCTACCTGGCAAAAGGCTACTCCAGCTGAACGTCGGCACCTGGTGGTGGAGGAGGTGCGCCACTAGGAAGAAGCAGCCAGGTGTGCCATAGCCATATCCCAAGCCAAACAAGGCCACTGGATGATGTGGGATGGCGTTGTGAGGAGGAAGATCACATGGAGAGAGCTGTGGACCATGGAGTCAAATAAGTTAAGCTTCATTATCAGAGCCACATATGACGTCTTTCCGTCTCCCACAATCCTAAATCTTTGGCTGGGAGAGGATCCAGCCTGTCCCCTGTGTGCAGTTCCAGGAAACTTCAAGCACATCATGGTCGGTTGTATGAACAGCCTAACACAAGGCAGATACACCTGGCGACACAACCAGGTGCTGAGGTGTTTGGCAGCTGAACTCGAGTGCAAGAGAGTTACCACCAACGCCATGCCTATCAATGCCCAGATAACATTCCCGCAACTACCATCCTTCATCCGGGAAGGAGAGAAACGGAGGACTAACCCCTCGCCTCTCAACTCATGCCCACTGAACGCAGCCAGGGAATGGGAAATGCGTGTTGACCTAGGCCAGAGCCTTTCGTTCCCAGTTGAAATCGCAGTTACCAACCTGCGACCAGACCTCGTTCTCTGGTCCAACTCCTGTCGGCGGGTTTTCGTCATTGAGCTGATGGTCCCATGGGAGAAGGCTGTGGACGAGGCTTATGAAAGGAAAAAGCTTTGATATTCAAACCTTGCAGCAGAGGCAGAGGAGAGAGGTTGGAGTGTAAGGGTGTGTCCAGTGGAGGTGGGGTGCAGGGGCTTTGTAGCCAGTTCCACCGCAAGGCTCCTGAGGGAAGTAGGAGTCAAAGGGCAGGCACAAAGGAGGGCAATAAAAGAACTTGCCAATGCCGCCGAACGGAGCAGTCACTGGCTGCGGCTGAAGAGGAAAGATACTGTCTGGGCTGCCACGTGACCATCTAGAGGCTAACAGTAAGACACACACCCAGGTCTGATCACCCTGCGGTGGGCCTGCCTCGACTGAGGGTGTCTTGTGATAAAAGGCCGAAACACCCAGTGACGTTGAGGTACACAACTGAAGATGTATCTGATTGGTAGCAAATTCACCTAGTGGTCATACCCAGGAATGTCAATTGTAGTGAAATCATAGGGATTGTAACATCCAGTCCTACTAATCAATTAGTAATACAGCGTTGAAACAGGACCACGCCAACCAGCGATCACCCCATACACTAGCACTATATACACACTGGGAGAAATGTATAATTTACAGAAGCCAATTAACCTACAAACCTGTACGTCTTTGGATTGTGGGAGAAAACTGGAGCACACAGAGAAAGCCCACACCGTCACAGGGAGAACGTAGAAATTCCACACAGGCAGCAGCCGTAGTCAGGATTGATCCCAGGTCTCAGGTGCTGCCAAGCAGCAACTCTACTGTTGCGCCACTGTGCCGCCCCCATTCTTCCTTTGTCTCCATAACTTCCTGGCATACACTCTGTCATGCACTCTGTCAAAGGGTGGCACAGTGGGGCAGCAGTAGAGCTGCTGCCTCACAGTGCCAGAGACTCAGGTTTGATCCGGACCACAGGTATTGTTTGTGCAGAATTACACATTCATCTTGTGACCACATTGGATTTCTTCAGGTGCTCCGGTTTTCTCCCACATCCCAAAGACATGCATGTTTGCTGGTTAATTGTGTTCTGGAAATTGCCCCTTGCTATGCTGGATGAGAAAGTGGGAGAACATGGATACACGGATGTTTAATGGTCAGTGTGGAATCTGTGGGCCGAATGGCCTGTTTCTACGTTACATAGAAACGTAGAAAATAGGTGCAGGAGGAGGCCATTCGGCCCTTCGGCCCTTCGAGCCAGCACTGCCATTCATTGTGATCATGGCTGATCATCCCCAATCAATAACCCGTGCCTGCCTTCTCCCCATATCCCTTGATTCCACTAGCCCCTAGAGCTCTATCTAACTCTCTCCTAAATCCATCCAGTGATTTGGCCTCCACTGCCTTCTGTGGCAGGGAATTCCATAAATTCACAACTCTCTGGGTGAAAACGTTTTTTCTCACCTCACTCTTAAATGGCCTCCCCTTTAATCTAAGTCTCTGGCCCCTGGTTCTGGACTCGCCCAACATTGGGAACATTTTTCCTGCATATAGCTTGTCCAGTCTCTTTATAATTTTATATGTTTCTATAAGATCCTCCCTCATCCTTCTAAACTCCAGTGAATACAAGCCTAGTCTTTTCAATCTTTCCTCATATGACAGTCCCGCCATCCCAGGGATCAATCTCTAAACTCTAAATGTGTAATAAATATCAGGGCCTATTTTTATTCAAAACCCATCAAAATGTATTCCAAATTAATTTCCAAGGATCATTTACATCTTCTTTGCAAAGATAGTATAAATGTTTATATTTGACACAAAGAAATTAACCAGCAAACATGCATGTCTTTGGGATTGTGGGAGAAAACTGGAGCACACAGAGAAAGCCCACACCGTCACAGGGAGAACGTAGAAATTCCACACAGGCAGCAGCCGTAGTCAGGATTGATCCCAGGTCTCAGGTGCTGCCAAGCAGCAACTCTACCGTTGCGCCACTGTGCCGCCCCCATTCTTCCTTTGTCTCCATAACTTCCTGGCATACACTCTGTCATGCACTCTGTCAAAGGGTGGCACAGTGGGGCAGCAGTAGAGCTGCTGCCTCACAGTGCCAGAGACTCAGGTTTGATCCGGACCACAGGTATTGTTTGTGCAGAATTACACATTCATCTTGTGACCACATTGGATTTCTTCAGGTGCTCCGGTTTTCTCCCACATCCCAAAGACATGCATGTTTGCTGGTTAATTGTGTTCTGGAAATTGCCCCTTGCTATGCTGGATGAGAAAGTGGGAGAACATGGATACACGGATGTTTAATGGTCAGTGTGGAATCTGTGGGCCGAATGTCCTGTTTCTACGTTACATAGAAACGTAGAAAATAGGTGCAGGAGGAGGCCATTCGGCCCTTCGGCCCTTCGAGCCAGCACTGCCATTCATTGTGATCATGGCTGATCGTCCCCAATCAATAACCCGTGCCTGCCTTCTCCCCATATCCCTTGATTCCACTAGCCCCTAGAGCTCTATCTAACTCTCTCCTAAATCCATCCAGTGATTTGGCCTCCACTGCCTTCTGTGGCAGGGAATTCCATAAATTCACAACTCTCTGGGTGAAAACGTTTTTTCTCACCTCAGTCTTAAATGGCCTCCCCTTTAATCTAAGTCTCTGGCCCCTGGTTCTGGACTCGCCCAACATTGGGAACATTTTTCCTGCATATAGCTTGTCCAGTCTCTTTATAATTTTATATGTTTCTATAAGATCCTCCCTCATCCTTCTGAACTCCAGTGAATACAAGCCTAGTCTTTTCAATCTTTCCTCATATGACAGTCCCGCCATCCCAGGGATCAATCTCTAAACTCTAAATGTGTAATAAATATCAGGGCCTATTTTTATTCAAAACCCATCAAAATGTATTCCAAATTAATTTCCAAGGATCATTTACATCTTCTTTGCAAAGATAGTATAAATGTTTATATTTGACACAAAGAAATTAAATTGGTACGTTTCTGAGGAAAAATCACCGACTAAAATGATCAAATAATGGACCAAAATGAGCAAAATTACACCAATTTCAGCCTACTGAACCGACATTAGCAAATTTGCAGATGACACAAAGCTGGATGGCAGTGTGAAGTGTAAGGAGGATGCTGTGCGGATACAGGGTGACTTGGACAGGTTGGGTGAGTGGGCAGATGCATGGCAGATGCAGTTTAATGTGGATAAATGTGATGTTATCCACTTTGGTGGCAAAAACAGGAAGGCAGATTATTATCTGAATGGTATCGTTGGGAAAAGGGGAAGTACAACGAGATCTGGGGGTCCTTGTTCATCAGTCAATGAAAGTAAGCATGCAGGTACAGCAGGCAGTGAAGAAAGCGAATGGCATGTTGGCCTTCATAACAAGAGGAGTTGAGTATAGGAGCAAAGGGGTCCTTCTGCAGTTGTACAGGGCCCTAGTGAGACGACACATGGAGCATTGTGTGTAGTTTAGGTCTCCAAATTTGAGGAAGGACATTCTTGCTATTGAACCTTGCTAACAGCGAAGGTGTACAAGGTTAATTCCCGGAATGGAGGGACTGTCATGTGTTGATAGAATGGAGTGGCTGGGCTTGTATACTCTGGAATTTAGAAGGATGAGAGGGTATCTTATTGAAACATATAAGATTATTAAGGGATTGGACACACTAGAGGCAGGAAACATGTTCCCGATGTTGAGGGAATCCACAACCAGGGGCCACAGTTTAAGAATTAGGGTTAAGCCATTTAGAACGGAGATGAGGAAAAACTTTTTCACCCAGAGAGTTGTGAATCTGTGGAATTCGCTGGATGCTTTCAAGAGAGAGTTAGATATAGCTCTTAAAGATAGTGGAGTCAGGGGATATGGAGAGAAGGCAGGAACAGGGTACTGATTGTGGATGATCAGCCATGATCATATTGAATGGCGGTGCTGGCTCGAAGGGCCGAATGGCCTTCTCCTGCACCTATTGTCTATTGACTATATGCTCAACTATTTGCTTTACACAGAATATCAAATAAATCAATGCAAAACCTGGAAGGGATATGTTGACTTAATGGAGCAGTGTGTTTATTATTCCTGTCTTTCAGATTTGCAATTCATATTTCTATCATTTACTGATCAAGAACCTGGTGCATCAGGTTGCACAGACATTTAACATTCAAATTATATCTCTCTGGCTGTTTTGCCCATGAGGCTATCTTCACAAAATATTAAACTGTGTCATTAAACTGTAACTGTGCCTAGTGTCCCTGTTCTTGTTCTTGGTGCGGCACAGTAGTGCAGTGGAGGCATTTGTGCTTCACAGTGCCAGAGACCCGGGTTTGATCCTGACTAGGGATTCTGCCTGTGTGGTGTTTGCACGTTCTTCCTGTGACCGTGTGGGTTTTCTCCGGTTGCCACATTTTCCTCCCACATCCCCAAAGGCGTACAGATTTGTTTACTTTGAGCAAATTTGGACCCCAGAGCTGAGGAAGGATGCGCTGGCTCTGGAGAGGGTCCAGAGGAGGTTTACAAGAATGATTCCAGGAATGAGTGGGTTAGCATTTCATGAGCGTTTGACAGCGCTGGGCCTGTACTCGCTGGAGTTTAGAAGGTTGAGGTGGGGCCTCATTGAAACTTACAGAATAATGAAAGGCATAGATAGATTGTATGTGGAGAGGATGTTTCCACTGGTGGGAGAGTCTCGGACTAAAGGTCATACCCTCATAATTAAAGTGCGCTCATTTAAAAATCTTTAGAGAAACTTCTTTAGTCAGAGGATAGATAATCCACCGGGTGGAGCAGTCAGCGATGGCAGCCTCGCCAACGGTCTGTCTGTCTTTTTGTATTTTTTGTTATTTTTAGTGTGTTTTAAAAAGTTTGTGTTAATGTTCTCTGGTTTGTTTTATGTGGGGGATGGGGGTGGGGGTGGGGGTGTGGGTCAGGGTCATGGTCGGGTTCGGGGGAAACATTTTTTCAATCTCTTACCTTGCCGGAGATGCGATTGGTTTCCGGATCGTATCTCCGGTCGCTCTGTGGCCTAACATCATGGAGCTGTCGGCCTTGCTTAAGACTCACTTTGAGCACCACGGCGGGGCCGTGGACTTACCATCAGAGCCTGCGATCCCTTGCCTGGGATCGATGCTCCAACCACGGCCTGCAGATTTCACCATCGAGGAGCTCGTGGTCTCAGGTGGAGACCGATATCGGGAAGCTCCAAAGTTGCAGAATGTTCGACCAGCCCCAACCAGGGGTTTGATCTCCCAGCGAGGGGAGCTGAAATCACCCCGATGCGGGAGCTTGATCGCCCCAATGCGGAGGGCTCGACCGCCGGCTCTGGGAGCCAAGATCGTCCCATTAACGGAAGGTTTGAGGCCCCCGACCGCGGTGGAACAAAGAAGGGAAGAGATTAATCTTTTTTTCGCCTTCCATCACAGTGAGGAATATGGAGGAGTCACTGTGGTGGATGATCATGTTAAAATGCTTTTTGTTGGTATGACTGTATGACAAATCAAATTCCTTGTATGTTGCAAAACATACTTGGCTGATAAAGTATGATTATGATTATGATCTGTGGAGCTCGTTACCACAGAGGGCTGTGGAGGCCGTCAGTGGATATTTTTAAGGCAGAAATAGACTAGTTCCTGATCACAACAGATGTCATTTGTTATGGGGAGAAGGCAGGAAAATGGGATTAGGTGGCAGAGATCAGCCATGATTGAATGGCGTAGACTCGATGGGCCGAATGGCCTAATTCTAATCCTATAACGTGTGAATTTGTGAAATAGTGGGTCAATTGGCTTCTGCAAATTGTCCCTAAAGTGTAGGATAGCAGTAGTGTACGGGATGATCACTGGTCGGTGCGGACTCAGTGGATCTAAGGGCCTGTTTCCACACTGTATCTCGAAACTAAACTAAACTAAACTAAACGATATAATCCCATGCACTTTTGAATAGCAAGAACATTTTGTTTAGTTTTTGGGCCAATGTTTATCTGTGAACCAGCAGCCGTAGAAACAGGTTGTCTCATCACTTATCTCATTGCTGCCAGCAGGGCATTGCAGTTTGCAAATTGGCTGCTACACTTCTTGTAGTACAAGAGTGACTACATTTTGAAAAGCAATTCCATTGATGTACTTGAGGGCACCCTGTGATGATAAGTGGTGCATTATAAATGCAACCTTTTTTTCCAACATACTTGTTTTAAGGGAGAATCATGCCAGTAAGCTCACAGGCAGGCCAGCCATGGTCTGGAGATAGAAATGAGCATGAAGATATCTGGAAATATTTGGGGAATCAAGGAAACAAGAAACTACAGATGTGTTGAAATGAACTGCAGATCGAAACAAAAAGCTGGGGTAACTCAACGGGACAGGCAATATCTCTGGAGAGAAGGAATAGGTTACGTTTCGGGTCGAGACCCTTCTTCGGTCTGAAAGAAGGTCTCGATCCGAAACGTCACCTATTCCTTTTCTACAAGGAATTCCGGATGTTGGTTTAGAAGGATAGGCACAAGGTGATGGGGTGACAGCGGGTGAGGCGGCATCTCTGGAGAACATGGATTGGTCACGTTTCAAGTCAAGATGCTTCTCCCGACTCTTTGTGGTAAGGGTATAAATGGAAAACTGTATTTCCCCTTTCACAATTTCTGCATCAGAAATTAAATCAATTAAAGAAAGAACACAATTCCTGCTCCTTTGGCCACAAAGCTCAACTCCAGTCTCAACGATCGGTCCTTCGTACCAATCTTCTTATCGAGTTCACACACAAGATTAGAAGTTGTTCAGCCAGAGCTGAACACACTTCTCGGCATCTGCATCCAATCATGTCTGTCTTGTCGCTCCTTGTGCATCTTGTGCGTGGTGGAGGAAAGATTGGTGGAAACAGGACAGCAACGTGAACGCTCCTTCCTTGACCCCCTTGGTACCAATGTGTTTGGCAGTTTGAACAAGCAAATTATGTCTGAACGGTGGAGATTAGTAAGATTAAACGAGAACTTACCAGTTTGAAGTTTGATCTTTATTTTATGAGGAGTTACGTTGGTGATTACGTGAAAAAGACCCGTCAGGGCGCATGCGCGTCAATCTTCAAAGCAGCGGTATGAAATCACAGACAACACCATAATTGAAGTAACATATTAAGATGATCAACATGAGAACTACCATTATGACTTTTTTTCTATGAGAGAGGGTTGGGCGTGGCGGGCACGTAATCACCAACGTAACTCCTCATAAAATAAAGATCAAACTTCAAACTGGTAAGTTCTCGTTTAATCTTACTATTTTACTTCGGAGTCATGTGAGTGACTACGTGAAGATTTTAAAGCTCTGTGATTTTTATGCTGCAGATCAAAATCCCGGCTTCTCACTGCATCGATTGACTCTGAGTATCATCAATAATGCTGTAAACATGACATTGCATATCATGCAAAAACAAAACAGTTTTATTTTTGGTCATAAAACAACCAATAAACCCTCTTAATGTAGGGGCAACAAACGAAACAGAATTAAACAGTGTTGAAAACAGACTTTAAACAATAGCAACAGCACTCAATATTGAGTTGGCAAACAGCCCTCCATCGGCAATCTGAATGTATTGCTGAAACACAAGTTCATTTTTCCAACCTGCGGCTTTTAATATATGGTCGATGGGAACGTCCATCGCCCTGACCGCGGATGTTGCTACTGCGCTAGTGGAATGAGATGTAAACATATAAATGTTAATTCCTGCCTGAACCAACTCTTGCTTTAACCACGTTGAGATAGTCTGAACTGCCACTCTTTTATGTTCGCTTCTTGTAACTGACAAATAATCCTGTTTCTTCTTGTCTTAAAGCCCTTTGTGGCTTCCATGTAATGTAAGAAATGTAAGAAATGTGTCCTTACACATAAAGATGGATCTGTAGGATATGCTGAGAACATCATCTTAAACCCTGTCACACCTGGCCTGCTTTGTTTGAGCACGTCATAAATATAAAACAGAACATTCTCTGTAGTCACTTCCATTCTATCTAACTGAAGTTTTTGAAAAGTCTGCAGTCTCTGTACTGACACCAATGCCATTAGTATAGTCAATTTCATGGTTAATTTTAACAAAGTTATAGACATGACAGGGACCCAATGACGAAGCATATTAAGAACAACGCTTACATCGCAGATTACCATATACCTAGGCTTAGGCGGTTTGGAATTAAAGATTCCTTTCATCAACCTAGATATGAGAGGGTGAGAACCTATACTTTGTGTCCGTGTACCTATTACAAGATATGCCGACAAAGCACTTCTAGCTGTATTGATAGCAGTATAGCTAAGACCCTCATCATAATAAAGTGTAGATAAAACTCTAACACATTTTCAATAACTACAGTATCATATTGAATATTCTTTTGAACACCACATTGTTCCCATTATTTAATTTTTTTTTTAGCATAAGTCATATACTGCTTTTGAGTACTCTTTCTCCAGGCTGCAGTGAGTATATCCACCGTTGGCCTAGAAAGTCCTCGACCAATGTAAGGCATTCTTAAAAACCTGCAAATTAACAGATCAATACGATCACATAACAGATGAACTTAACGCGTTACTGGATGCTCCAGCAAATTCCTACTGTTTGTAATCCGCAAAAAGGAGGTTGGATCGCTATCTGTAACATCAAAGTGAACCAAGGTTGAATCGGGCAATTTGGTATCACCAAAACCCCTGAAACGGCATCCTGCTTCATTTTCTCAAACACCGACCTATGAGGCAGAATGGTGGGAAAATGTATACAAACATATCATCCCAATTTAGTGAAAAAGCATCAATTGCCACTGCCCCTGGATCTGGTGCCTATGAAACATATTTTGGCCTTCCATATAGAAGTACTCTGTTCTTGAACACATCTTGGTTCAACATCCACTCTGTATTATCACGGAATTTTCGTGACCTGCCATCTGGTACTACATTAAGTTTCCCTGGCAGATAGATAGCTCCAATCCAAATATCCATACTCCAGGTCCAATTTTATTTGCCAACCTGTCACATGATAACGATTTGATTCCACCCATGTGATTCATATAAGCAACTGCTGCAGTGTTGTGTATTTGGCACTGCACATGCAAACTAGTTTTGTTAGTGCCATAAGCCTTGAGTCCATAAAATACTCCTGGTTAATTACCCATGTTTGCAGAAGCAATGTCCATCTGTCTCCATAGCTGGATCTTTTATCAGTAGCACCCCACCCAAGTGCTCTGACATTGTCTACAAAATCATGGAAGCTTGGTCCAATAACACTTTGGAACTACTAGTGGACACATGCTGAATCCACCATTGTACATCGGCAACAGCCTCTGTTGATAGAAGCTTAGGTCTATTATAATGACCCCAATGTATCCTCGGTGCTTGTTCCTTTAACCTTTATAATTGTAGATAATAAAGTGTCCTCTATTGAACAGGTGGAATTGCTACTAGCAATTTCCCCAAGAGACTCGTCACCTGGCTAATTGAAGGCTGTGTGTCACCAATTAACTTGATACAGCTCTTAATTAGCTCTACCTTTTTTGTTTTGCCTCGGCAAGGTCACAATCATGTTCATTAAGTCTATTGTGAACCCAACTAGTCAATTTGTGTCACAGGTATTAATTTAGATTTCTCTGGATAGCTTATGAAGCCCAATTTTTAAAAAAATGTGTTTTTTACCAACTGCCACTAATGCTTCAGCTGTTTCCTTTGATTGTCCTACAATCAATATATTATCTAGTTAAGCCATGAGCACATGCCCTTGACTTCTCATCGTGCGTCGAATAGGTTTTAACAACTTTGTAATCTCTCTAGGAGCTGAAGACAAACCATTAGGCAGTGCATTGTATTACCATAATTGCCCCATCCAGCTGAATTTTAAATCTTTTATCCTGCAATTGAACAGACACTGAATCCGCATCTCCTCAAACGTTTCCATCTTTAAATTTCTATACCATACAAAAGGGTTTAAGACTATTCAGGTCCAGTATAATTCCGCATCCCCCATTCTTTGTTGGTCTGGGAAAGATATTGGACACAAACTGATGGCTTTGGTAAACTGCCTGAGCAATTACACCTTTATTACATAAGCTTGCAAGTTGCACCTGAACTTCTAATTGTTCAGTGATACTGGTCAAACTCTTTTGGAACATGTTGCATGGATAAATCAGAATTTTCATTAAGCTTTAATCCAATCCCTTCAATAACCTTCAGTATAAACATATCTGAGGTATCACATTAGATCTGTCTACATGAGAACCAGACCCACTTACCTCCTTACCACCTGGCATTCTTCCCCGGCCCCGAGCTGGATATCTCACCTTCCCTGGCGCTGCTACAGCCGAATGCCAACTGCGCTGCATCGTAGCTTGGACTCGTCCGTTGCCCGGACCAGTCTCCTCGCTTATAGGGATACTCTCCTCCAGCTCTTTCACCTGCTTTGCGAAATCCTCGCCAAACAGATTTGCCGGTTGCCCTGTGCCAGGCTGGCAGAGTGAAGCATATTTAGGATTGATGGTTGGTCTAAACGCTGTCTTGCGGGGGCAGTTGATATCAAAGTGGGTACTCCACAATAGCACCACACCTTTTGTTGTAATTTGATCATGTCCTCTCCATCCACCATCCTGGCAAAGCTCGTTATGCCAGATATCAGCAACTTTAAAATATGCTGGAGCTTCACCTCCGCCTGCACTCCTCCTCTTGGAGCGTCTCTGTGGAGCAGCCCCTGTATGAGCTGCTCCTTTTGGATAACCGCTGGGGAATGGTATCCTGTCCCCGACGGGACTCTCGTGGCCCGACTCTGCGGAGTCTATAGCCCTTACAGACTTGGCTTATGTCTACCGCCCGACTGGCGTTGGCTGTGTACCCGGCTGGGCACTTTCCGAAGTCCGTCGCCGCACCGCTACCGGCTTGCGACTCCCCCGAGGTGACAGGCTGCCTTTCAGAGACTGTGCTCCCGCAGCTCTCTCTCTCCTTGTCGGTAGCAGACCTGCACCTTGATGATTTTTTACTTGTCCTGTATTGTGGGAAAAACATACAGCAACAATTTTCTACTTTTTTCTAACTCCTCCAAAGTCTCCCCGACTTTGGTGGAGCTGTAATTACTCACCTGCAGGAGGAGCTCCGTCCTCCTGCTGCCGTTCGCGCCAATGCGACAGATGTAATGACGCGCATGCGCCCTGACGGGTCTTCTTCACATAGTCACTCACGTGAATCCGAAGTAAAATGCCCCACCCGATGTCTGTGGGTTCGGAGACAGCTGATCAGACCAAAAATATTCCCCCCCCCTGATTGGGTAGAGGGTGTTAGACCATGCATATGCGTGGATAGTTTGGGCAGTGGTGCAAATTTCCTACCATTCCTTGGCCTCGGGTATCACCACTGAAAGAACCACTGGTGTGAAATGACAGGGCACGTCTCTTACAAATTCCTTGCGAGTGAATTTTATCACTATTTCATGGTAGGCCACTAAAGCTGAAACATTTCCTCTGTGTCTTTCCACAAGTGCATCCCAACCTATGTACATTACAATATTTGCTGGTTTTGTTCCACAACCTGTATAAGATGACCTGCTTGAATTAAGGAACATTGGAGTTTACTTTTGTACATAGAAACATAGAAACATAGACAATAGGTGCAGGAGTAGGTCATTTGGCCCTTCGAGCCTGCACCGCCATTCAATATGATCATGGCTGACCATCCAACTCAGTATCCTGTACCTGCCTTCTCTCCATACCCCCTGATCCCTTTAGCCCCAAGAGCCACATCTAACTCCCTCTTAAATATAGCCAATGAACTGGCCTCAACTACCCTCTGTGGCAGAGAGTTCCAGAGATTCACCACTCTCTGTGTGAAAAATGTTTTTCTCATCTCGGTCCTAAAGGATTTCCCCTTAATCATTAAACTGTGCCCCCTTGTCCTGGACTTCCCCAACATCGGGAACAATCTTCCTGCATCTAGCCTGTCCAACCCCTTAAGAATTTTGTAAGTTTCTATAAGATACCCCCTCAATCTTCTAAATTCTAGCGAGTACAAGCCGAGTCTATCCAGTCTTTCTTCATATGAAAGTTCTGCCATCCCAGGAATCAGTCTGGTGAACCTTCTCTGTACTCCCTCTATGGCAAGAATGTCTTTCCTCAGATTTGGAGACCAAAACTGTACGCGATACTCCAGGTGTGGTCTCACCAAGACCCTGTACAACTGGAGCAAAGAGCAGTGCATCACAACAACAAGGAGAGGAAGAAGAAGATCTACAACAGGGAGATGAGGAGCAATTTCTTTAGTCAGAGGGTTGTGAATCTGTGGAATTCTTTGCCACAGAAGACTGGAGGCCAAGTCGGTGTATATATTTAAGGCAGAGATTGATAGATTCTTGATTAGTACGGGTGTCTGGGGTTATGGGGGGAAGGCAGGAGAATGGGGTTAGGAGGGAGAGATATATCAGCCATGGCGGAGTAGACGTGCTGGATCGAATGGCGTAATTGTGCTCCTATCATTTATGACATGACCTTGTGCCCTTGGGCCACAATGTCTGTGCTGAACATGATGCCAAGGCCAACCTTTATCTGCATTCACATAATCCATATCCCTCCATTCTCTGCATACTCATGTGCCTATCCAATAGCCTCTTAAATGACACCTGTCATATCTGCCTCCACCACCGTCCCCAACTGCACGTTCCAGACATTCACTACCCTCTGTATAAAAATCTTGGCCTACACATCTCCTTTAAACCTTGCCTCTTCTCATCTTAACGCTATACCCACTAGTATTTGATATCATTGGCAAACATGCCAACCAACCCATCTACATTTACATCCAAGTCATTTATAAATAATATCACAAACAACAGAGATTCTAGTGCTGATCCCAGCAGGCTCCACTGGTCACAGACCTTTATCCTGAATATTGCCCTTCAACCACAAACCGCTGTCATCTATCAGTGCTCAATCGATATGACTAAGTCACTGTTAATCCAGTGCATCTTAATCTTCTGAATCAGCCCAGTATGTGCCTTACTAACATCCACCACGATACCCATGCTGACTGTCACTAATTCAACAATTCCACTCCAAATGGGAGTAAATCCTATTTCGGAGAATCCGCTCCGATAGCTATTCCTACCACTGTTGTGATTTTCAGCAGCCTACAATTCTCTCTACTTCCTTTCTTAAACAAAGGAACAACATAAGCTACTCTCCAGTCCTCTGGGACCGTGTTTGTGGCTGGAGAAGACACAAAGATCTTTGTCAAGGCTTCTCTCTCGCCTCTCTCATAAACCAGTGATAGATTCCATCAGGCGCTGGGGATTTATCCTCCTTGATGCTTTTCAAGTGTCTCAACACTACCTCTCTCATGACATCAGCCCTGGCATATTAGTATTCTCCACACAGTGGCGCAGCGGTAGAGTTGCTGCCTTACAGCGCCAGAGACCCGGGTTTGATCCTGACTATGTGTGCTGTCTGTACGGAGTTTGTACATTCTCCCCGTGACTGCATGGGTTTTCTCCGAGTGCTCCATTTTCGTCCCACATTCCAAGGATTTGCAGGTTTGCAGGTTAATTGGCTTCTGTAAATTGTCCCTAGTGTGTAGGATAGAAATAGTGTACGGGGTGATCGTTGGTCAGCACGGACTTGGTGGGCCGAAGTGCCTGTTTCCACACTGTATCTCTGAACTATAAACTCCCAACACTGATCTTACTGCCCTCCGTGTCCTTCTCCTTGGTGAAAACAGGTGCAAGATACCCCTTCAATACCTGGCTTACAACCCCTGACTCCGAGCATGAATTTGTACAGAAGCAAACATTGAAAACCTTCCAGCTAAAGTCTTGTGGCCATGACCTGCAACATTCAGAAGGAGATGCATGGAATATGTCACCTATTTGTGCTGCCCAGGCAAAGTGACAGGATTGTTTATTCCGGTACAAAACAGAACATAAGGAACTGTAGTTAGACCCACCCGTACAGCAAGGTTTTCCGACATAAATTTTCAATTTTGCTGAATCGTATTACAAATTGTTCTGCTAATGAGATGTAAAAGCAGTACTTAGATTCAAAAGCAATGGAGAATCTGCCTGATGGGTTCCTACGAGGGATAATTATTTATCTGATTTCAAAGTCATTACGGTTTAGTATGATAAATTTAAAGACAGGCTCATGCTGGTCTTTCACACAGTGCTGCAGTTAGCTTTACATTATCACTAGGTGCTCCTGGTGGGAAGACACTGGGAACTCCTCCCTCTGGAGCCTGGCCTTAATTTATAGAAGAACCGTCCCATCCAGCTTGCCTGTTCACAGGTGCAGATTAAAGTAGCGTCCATCAGGGGCAGTGCATTGGGAGTGGGGGACTGGAGTTGCTAGAGTTCTCAGCCCGGTCACTCACTCTTCTCCCCTCTCCCATCAAGGAAGAGGCCCAGATGTGTGAAAACACACATCTCCAGATTCAGGGACAGTTTCTTCCCAGCTGTTATTATCAGGCTGAACCATACTATCTCCAACTAGAGAGCTGTCCTGACCTACGATCTAACTCATTGGAAATCCTCGGACTATCTTTAATCGGCTTTTACTGGACTTTATCTTGCACTGAAAGCTGTTCCCTTTATCCTGCATCTGTACACTGTGAATGGCTTGATTGTAATCATGTGTAGTCTTTCCGCTGACTGGATAGCATGCAACAAAAATGTTTTTCACTGTATCTCGGTACACGTGAACATAAACTAATCTAAACTTGTCTGTGCAAGGGTGCAGATACAAATAGCATCCATCAGGGGCAGTGCATTGGGAGTGCAACAGGGTGTTCACCTGTTCAACTTCCAATCCATCCGCTTCTCCCTGGAAAGGTGGAGGGATTGAAAAAAAACCTACTGGACTTGCAACAACTTTCAGTTACCGATGGCTTCCATTTGCATGGATAATAATGAAATAATGTATGTGTAAATACCAAAGATGTTGTGTAAATACCAAAGATAGACACAAAATGCTGGTGTAACTAAGCGGGTCAGGCAACATATCTTGAGAAAAGGAATAGGTGATCTCAACATCTCTTGAGAAAAGGAAAAGGATAGGAGACCCTTCTTCAGACTGAGAGCCAGGGGGGGAGGGAAGGTATTGTGGTATGAAAAGTCTCAGAACAAATCAGAGCCAGCACAGATGACCAACAGAAGGTGGAGCGCACAATGGTCTAGTGTTGGCTGCAGAAGAGGTGATAACTAAGAGATATTAGGATACAAAGAGTGGAACTGGCAGGGCGCCTAGAGTGGGGAAGGACGGAGATAGAGGGAATGCAGGAGTTTCTTGAAATGAGAGAAATCGACATTCATACCACTGGGTTGTAAGTTGTTTCTGTAAATCTGAAATCACAGTAACAGCAGTTCTGCCTGTTCCACACCACATTTCACATCAGATGATTTACGTTGAGAAGAGGAATGTTTCCTCATCTTCCTGTGAATGAACATAAACCCAAAATCCGAACGTTTTTCCACTCCTGATTGACTGCAGGTAAAAAACCTGTAAGATGCCTGATCCTTGGGATGGCACAGCGGTAGAGTTGCTGTCTGATTGCGCCGGAGACCCGGGTTCAATCCTGACTACGGGTACTGTCTGTGCAAAATTTTGTACATTCTCCCACTGATATACCTATCATGCTTTGTGTAAAAAAGTTGCCTCTCAGGTTCCTATTAAATCTTTCTCCCCCTCCCCTGTGTCCTCTGCTTCTCGATTCCCCTACTGTGGGCAAGGGACTCTGTGCATTGACACCATCTATTCCTCTCATGATGTTATGCACCCCTGTAAGAGGTGCATTTCTCTCATTTCAAGAAACTCCTGCATTACCTCATCCTCCTGTACTCCGAGGATTAAAGTCCAAGCCTGCTTAACCTCTCCCTATAACTCAGGCCCTCGAGTCCTGGCAACATTCTCGGAAATCCTTTCTGCACCCTTACCAGCTTGACAAGATCTGCCCAACATTCCTGCTGATCGGTGTCCCTCAGTATCCTTCAGCAACCATCCTCATTATGATTGAGGGGTATTAAGTAGGAAGGGGGAAGAAGCATGTTTTCATAGGACAGTTAGCAATCTAAAACCATTTACACAAAAATTTGAGTGGACGCTGAAGCGGATTTTTGTCCCAATAATGATATTGAGTGGTGGGGAACAAAGTATTAGTAGAGCTGTAATTAAAATCAACCTCTGTGTAATTGAATGCTGGAGCTTGTGCAATGAGCATGATGGGCTGACCCTGCTCTTAAACCTCTATCGTGGCTATAAATAAAGATGCTCTCTCTATTAATTTACCATTTAGTATAACGGAATTTCAAATGAGAGAGAAGACAGTATTGGTAAACAAAGCAAGGTCCTACTTCCAGCTGGAAATATGCAGATGTGGCAATTGGTAAACAAAGCAAGGTCCTACTTCCAGCTGGAAATATGCAGATGTGGCAATTGGATAACAGAAAATGGGCACTGCTCTATGCTCACTAATGTTTAGTTTAGTTTAGTGATACAGCGCAAAAACAGGCCCACCGAGTCAGTGCCAACCAGCGATCACCACACATTAACACTTTCCCACACACACTAGGGCCAATTTACATTTATACCAAGCCAATTAACCTACATACCTGTACGTCTTTGGAGTGTGGGAGGAAACCAAAGATCTCGGAGAAAACTCACGCAGGTCACGGGGAGAACATACAAACTATGAACAGACAGTACCCGTAGTCAGGATCGAACCCGGGTCTCTGGCGCTGTAAGGCAGCAACTCTACTGCTGTGCCACCATGTCGCCCGCTATTAGAGAATCTCAGATCTAGAACAAAATAGATTTGATTTGGTGGAAAAATGCAACTGATTTGATTAAATAATATATTGACCTTTGCTTATTGACTTAAACAGGAAACACATCCGTCAGCTTGAGAAATTCCACATGCGCTCTCTGCAGTCCATCATGGGCATTCGCTGGCAAGACAGGGTGACCAACGTGGAAGTGCTGGACCGTTCTGGCTTAACAAGCATCAAAGCTTAATCAAGCACAATGATCATAAAGGCCCAGCTTCAATGGACAGGCCATGTGATCCGGATGGATGAATCCCACATGCCTCACAACTCCTGTAAGGAGTTCAGTAACAGGATCAAAGGAACCCAGGGAAACGCCCAAGGAAGACTGCATCAAGGGCCACCTCCAGCACCCAGGCCTAGCCCCAGAAGAACTGGAAACATGTGCCCGTGACAGGACTGGCTGGCGTACAACCACACTAGCAGTCTTGAGGACAATCGCAGAAGCTGACTCGTTAGTGCCAGAGACAGGAGGAAGGCTGCAACCCTACATCCCCCCCCCACAGCGGCATTCATGTACCCCCACTGCCCCCACGTGTGTGGCTCAAACATCGGTCTTGTGATCCACACTCGATGCCACAAGATACGAAACTGCACAAACATGCTAACGTCATCTACCATGGGTCATCAGCACATTGACTTACCTCTCACCTTTCTACCAAAGCGCATCAATTCTTATTTTATTAAACAGAGTTTTATTTATCATGTGTCCATGCATTCCTCCAGCTGGTTGATATCCTGTAGTCAATGTCTTTTCTTTAATCATTTCAAACTTTTTGTATTATGTAGAAGAGCAGAAATTATACTCTATATCCACAAGCCCATGTTAAAATAGGGCATCAAAGCAGCAATGGACCCAGCCATGAAGACTGCAGAACCCAACACTGAATATTGAAAATCAGTCCTTCACATTCTTATCTCTGTTGGGGAATTTTTAATCCAAGTTGCTACTGCCCCTTCAGTTTATTGTCACGTGTACCGAGGTACATTTAAAAGCTTTTGTTGCGTGCTAACTAGTCAGTGGAAAGACAATACATGATTACAATTGAGCCATTCATAATGTACAGTTACATGATAAAGGGAATAACGTTTAGTGCAAGGTAAAGCCAGTGAAGGTGTAGGAAGGTGTAGGAAGGAACTGCAGATGATGGTTTAAAACTAAGATAGACACAAATTGCTGGAGTAACTCCGAAGTCTGAAGTCCGATGAAAGATAGTCCGTAGGTTCCCGATGAGGTAGATAGTAGTTCAGGACTGCTCTCTGGTTGCGGTGGGATGGTTCAGTTGATCAAGTCAGTCAAATGGTTTTAATCCATGTATTCAGATTTTGCTAAATTTAAAAGCAGCGTTTTATTCAATAACAATTTTAGGCATCATAAATCTTGCCCCCATTTAATGTTGAAAATCAAAACTCTAAAAACCAATCGCACTTTACAACCTCCATCAATTTCAACAATAAAAACTTTAGGACTTTATTCCTTGGAGCACAGGAGGATGAGGGATGATCTTATAGAGGTGTACAAGATCATGAGTGGAATAGATCGGGTAGATGCACAGAGTCTCTCACCTCGAGATAAGGTCATAAGGAATAGGAGTAGAATTAGGCCATTCGGCCCATCAAGTCTACTCCACCATTCAATCAGGGCTGATCTAACTCTCCCTCCTAACCCCATTCTCCTGCCTTCTCCTCATAACCCCTGACACCTGTACTAATCAAAAATCTATCTATCTCTGTATTAAAAATATCCACTGACTTTGCCACCACAGCCTTCTGTGGCAAATAATTCTTAATGACTACAGGCCTGTCACACTGACGTCTGTAATCATGAAGACCCTTGAAAGATGTGCTGGCCCACCTGAAAAATATCACAAACCCCCTGCTGGACCCCCAGCAGTTTGCAATAGATCAGTGGATGAAGCTGTCAACCTAGGCCTGCACTTCATCCTCCAGCACCGAGACCACCAGGGGACCTATGCAGGGATTCTTTTTGTGGATTTTAGCTTTGCATTCAACACCATTGTGCCAGAGCTACCACCCTCCAAACTCTCCCAGTTGACTGTGCCTGAACCCCTCTGTCAGTGGATCACCAACTTCTTGACAGACAGGAAGCAGCATGTGAGGCTGGGAAAGCACTTCTCAGACCCGCTGACCCTCAGCATAGGAGCACCGCTAGGCTGCGTACCCTCCCCTCTCCTCTACTCTCACTACACCAATGACTGCACCTCCATAGACTCCTCTGTCAAGCTTATCAAATTTATGGATGACACAACCCTGATTGGACTGATCCACGATGGGGAGGAATCTGCCTACAGACAGGAAGTCACACAGCTGGCGTCCTGGTGCCATCGCAAGAACCTGGAGCTCAATGCTCTTAAGACAGAGGAATTGGTTGTAGACTTTAGGAGAGTTCCCTCTCCCCTCACCCCACTCACCATCAACCACACCACAGTCACATCTATGGAGTCATTTAAGTACCTTGGAACCATCATCTCCATGGACGTTAAATGGGAGGCCACCATCGACTACATAGTCAAAAAGGCCCAACAGAGGATATACTTCCTGTTGCAGTTGAGGAAACACAATCAGCCACAGGCAATGATGGTCCAATTCTACACAGCCATCATAGAGTCTGTCCTGACCTTCTCTGTCATGGTCTGGTTTGGCTCAGCCACCAAGCATGACATCCGGAGGCTGCAGCGAATCGTTCGATCAGCCGAGAAGGTTGTTGGCTTCAACCTTCACCCCATTGACGAACTGTACACTGCAAGGGCCAGGAAGTGAGCGGGTAAGATCATCTCTGACCCCTCTCACCCTGGCCACAAACTCTTTGAAGCACTTCCCTCTGGAAGGCGACTCCGGACTGTCAAAGCCGCCACAGCCAGACATAAAAACAGCTTTTCTCCACAAGCAGTAGCTCTACTCAACAGCCAAAAGTCTTCAAATGTTTAAATTATAATGTTTTATTTTTTATTGTATACTGTATATCGTGTTGTTACTTACGAGCAAGGCACCAAGGCAAATTCCTTGTATGTATACATACTTGGCTAATAAAATGTATTCAATTCAATTCAATTCAGATTCACCACCCTCTGACTAAAGACATTCCTCCTCATCTCCTTTCTAAAAGAACGTCCTTTAATTCTGAGGCTATGACCTCTAGTCCTTGACTCTCCCACCAGCGGAAACATTTTCTCCACATCCCCTCTATCTAAACCTTTCACTATTCTTGGTGAGGGGGAATTATTTCATATGAAACTGACTGTGACTATAATTGCAAGCTAGAACCTTTCACATCAAAGACATTTCATCAGAATTGGGAAGAGGAGCAATGGTTAGTAATAAGTTGCATGGAGTAATCCATTGCTCCCAACTCTCCATTCAACTTAACTCTATTTTCTCTCCTTCCTTATTTTGATGAAGGTTCGTAGACTTTAATGATTAACGCTGTTTTTTTCTTTCCGTAGATGCTGCCGATCCTGCTGAGTGTTTCCAGGACAGTTTCTTTTCTGTGTTTTTCCTCCATTTTTAACATTCTCACACAATTTGGGCCCCATATCTGAGAGAGGATGTGGTGGCGTTGAGAAGGGTCCAGAGGAGGTTTACGAGAATGATCCCAGGGATGATTGGGTTATCTTATAATGAGTGTTTGACGGCACTGGGCCTGTACTCCATGGAGTTTAGAAGGATGAGTGGGTAGGTCATTGAAACTTACCGAATAGTGAAAGGCCTGGATAGAGTGGATGCGGAGAGGATGTTTCCACTAATGTGAGAGTCTTGGACCAGACGTCATAGCCTCAGAATAAAAGGACATACCTTTGGAAAGAGATGAGGAGGAATTTCCGTAGTCAGAGGGTGAATCTGGAAGGCTATAGAAGGCTGTGGAGGCCATCAATGGATATTTTTAAGGCGGAGATAGATAGATTCTTGATCAGTACAGGTGTCAGAGGTTATGAGAAGGCAGGAGAATGGGGTTAGGAGGGAGAGATAGGTCAACCATGATTGAATGACGGAATAGACTTGATGGGCTGAATGGCCTAATTATGCTCCTATATCTCATGCTCTACATGACATTCAACCAGCCTTAGCACTAGGAATAGCCTTGGCCATTACAAGGGCTATTGATTCCATACCATGCTGTTGGCTGGAACCACACTAAAAATCTTACTTCGGACTGTGCAGGAATCCCTGGGACCTGACCTGGTGTTTTTACGCTGCACCACATGCAGATGGTGGTGTTGGCTTTACAGGCGCAGTAAGGTGTAGTGACGAGGCCCAGTAGATAAACTGTGTAGGAAGGAATGGCAGATGCTGGTTTACAACAAAGATAGACACAAAATGCTGGAGTAACTAAGCGGGACAGGCAGCATCTGAAGAAGGGTCTCGACCAGAAACGTCACCCTTTCTTTCTCTCCAGAGATACTGCCTGTCTCTCTAAGTTACTCCAGCATTTTGTGTCTATCTTAGGCCTAGTAGATAGCTAGTTTTCCAGGGGGAGGTTTGACTGTCTCAGTGTCTGAAAGCCCATCTATCCAACTGGTCAAGAGAGTCCTGCGGTGGCACAGTGGTAGTGCTCCTGCCTCTCAGCATCAGAGAACTGGATTAAATCCTGACATCATGTGCAGTCTGTGCAGAGTTTGTACGTTCTCCCTCCGACCACTTGGATTTCTCTGGTCTCCTCCCACATCCCAAAGATGTGCAAGTTTGTAGATTAATTGGCATCTGTTTGCTGCTCCTAGTGTATAGGACGCAAAAGTGGGATATCATAGATCTAGTAAACGGGTGATCGACAGTCGTCGTAGACTCTGTGAAACTATGGGCCTGTTTCCACGCTGCATCTCTAAACTGAACTACGACCAAACCAAGATGGAGGCCAACCTTAACCAACTTCATATGATAAATTCAGCCTTGAGAAAGACTTTTGGCTCCAGGAGTGTTGAGTTTGGCTGATCAAGCTGACATGGACAGGGCTTTCGGAAAGATTGTTCCCTTCTCCGCTGGCCCTCTGGGGTCCAAAAGGCAAGAGAGTATAAGGGATCCTGCAAACACAATGAATTATCCAAAGGCAGATGCCTTTTGAAGATTCATGGTCATCAACTTATCAAACAGAAAGTAAAACTGTTAGAGAGCCTGCTTAATGCATTAACAGCAAATTAAGATCCTATTTCAGTTAAGTACTCCTGTGCAGAAGCTTCACGACTGAAAAATACCAGTGACTCCTTCACGTTGTAATCGATTTACAATTATTTTTATTGTTTGCACATCAATACAAAATGGTTGTGTTAGCAGCTGAAATTAGCAGATCAAACACATCAATATATTTGCATCTTGAGGTTGTGTTTCTCCGAATAATTTAATGAATTCTCTACTAATCTAAAAGCAAACAGGAACTCTTGTGTAATCCCTTAAGCAGAACCCGGCTGACCTGTGGAGCTCTTCCAATATTTACTAAATCTACATCAATCTTTTAGGCTTGTGTATTACTTCTCAGTCTCCAAAATATTTGGAAACATAGAAACATAGAAAATAGGTGCAGGAGAAACATAGAAAATAGGTGCCATTCAGCCCTTCAAGCCAGCACTGCCATTCAATATGATCATAGCTGATTATCGTAAATCAGTACCCCGTTCCTGCTCTTTCCCCACATCAGGAGGGATAGACAGAAAGGAAAAGGAGGTGGCGTAGCGTTGCTGGTTAGAGAGGAGATTAACGCAATAGAAAGGAAGGACATTAGCTTGAAGGATGTGGAATCGATATGGGTAGAGCTGCGAAACACTAAGGGGCAGAAAACATTAGTGGGAGATGTGTACAGGCCACCTAACAGTAGTGGAGTTGGGAATGGCATCAAACAGGAAATTAGAAATGCGTGCAACAATGGTAAAACAGTTATAATGGGTGCCTTCAATCTACATATAGATTGGGTGAATCAAATTGGTGCTGAGGAAGAGGATTTCTTGGAATGTATGCGGGATAGTTTTCTAAACCAACACGTAGAGGAACCAACGAGAGAGCAGGCTATTCTAGACTGGGTATTGAGTAATGAGGAAGGGTTAGTTAGCAGTCTTGTTGTGCGTGGCCCCTTGGGCAAGAGTGACCATAATATGGTTGAGTTCTTCATTAGGATGGAGAGTGACATAATTAATTCAGAAACAAGGGTTCTGAACTTAAAGAAAGGTAACTGCAAGGTGACTTGGATAGGTTGGGTGAGTGGGCAAATGTTTGGCAGATGCAGTATAATGTGGATAAATGTGAGGTTATCCACTTTGGTAGCAAAAACGGGAAGGCAGACTATTATCTAAATGGTGGCCGATTAGGAAATGGGGAGATGCAGCGAGACCTGGGTGTCATGGTACACCAGTCATTGAAAGTAGGCATGCAGGTGCAGCAGGCAGTGAAGAAAGCGAATGGTATGTTGGCCTTCATAGCAAGAGGATTTGAGTATAGGAGCAGGGAGGTTCTACTGCAGTTGTACAGGGTCTTGGTGAGACCACACCTGGAGTATTGCGTACAGTTTTGGTCTCCAAATCTGAGGAAGGACATTATAGCCATAGAGGGAGTGCAGAGAAGGTTCACCAGACTGATTCCTGGGATGTCAGGACTTTCATACGAAGAAAGACTGGATAGACTTGGCTTATACTCGCTAGAATTTAGGAGATTGAGAGGGGATCTTATAGAAACGTACAAAATTCTTATGGGGTTGGACAGGCTAGATGCAGGAAGATTGTTCCCGATGTTGGGGAAGTCCAGGACAAGGGGTCACAGCTTAAGGATAAGGGGGAAATCCTTTAAGACCGAGATGAGGAAAAACTTTTTCACCCAGAGAGTGGTGAATCTCTGGAACTCTCTGCCACAGAGGGTAGTTGAGGCCAGTTCATTGGCTATATTTAAGAGGGAATTAGATGTGGCCCTTGTGGCTAAAGGGGTCAGGGGGTATGGAGAGAAGGCAGGTACGGGATACTGAGTTGGATGATCAGCCATGATCGTATTGAATGGCGGTGCAGGCTCGAAGGGCCGAATGGCCTACTCCTGCACCTATTTTCTATGTATCTATGTATCTATGTAACTTTGAGGGTATGAGATGAATTGGCCAAGATAGACTGGCAATTGATTCTTAAAGAGTTGACGGTGGATATGCAATGGAAGGCATTTAAAGGCTGCATGGATGAACTACAATAATTGTTTATCCCAGTTTGACAAGAGAATAAATCAGGGAAGGTAGTGCATCCATGGATAACAAGGGAAATCAGGGATAGTATCAAAACAAAAGATGAAGCATACAAATTAGCCAGAAAAAGCAGCCTACCAGAGGACTGGGAGAAATTCAGAGTCTTGCAGATGAGGACAAAGGGCTTAATTAGGAAAGGGGAAATAGATTATGAAAGAAAACTGGCAGGGAACATAAAAACTGACTGCAAAAGTTTTTATAGATATGTGAAGAGAAAAAGATTAGTTAAAACAAATGTAGGTCCCTTGCAGTCAGAAACAGGTGAATTGATCATGGGGAACAAGGACATGGCAGACCAATTGAATAACTACTTTGGTTCTGTCTTCACTAAGGAAGACATAAATAATCTGCCGGAAATAGCAGGGGACCGGGGGTCAAATGAGATGGAGAAACTGAGTGAAATCCAGGTTAGCCGGGAAGTGGTGTTAGGTAAAATGAATGGATTAAAAGCCGATAAATCCCCAGGGCCAGATAGGCTGCATCCCAGAGTACTTAAGGAAGTAGCCCCAGAAATAGTGGATGCATTAGTGATAATTTTTCAAAACTCCTTAGATTCTGGAATAGTTCATGAGGATTGGAGGGTAGCTAATGTAACCCACTTTTGAAAAAGGGAGGGAGAGAGAAAACGGGGAATTACAGACCAGTTAGTCTAACATCGGTAGTGGGGAAACTGCTAGCGTCAGTTATTAAAGATGGGATAGCAGCACATTTGGTAAGTGGTGAAATCATTGGACAAAGTCAGCATAGATTTACGAAAGGTAAATCATGTCTGACGAATCTTATAGAATTTTTCAAGGATGTAACAAGTAGAGTGGATAAGGGAGAACAAGTGGATGTGTTATATCTGGACTTTCAGAAGGCTTTCGACAAGGTCCCACATAACAGATTAGTATACAAACTTAAAGCACACGGTATTGGGGGTTCAGTATTGATGTGGATAGAGAACTGGCTGGCAGACAGGAAGCAAAGAGTAGGAGTAAACGGGTCCTTTTCACAATGGCAGGCAGTGACTAGTGGGGTACCGCAAGGCTCAGTGCTGGGACCCCAGCTATTTACAATATATATTAATGATTTGGACGAGAGAATTGAATGCAACATCTCCAAGTTTGCAGATGACACGAAGCTGGGGGGGAAGTGTTAGCTGTGAGGAGGATGCTTGGAGGCTGCAAGGTGACTTGGATAGGCTGGGTGAGTGGGCAAATGCATGGCAGATGCAGTATAATGTGGATAAATGTGAGGTTATCCACTTTGCTGGCAAAAACAGGAAAGTAGACTATTATCTGAATGGTGGCCGATTAGGAAAAGGGGAGATGCAACGAGACCTGGGTGTCATGATACACCAGTCATTGAAAGTAGGCATGCAGGTGCAGCAGGCAGTGAAGAAAGCGAATGGTATGTTAGCATTCATAGCAAAAGGATTTGAGTATAGGAGCAGGGAGGTTCTACTGCAGTTGTACAGGGTCTTGGTGAGACCACACCTGGAGTATTGCGTACAGTTTTGGTCTCCTAATCTGAGGAAAGATTCTTGCCATAGAGGGAGTACAGAGAAGGTTCACCAGACTGATTCCTGAGATGTCAGGACTTTCATATGAAGAAAGACTGGATAGACTTGGCTTGTACTCGCTAGAATTTAGAAGATTGAGGGGGGATCTTATCGAAACTTACAAATTTCTTAAGGGGTTGGACAGGCTAGATGCAGGAAGATTGTTCCCGATGTTGGGGAAGTCCAGAACAAGGGGTCACAGTTTAAGGATAAAGGGGAAATCTTTTACGACCAAGATGAGAAAAACATTTTCACACAGAGAGTGGTGAATCTCTGGAATTCTCTGCCACAGAAGGTAGTTGAGGCCAGTTCATTGGCTATATTTAAGTGATTTAGATGTGGCCCTTGTGGCTAAAGGGATCAGGGGGTATGGAGAGAAGGCAGGTACGGGATACTGAGTTGGATGATCAGCCATGATCATATTGAATGGCGGTGCAGGCTCGAAGGGCCGAATGGCCTACTCCTGCACCTACTATGTTTCTATGTTTCTATCACTTGATTCCGTTAGCCCTAAGAGCTAAATCTAACTCTCTCTTGAAAACATCCAGTGAATTAGCCTCCACTGCCTTCTGTGGCAGAGAATTCCACATATTCACAACTCTCTGGGTTTTCCTCATCTCAGCCCTAAATGGCCTTCCCCTTATTCTTAAACTGTGACCCCTGGTTCTGGACTCCCCCAACATCGGGAACATTTACCACGGTTCGTTGCGAGACAATGGTTGGGAAAGTCGATGGAATGAATTAATGGTCAGTTTCTGGGAATAATTCGGAAGATGCAGGATCTTTTCTCCCCTAAGAGGAAGAAACATACCAAAGGGAGAATGAGACAACTGTGGCTGACAAAGGAAATCAAGGGAAAGCATATAACATGGCAAAGATTAGTGGGAAGCTGGAAGACTGGGAAGCTTTTAAAAACCAACAGAACATCAATAATGGGAGAAATGATGAAATATGAATGTGGGCACAGACGAACTATGGTAGAGCTGCTGCCTCACAATGCCAGAGACACAGGTGCGATGCTTACTACGGGTGCTGTCAGTGTGGATTTGCACGTTCTTCTTGTGACTGCATGGGTTTTCTCCGGGTGCTCTGTGCAGGTTCATAGGTTGATTGGCTTCTGTAAATTGCCCCTAGACTGTAGGATGTGATGGTTTCTGACATCTCGAATCGAGACTCTTCTTCTGCCCACAACAGAATTAGTTTAGTTTAGAAATAGAGCATGGAAACAAGCCCTTTGGCCCACCAAGTCCACGTTGACCATTGATCACCAATTAACACTAGTTCTATGTTATTCTACTTTCTCGTCCATTCCCTAAACATTTGAGGCATTTCACAGAAGCCAATTAATCTACAAACCTGCACGTCTTTGGGATGTGAGAGGAAACCCACGCGGTCACAGGGAGAACATGTAAACTCCACAAAGGCAGCACCCGTTGTCAGGATCGAACCCGGGTCTATGGTGCTGGGAGGCAGACGCTACCATTGCTTCCACTGTACCACCACAAGAACAAAAACAGAGACACAAGGTACAATCACAGTTTAACGATTCACATGGTCACAGGGAGAACATGCAACGTATGAGGTCAGGATCGAACCTGGGTCTCTGACACTGTGTGGCAGCAGCTCTACCAGTTATGCCACTTTGTCGCCTCTCTCATTGGTAATATGATAATAAATAATGCTGAGGAACATGAAGCTCTCAATTATTGTGTTTCTCAGCTGATCATGAGCTCTAGCTATTTGGTACATTAGTGTTCATCCCACTCCCATTCTGACCTCCCTGCTTTTGGTTGCCTCTACTATTACAGTAATGTTTCATGTAGGCTTTTAGTCTAGTTTAGAGATACAGCATGGCCTTTGGGCCACTGAGTCTGCACTGGCCAGCGGTCCCCGTACACTAGCACTATCCTACACACTAGGGACAATTTACCATTTTACCAAAGCCAATTATCCTACAAACCTGTACGTCTTTGGAGTGTGGAAGGAAACCGGAGCTCCCGGAGAAAACCCATGCAGTCACAGGGAGAACGTACAAACATCGTACAGACAGTACCCGTGGCCGGGATTGAACCTGGGTCGCTGGCGTTGTAAGGCAGCAACTTTACCGCTGCACCACCGTGCCGCCCCATACACAAGGAACAGTCCCTCACTAGACCCAGAAAGTTAGCCTCGGGATACACAATACTGAATCGTACAATTTTATCAGAAACGTGCTTATATTTTGAATCTTGAATTTAGATGACATTGCTACTCAGCAAACAGTGGGATGCAGGGTTATTTTCGCACAGGGAAGCGTCAATATTTGAGCACATCTTAATTTGTTCCAGGCACACCAAGAACAAAATTACTTGACTTAAATGCACAGAAACTCAGCAGTAGTGAACTACAGCTCTTAATCCATCCCAAATCCTCTCTCGTTTTTATATAATCAACCGCCTGAGGAACACAATCCCCAACATGATCATCTAAGCGAAATGTAAATTAGTATGCCCAGCACTGGGAAAATGTGCTCAGAAAACGCACAAAGAAATAATCTACAGGACATTCTGTATACCCACAAAAGCAATAAGTATGCAAAAGGCAAAGACAGTACCTGGGAATAAGTAAGCATTAAGATGCTTGTTGTTTAAGAAGGAACTGCAGATGCTGGAAAATCGAAGGTAGAGAAAAGTGCTGGAGAAACTCAGCGGGTGCGGCAACATCTAAGGAGCGAAGGAAATAGGCAACGTTTCGGGCCGAAACCCTTCTTCAGACCTTCTTCTTCAATAAGATGCTTGGTCTGTCTCATTCAGTGCTCACTGTCGGACTGACCCGAAGGGGACCCAACTTACTTTACTTCAATTTAGTTTACTGTCACGGTGTACCGAGGTACAGTGAAAAGCTTTCGCTGCATGTTAACCAGTCAGCGGACTGCTGCCTCACCGTGCCAGAGACCCGGGTTCGATCCTGACCAAAAGTGTTGTCTGTGTGGAGTTTGCTCGTTCTCTCTATACCCGCGTGAGTTTCCTCCGGGTGCTCCTTATTCCTCCCACGTCCCAACGGCGTGCAGTTTTGCAGGTTAATTGACCTCTGTAAAAATTGCCCCAAGTGTGTTGGGAGCGAGAAAGAAAGTGGGTTAATATAGAGATAGCGCGAACATGTGATCGATGGTCGGCATGGACACGACGGAAGGGCTTGTTTCCGTCCTGTATCTTTCAGTCAATGTACTTTCTACAGGTGTGAAACATCAGCTCCAAATGAATTCCTAACCATTCCTCTTCTTCTCCCATCCTACCTACCTTCAATGCTCCTGGGAAGGCATCTGCAGTTATTAACAAATTTTTTTATGAGTGTGAAAGCTCACCTGTTGGGTAGAATTCATCAATCAATGTATCTGTGATAATAAAATGCAGGAAGTAGGTAGTTAATTGTGGAATAGATAGATAGTGATGGAGTAGACTGAAGAAGGGTCCCCACTCAAAATGTCACCTATCCTTTATCTCCAAAGATGCTGCCTGACCTGCTGAGTTAAGGGCCTGTCCCACTCGGCCGTCATTTGCGCGTCGCGCAAAGATTTTGTACATCACAAAATCCTGTGACGCCGCGCGCTGCCGCACGTCACTGCCTATGTCATCGCGCACCATGCACGCGTAATGCACACCATGCGCGCCTAATGTGCACCATGCGCGCATCACGTGCATGTCATGACGTGCGCGTTGTGCGTCGTGACGCGTAAATGATGTCGTGTAAATTACACGCAAATGACGGCCAAGTGGGACAGGCCCTTTACTCCCCCACTTTGTGTCTAACTAGATAGTGTCTAACTAATATTTAATTGGAGTAAACCCAAATTAAATATTACCGTGAAGAAAACCTGCAATCTCCAAGGTATTCTGCAAGTTGATAGAGTGCATGTAAATACGTAAGCATTCAATTAGTTCAGCCCTGAAAACTTGGCCGAGATAACATTGAATGACGAACATTTCAGGTAGAGAAATGTTGAAGCTAATTAATGTCATGCTCTGTGTGGAGAAAGACACAAATAGTTTAACGTATTTTTTTTGTAATTTAGGGAATCATCTGCAATGCTCTTTAAAAAAAAGCAATTGGATATGAATTAATCCCAACAAAGAAAATTGGAGCAGTGAGTTGAGTTTCTGCTGACATGCCTTAATTGAAATAAGACAAGTGCAGGACATGTTGAGTTGCTGGTCTCCAAGCAGAAGAAAGCACGTGAGATCAGCCCTTGCCTTGAAGCAACATGCTGTAAGCTCAGTGGTCTTAAGAAAATCAGCGTCACTTCTCTGAAACACATTGAATGATATGTTTTCCAAAATCAAATTGATTTGAAGAATTCCATTACACCCCATCATTTAATTTCTTGTGAATCAGCAGGAAAGCAAATAATTACAACTTGAAAAATCTTCTGCAAATTCCGAGGAGTACTATTAATTATTTGTATATCTGATTCCAATTACGCATCATTGTCTGATGTACAGCTTCCATTTATTACATGCTTGGACTATCACCTTATGTTTAATTGCATGCCACTTTTGTGAATTGATTTTTAATTGTCATCATCAGCAAAAGCTTTCTTCAGTTAATTGAGATGTACAGAGAAGCCAGAGCTACAGTAGCTTGGCAAGAATTGAGTCAAACATGTAGAAGCCACAAAATGCTGGAGTAACTCAGCGGGTGAGGCAGCATCTCTGGAGAGAAGGAATGGGTGGCGTTTCGGGTGGAGACCCTTCTTCAGGTGGAAGGGTCTCGACCCGAAACGTCGCCCATTCCTTCTCTCCAGAGATGCTTCCTCACCCGCTGAGTTACTCCAGCATTTTGTATCTACCTTTGATTTTATCAGCATCTGCAGTTCTTTCTACACATATAGAAGCACCTTGACTCATCCGGAACCAGGGGGCACAGCCTCAGAATAAAAGGACGTACCTTCAGAATGGAGATGAGGATAAATATATTTAGCCTGAGGGTGATGAATCTGTGGAATTCATTGGTATGGACAGCTGTGGAGGCCATATTATTGGGTATTTTTAAAGCAGAGAATGATAGATTTTTGATTTGTAAGGGTGTCAAAGGTTATGGGGAGAAGGCAAGGGAATGGGGTTGAGAGGAAAAATAGATCAGCCATGATTCAATGGCGAAGTAGACTCAATAGGTTGAATGACCTAATTCTGCTCCTATGTCTTTTGGTCTTGTGGACTCTAACTCCCAAGATCAATGAAGTCCCTCAATAGACTACAGTCTACATATCTGCTCTGACAAATGAACAGAAGGCCGCACTTGGAATATTCTGTACAGTTCTGGTCACTACTCTGAACGATGGAAGTGGGAGGATAAATATAAGTGCAGAGGCGATTCACCAGGATATCGCCGTAGTTACAATGGGAAATTGAAGTCAGGGTTTATTCTCACTGGAATGTAGGAGGCTGAAAGGTGACCTTATAAAAGTTTACAAAATGATATAGAGTGGATGTGGAGAGGATGTTTCCACTAGTGGGAGAGTCTAGCGCCAGAGGTCATAGCCTCAGTATGAAAGGACATCCCTTTAGGAAGTTGAGGAGAAATTTCTTTAGTCAGAGGATGGTAAATCTGTGGAATTCATTGCCACAGAAGGCTGTGGAGGCCGAGTCAGTGGGTATTTTCATTAGTACGGGTGTCAGGGGTTATGGGGCGAAGGCAGGAGAATGGGGTTAAGAGGGGAAGATAAATCAGCCATGATTGAATGGCGGAGTAGACTCGATGGGCTGAATGGCCTAATTCTGCTTCTATCACCTATGAACTTAAATGGGACTTAGATATGGTAGATATTCTGGAGTTTTACTGATGGCAGGTAGGTCTAAATTGAGATAGCACATGTTTAATATGAGAGAAGAGATATTTAAAGGAGATCTGATGGGTGTTTTTTTTTCAGAGTGTGGTGGCTATCTGGAATAAGATGCATGAGGAAATAGTGGAGCAGGTACAATTACAATGCTTAAAATACATTTGGATAGGTACTCGTATTGGAATGGGGTAGAGGGATACAGGCCTAATGTAAGCAAATGAGATTAGCAAAGGTAAGCATTTCTATCAGGCTGTACAAGCTGGGCCAAAAGACCCAGTTCCATGCGGTACAACTTTATGAATCAAAAAACAAATCAAAATTCAATGATTGGCAATGGAATAGTTAAGACTAATTGATTACTGTAAATTACTCTGAGTGCAGTTTGGGTGATAGGAGAGTCAGGACAAGTGGATGGGCAGGTAAAGGAGAATAGTTTATAGGGAAATAAAAGGGGTTGCGGGAAATGGGATTAATGGGATTGGTGTGTGAGTGAGAATACACTGGCTGGACTGAATAAATCTCCTCCTACATTGTAGGAAATAGCAAAAATGTGGTGAGTATCTTGGCACAGATTAAGAAGAACTTGTATCGGAAGGAAATGCAGATGCTGGTTTACATCGAAGACAGATACAAAATGCTGGAGTAACCTGGCGGGGCAGGCAGCATCTCTGGATAGAAGGAATGGGTGACGTTTCAGACTGAGAGTCAGGGGAGAGGGAGACACAGAGATAAGGAATGGCAAAGTGTGGTAACGAGACATGAAAAGAGATGAGAATCAAGGAAAATGTAGAATAGATCATTGTTAGCCAGGAGAAGGTGAGAAGCAAAAAGAAATAAAATGTATTCAGGGGGACAGTCAGACTGGTCGGAGAACTGGGATGTGGGAGGGTGATGGACAGAGAGGGAAAGCAAGGGCTACTTGAAGTTAGAGAAGAACGTGTTATTCATTCATCTCAGGGTAAAAATCAGTGACATTTCTTTATCTGAAGGATCTGTGTGCTATATTCCAATTTTTGTGCAGACTGTCATCATTCCCAGTGGTGTGCAGAGTTCAGGCAAAGTAAACACTTGCAAAGCGGGTTATTTGTTCACTCTATTAAGTCAGACATACGCACTAATTCAAAGATGATCTAATGCTGCGTAAGGCATATTTGCCAGTAGCTTTTGAACGACGGTGATATAAGGTGGAGAAATTCTCATGTTATTTTAATTTCTCAGCTCCATCAACTTATCTCCAGTGGAATTAAATTAAATAATCAAGGAATGAGGTGGCCCAGATCTACTGCTGCTCCTGCTGATCTTCTGCTGACTGTTAAGCTGCCCAGGCTCTGTTCTGAATTCTCCAACTTTAAGTAGCATTCCATTTTCCCCTCTCTCTATTCTGTGCCCATCCCAACACACCTCCCCATCTTCGCTGTTTCTCCCACTACTCAGGCTCTCACGCCCCGCGCCCGCAGCCACCTGCACATCCATTCCCTCCCACCTATATCATAAGATCATAACATCATAAGAGATAGGAGCTCAATTAGGCCATTTGACTTATCAAGTCTACTCTGCCATTCAATCATGGCTGATCTATCTCTCCCGCCTAACCCCATTCGCCGGCCTTCTCCCCATAACCTCTGACACCCATACTAATCAAGAATCTATCTATCACTGCCTTAAATATGTCCATTGACTTTATCCACAGCCTTCTGTGGGAAAGATTTCCACAGATTCACCACCCTCTGACTAATTAAATTCCTCCTGGTCTCCTTCCTAAAAGAACCTCCTCTAATTCTGAAGCTATGACCTCTAGTCCTAGACTCTCCACCAGTGGAAACATATCTCTCCCTCTACATTTTACTCCTCTTATCTGACAACCTTTTGTCTCCTCATCGTAGAGCATCTACCAGCACAGGAAGACCCTGGAATGTGTGCTCTCTCCATTGACTGCGCTACATTCAATGCCAACTTGAAATGCAACCTCGTCTCATTGAGCAACCTCCTGTCTTGAAGGAATGGCAGCCAAAATCTGGCGACTCTGTATACGGGGCATCATGGTGACGCTACGGTAGAGTTGCTGCCTTACAACGCTTGCAGCGCTGGAGATGCGGGGTTCGACCCCGACTGCGGGTGCTGCCTGTACGAAGTTTGTACGTTCTCCTCATGACCTGCGTGGGTTTTCTCCGAGATCTTTGGTTTCCTCCCACACTCTAAAGACAAACAGGTTTCTAGGTAAATTTGCTTGGTAAATGTAAAAATTGTTCCTAGTGTGTATTGGATAGTGTTAATGTGCAGGGGTCGCTGATTGGCACGGACCCGGTGGGCCGAAGGGCCTGTTTCCACACTGTATCTCTAAACTAAACTAAACTACTGTTTCAGTGTACTATGAACACTGTCTGATGAAGGGTCTCGACCAAAAATATCACCCATTACCTCTCTCCAGAGATGCTGCTTGTACCACCATGTCCGCTCCAACATGCGGACACTAACACTATTCTACACACTACGGACAATTTCCGATTATTTTACCAAAGCCAAATACTTCAGCATTTTGTGTCTATCTTCAGCACAGGAAGACAAACTGATTTTTATAGGAAGGAACTGCAGATGCTGGTT
>CM075977.1:201100271-201137386 GCA_038087875.1 Malacoraja senta | reverse complement strand
TAGAGATAGAGAGATTGGCAGTAGTCTTCAACCAAATGCAAATCAACACAAAGGCTTTGCAATAAAACAATGCGACATTCAGCTGGGTGTGTTTAAGATGCTTGATATATCAACTCTCACCCTGCTGTTCTGGGACTTCGCACCGCGCCCTGAAAAAAAATTCCTTTTGAGAAATCTGTGTGGAAATGTTCCCTTCTTCAAATCACTGCCACAACGAGGAATTGGTTAGAAATTAGCCTGAAACGCAGCAAATACAGCGGGGGGGGTAAAAAACAACCACTTCTTCAGTTCAGTAATCGCTCATGATTTCCATAACTAAAGACTCGGCACATTTGAACAATATTCCTTCGTCCGTTATTTTATATGGGCTAATGACTCCGCATTAGTCAATGACAACGTCAAAGTAATTGGTGGGCTGCAGAGACCACACGTTCCATCTCCACAGACAATGAAAGTCAGACTGGCGCTCAGCTGCAGTGCAGGGTAGGTGTCTGTCCTACACTTTGTGTGTCAATCTCCCCTCATCCCCTCAGCTTCCAGCTGCATCTCTCCTCCCCAATTTCCACCTCCGAGTAATCCTCTGAAGAAGGAGATAGTGTACTGGGAGCTGGCTTAAAAACCCGCTTCTATTTGCAAGGGTTCGCAGGAAGCAGCTGCACATAACCAATTCCAAAGAGCACAGGCCGCATTAAGGAGAGGGAAGGATAATGCGTCAATTATTCTGGCGAACAAAAACAAAAAGGCCTGCATTTACAGCAGACTTTTCAATAGCTTCAGGATGTTCCAAAGTGCTTTTGAGTTAATGAAATGCATTAAAGTGGACCAGTGTTCTAAGGCATTGCAAACCGCATCCAAATCACACACACAGAAAGCTTGCACAAAACACAAATGTCGTTCTCTTCCAGCATCATGACTAGAGTTATATTAGTCGGGGCCCTGGGAGAGAATTCCTTTGCTCTGCTTTAAAAGTGTGCCTTGCAATATTTGTAGCTAACCTGAGGGAGCTTGGTTTAACACTCCCCCAGAGAGATGCATCTCTGACATTGTAGCTCCCTCTGGTTACTATAAAGGAGTGCCCCACCTCCGTTCTGTGGCTGTTTCCCTGGAGTGGGACTTCAATCCACATGAGTAGGAAGGAACTGCAGATGCTGGTTTACACCAAAGATAGACATGAAAAGCTGGATTAACTCAGCGGGTCAGACGGCATCTCCGGAGAAAAGGAATAGGTGACGTTTCGGTGGAGGGACCCTTCTTCAGAATGAGAGTCAGGAGAGAGGGAAACTAGTGGTATGGAAAGATACAGAAAAAAATCAGATCTGGCACCGATGACCAAGGACAGGTGGAGCCCACAATGGTCCAATGCTGGCTGCAGAAGAGGTGATAACAAAGTTATATTAGTTATTAGTTTTGGTTTAGGGATACAATGTGGAACAGGCCCTTCAGCCCACAGAGTCCGTGCGACAATGATCCCTGTACTCTGGGACTATCCCACACACTAGCGACAATTTACAATTTTTTTAACCAAATCCAATTAACCTACGAATTTGTACATCTTTGGTGTGTGGGAGGAAACCGGTGACCCCAGGGAAAACCCATTTGGTCACGGGGAGAACATACAAACTCCTACAGACAGCACTCGGAGTCGGGATCAAACTCGGGTCTCTGGTGCTGTAGAGCGGCAACATTGCGACATTGTGCCACCGAATATGGATGCTGACAGTGGAACTAGCAGGATGACTAGGGTGGGGGAGGGGGGGAGAGAAAGGGGTACTTGAAATTAGAGAAATCGATATTCATCCCGCTGGGTTGTAAGCTGTGCAATCGATCCATATAATTCTATCTTAGCAGTGTATGGGCATATTCAGAAGATGTGGTAGAGGTGTGGAATGGCCAGCAGGGACATAGACCAAATGAGTAATGTGAAGCACATCAATGACTCACACATACACAGTTTAATGCCCGTGTCTGTTTAACTGTAACTCCAGAGGCGGTCAGATTCAAACTCCTGTAAATGCTGCTGCAGGAATGATAACACTATACTTTGGGACACTGCTTAACCATGCACAAGACATTACCAGATGCCTTTGGCAAAACCCTACAACTGTTTGTGGTGTACATGTTCAGGCCAGCACATGCCACCATCTGGGGAAGGGTCTCGACCCAAAACGTCACCCATTCCTTCTATCCAGAGATGCTGCCTGTCCCGCTGAGTTACTCCAGCATTTTTAGTGCACATCTTCCAAATATCATTTAGGAAGGAACTGCAGATGCTGGTTTACACTGAATGCTGGAGTAACTCAACGGGACAGGTAGCACCTCTGGAGGGAAGGAACGGGTGACGTTTCGTGTCGAGATTGTCTGAAGAAGGGTCTCGACCCGAAATGGCACCCATTCCTTTTCTCCAGAGATGCTGCCTGTCCCGCTGAATTACTCCAGCATTTTGAGCCTTCCCTCCAAATATCGTTTTCCATTTGTTTACCTGTACACAGAGTCAGACAGAGCTGGGATGTTTGCTAGTTAGGAACCTGCTTCTGATCCCAAATTCCAAACAATTTACAAACCATCAGTGTGCAGAATATAATCAGTGCATTGATTTGAGCAAACAAGGAGACGGAAGGGCACAATATAGAGCAGTGCCAATGAAGTTCCAAGATGTAAACTTGAGGAACAATTATACTTCTTCTGTTTGGGCTTATTGCAACCTTTCAAGCTATCAAATTCAACAACAAGGGAGCTGGTCTTGGAGGGGAGGATGCTCCTCAAACTGTGGAGCATCCTGGACAATACAGCTCACCCCCTCCACGACACACTGGTAAACCTGAGGAGTACCTTCAGCAACAGACTGGTTCCACCAAGATGCAGTACAGAACGCCACAGGAGATCCTTTTTTCCTGTGGCTATCAAACTGTACAACTCTTCACCCTTCTGCTGTGGGGTAGACTGACTCCTATCCCCCACCCCTCCCCAATCTTTGCACATCCCCAATCCTTTTCACGAGTCACATTAATTTCATGTTTCATGTATCTTGTGTTTTATCACTGTTGGCAGATCAATTTCCCTTGTGGGATAAATAAAGTTTATCGTATCGTATCATATCGCATCGTATCGTATCGTATCGTTCCCTGAAAGGATAAGTGAATGGATGACAAAACTCTGAACATAGGTCACTTCAGTGCTGCAAACATTCTTCCCTCGTCACTGCTCCAAAATGAGCAGTCCGACTCAAAACATCACCAGGCCATTGGAAAATTGGATCACAGCTACAGGGCAAACCTGATCATGCCTATGGTCAGAATGATTTAGACGATAGACAATAGACAATAGACAATAGGTGCAGGAGTAGGCCATTCGGCCCTTTGAGCCAGCACGGCCATTCAATGTGATCATGACTGATCATCCACAATCAGTAACCAGTTCCTGCCTTATCCCCATATCCCCTGACTCCACTATCTTTAAGAGCCCTATCTAGCTCTCTCTTTAAAGTATCCAGAGAACCGGCCTCCACCGCCCTTGGAGGCAGAGAATTCCACAGACTCACAACTCTGTGAAAAAGTGTTTCCTCATCTCCATTCTAAATGGCTTAGCCCTTATTCATTAATCATTGTGGAATGTAGTTTCAAATAAGGGTGGTGGGATTTAGTCAGAGCAGAGGGCAAGCAGTGATATGACTGGGCAAGTTCATTTGTTTTCCTGTAAAGATTACACAGTATCTGGAAACCAAATTGTCAGCAAGCAGCTCTGTCATTCCTTGACAAGGAAATTTCAATTGGTCTACATGAGAGAACAGTTATTTTTACACTAAATTGAGCACTTAGATATTACACCAGTGGAAAGTGTCTCACTGCAAATTGCAAAACTGCAATGCATAGAGGGAGACTAATCATCCTTACAGCACAGTTACCTTCAGCTGCTCTGCTGAATGGAACAATTGGCCTGGAAGCATTGTGTGTATGAAGTGGCTACAAAGATCTTATTTATGTGTAGGAAGGAACTGCAGATGCTGGTTTACATTGAAGATAAACACATAATGCTGGATTAACTCAGCGGGACAGGCAGCAACTCTGGAGAAAAGGAATGGGCGATGTTTCAGGTCGAGAACTTTCTTCAGATTTATTGAGGTTGGTTAGAAATACAGCATGGAAACAGGCTCTTTGGCCCACCGAGTCCACACTAACCATCGATTACGCATTCACACTAGTTCTATGTTATCCCACTTTCTCATCAACTCCACATTAGGGGTAAGTATTTTGTTGTTGTTGATGTTAATAGTAAGATTAAACAAGAACTTACCAGTTTGAAGTTTGATCTTTATTTTATGAGGAGTTACGATGAGGGACTACGTGAAGAAGCCCGTACAGCCGCACGTGCGTCAATCTTCAAAGCAGCGGTGTGAAATCACAGGTAATAGTGACTGAAGTATAATAGTAAGATAAAAGAAGACTAGAACAACCAGATGACATTTATGAGAGCTGGGAGTGGAGGGCATGTAGTCCCTCATCGTAACTCCTCATAAAATAAAGATCAAACTTCAAACTGGTAAGTTCTCGTTTAATCTTACTATTTTACTTTGGAGTCACGTGAGTGACTCCGTGAAGATTTCAAAGCTCTGTGATTTCATGCCGCAGATTCAAATCCCGGCCTCTCACTGCATTGATTGACTCAACATAATTAAAATAATCAATAATGCATCAATCATAACATTGCTTTAATGAATTAACGGTTTATTAACAAACAAAACAATAGTAACCCCTCCAACCAGGGGAAACTATATAACTGAACTTAAAACAGAATCGGCAAAAAACCCCAGCCTTGTAATTGGCTTATGATAAAACCTTTGGAACATTAGTTCACTGGACCATCCTGCGGCCGCGAGGATATGGTCTATAGGAACGTCCATCGCTCTGGCCGCTGAAGTTGCTGTCGCCCTGGTGGAATGAGATTTAAAATTATCAGTGTCAATCCCAGCGCTTACCAGAACCTGCTTTAGCCACCTTGAGATAGTTTGCACCGACACCTTATTGTGCGTTTTTTTGTGACTAATGAACAATGCTGACTCTGTTCCCCTCAAATTTCTGGTAACCTCAATGTAATGGGACAAACATGACATTACACACAGGCAGGAATCCTTGGGGTATGCCGAAAAGATAATCTTACACCCTGTCGCCCCTATTCAACTCTGCTTGAGCAGATCATAAACATAAAAAATGATGGCATCTTTTGATACCTCCATGCTGTCTAGACGCAGCATCTGTAATGTCTGCACACGTTGGGCTGATACCAATGCCATAAGCATGACCACCTTCATGGTGAGTTTGGCTAGAGATAGGATTGTGACAGGAGCCCACTGGCGAAGCAGCATTAGAACTTCGCTCACATTCCAGATAACCGAATACCTGGGCTTGGGAGGATTGGAATTAAAACTCCCTTCATGAATCTAGAGACTAACGGATGTGTCCCCACTGCATGCAATTCTGACACCATGGGTAAATATGAAGACAGAGCACTTCTGGTTGTGTTGATAGCACTATAGCTTAACTTTTGTTCAAAATAGAGAGTTGACAAAAACTCTAGCACATCTGGGATGCATGCATTTTGATATGAAATATTGTGCTATAAACAGAACACCTCCCACATTCTTATTGCAGAGATGTACAGCTTTTTGGTACTATCCCTCCAGGCCGCAGTGAAAACATCCATGGTGCGCTCGGATAGTCCTCTCCCCAGGTATGGTCTCCTGAGAATCTGCAAATTAACAGATCAATACGATCATGTAAAGGATGCTGATCTCCAGTTACAGGATTCACCAGTAGGTTTCTGTTTTTTGGGAACAATCATGTGAGGCTCAGTAGCCATCTCCAAAACATGAGCATACCATGGCTGAGTAGGCCAGTCGGGTACCACCAATACTCCTGAAGCGGAGTCCTGCTTGATTTTTTGCAGGCATCGACTGACGAGACAGAATGGAGGAAATATATATAGAAACATTCCATATCAGTGTAGCAAGAATGCATCAACCGCTGCTGCCCCAGGATCTGATTCACATGAAACATATTTAGGCAACTGATGGTTAAGTCTGGATGTAAACAAATCGATATCTGGTATCCCAAAACGAGCAACAACATTTTCAAATATATCATGATTCAACATCCATTCTATATTGTCATTGAATTGTCGTGATCTTGTGTCTGCGACTATGTTGAATCTACCAGGTAAATGGATTGCTGAAATCCAAATATTTCTGTCAATACACCAAATCCAGATCTGATTAGCCAACCTATCACAAGGTTTTGACTTGACTCCACCCATATGATTCAGATATGCTACTGCAGTAGTGTTATCAATTTGAACCTGCACATGCACTTGACTTTTGGTAAAACAATAAGCTTTAAGCCCATAAAATGTTCCCAGAAGCTCTAAATAATTGATCCCTCGTAATTGCAGAAGGGATGCCTCATCACAATTCCATCTGTCTCCACAGCTGGAACCCATATCAGTAGCACCCCAACCTAGGCCACTGACATCAGTCTATAAAACTATAGAAGGTGGGTCAACCAAATCCTTCCTGGAGCTAGTTGCAACATTCATAATTCACCATTGTATCTCAGAAATGGCTTCTGTTGGCAACTTCATAGGCCTGTCAAAATGGCCTGCATGCGCTCTCAATGCTTGCTCTTTTGCTCGTTGTAATTGTTGATAATGCAGAGGCCCAAACTGCACTGCTGGAAAAGCAGCCACCAGCTTACCAATCAACTTTGCCACCTGTCTAATTGAAGGTAATTGTTCTTCAAGAAGCTTAACACATTCTTCAATTAACTGCTGCCTCTTATCACCCGGCAAAGTCACTAACATGTGATCTGAGTGAATGGTGAAGCCCAAGTAATCAATAACTTTAACTGGTGTTAATTTGGATTTATCTGGATGAATAATGAACCCCAACTGCTCAAAAGTGAGTTTAACATTTGATACAGATGATTCAGCTGCCTCCCGAGAGTTCCCTAAAATAAAAATATCATCCAAATAAGCCATTATCACATGACCCTGAATTCGGAGTAAGCCAAGAATTGGTTTCAACAATTTGGTAAACAATCTCGGAGCTGAGGTTAACCCATAAGGCAGTGCTTTAAATTGCCACAATTGCCTCATCCAGCTAAATTTCAAATATCTCCTATCATCACAATGAACAGACACTGAGTAATAAGCATCCTTAAGATCTATGCTTGCCATAAAACACCCTTTGGAAACCAGCTGTTTAGCAGTAGAAAAAGTTTCCATCTTGAAATGTCTATACTGCACAAAAGGGTTCAGGCTCGTCAGGTCCAGAATGATTCTACAACCCCCATCCTTTTTAGACCTCGGAAAAATACTTGACACAAACTGATGGGATTGACGAACAGACTTCTCAATAACCCCTTTTTTGCACAATATCTCAAGCTCTGCCTGTATCTGTAGATTCTCTTCTTGTGAAAACACAAGTTTCCGACGTGGGACATGCTGAGTGGGCGGACACACAGAAGGGTAGAATTCAATTTGAAACCCCTCAAAACTGCCCAAAACAAATGGATCTGATGTTATCTCCTGCCATTGTTTCAGAAACAGGTGTAACCTGCCACCTACTTGAACATCTTTCCCACTTAACTTATTTCCTTCAGGAGCAAAGTCTCTTACCTGCACATTTCCAGAATGAGCTTGTTGCCCCCGGCCCCTCGTAGGGAAATTCATCTTAGCCTTTGTTCCTGTGGCAGGATACCAGGTTCTTGTGTTCACAAATGAACGACTCGTCCCTTCACCAGTCCCTGTGATAGCACCCCGTTGATAAGGGAAAAACCTTTTGCACATTAATGAGGCCCACAGTTTTTGCCTCTTCATGCAGTTCTTTGACTCGCTTTGCGAGGTCCTCCCCAAATAATAGATTCGGTAACTACACATTATTATGTTTGCAGTGCTGCAAATTTTGGGTGAATGGCGGGGCGTATGGCACTCTTTCTATGGCTGTTCATTTCAAAATGTGCACTGCACAAAAGCCCCAGATCGTCCTGATGAACCTCAGTCAATTGCCCCTCTTCTACCATTCTGGCGAACGCAGTGATACCTGTTGCTAGCAATTTGAGCACCCTCTGGAGCTTCAATTCTTGTGCTCTCACTGCAACCCCCATTTGGCCCCATATAACCTGATTGACCATCGGCACTTTCAACAACCCACAGTTAACAGGGGTTTCGTATTTTTTAGCCGTATCGTCCATAATCAGCTCCTGGAGCTGATGGGAGAGCATATAATTAATTGTCGCAGCCAATTCCTCCCATAATGGCTCCCCTGCTTCTTTGGGGACTGCAAATTTAGCAGCCAAATTAGGTACAAAGACCTTTTGCCCTTCACCCATTGGGCTATGTACAGCCATTTCCTCGGCATCAGCATAATTCTGACCCGGCACACCCTCTTCTTCCATGAAGGGGCAATTATGCAGTCCCATTTCTGGCACTGCTGGCACAGGCTCTCCAATAGCCCGGCGAGAACTCCACTCCTCCTCCCAGAGTGAGTCTTTCTCGAGCCACCTCTCCATTAGGTTCTCTAATTGTGAGAGCCGTGAGGAAATGGACTCTCCTGGAGGTAAAACCTCCCCATGGGTCGCTTCGCTTTCACCTTGCTTGCTTTCTGCATCGTCGACCACAAACAACCACCGACCTAGAAAGCGACCTCAAGGCTAAGTTTTCCACTTGAGGTGTTTTAAACTTACCCGCTGGAGGAGCTCTGCTGCTCCAACCGGCCTCCTGCACCAATGCGTCTGACGTAATGACGCACGTGCGGCTGTATGGGTATCTTCACATAGTCACTCATGTGACTCCGAAGTAAAATTCACAGTGAATGGCAGAGCTCTGGGGAGTGTTCTAGAGCAAAGGGATCTGCAGGTAAATTTTTCCCTGAAAATGGCATCCCAGGAAGATACAGTGGTCAAGAAGGCTTTGGCACATTGGCCTTCATCAGTCAGACTATTGAGTAGAGAAGTTGGGATCTTATGTTACAGTTATGTAAGACATTGGTGAGGCCACATTTGGAGTATTATGTTCCATTTTGGTCACCCTACAATAGAAATGTTGTTGTCAAGTTGGAAAGGCTGCATAGCAGATTTACAAGGATGTTGCCAGGTCTTGAGCACCTGACCTACTGGAAGGGGTTGAACAGGCTAGGGCTTTATTCCCCAGAGTGCAGGTGTGATCTTATATGCCGTGTTAAAAGCTACCTTCTTTCAGATTCGGACGATAGCTAAAATAAAACAATTCCTCCAGTTTGATGACCTCGAAAAGATCATCCACACATTCATCTCCTCCCGCCTAGATTACTGCAACTCCCTTTACACTGGCATCAGCCAATCTTCCCTGTCCTGCCTGCAACTGGTCCAAAACGCCGCAGCGAGACTCCTGACGGGCACCCGAAAAAGGGACCCCATCACCCCGATCCTGGCCTCTCTCCACTGGCTCCCTGTGCGGTTCCGTATAAACTTCAAGATCCTCCTCCATGTCTACAAAGCCCTCAATGGGCTTGCCCCCACCTACATAAAAAGTCTTCTCACCCACCACTCCACCTCCAGGTCCCTCAGATCGGCCGACTTGGGGTTGCTGAATGTCCCACGGTCTAGGCATAAGCTCAGGGGCGACCGCGCCTTTGCGGTTGCAGCTCCTAGACTGTGGAACAGCATCCCCTTTCCCATCAGAACTGCCCCCTCCATCGACTCTTTTAAGTCAAGACTAAAGACTTATCTATACTCCCAAGCCTTTCCTGACGTCCTCTGAGTAAGGGCTACATGTATACAAGTATATGTATGTAGTTTGTTTTGTTGTGCTATTCTTATAACAAATGTAAAGCACTTTGGCCAACGAGAGTTGTTTTTTAAATGTGCTATATAAATAAATGTGACTTGACTTGACGACTTATAGAGGTGTATAAGATCACGAGGGGAACATATAAGGTAAATACGCCAAGCCTTTTACTGAGAGTAGTGGCATTTAAACTATATTTGGATAGGAGGGATATGGGTTATGTGCTGGCAGATAAGTGATGGTATTGGCATCATGTTTAGTACTGTTGGCCAAAGGGCCTGTTCTTGCGCTGTGCTGATCTATGTAAGGAAATGTTCTTATTTGCACTATCTAGAGCAGGGGTTCCCAAACTTTTTTGTCCCGTTTACCCCTGGCAACTTTAATAGCACGTAACAATGTTATTTCACTTATTTATGATCAACTAATGATGAGTAGATACCGGTATACCAGAACCAAACACAGTCAGTCAATGAGAAAAAATATGTACAAATCCAGAATCAACAAATTTACCCCCTGGACAGGTGAAATTCACCCCAGGTTGGGAACCCTTGATCTAGAGAATGTCCTGATATTCCTGCTTTAATATACTTTCCAGCTGGGAGCAATAAAATGAGAATTTGCTAGAATTTGGATCAAAGATTGGAGAAAGAACATATCAAGGTCACAAGCACCTATGTTTATATTAGAAAAATACAGGAAGAAAAACTAATAAAGGCACAAATCTCATGTCTTGCTGCTCATGGAGCCTGCACTGATACAAGTGGTGGGTGGCACAACAAGTTCCATGTGACCAGGGGAGAGAACGACATCTGGTTCTTGTGTGGAAGGAACCTGCAGGTGCTGGTTACACTGAAGCCTGAAAACTGTAACGTCCAGGTTCAGGAACAGCTTCTTCCCTACATTTGGCTATTAAAAACGACAACCTCAAATAATTTCGGAAAGACATAGACTATTATTGTTATTATTGCACTATTATTGTTTGTTTTTTTGTGTGTATGTATGTGTTCATGTGTGTGCGTGTGTGTGTATATATATGATCTATATATATATGTGTATTTGTGTGTATGTGTATATATGCACACACTGAACTTTTTTTTCCCTCTCTCGTTTATCATATTGTTTACAGTGTACTATGTTTACATATTCTGTTGTCAAGTCAAGTCAAGTGACTCAAGTCAAGTGAGTTTATTGACATGTGTCCCTGATAGGACAATGAAATTCTTGCTTTCCTTCAGCACAACCGAACATAGTAGGCATTGATTACAAGGCATTCTATAAATATATACACACATGAATCAATATACTGATCAAGTGCAAATAACAGTTGAGCTAATAAAGTATTGGCTAATATAGTTCAGTGTTTTGTCCGAGCCAGGTTTAATAGCCTGATGGCTGTGGGGAAGTAGCTATTCATGAACCTGGTCGTTGCAGTCTTCAGGCTCCTGTACCTTCTACCTGAAGGTAGTAGGGAGGTGAGTGTGTGTGGCCAGGATGGTGTGGGTCCTTGATGATACTGCCAGCCTTTTTGAGACAGCGACTGTGATAGATCCCCTCGATGGAAGGGAGGTCAGAGCCGATGATGGACTGGGCAGTGTTTACTACTTTTTGTAGTCTTTTCCTCTCCAGGGCGCTCAAGTTGCCGAACCAAGCCACGATGCAACCGGTCAGCATGGTCTCTACTGTGCACCTGTAGAAGTTAGAGAGAGTCCTCCTTGACAAACCGACTCTCCGTAATCTTCTCAGGAAGTAGAGGCGCTGATGTGCTTTCTTAATAATGGCATCAGTGTTCTCGGACCAGGAAAGATCTTCGGAGATGTGTACGCCCAGGAATTTGAAGCTCTTGACACTTTCAACCATCGACCCGTTGATATAAACGGGACTGTGGGTCCCCATCCTTCTCCTTTCAAAGTCCACAATCAGTTCCTTGGTTTTGCTGGTGTTGAGGGCCAGGTTATTGTGCTGGCACCATATGGACAGTTGCTCGATCTCTCTTCTATACTCTGACTCATCCCCACCAGTGATACGTCCCACAACAATGGTGTCATCAGCGAACTTGATGATGGAGTTCGCACTATGTCCGGCTACGCAGTCATGAGTATAGAGTGAGTACAGCAGGGGGCTGAGCACACAGCCTTGAGGTACTCCCGTGCTGATTGTTATCGAGTCTGACACATTTCCACCAATACGAACAGACTGTGGTCTGAGAGTGAGGAAGTCGAGGATCCAATTGCAGAGGGATGCGCAGAGACCCAGTTCTGCGAGTTTGGTAACCAGCTTGGAGGGGATGATTGTATTAAATGCCGAGCTGTAATCGATGAATAACAGCCTGACGTACGTGATTTTGTTGTCCAAGTGGTCCAGAGCGGAGTGGAGGGCCAGCGAGATCGCATCCACCGTTGATCTGTTGTGGCGGTAAGCGAACTGCAGTGGGTCCAGGTTTTTGTCGAGGTAGGAGTTGATCTGCGTCATGATCAACCTCTCAAAGCACTTCATCACCACAGGCGTTAGTGCCACAGGTCGATAGTCATTGAAGCACGTCACCTTACTCTTCTTGGGCACTGGTATAATTGATGCCCTTTTGAAGCAGGTGGGAACCTCAGACCTCAGAAGTGAGAGGTTGAAAATGTCCGTAAAAACTCCAGCCAGTTGGTCCGCACAGGTTTTTAGAACACGACCAGGTATACCATCAGGTCCAGGTGCTTTTCGAGGGTTCACCCCTCTGAAGGATTTCCTGACGTCGGCCTCTGTGACTAAGACTGAAATACCATCACAGCGAATGGGGGTTCGGGAAGGCACATCGGTGTTCTCCCTATCAAAGCGTGCGTAAAACGCATTGAGCTCATCAGGGAGTGATGATTCGCCGACATTCGAGCTGCCTCCTGATTTTGACTTGTAAGAGGTGATTGCATTCAGGCCCTGCCACAGTTGCCGAACATCTGTCTCTTCAGTTTGGAGCAGAAGTCCCTTTTGGCCTTTTTGATGGCCTTACCAAGGTCGTATCTGGACTTCTTGTAGGCCACTGTATCATCAGACATGAATGCCCGGTGTCTGGACTTCAGAAGAGTGCAGATCTCAAAGTTCATCCAAGGTTTCTGATTGGGAAACGCTCGGAAGGTTTTGGTGGGGATGCAGTCCTCCACACACTTCTTAATGAAGTCTGTAACGACTGTGGTGTATTCGTTCAGGTCCGTTGCCGAGTCCTTGAACATTGCCCAGTCTACAGACTCCAAACAGTCCTGGAGTTGTTCCTCTGCCCCCCCCCCCCCCCCCCGACCAACTCTGTACTGTCCTCACCTCTGGGGTTGCGCTCTTTAATTGCTGCCTGTAGGCAGGAAGAAGCAGCACTGCGGTATGGTCGGATTTACCGAAGTGAGTGCGAGGGATAGAGCGATAGTCATCCTCGATGGTGATGTAGCAGTGGTCGATGGTATTTGGTCCTCTGGTGCAGCAGGAGGCATGTTGGTGGAAGTTAGGGAGTGATTTCTTTAGGTTTGCCTTATTGAAGTCCCCAGCTATGGTGGTGGACGCCTCGGGGTAAGATGTCTGGTGTTTGTTGACCACAGCGTGCAGCTCCTCCAGTGCCAGATGGACGTCTGCCTGGGGTGGGATGTAGACCGCGGTCATGATGATAGAGGTGAATTCCCTTGGGAGGTAGAAGGGATGGCACTTCACCGCCAGATGTTCGAGGTGTGGAGAGCAGGACGTGGACAGGACTGCCACGTCTGAGCACCACGCAGAGTTGACCATGAGGCAGACGCCCCCTCCTCTCCCTTTCCCAGATGCCAGAGTACGGTCCATACGGTGGATGGAGAAACCTTCAGGCTGGACCGCTGAGTCTGGGGAGCTGGGGGTGAGCCATGTCTCTGTGAAACAGAACACAGAGCATTCCCTCAGCTCCCTTTGATAAAGCAGCCTTGCCCTTAAGTCCTCCACTTTATTTTCAAGGGACTTTACGTTGGCCAGCAGGATAGTAGGGAGAGGGGGCCGAAGTCCCCTGCGCTTCAGTCTGACCTGAAGTCCTGCCCGTCAGCCACGTTTCCGGACACAATGGAGGCTTCCCCTTTGTTTCCAGGTGCTGAGTCTACTGTACCTGCTGTTTCTGCGGACCTGCGCTGGAACGGGGATTCCTTCACAGACGGCAGCTCCAGCTCCGTAACGAACGGGGGTTCATTCAAAGTCGGCAGCTCCAGCTTCACTGTTCCTGGAAGATCCGGCCCGTGGGCTCTGGAGTTCATCCCGGGGTTCCCAGGTGCAGTACCTGGGATCCTCAGTCGGGTCGGGAGTTCCACAGCCAGCGTGGGAAAATTAAAGTCCAGAGCTCCCGCAGCTGCGGGAGATCGCGAAACTGCCAGCGCTTTCAGCTGCCCAAGCAGCTTGTCTGAAACGGCACCGATTACTGCCGTTTCCCTGATGCAGGTAAGTTGATAGAAGTTGTAGGTGAACCTTTTCTGTTCTGGTGCTCTGCAAAAGTCACCGCAGGCAGGCACCATCTTGCAGGTCATTTTGCTGCAAGTAAGAATTTTATTGTTCTATCTGGGACATATGACAATAAAACACTCTTGACTCTTGAGATAGACACAAAATGCTGGAGTAAATGCTGGAGGACAGGCAGCATTTCTGGAGAGAAGGAATGGGTGATGTTTTGTGTCGAGACCCTTCTTCATACTGAGAGTCAGGGGAGAAGGAGACACAGAGGTATGGAAGGGTAAGGTGTGATTTTATCTCTGTATGTTTCGTTGCCACCTTCCCCTTGCTAACAATGACCTATTCTACATTTTTCTTGAACTTCTTCCCCTTTGATGTCTCGTGGAAGACAGAGATATGGAAGACACCTTACCCTTCCATATCTCCGTGTCTCCCTCTCCCCTGACTCTCAGTCTGAAGATGGGTCGTGACCCGAAACATCACCCATTCATTCTATCCAGAGATGCTGCCTGTACCTCTGAGTTAATCCAGAAACGTCACCCATTCATTGTATCCAGAGATGCTGCCTGTACCTCTGAGTTAATCCAGAAACGTCACCCATTCATTGTATCCAGAGATGCTGCCTGTACCTCTGAGTTAATCCAGAATTTGTGTCTATATCTTGTTCTTATTCAATATTCAAATATTTTGATTTTCAACAGTAGAGTACAACTGGCAAATTACTAAATGGCCTCATGTGATTTAAGGCAGAAGAAAAATCTGTTACGTTGAATCATATTGAAAATAAAATTGTACAAAATGCTTCAGGAATAGCTCGTGTGATATTGCTGTTTATACTTCAATTCCAAAAGTGGAAATTATTCATCTTCACCCCCTGCCGGTGGGGATGGCTGAGATTACAACTAATTGCTATGAATGATAACTGGGCAAATCCCAAGGCTATTCTGTCCCACCTTAACCAAGAGCAGGTACTTCAGCCGAGTCTAGGGATTGAATCTAGATGGTAACGTGGCAGTAGAGATACTGCCTTACAGCGCCAGAGACCCGGGTTCGATCCTGACTATGGTACTGTCTGTAAGGAGATTTTACGACCCCCCGTGACCTGCGTGGGTTTTCTCCGAGATCTTCGGTTTCCTCCCACACTTCAAAGACGTACAGTTTTGTAGGTTTGTGTGGGGATCGCTGGTCGGCACGGACTCGGTGGGCCGAAGGGCCTGTTTCTGCGCTATAACTCCAAAATTAAAACTAAAAATTAAAATAAAATTCATTTGCTGGCATTTTTTGTTTTCATTTCAGATTTCCCGCATCTGTGGTTCTTTTTCTTTTGTTTTCATTTTCCTTCTCTTCTGCATCGAGCACTTCAATATCAAGTCCAGTGACTATTAAGCATATAATCTTTCCACTGTGTCGTGAATTGGAACAGCGTCAGATTGAATTGTAGGCCATCTCTAGGTTACCAATGCCCGGCTCATAGATACTCCAGCTTTTGAATGTGCTTCCACTATAGTATTAAATTCTAAAGTCATAAAGTCTTATAGTGATACAGTATAGAAACAGACCCTTTGCCGAACAAGATATCCCATCTACGCTAGTCCTACCTGCCTGCATTTGGCCCATATTCCTCTAAACCATTCCTATTATTGTACCTGTCCAAATTCCATTTAAATATTGTTGTAGTACCTGCATCCACTATCTCTTCTGGCAGCTCGTTCCATACACCCACCACAGTCTGTATGAAAAAAGTTGCTCCTCGGGTTCCTATCAAATCTTTCCTCTTTCACCTTAAACCTATGATCTCAGGTTCTTGATTCCCGTACTCTGGGTAAAAGACGGTGCATTTACCCTATTTATTCACCTCATGATTATATACACCTTTTTCAGACCACCCCTCATCCTCCTACACTCCAAGGAATAAAGTCCTAGCCTGCCCAACCTCTCCCTTTACCTCAGGCCCTCAAGTCCTTGTAAAAAGGGCAGCACGGCGGTGCAGCAATAGAGTTGCTGCCTTACACTGCCAAAAACCTGCGTTTGATTCTCACGACGGGTGCTGTCTGTACGGAGTTTGTACATTTTCCCCATGACCACACGGGTTTCCTCCCACACTCAAAAGACTACAGGTTTGTAGGTTAATTGGCTTTGGTAAAGATTGCATATTGTCCTTAGTGTGTGGGATAGTGTTAGTGTACAGGGATCACTGCTCGGCGTGGACTCAAAGAGCCTGTTTCTGCACTGCATCTCTGAACGAAAGTAAATCTTCTCTGCATTCCTTCCAGCTTAACAACATCTCTCCTACAGAATGGACGTACATTAATTTCTACAAATGGCAGAACTAGCTTCCTCTTTCTCTCTACCTTTAGAAACTGTTCTCTTATCAGTCTTGTGCTTTTGATGCCACTTATTATAATACAGCAGTGATACAGTTGCTATATTGAGTAATTGTTTGTGTATTTTCCTACTTACAGACAAAATTGACCCATGGGCAGTCTGAAACAACAGAACCCTGGCCAGTTCTTGCTGCCTGTTCCCACAATTTTCTCCTTGTTATCCGAGGATAATAAGTGAAAATTATACAGTGCCCAAGCTCCTTGTAAACAGCCACCAATGTTGGAGGCAACAAATCTTCCCACTGTGGCTCGTAATCTTTCAACATAACGGCACAAAGGATAAATAGGAGCCTTCAGAGAATTCACATAGAATTTAAATAAACTCGCATACCAGAGATTTAAATTCTTTAATAATCACCCTATTGAATTTAAGTACGGAGGGAAACAAAGCCTTCAGCGAAGCCAGTTTATATTCATGCAGACATACAGAACAAAATATCACGCTTAGAAATCAAGCAGAATCCACACTCAAAAGAATATATGCTTCGATTCAAGTAGCCTTAATACCACAAGCTTATCTTTAAGTTCTCCCCAGGAGAGCTTGAAAATATAACCCTATGGAATCTCAGAAGTAGAGAAGTCGAACTAACATTGGAGAAGCTTAGTGGATAGCTCAGAACATAGAATATGTAGGCATGCCCTAAACACTGAAGTTATTGCACTGAAGTTATCATTTCACTAAACATTGTATACTGTTTGACTGTCACAAACAGTAAACATCTGAACAGCATTTAGATAACATCCATTTTTAGGTACCCACATACAGTATATTGTTCAAATGATGGTAAATTCTGACATCTTTCCGGCATTAGATAACTTGCAGTTAAACAGTGGACTGGAAATTCTTCAGTGTAATGTAACGTTTTGCTTGCCACTTTTCATCAAGGACTTAACTGATCAAAATGATTAGATTCTTCGAATGCCACTGACAAAATGTCATAAATCTGTTCCATGTGCCTGTGTGGTCGGATGAATGGTTGTGCTATTGAGTGGAGATTGAGCATGCAGTTCCTCAGGAGTCAGTATAAGGACATCTGTGGTTTAGAGATATTTCATGAATTGGGCTTGGGGTGGGGTATTTGAGTCGAACTGGAAGGAGGAAGTCTGCTTATATCCCATGAAAGGCAAGTGTTGCAAGGACTCAAGTGGTTTCCCATAGCAACAGTTTTAGACTGTAGACTTTAGACATTAAAGATCCAGCACGGAAACAGGCCCTTCGGCCCACCAAGTCCGTGCCGACCAGCGATTCTTGCGCACTAACTCTGTCCTACACACACACTAGGGGCAATTTACAATGTTACAAAGCCAATTAACCTACAAACCTGTACGTCTTTGGAGTGTGTGAGGAAACCAATTCACCTGGAAGAAACCCGCATGGTCACAGGGAGAACAATAGCCAATAGACAATAGACAATAGGTGCAGGAGTAGGCCATTCGGCCCTTCGAGCCATTCAATGTGATCATGGCTGATCATCCCCAATCAGTACCCCGTTCCTGCCTTCTCCCCATATCTCCTGACTCTGCTATTTTTAAGAGCCCTATCTAGCTCTCTCTTGAAAGCATCCAGAGAACCTGCCTCCCTCCACTGCCCTCTGAGGCAGAGAATTCCACAGACTTACCACTCTCTGTGAGAAAAAGTGTTTCCTCGTCTCCGTTCTAAATGGCTTACTCCTTATTCTTAAACTGTGGCCCCTGGTTCTGGACTCCCCCAACATCGGGAACATGTTTCCTGACTCTAGCGTGTCCAAGCCCTCAACAATCTTATATGTTTCAATGAGATGCCCTCTCACCCTTCTAAACTCCAGAGTGTACAAGCCCAGCTGCTCCATTCTCTCAGCAATTAACCTTGTAAACCTACGCTGCACTCCCTCAATAGCAAGAATGTCCTTCCTCAAATTAGGGGACCAAAACTGCACACAATACTCAAGGTGTGGTCTTATTCCTCTTGTTATAAAGGCCAACATGCCATTCGCTTTCTTCACACTCAAACTACGTACAGACAGCACCTATAGTCAGGATCAAACCCGGGTCTCTGGATCTGTAAGGCAGCAACCTACCACTGCACCACTGTGCTGCCTATTTGGAGTATGTTAGTGAACTCAGAGGTGAGAGACACAAGGGACTGAAGATGCTGGAATCTGGAGTGAAAAACAAACTGCTGGAGGGATGCAACAGAGCAAACACCATCTGTGAAGGCAAAGGTTATATCAATGTTTCAATTCAATACCCTGAACTGGGACCTGATGTACGTTTTCGACCCAAAACGCCAATAATTCTTTTGCCAAGTCAAAGGAGAGATTGCTCAGTCAGGAAGAGGAAGGCAATGCTGAGTGAGAACTAATGGACTTCTATTCCAGGTAGAAGTCCATTAGCAGTGAGTAGTTAAACAGCACGGGGCTTTGCTTTCCAGAGGCCCAGGGACCGTTGCAGGAGGAGGAGCGGCGTCCGGGTGGTGAGTAGTTAAGTTACAGAGAAAGGTTGAACAAGTTAGGTCTTTATTCTTTGGAGCGCAGAAAGTTAAGGGGGGACTTGATAGAGGTCTTTAAAATGATGAGCGGGTTAGACAGAGTTGACGTGGATAAGCTTTTCCCATTGAGAGTAGGGAAGATTCAAACAAGGGGACATGACTTGAGAATTAAGGGACAGAAGTTTAGGGGTGACATTAGGGGGAACTTCTTTACTCAGAGAGTGGTAGCTGTGTGGAATGAGCTTCCAGTGGAAGTGGGGGAGGCAGGTTCGATTTTATCCTTTAAAAATAGATTGTATGGGTATATGGACGGGAAAGGAATGGAGGGTTATGGTCCTAGTGCAGGTAGATGGGACTAGGGGGAAGTAAGAAGGAAAAAAAAAAGTGTTGCGCACGGACTTGAAGGGCCGAGATGGCCTGTTTCCGTGCTGTAATGGTTATATGGTTATATGGTTATAAGTGCTAACCCCTCAAGCATCTTGGGGTGTTGCCGATTTGTACATGGATTGGATGTCCATACTGGAATAGAAATTGGTGGTATGAAACCTTCAAACCATTGAATTAGAGGCATTGTCACGTGCATGGGAAAAGACTGGACACAGGAGTCAATAAATCAGATATCTGGTCCATCAGGGCAAAGGAAACTCATAGTCAGAGGCTTACAGCATGGAAATAAGCTCTTCGACCCAACCTTTCCATGATAACCAAGCTGCCTATCTATGCTAGTTCCATTGGCATATAGAGTCATACAGCATAGACATAGAACCTTCGGCCCAATGTGTCCATGCCAGCCAAAATGGCCATCTACGTTAGTCCCATTACCCGCATTTGACACATATCACTCTCAATCTTCCATCACAGTGAGGAACATGTGACAATAAACAAACCTTGAACCTTGAACCTTGAATGCGTGGGAGCTGCTGTGGTGGATGGCTATGTAGATGTGCGTCTTGTTGCTTTTGTCTGGTATGACAGTATGGTAAATCAAATTTCACTGTACCTTAAATGGTACATGTGACAATAAAGGGCCATTGAACCATTGAACCTTTCCTATTTACGTAAGATAGACAGATTTGGCCTGTGCCCTTGAGTGGGAAGGAACTACAGATGCTGGCTTAAACCGAAGATAGACACAAAAAGCTGGGGTAACTCAGCAGGACAGGTAGCATCTCTGGAGAGAAGGAATAGGTGACTTTTTGGGTCGAGACCCTTCTTCAGACTAGTCAGAGTATAGGGAAACAAGAGATATAGACTATAATATAGAGAGATAAAGAACAATGAATGAAAAATATGCCGAAAAGTGATGATGATGAAAGAAACAGGCTATTGATAGCTGTTTATGTAAATGTCAAAGATTATGTATTATATGCGACGGCTGATGGGGTGAAAGGTAAGGACTAGGGGGACTCTGTATGCGATGGCTGATGGGGTGAAAAACAAAATCCAACACAAAATCCTCTGACATTTTCGCCACAGAATACCCCTAGGCTGAGGTTGCAGTTTTAGCTGCAGGCCATTATGCCAACTTCACCGGAGGGTTGGCATTAGAGCCGCTGTTTTTTAAAGATATATCAATAGCTGGGGGATAATTTTGACACCACAAATGGCATCAAACACGACAGTGCGATAAGCAATGAGGTTGCTGGTAGAGGGTTTTCAGCGCCGGCAAAGTGGGCCAACATATGGTGGATGGAAGTTAACACAAAGATTTGCAATATGATATATTTTTGTTGACACATCAAGGAATGGCAATATTATGTAATGTATGAGCAACACAGAGTGCTGGATTAATTCAGAGAGTAACACTGCATGTGTGGGGGGAATGGTTAGGGTGAAGAAAGATTCCGACCTGATAGAGTCTGAAGAAGGGTTCCGACCTGAAACGTCGCCAATCCATTACCTCCACAGATGCTGCCTGACCCATTGAATTACTCCAGTACTTTGTGTGTTCCTCAAAACTCCAGCATCTAGAGCCCCTTGTGTCATCGTATGCTATATGTCACGTCAAAGTCGGGAAACTCAGCAATTAAAGTGATTTAATCCAAATTTAGAACATGGGTCTAAAGTATCCTTACTTATGAGTAGGACCCTATGAGATTATTTGGCGTGTCCCCAACAACCCTCACCAACTTCAACTGATACGCCGTAGAAAGCGTTTTATTGGGATGCTTCACAGCTTGGTTTGGGGACAGCTCCACCCAACACAACAAGAAATTGCAGTGAATTAAGGACCTAGCCCAGACCATCACACAAACCAACGTCCCTTCCATTAACTCCATTTAGACCTCACGCTGCCTCGGCAAGACCAGCAGCATAATCAAGGATGAGTCACAACCTGACACTCCCTCTTCTCCCCTCTCCCATCGGGCAAAAGGTATAAAAGTGTGAAAACACACACCTCCAGATTCAGGGACAGATTCCTCCCAGCAATCAGGCAACTAAACCATCCTACCAACTAATAGAAAACAGTCCTGAACACCTATCTACCTTATTGCTGAACCTCAAACTATCTTTAATCGAACTTTGCTGGCTTTATCTTGCACTAAACGTTATTCCCTTATCATATATCTGTACACTGTGAATGGCTCGATTGTAATCATGTATTGTCTTTCCGCTGACTGGTTAGCTCGCAACAAAAGCTTTTCACTGTGCATCGGTACACACAACAATAAACTAAAAATGGAACTGAAACTGAGAGAAAATAATTAATTTTGAATGCTTGAACAATTGTGGCATTTTTAAAATAGCTGTTTAGAGTAAGATTGCTTTTCAACTAAAATGTTGGTAAAATCTGACTTTAATAGATTAGCATGTTTTTTCCCATAGCAACCTTGATTGGTGTCTTGTGTCCAGCACATAAACTATAATTTCTAATTTTGTTTGAAAATCAATGTTTTTTGTTTATTACTTGCTATCTGTACTATGATAACAGCTAAGATTGTACAAGATTGATGGTGGATTGAAGGGAGCTCGACCATTTACAAAACAAAATATTGGTTTGATTCTGAAGTTAATTCATCCAGATTGCCTTAGGTAATGAAGCAGTCTCTGTCTCTTTCTGTGTAGCAGTTAATCAGCATCTAATGCGACCTTTCCAATTTGACCTTCAGCGAGAAAGTAAACTTCATCACTGCATGATAAATTTCTATCTAAGACTAACCAAGCAACTTACAAATGCTGGGCTCACTAGCAGATTAGGGTCAGTTTCTTTTAAAACCTACTATCTAGTTTATGCCATGTCAGAGAAGATAGGCACAAAATGCTGGAGTAACTCGGTGGGTCAGGCAGCATCTCTGGAGAATATAAATAAGTGACGTTTTGGGTCGAGACCCTTCATGAGACTGGGAGTCAGGGAGGGGGAAACCAGAGGTAGGGGGAGGTACAGAACAAAGCAGCACCTGCATCGATGACTCAGAAAAGGTAGAGCCCATAATGGTCCATTGTTGGTTGGGAACGAGGTGATAACGAAGGAATACGAGCCATGTCAAGTCCTCCGTATCTATTTAAGATGAATACAAGGCATACAGGAAACCCAATGAAGTTTTAATCCTTGCTTCTTCTCGGAGGCTTTCCATCAATGGAGTTGAGATGGGTCCCAAAATAAATGTTAATAAAATTATCAATTGTCATATAATTTCTGATCAACTGCTATAACACACAAAGTGCTGGAGTAACTCAGCAGGTCAGGTAGCATCAGTGGAGGGAAGGAACAGACGGCTTTTGGGTCAGAATGCTTCCTCAGTCCATAGACAACGTTTCAATTCGGGTCACTTCTTCAGCATAGAGTCTGAAGAAGGGACCCAACCCGAGATGCCACATGTCCATTCCCTCCACAGATGCTGCATGGCCCACTGAGTTACTCCAGCGCTTTGTGTTGGCGGCAGCGGCAGCGGTGGGAGCCTTATGGGTCGGCGGTCGAAGAGAGAGCAGGGGAACCACCATGAAGGGGGAAGAAAAAAATGAAGGACATGGCATGGGGGGACCGCCATGAGGGAGGCGGGGAGAACAATGGGGAAGCCATTGTTACTTTGTAACCTTGTCAGCGCCAATTATGTGGCGATTATTTGTATACCTTGTCACATGTGACAATAATGTATTCCATTCCATTCCATTTCATTACAACTGTGACAAACGTTGGCAAGTGCCAGAGCCAATGGCCCTGGATGTTTTCAAGAGAGAGTTAGATTTAGCTCTAAGGGCTAAATGAATCAAGGGATATGGGGGAAAAGCAGGAACGCGGTACTGATCAGCCATGATCATATTGAATGGCGGTGCTGGCTCGAAGGACCAAATGGCCAACTCCGGCACCTATTTTTCTATGTTTCTATGTTACTGAGGGATTTTCCCCCGGGTGCTCTGGTTTTCTCCCACATCCCAAAGACGCGTGGTCAGATTATTGATCAGCCGCTGTAAGTTGCCCTCAGTGTATGGGTGAGGGTTGGATTCTGAGGGGAGTTAATGAGAATGTGAGGAGAGATTGGTGCAATTAGGTGGTGGATGGTCGGCATGGACTAGGTGGGCCGAAGGGGCTGTCTCTGTGCTGTATGACTCTGACTCTAACTGTTGAAGATAGTTGTTTCACATTCAAATCATTTCTTCGGGGATTGGAGCCAAAGCAGAGATTATGCTTTGGGATCTGTGCCCCATTTAGTGATTGTAATGCAACAGATTGTAAATTGTTTATTTTGGTAATACTGAACTGTGTTTGAAGTACATGTTGGCACCACAGCACAGAAAGGATATTTTGGCAGAACTCACGGGAATGGTGAAGTGATTGGAAGTTAAATGATGATATCAAGGGGCGCGCCGTGGTGCAGTGGTAGAGTTCATGCCTCACAGCGCCAGAGACCCGGTTCGATCCTGATGAAGTATGCTGTCTGTATGGAATTTGTACGTCCCCCCCTGAGCTTAGTTTAGTTTAGTTTATTTTATTTTATTTTATTTTATTTTATTTTAGTTTAGTTTAGTTTAGTTTAGTTTAGAGATACAGCGCGGAAACAGGCCCTTCGGCCCACCGTGTCCAAACCGACCAGCGATCCCCGCACATTAACACTATCCTACACACACTAGGGACAATTTTCACTTATACCAAGCCAATTTACCTACAAACCTGCATGTTTTTGGAGTGTGCGAGCAAACCAAAGTTATCAGAGAAAACCCTGGTGGTCACGGGAAGAACGTACAAACTCCTTACAGGCAGCACCCATAATCAGGATCGAACCGGGGTCTCTGGCACTGCAAGTGCTGTATGGCAGCAATTCTACTGCTGACCATTGTGTCTACCTGCACGGGTTTTCTCCAGGAGTTCAAAGATGTGCAGGTCTGAAGGATAATTAGCTTGTTAAATTGTAAATAGTCCCTAGTGTGTGTGTGTAGGATAGCGTTACTTTGCGGGGATCGCTGGTCGACACTGACTCTGTGTATCTGTATGTCTAAACTAAATTAAACTAAACTAAATTAAAATTGCATGGATTATGTTTATATTTTCTTGTGCATAGGAAATAACTAACTGAGTCGATGTAAGGACATAATGATTTTTCTTGAATTACCCTGTTTCTCTGACTGGACAGCTAGGATGAAGGGGAAAAGGCTACAAGATAGGCACAAAGTGCTGGAGTAACTCAACGGGTCAGGCGGCATCTCTGGAGGAAAAGGATGGGTAGACTTTTGCTCAGAACACTGATAAGTTTTAAAATAGTTTTCTATAGGCAAAATTTAGGCAAGATGCTGGAAAGCTGAATTAAGTGCAGCAAATGTTGGAAATACTCAACAGGTCAGGTAGCAACCATGAAGGGGCAACGGAAGTACTAGATGAAGCCATCCAACCTGTCAATTGGCCGTTAATGTTACTAAACTAAACTTCACTGGATGTTTTCAAGAGCAAGTTAGATATAGCTCTTGGGGCTAACGGAATCAAGGGATATGGGGAGAAACCAGAAACAGGGTACTGATTTTGGATGATCAGCCATGATCATATTGAATGGCGGTGCTGGATCGAAGGGTTAAATGGCCTACTATTTTCTATGTTTACGAGAGGAAATGTCTCCTTTTGGCTTTGGTCAAGTCAAGTCGTCACTTTTATTTCTATAGCACATTTAAAAAACAACTCTCGTTGGCCAAAGTGCTTTACATTGGTGGAGGTACAAATGTTATACAACATTGGTTCATAGATTAAGTACATACATAAATACATACATATAGCCCTCCCTCAGAGGACGTCAAGAAAGGCTTGAGAGTAAAGATGAGTTTTAAGTCTCGACTTAATGGAGTCGATGGAGATCTGATGGGAAGAGGGATGCTGTTCCACAGTCTAGGAGCTGCAACCGCAAAGGCGCGGTCGCCCCTGAGCTTATGCCTAAACCGCAGGATGTTCAGTAACCCCAAGTTGGCCGATCTGAAAGACCTGGAGGTGGTGTGGTGGGAAAGCAGACTTTTGAAGTAGGTGGAGGCAAGCCCGTTAAGGGCTTTGTAGACATAAAGAAGGTTCTACTGCAGTTGTACAGGGTCTTGGTGAGACCACACCTGGAGTATTGCGTATAGTTTTGGTCTCCTAATCTGAGGAAGGACATTCTTGCCATAGAGGGAGTACAGAGAAGGTTCACCAGACTGATTCCTGGGATGTCAGGACTTTCATATGAAGAAAGACTGGATAGACTCGGCTTGTACTCGCTAGAATTTAGAAGATTGAGGGGGGATCTTATAGAAACTTACAAAATTCTTAAGGTGTTGGACAGGCTAGATGCAGGAAGATTGTTCCCGATGTTGGGGAAGTCCAGAACAAGGGGTCACAGTTTAAGGATAAAGGGGAAATCTTTTAGGACTGAGATGAGAACAACTTTTTTTACACAGAGAGTGGTGAATCTCTGGAATTCTCTGCCACAGAATGTAGTTGAGGCCAGTTCATTGGCTATATTTAAGAGGGAGTTAGATGTGGCCCTTGTGGCTAAAGGGATCAGGGGGTATGGAGAGTAAGCAGGTACGGGATACTGAGTTGGATGATCAGCCATGATCATATTGAATGGCAGTGCAGGTTCGAAGGGCCGAATGGCCTACTCCTGCACCTATTTTCTATGTTTCTATGATCTTGAAATTTATTCGGAACCGCACAGGGAGCCAGTGGAGAGAGGCCAGAATCAGGATGATGTGATCCTTTTTTCAGGTCCCCATCAGGAGCCTCGCTGCGGCGTTTTGGACCAGTTGCAGGCGGGACAGGGAAGATTGGCTGATGCCAGTGTAAAGGGAGTTGCAATAATCGAGGCGGGAGGAGATAAATGTGTGGATGATCTTTTCGAGGTCATCAAACTGGAGGAATTGTTTTATTTTAGCTATCATCCGAAGCTGGAAGAAGCTAGCTTTTACCACGGCATTGACTTGTTTGTCAAATTTCAATGCTGAGTCGATTGCTATTCACCAAGCCAGTGATCTGTTGATAGCCCGTTTGCTGATGCAATCAGTTCCTTGCTATGCTGCTTGGAGCTTGGAATCTCCCAGCCTTTGTGTCCACATCTCCGCTGACACCGATCCATGCTACGCTGAGACTTCTCGATGTTCCTGCCTGCTGGGTGACTGAAGGCCTCAGTCTGAGGTGATTATTGCTCTTGAGGTGAACACTATTATTATTTGTTGTCTCTTTTATTGTGTGTGCGTGCGTATGTGTGTGTGTGTGTGTGTATATAAATTATATATATTAATATATATTATCTATATGTGTATTAGTGAGTATGTGTATAAATTCACACACTGAACAGTTTTTTCTCTCTTGTTTATTATATTGTTTACAGTGTACTATGTTTACATATTCTGTTGTGCTGCTGCAAGTAAGGATTTCATTGTTCTATCTGGGACACATGACAATAAAATACTGTTGACTGTTGATACTCTGGGAATGAACAGGTTGGGGCTCCAAAGATAGACACAAAGTGCTGGAATGACTCAACGGGTCAGGCAGCATCTCTGGAGAAAATGGATGAGTGTCGTTTCGAGTCAGAACCCTTCTTCAGACTGAAAGCATGAACTTCTGAAGTCTGAATCTGAAGTCAGACTTTCAGTCTGAAGACGGGTTCCCACCCGAAACGACACTCATCCACTTTCTCCATTTTGTTTTCCTTTTTTTCCCATTTCCATCCTTTTCCATCCTTTTTTTCTCCAGGGACGCTGCCTTGATCGCTGAGTTGCTCCTGCAATTTGTATCTATCTTCGGTATAAACCACCATCTGCACTTCCTTCCCACACAGGGGTAGCTCCAAGTTTGGTTGTGGGGTGGAAAAAGTGGTTGGCAATGATAGCGATATTAAATTACCATTAACTCAAATCTTTTTCAAAGCTTCTCAAGAAAGATGAACGGAGTCTGCTCAGTACTCATCCTGTTGTGACCAGCCAGATAAAAAAAGACGGATGTATGAACATCTTTTTCCCATAGTGTTGAAAAACAAGCTTCACCAATTAGATGTATCTCAGTGTTTATTTCATCTCTCAAACATCCTAATTAACATAACATGCTATATTTCTATTCTAATTTTCACATAACATTAATAAAGCTTAAAAGCTGTCTAGGTTTTGTGTAGCTGCCGGCTATGTCAACCTATTATTCAGATCGCTTACTACCAGGAGAATGCACAGTGTCATGTTATTCTATTAAAGCTGATTTTATTAATTGATACATTTCAACTTGCCACTGCAATTGGAAAGGCATACTAGTTTTCAGACACCTATAATTAGAATTAGAATTCTCACTTATTTATACAGTGAAAATCTGCATTCATAGAGTCATGGAGTAATAGAGACTTAAAGCCCAGAAATAGGTCCTTCGGCCCAACTTGCCCATGCTGACCAATGTTAAAGAAAAACTTTAAAGCACACCACAAAGATCGGGCATGGCAATCAAGACTTTATTCAGAGCGTCAAATACAGCGATCACTGGGAAGCAATCTAGGTTGCTCAACGAACAAAGATTCATCTACTCCTTATATGCAGAATTTTCCTTTGATATGTTGTTTACTGCAGCAGACACTTTCGCATTTTTCCTTCTTCCGAATTATATAATAATTAGAAATCCTGCACTTCCGAAAAATACAGATCAGTAAACACAGCCCAATTCCACCCCTATGCAGAAAAGCAAATGTCCTATTACCCGTTGACCTATTATAATTGTTTTATTATTGCCATTTGTCCTTTGACAACAGAGAACGGAATCTGACGAAAGTAGACTGCAGTAATTGCCAGATACACATGCTCACTTTCAACCTTCATTAAAGCACAGAACTATTATGACACATGAAGAGGACTTTGAGCATTTTTAGGCACTCTGTCCCCTGCTGTCTTCTTGAACCTTTGCAATATATTTTTTGACATCGATGAGCCCCATCTACAATTGTCCCACCTACATGCATTTGGCCAATATCCCTCTAAACCTCTCCTATTCACGTATCTATCCATTGTCTACCTTCAGTGCAAACCAGCATCTGCAGTTCCTTCCTACACATATCTGTCCAAGTGTCTATTAAATGTTGTTATAGTTTCTGCCTCAACAATCCCCTCCGGCAGTCCATTCCATATACCCACCACCCACTATGTGAATACGTGACCTTTAAAACAGGAGACAAATTAAACTTTTATTTGAAATATATTAGACTGGGAAAATATATGATATTATTTAATATATTATGTAATTACAAATGACTTTAATATCAAATTTAGTGCTATTTCATCTGTAAAATTTACCGATCCAATTTAGAGACTTATTCCACCGTTTTACAGACATCCATTAAAAACATTGTTCTTGGCAAAACTGTTTGTTTGATTTATGGGACCTTTTGAGAGACAATTTGTACATTTTGAGTGTTGGATCATGTAAGGTTAGAAGCTGATGAAAATCTTCACCAGCTATTCACCAACGTCCGCTATTAAAGGCACATAACCCGCAATACACAGTCCACATTGAACTTTTCAAACTTCTATGCTGCACATTATCCCTCCTTATTTCATACCTAACAGCTAGAAAGGTGATAAAATGGTAATCTTGCGAATATATTTCATGGAAAAATGAATGATTGTTCCAGGGCTATTGTAATAACGTGGAATAATACAGGCAAGAAGAGGAATCAATCTTCACATCTTGTGTGGGATAATCGAGCAATTGAAAAATGTTCTACATTTAATAAAAGAACAAATAATCATCAGCTAATGCACAATTAAGTCTACAGATTAAATACAGCATTATAATAATTGGCTTTTGGTAATTCCGTTTTATTGATTTAGAGCATGCAAATATATTTTTAAAGCTATAATTATTTTTTAATGACCTTTGAGCTTCCTGTATTAAACATGCATGGAATACTATTTGTCCTGTAGCAATCATTCCATCTCTACCTGGTAGCACCCGGATCATTTATTTATTTATTTAATTGATTAAAAGAAAATAACAAAACCATCAAAGTTAGCGGAAGAGTTCCACTAACATACACCAGTACAGCACAGAAATATGTCATCAGCCCACAATGTTTGTGCTGAACATATTGGCAAGTTAATCTCATCTGTCTGCACATGATCCATATCCCTCTATTCCCTGCACTTCCATGTGCCTATCTAAATGCCTCTTAAATACCATTATCATATCAGCCTCCACCTCCATCCCTGGCAATGCCTTTCAGGCCCCCACTAGTCACTAGTGTATTAAACTTTCCTCACACATCTCTGTTAAACTTTCCACCTCTTAACTTATAGTTATGCCCTCTAGTGCTGGACATTCCCACCCTGGGAAAAAGGGTATGTCTACCCTATCTATGCCCCTCATAATTGTACGTCTATCAAGTCTCCCCTCAACCTATGACATTCCAGAGAAAGTAACCCAAGTCTACCCAACCTCTCCCTGTAACTAAAACCCTCTAATCTGAATTAAAGGGTGCTCTTTTAGAATGGAGATGAAGAGGAACTTCTTTAATCAGAGGGTAGTTAATCTGTGGAACTCATTGCCACAGAGGGCTGTGGAGCCAAGTCAGTGGATATTTTTTAAGGCAGAGATAGACAAATTCTTGATTCGAACAAGGGTTATGGGCAGAAGGCAGGAAAATGGGATTAGGAGGCAGAGGTTAGCATTGATTGAATGGCGGAGTAGACTCGATGGGCCGAATGGCCTAATTCTACTCCTATAATGTGAACTTGTCAACATAATCCAGGCAGCATCCTGGTAAACCTCTTCTACACCTTCTCCAAAGCCGCTACACCATGCCTGTAATGAGACTAAAGTCACAAATTCAGGATTTCAAAAGACATTTCAAGAATGTTGGGTTTGTAAGTTAATTGGCTTCTATAAATGCTGTATCTTTCAACCAACAAATCAATGCGGGCAATGAGATTATATCAGTAAATGTATTTTCTGTTTCAATGATTGCTGATAAGTACTTGTATTTGCACGGACCAAAATATGTAGCACGGAACTGTGTTATGTGTATCAATTTCAGTCATGCTTTATTTCAAATTTGTTTCTCAAATTTGTGAAAAAATAACCCTTTCGGGATGGGTGTGTGTGCAAGGGGCAGTTATGTGATCTTCCTCAAGCATTAACAAAACCAACAAAACATGAACAGGAAGGAACTGCAGAAGCTGGTTTACAACGAAGATGGACCCACAATGCTGGAGTAACTCAGCAAGACAGGCAGCATCACTGGCTAGAATGAATGGATGATGATTCGGGTCTCGACTTGAAACGCCACCCATTCTTTCTGTCCTGTTGAGTTACTCCTGCTTGGAGGGCTATCTTCAATTAAAACAACTTGAGGTTTGGAGGTGAGAGAGAACAATTAGCAGTTTGGAAAGATTGACCAATGGTTCCCCATGGGTAGAAAGCCAGGCAGATAGATCTGACCTTCTAGTCCAATGTTTCAACTCAAAGACTTTTCAACAGAATAAAACATTAAGAGCAGTCTGAAGAAGGGTCCCAACCCAAAACGTCACCCATCCTTTTTCTCCTGAGATGCTACCTGAACAGCCGAGTCACTCCAGAACCTTGTGTCTATCTTCAGTATAAACCACCATCTGCAGTTCCTTTCTACACAGAACAATTTTACTTCGGAGTCACGTGAGTAACTACGTGAAGAAGGCCATCAAGGCGCATGCGCGTCATTACGTCTGACGTTTACGCAACGATCGACTGGGAGGCGCGTCGCTCCTTCCAGCAGGTAAGTTTAAAATATCTCAGGTAAGTATTTATACTTTACCTGAGGTCGTTGCTCCGGGTTCGTTTGCTGTTTTGTTCTACAGAGTACGCGAACTTTACAGAGACTATGTCCAAGTTGAAGAGGCGGGCCGCAGCGAAGCGGGCTTCTGAAGACCGCGGGCCTGTGGGTAGCGGGTGGCCGCCGATTTGCCTTCAGGGTCGCTAGCAGAGGAGCCAGCGGCTACAGACTTGGTGCCAGCAGTAAGCACCTTGGCTACTCCGCAGGTGAGAAAAGCCACCAGAAAGTCTGTCAGGGCCCTGGACTCGGATGAGTCGGGCCAGGAGGATTCTCCTCCTTCTATGGGCAGTGTTGTTGGGAGACTGACCCACATGGAGCACCTAATGGAGAGGTGCTCCAAAGCGATATGCTCCAAAGAAGGGAGCTATCTGAGCGCGGGTATTATGGAGAACCCGCGGCAGCGGCACCTGTCTCAGGGCTGCATAATGTCTCCCTCTCTGAGGAGGGGAGCGTAAGAGGCCAGTTTTATATTGGCTCAGAGATCGGAGGCACAGCTGGAGAGCATGCTTCTAGGCATAAGGGGCAAGCTTCGGGAGTACCCCCCGTGGCATCTAAATTTGCCATCTCTTCCCAATCAGGGGAACCACTTGGAGAGAGTTAGCCAGTAGTATTAATTATTTGGCCTCTCACCAGCTCCAGTTCAGGAGACCCGGATGGTAGTGTGCCTCCCTGGTGCCAGGGTCAGGGATGTGTCTGAACGTGTCCAAGAGATCCTGAAATCGGAGGAGAGGAGCCTGAGGTTGTGGTACATATAGGTACCAATGACATAGGCAGAACAAGAGAAGAGGTCCTGAAAGGAGAATTTAGGGAGTTGGGAGGAGAGTTAAGGAGAAAGTCCGCAAAGGTAACAATCTCAGGATTACTACCTGTGCCACGCGACAGTGAGAGCAGGAACGAAATGAGGTGGAGGATAAATGCGTGGCTGAGGAACTGGTGCAGCGAGCAGGGATTCAAATTTCTGGATCATTGGGACCTCTTTTGGGAAGGTGTGACCTGTACAGAAAGGACGGGGTGCACTTGAACCCGAGGGGAACCAATATCCTGGCGGGGAGATTTGCAAGGCTACTGGGGAGACTTTAAACTAGAACAGTTGGGGGGAGGGACTCAAATAGAGAAAGATGGTAGAAAATGTGGGAGGCAGGAGGCAGAGAAGGGAAGCACTCGGACCCAAAATTTAGGGGAGAAAGAAGAAAAAGTAATAAACAGAGAATAAGTGTTGGTGGGTTTCTTAAATGTGTATATTTTAATGCTAGGAGCATTGTAAGAAAGGTGGATGAGCTTAGAGTCTGGATTGATACCTGGAAGTATGATGTTGTGGCGATCAGTGAAACATGGTTGCAGGAGGGCTGTGATTGGAAACTAAATATTCCAGGATTTCGTTGCTTCAGCGGTGATAGAATTGGAGGGGCAAGAGGTGGGGGTGTTGCATTGCTTGTCTAGGAAGATATTACAGCAGTGCTTTGGCAGGGTAGATTAGAGGGCTCGTCTAGAGAGGCTATTTGGGTGGAGCTGAGAAATGGGAAATGTGTAGCAACACTTATAGGGGTGTATTATAGACCGCCAAATGGGGAGCGAGAATTGGAAGAGCAAATATGTAAGGAGATAGCAGATATTAGTAGTAAGCACAAGGTAGTGATTGTGGGAGATTTCAATTTTCCACACATAGACTGGGAAACACATTCTGTAAAAGGGCTGAATGGTTTGGAGTTTGTAAAATGTGTGCAGGAACGTTTTTTGCAGCAATACATAGAGGTGCCTACTAGAGAAGGGGCAGTGCTGGACCTCCTGTTAGGAAATGAGACCGGGCAGGTGGCGGAGGTAAGCGTTGGGGAGCACTTCGGGTCCAGTGATCACAATACCATTAGTTTCAATATAATTATGGAGAGGGTCTGAACTGGACCTAGGGTTGAGATTTTTGATTGGAGAAAGGCTAACTTTGAGGAGATGCAAAAGGATTTAAAAGGAGTGAATTGGGACATGTTGTTTTATGGGAAGGAGGTAGAAGAGAAATGGAGGACATTTAAAGGTGAAATTTTAAGAGAACAGAATCTTTATGTACCTGTTCAGTTGAAAGGAAATAGTAAAAATTGGAAAGAGCCATGGATTTCAAGGGAAATTGGACACGGTTCGGAAAAAGAGAGAGATCTACAATATTTATAGGCAGCATGGAGTAAATGAGGTGCTTGAGGAGTATAAAGAATGTAAAAAGAATATTAAGAAAGAAATTAGAAATGCTAAAAGAAGATATGAGGTTGCTTTGGCTAGTAAGGTGAAAGTAAATCCAAAGGGTTTCTACAGCTATATTAATAGCAAAAGGATAACAAGGAATAAAATTGGTCCATTAGAGAGTCAGAGTGGACAGCTATCTGCAGAGCCAAAAGAGATGGGGGAGATACTGAACAATTTATTTTCTTCGGTATTCACCAAGGAGAAGGATATGGAATTATGTGAGGTAAGGGAAACAAGCAGAGTAACAATGGAAACAATGAGATTCAAAGAAGAGGAGGTGCGGACACTTTTGAAAAAGATGAAAACGGATAAGTCTCCAGGTCCTGACCGGATATTCCCGAGGACATTGAGGGAAGTTAGTGTAGAAATAGCAGGGGCTATGACAGAAATATTTCAAATGTCATTAGAAACGGGAATAGTGCCGGAGGATTGGCGTACTGCGCATGTTGTTCCGTTGTTTAAAAAGGGTTCTAAGAGTAAACCTAGCAATTATAGACCTGTTGGTTTGACGTCAGTGGTGGGCAAATTAATGGAAAGGATACTAAAAGATAATATATATAAGCATCTGGATAAGCAGGGTCTGATTAGGAACAGTCAACATGGATTTGTGCCTGGAAGGTCATGTTTGACTATTCTTTTAGAATTTTTCGAAGAGGTTACTAGGGAAATTGATGAGGGTAAAGCAGTGGATGTTGTCTATATGGTCTTCAGTAAGGCCTTTGACAAGGTTCCTCATGGAAGGTTGGTTAAGAAGATTCAATTGTTGGGTATTAATGGTGGAGTAGCAAGATGGATTCAACAATGGCTGAATGGGAGATGCCAGAGAGTAATGGTGGATGGCTGTTTTTCAGGTTGGAGGCCGATGACTAGTGGGGTGCCTCAGGGGTCTGTGTTGGGACCACTGTTGTTTGTCATGTACATCAATGATCTGGATGATGGTGTGGAAAATTGGATTAGTATGTATGCAGATGATACTAAGATGGGTGATGTTGTGGATAATGAAATAGATTTTCAAAGTCTACAGAGAGATTTAGGCCATTTGGAAGAGTGGGCTGAAAGATGGCAGATGGAGTTTAATGCTGATAAATGTGAGGCACTACATCTCGGCAGGACAAATCAAAATAGGACGTACATGGTAAATGGTACAGAATTGAGGAATGCAGTTGAACAGAGGGATCTAGGAATAACTGTGCATAGTTCCCTGAAAGTGGAATCTCATGTAGATAGGGTGGTAAAGAAAGCTTTTGGGGTGCTGGCCTTTATAAATCAGAGCATTGAATATAGAAGTTGGGATGTAATGTTAAAATTGTACAAGGCATTGGTGAGGCCAATTCTAGAGTATGGAGTACAATTTTGGTCACCTAACAGTAGTAGTGGAGTTGGGGATGGCATCAAACAGGAAATTAGAAATGCGTGCAACAAAGGTAAAACAGTTATAATGGGTGACTTCAATCTACATATAGATTGGGTGAATCAAATTGGCAGGGGTGCTGAGGAAGGGGATTTCTTGGAATGTATGCGGGATATTTTTCTAAACCAACATGTAGAGGAATCAACGAGAGAGCAGGCTATTCTAGACTGGGTATTGAGTAATGAGGAAGGGTTAGTTAGCAGTCTTGTTGTGCGTGGCCCCTTGGGCAAGAGTGACCATAATATGGTTGAGTTCTTCATTAGGATGGAGAGTGACATTGTTAATTCAGAAACAAGGGTTCTGAACTTAAAGAAATGTAACTTTGAGGGTATGAGACGTGAATTGGCCACGATTGACTGGCAATTGATTCTTAAAGGGTTGTCGGTGGATATGCAATGGAAGGTATTTAAAGACTGCATGGATGAACTACAACAATTGTTCATCCCAGTTTGGCAAAAGTATAAATCAGGGAAGGTAATGCATCCGTGGATAACAAGGGAAATCAGGGATAGTATCAAAACAAAATATGAAGCGTACAAATAAGCCAGAAAAAGCAGCCTAACAGAGGACTGGGAGAAATTCAGAGTCCAGCAGAGGAGGACAAAGGGCTTAATTAGGAAAGGGAAAATAGATTATGAAAGAAAACTGGCAGGGAACATAAAAACTGACTGCAAAAGATTTTATAGATATGTGAAGACATTAGTTAAAACAAATGTAGGTCCCTTGCAGTCAGAAACAGGTGAATTGATCATGGGGAACAAGGACATGGCAGACCAATTGAATAACCACTTTGGTTCTGTCTTCACTAAAGTAGACATAAATAATCTGCCGGAAATAGCAGAGGACCGGGGGTCAAATGAGATGGAGGAACTGAGTGAAATCCAGGTTAGCCGGGAAGTGGTGTTAGGTAAATTGAATAGATTAAAGGCCGATAAATCCTCAGGGCCAGATAGGCTGCATTCCAGAGTACTTAAGGAAGTAGCCCCAGAAATAGTGGATCCATTAGTGATAATTTTTATAAGCTCCTTAAATTCTGGAGTAGTTCCTGTAGATTGATGATGCATGTGAACCAATCACACTTAGCCAGCATCACTAACTCCACCCCATTATAACACTTATACTAACGCCCATTCCCAGCACCGTCAATCGAAGCAGCTAGGATGAACTGACAACACCTTGTCTTTTAATGCTGCCAAGTTACAGTGCTGATTAAAGATGTGTGTAAATCTTATACTGTCTCAGGAGATGATTTACATGGTGTCAGAAGTGGTCTGATCCACTCCTCCTGTATAACAGTTTTTATTTTATCTTTTGTGAGTTTTGTTTTCTTTACGATGGCTTCTTCTTGTCGAAAGCCTGACCCTCTTGTCTTTGATGCGGACATCAGCGAACGCTGGGCCATATTTGAAATAGATTACCAACACTACATGAACATTGTACATCGAAATGAACCAGATGCTGTCAAGGCCTCGCTCCTGCTCAACCTTGCGGGCCCAGGTGCCCTTCGTCGATCCAGAACATTCCGTTATGCTCCGGCTATCCGTGATGCCAATGACCAGGTAATTACACCGGCGGAATCTCCTACTGACCCTAATGTCTTCCTGCGTAAACTAGGCCAGATCTGTGACCTGCCCTCAAATCACATTTTGGACAGGGCAAGGTTTTTCTCTCGTCGTCAGCTTCCTGGGGAACGAGGTGACTCATTTATTTCATCTTTGATGTATTTAGCCCAACGTGGCCAATTCCAGGATATGCCGGTTGATCAGTTAACTGATCAGTTAACGAGGGACATTTTAGTGAATGGCATCACTGATCAAAAGCTCAGATCAGAGCTCCTGAGATGGCCAGATGTATCGCTCGATGAAGCGGTGCATGCTTGTAGAACCGCCGAACTTGTCGATCCCATAGACATTTCGCATGAATGCAAAACCATCAATCTGACGGGCCTCACTAGGCAACGGACATACACAGATAACAGCCAATTTATGACCCAAGCTAGCCAGGCAGTTCTCAGCAGTCCTCCGAAGAATTGTCGTAACTGCGGCTATCTACACAACAGACAATCCACCTGCCCCGCCCTCGGGAAGGCTTGCAATTATTGGAAAAAGCTAAACCACTTTGCCTCAGTCTGTCGGGCTGCAATCAGGGCCCGA
>CM075977.1:201037953-201100071 GCA_038087875.1 Malacoraja senta | reverse complement strand
AAACATTCAGGTTGCCTTTTGATGTTCTAACATCCAAAACTGAACCCAGTGCACCGACCTTGACTTTTTTTTTTACCTGAAATGTCCGGTGGCGATCACCTGCGATGCCTCGAAATTCGGGCTCGGCGCAGCCTGCTTGCAACCGTCTGACGATGGCACCCTACTACCTGTCGCGTTGCCTCTCGCACCATGACCGACACGGAGCAGCACTACAAGCAAATCTAAAAGGAACTGCTGGCTGTCGTCTTTGCCTGCTCCAAATTCCACGACTTCGTCCATGGCAATACGTTCACGGTTGAGACGGACCACCAACCACTGGTGACAATCTGAACAAGCCTATCCATGCCGTGCCAGCTCGCTTGCAGCGCATGATGACGCAGCTGCAGCGGTACGACTTCTCTATTACCTACACAAAGGGTAAGGACATGCATGTCGCTGACACACTCTCTCGTGCACCTCGAGCATCTTGCAAACAACACCCCCATGAACGGGAGAATTTCATGGTTCTCGGTGTCGATCTCATCTCCAGTAAGCAACTGCGCATCCTGGCCGCGCACACTGCCAATGATGATACGCTTCAAGCCCTCTCATCCATCATCAAAACAGGCTGGCCAGACAAACAATCCAACACGCCCACAGAGGTGCGGCTGTACTTCTTGGTCCGTGATGAACTGGTGGTTCAGGATGGTGTGGTCGTTAAGGGTCACAAGGTAGTGATACCTTCATCGCTACAAGACGAATACTTCAAAGAGGTACACAGTGGTCACCCAGGAGCCGACTCCACACTGGTACGCACCCGGGATCAGTTCTACTGGCCCGGAATGGCCACGTACCTTGGTCGTCTGGCCACTGCCTTGGTCGTCGCTGGCTGCGGACATTTTCGAATGGTGCGATAAGCACTACCTCGTTCTGGTCGACTCTTTTTCCAACTGGTTTGAACTTGACCAACTGACCTCCCTCACGTCTGAGATGGTCATCAAGAAGCTGAAAAGACACTTCTCAGCCTATGGCGCTCCTGTCATCCTGAGAACCGACAACGGTCGACAGTTCACCAGCCACTTGTTCAAGCTTTTCGCAGACCGATGGAACATCCAGCACGTCACAAGCAGTCCCGAGTATCCACAGAGTAATGGACTCGCTGAACGCACTGTCAGAAGCGCCAAGCACTTGCTGGAGGGAGCGCGCATTTCAAAGTCAGACATCTATCTCGATCTCCTGAATCTCAGAAACATCGCCAGAGACGGAACCTTGGGGTCACCAGCACAGCGTCTGCTGTCGAGAGTGACGAGGTCTACGGTCCCCATCGCACAACAGCAGCTGGTCCCTCGGGTGCTGAAGCCCGCCACTATCCAGCAACGTCTCCAAGAGAAGCACGGCATCCAGAAACGGTCATACGACAGTTCCAGCCGACCACTCATGCCTCTACTGCCGGGCCAGGTCGTTCGTCTACGAATTCAACAGGACATTCCCGTCTGGGCACTGTTGTACGCCCGACTGATGAGCCGCGATCGTACCTTGTGGACTTTGAGGGAGCGGTATACCGGAGAAGTCGACAGCACCTGCTTGCTGTGAAGGAGCCCCGACCACCGCCTGCTGATCCCTATGCTCCGCCGCTCCAGTTCCAGCCGCTGATTAAAGATGTGTGTAAATCATCTCCTGAGACAGTATAAGATTTACACACATCTTTAATCAGCACTGTAACTTGGCAGCATTAAAAGACAAGGTGTTGTCAGTTCATCCTAGCTGCTTCGACTGACGGTGCTGGGAATGGGCGTTAGTATAAGTGTTATAATGGAGTGGAGTTAGTGATGCTGGCTAAGTGTGATTGGTTCACATGCATCATCAATCTACAGTTCCTGAGGATTGGAGGGTAGCTAATGTAACCCCACTTTTTAAAAAGGGAGGGAAAGAGAAAACGGGGAATTACAGACCAGTTAGTCTAACATCGGTAGTGGGGAAACTGCTAGAGTCAGTTATTAAAGATGGGATAGCAGCACATTTGGAAAGTGGTGAAATCATTGGACAAAGTCAGCATGGATTTATGAAAGATAAATCATGTCTGACGAATCTTATAGAATTTTTCGAGGATGTAACTAGTAGAGTGGATAAGGGAGAACCAGTGGATGTGTTATATCTGGACTTTCAGAAGGCTTTCGACAAGGTCCCACAAAAGAGATTAGGATACAAACTTAAAGCACATGGTATTGGGGGTTCAGTATTGATGTGGATAGAGAACTGGCTGGCAAACAGGAAGCAAAGAGTAGGAGTAAACGGGTCCTTTTCAGAATGGCAGGACGTGACTAGTGGGGTACCGCAAGGCTCAGTGCTGGGACCCCAGCTATTTACAATATATATTAATGATTTGGATGAGGGAATTGAATGCAACATCTCCAAGTTTGCGGATGACACGAAGCTGGGGGGCAGTGTTAGCTGTGAGGAGGATGCTAGAAGGCTGCAAGGTGACTTAGATAGGCTGGGTGAGTGGGCAAATGCAAGGCAGATGCAGTATAATGTGGATAAATGTGAGGTTATCCACTTTGGTGGCAAAAACAGGAAAGTAGACTATTATCTAAATGGTGGCCGATTAGGAAAAGGTAATATGCAACGAGACCTGGGTGTCATGGTACACCAGTCATTGAAAGTAGGCATGCAGGTGCAGCAGGCAGTGAAGAAAGTGAATGGTATGTTAGCATTCATAGCAAAAGGATTTGAGTATAGGAGCCGGGAGGTTCTACTGCAGTTGTACAGGGTCTTGGTGAGACTACACCTGGAATATTGCTTACAGTTTTGGTCTCCAAATCTGAGGAAAGAGATTCTTGCCATAGAGGGAGTACAGAGAAGGTTCACCAGACTGATTCCTGGGATGCCAGGACTTTCATATGAAGAAAGACTGGATAGACTCGGCTTGTACTCGCTAGAATTTAGAAGATTGAGGGGGGATCTTATTGAAACTTACAAAATTCTGAAGGGGTTGGACAGGCTAGATGCAGGAAGATTGTTCCCGATTTTGGGGATGTCCAGGACAAGGGGTCACAGTTTAAGGATAAAGGGGAAATCCTTTAGGACAGAGATGAGAAAAACATTTTTCACACAGAGAGTGCTGAATCTCTGGAACTCTCTGCCACAGAAGGTAGTTGAGGCCAGTTAATTGGCTATATTTAAGAGGGAGTTAGATGTGGCCCTTGTGGCTAAAGGGATCAGGGGGTATGGAGAGAAGACAGGTACGGGATACTGAGTTGGATGATCAGCCATGATCATATTGAATGGCGGTGCAGGCTCGAAGGGCCGAATGGCCTACTCCTGCACCTGTTTTCTATATTTCTATGTTTCTATTTGCTGTGCTTTGTTTCAAACCAACCACCACCAACCATTTGCTGTGCTTTGTTTCAAACCATCCACCACCAACTTTTTTTGCTGCGCTTTATTTCAAACTAGCAACCACCAACCATTTGCTGTGCTTTTTTTCCAAACCAACCACATTTTAATTTTCAAACCACATTAAGGGCGCTCAAGGTCAGTAAAACCACACTCACAGTTTAGTAGGCATGAGTTCAGTGTTATTCACAGCTCAGACTGAGAGACGTGACTCTCTCGCTCCCCCATCTTGCAGAGACTGACTGAGGCACTCAACACTTCTGGGTTTTATAGTCACTCCGGAAGGGGCGTGGCCTTCAGGAGAGAGAATCTCAACATTTTTTAAACACTAATAACTCTTTTATTTTTCATCGATGGGAAAAATGCTCTGAATAAGATGGCCAAAAATCACAGCCGTAAGTGGCAGCATTTTTTCTAAAATCAATATACAGAACAACAGGAAGTGGTCAAGATCAGACTTTTAGTAATATAGATAATCAACATGTGATTGTGCAAGTTTTTCTTAATAAAATGAAAAATAAGAACTAGGATTGGCCACATATGTCTCAGATGCTCTCTGCCATTCAATAAGATTATGACTGAAGCTTTGCATCAACCCTACTATTACCACTGTATTTCCTTGATCGTATTCATATCTAAAATAATCTGATTTTTACGAGGATGTTGCCAGGACTCGAGGTGTCTGAGCTATAGGCAGAGGTTGAGTAGGCTGAGAGTCTATTCCTTGGAGTGCAGGAGGATGAGGGTTGATCTTATAGATCATGAGAGGAATAGAGTGGGTAGACGCACAGAGTCTCTTGCCCAGAGTAGGTGAATCGAAGACTAGAGAACATAGGTTGCAAGGTGAAGGGGAGAAGATTCAATAGGAATCTGAGGGGTAAATTTTTCACACAAAGGGTGGTGGGTGTATGGAACAAGCTGCCAGAGGAGGTAGTTGAGTCTGGGACTATACCAACATTTAAGAAACAGTTAGACAGGTACATGGATAGGACAGATTTGGAGGCATATGGACCAAACACAGGCAGGTGGGACTAGTATAGCTGGGACATGTTGGCTGGTTGGGCCGAAGGGCCTGTTTCCACAGTTTATCACTCTATTCTGATCTTGAACAACTGAGTATTCTCAGACCCTCAGACAAGTGTCAAGAGTATTTAGTTGTCATATGTACTGTACACACAACACTCATGAAATAACATAATAAAACAAACAAACAGAAAAAACTTTAATAAAAATACCCCAATATTAGGGCAGACAAAACAAATAGGCCCAAAATCGCTCGTGCAACCAAGACAGTTTGTAGTTCAGTATTGTTGGTGTTTGTGGTGTCCAGGAGACTGATAGTGTTGGGAAAAAGCTGTTCCTGAACCTGGAGGTCAGAATTTTCAGATCATTTACCTTTTCTTAATCAAAAAAATTATTCAATTATTAAAAATAAAATTTACAATATAATAAAACAAAACAGAACCCACCACCTTAATACAAGACAAACAAATATACTAAAACTACTATACAACTATGTTATAATCCTTGTCAAGGATGCATTCAACCCCCCGTGATACCCAGCGGTCCTGGAAATCCCCCAGGGTGCCCATGGACAGCGCACAGTCCCTCTCTAACACCACCCGGGCGTGGACGTAAGCCCGGAAAAGGAGCAGAGAGCCGACTCGGGCAGAGCCCTCTTCCGCCTGGCACCCGTGACTCACGGATGGCCAGCTTGGCCGGGCCCAGGAGCAACCCAACCAGGACATCTTCGGCCCTACCCCCTCCCCTATGCACAGGGTGTCCAAAGATGAGGATGATGGGTGTGAAGTGCAGCCAGAAGACAAGGAGCAGCCCCTTTAGATAATGGAACTGGGGCTGCAACCTCACACACTCCATATACATGTGGCACACAGACTCTTCCAGCCCGCAAAAGTGGCAGGCTGCTGACGAGTCTGTGAACCGCGTTTACCTTCTTCTTCATGGCAGGAGTGAAATTAGAGTGTGGCCAGGGTGGTGTGTGCCCCCGGCAATGCTGGCTGCCTTTTTGAGGCAGCACATCTTCTCATAGATTCTTATAGATTCCTTAAAGGTCTGTCTCACGAATCTGCGGTCATTGGCGGCGAAACGGGAAGAATCTGCCGCCATAGACCGCGCACTCGTGAGAAAGAACAATTCCCGGGCCGTGCGACGGTGTTCCCAACACCGCGCGGTGCAAAAATAAAATCGACAATGTCGAAAACACTATACTCACCGCACAACCTCCACCAGTGATGCACGAGTGCGCACGGCCGCTCGCACGGGCCGCCGCCAGTGTGGGTCGAGCGCCGTGCGTCAAACCTCCTCTGCCACAGCCTCCGCCAGTGACGCACGTGCCGCCGCCAGTGAGGCACGTGTGCTGCGCGGCCACAGGCACAGCCATCGCTACAGCGCCGCGATCAGGATGGCCGCCGCCACAGCCGCCGCTGGTGAGTCACGTGCGGGGGGCCGACGTCATCGCAGTCGGCCCGCCCTTTTTTTACTTACCGCAAGCATGTGGGACCCGCCGTGTTTGAATTAACTCGGCCCCCGCGCAACATCCGTGCGGCGCTCCGGTGTATAGGCTCGACGCTCTCGCCGTTGCCGCGCGGTCCTAGCTACCGGCGACGCCGCGCTTCACCGCCGATGACCGCAAACAGGTAAGACACGGCCTTTAGATGCTGTGGAGTTCAGCATCTATGATGGATAGATATCACTTTTGGTATGGATGGACTTTGATATTGATAGATGGATCCACCACTTTTTGTAATCTCTTTTGTTCCTGGGCATTTGAGTTACCTCATTAGGCCTTGATCGAACCTGTCAATGTGGAGTAGACTTACAACCTTTTTGGAGAAAAATAATATCCAAGCCTATGCACCCTAATTCTAGGCTCTCTAGCCTCATTTCATTATTTTATATCATCTTAATGTGTGGCAGTAATAATGTGGATATTTTCCTTCAAAAATAGCAAAAAGTGCATTCAAATAAAATATTGATACAATAATTATATTTACAGCAACTGATAAATCCAGTAACCACTCCCCTGGACAAGACACAGCCTGGTCCATTAAAATGGCAATTTATGAATCTGAAAAAAAAGATAATAACTTCAGTTAGAAGTTGATTGATAAATATTACTCTGTTGTCTCTCAGAGAAGCTGACACTTGGACCTTTATGGCCAAGTTGAGACTTTAACATTTAAAAAATATTCAGACTTGAGGGTACAAAATGGTGGCTAAGATTTGGTTAAAACACTTGTGCACAGACTCAGTGTAGTCTACAATCATACACTCTAATACTTAGTATAATTGTACTCAATGTATAGCAGGATTGTCACTGAAATGTTTGCAAAACAAATCACTGTACTGTACTTAAGTACATTTGAAAATCAAGTACTATTGAACTATTAAACCTCTGAAGCTAGTGTGATGTTTAACTGTCAGAATTGTCAGAGCACGTTGACCTGATCGTAGGTAAAAAAAATGTGTCTAAAGCCATCGTTTGCATGGCACCAGAAAATGTTTAAGGATTGTTGTGCTGGTGTTAGTTCAGGTGGGACAAGAGATGAAGACACCACTTCAAAGTCCATGTTATTCCTGGTTATACAGTGATCTCTTTAACGTTTGCTCTGCAATGCAATGCCATCTATATGTAAATTGACTTCATTTGGAGCTGTGGGAAGAATCCAAAGAGCAGTTAATGAGAAATAGTGTGCTGAACGAGAGGCAAGGAAGACCTGGTGTGCATAACAGGACGTCTAGTTTAATGTAGCTTTAAAAATAACTTGCAAACTATGCCTAAGATTGATATCTCAACATTGATCTTCAAATTTAGAGGTAAGCTCTCTCTTGAAAGAGAAGTTACAAAGTTATGGCAAGGTATTGATTGATGATATTCTGACCTTTCAAGCCGCATGTACGATTTATTGAGAAAGAAAATGAAATCATAGATAAAATACATCCGATCAGATAAGGTGCTGCTACCCGATTCTTTATATCGTGCATAACTATGAAAGGGACTTTTTATAACGTCCAACGTAAACGTCGGGGGTTGCGGTCTTCAAAATGTAGGTATGAATCATAATCACATAAGTGTATAAATAATGTTTTGTGACATTTGACAAAATGCCTGATTTTAAGCCCTAGATCGGGACGATAACAAAACACAGATTTTGAGATCAGATGTGAAATTAATCAAATGCTTGGAGATTTATTACTGATTACTGATACTCAGAAAATAATTAGACCGCCTAGAAATGCATTTGTATTAAGTCCACAAATTCCTGGAAAAACAATTCTGCGTTTCATTTGAGTTTTAATAATTGAACGTGCTCTATATATTATTTGTATTGGCTCATACAGCCTCTATATGTAGAACGGTGTCATGTGTAATCTTACTTGTGCATTAGAGAAATGGAGTAGTGAAATATGTTCTTAGAATATGTATCAAGGAAAAGTTTAATATCTAGTAACTGTGGCCCTGGGCTGTTCAATGTGAGATGGGAACATTTACATTTCCAATTTACCATGAACTTCCAAACAAAACTCTAGGATCAGTCTTTGGATCTCCTTTACAACAGTCATGACATTACTTCTTCATTCCCACTGTAGCTGAATGAATGTTCCAACTTCAGATTCTTTCAAAGAAGATTTTCCCATGGACTTCATGGGCTAAATCGAAAAGAATTGGAAAATGGTTGCTGGAAAATGCAAATTAATCCTAATTTATTTGACCCAATGCAGTGTGCACACAAAATCAATGCACGAGTCCCATTCACAAAATGTCACAAAATCCATGACCAACAGTGGTGAAGATTCTAGTCAACATGACTGTGGACACATTGCAAATACTTTTCTTACATATGATGTCCCTCTTTTTCCCATGATCTTCTCTGACTGACAAACTACAGACTTTAGATTCTAGAGATACAGCGCGGAAACAGGCCCTTCGGCCCACCAAGTCCGAGCCGACCAGCGATCACCCTGTACATTAACATTATCCTCTAGACTAGGGACAATTTTCAATTTTACCAAAGCCAATTAACATACAAACCTGTACTTCTTTTGAGTGCGGGAGGAAACCGGAGCACCCGGAGGAAACTCATGCGGTCACAGGGAGAACATAAAAAATTCCGTTCAGACAACACCTGTAGTCAGGATCGAACCCGGGTCTCTGGTTCTGTAAGGCAGTAACTCTACCACTGCACCACAGTGCTGCCACAAGTGGCACAACAAAATACACCCTTTGACCATCACCACCACTCTTGGCACATGATAGCTCTAATGTGCCAGGAAGCAGCTATGAAAGCAGTAGGAATATGAGGGTGAAGACATCTCACCATTCGATCTGGCAATCACAGCTACCAATTCAGATACTGAAACCTTCGGTACTCCCGAAAGTAGCCAAGAGAAAGAAGGTGCATGTGATGAGTTGTTGAGCAGGAGTGGAATGCAAGCAGTGAAGGGACAGGGTAGCCTAGGTACCATCTCCTCAGAAGGTGAGTTCAGAAGATTCAGGTGAGGATGTCAAATGAGCAACTATAGAAGGAGGATGTGGGACATGCACAATGAATATTGGAAAGATTGGGAATATTGGCAAGTCACTGAGCACAAAACCTTAGCATAGCGGCTGTAACCTTGCATATAACCTGGTGTAAATCCCATATACACTGGAGAAGGATCAATATTTGTGCACCGAGTCAAAGAGTCATAGTGCTAAAATGGATAGAAACATAGAGTTGTGCAAGGTCAATCATAAGTTCATATGTTATAGGAGCAGAATTAGTCCATTCGGCCCATCAAGTTTACTCCACCATTCAATCATGGTTGATCTATCTTTCCCCCTCAACCCGATTCTCCTGCCTCCTCCCCATAACCCCCGACTCCCATACTAATCATGAATTTGTCAATCTCCAACGTTAAAAATATCCATAGATAACCTTCTGAAGCCATCTGTAGCAATGAATTCCACAGTTTCACTACCGTCTCTGACTAAAGAAATTCCTTCACATCGCTTTTCTAAAGTTATGTCCTATTATTCTGAGGCTATGGCCTCAGGTCCTAGACCCTCCCACCAGTGGAAACATCCTCTCCACATTCACTCTATAAGGCCTTTCACTATTTGGTAAGTTTCAATGAGGTCCCCCCTTCATTCTTCCAAACTCCAGCACGTATTCCAGCGAGAACTCCAGCTACCAGCCCCAGTTCCGTCAAAAGTTTATCATATGTTAACTCAATCGTTCCTGGGATCATTTTTGTGCATGCCGACCAAGTTGGCATCCTGGACCAGTTCCATTTGCCTGCATTTAGCCCAATGCCCTCTAAACCGTTCCCATCCCGGTTGATAATGTAGTCTCCCTGTTGGAATAAGCCATACTCCGAGATCAAAAGTCAGCTTTGCAAGCTCACACACTTTCAATGCTGGTGACCTAAAGGGCCGTTGAAGGTGTAGCTGCGATCCAGAAACTTGTGTTGCGATGTATCACAAGGGGCACCGAGTGCCTGCCCAGGAAAGTGGGAGTGGCAGCAATTCAATGGAGATCAAACCAGGTTGACAATATTTAAGAACCCATTGCCAATCTCCCCATTGGGAACCTTGGAGCAACCCATCGGCCAGCTGGCCAGGATGCCACCACTTAACATGAAGTAAATCTACACAAAGACAAACTCAAATGTCTTGTGCTTGTCCAGTTAGTGGACCTAAAACTGAAATTACAGATCGTGCAACTTGAGTGCAGTTCCAGATTTTCAATTGAAAAGTGAAATTGAATTACGGGCTGTGCAATGGGATTTTTGCTTCATAATCCAATTTCTCGATGACTGATCTTTTCTGGAACTGGCATTAACGCTCTGGTTGGAGAGCAGTACAAAAATCTGCGTTAACTTTTCTGCTAATTTACAATAGCAAAGTTTGGAAAACAAATACATCCGAGTCTCCCACTTGGGATCTTGTGGACTTCAAATCGAGTTTATTGGAAAATACTCAAGAACTAAATGCTCAAGAAGTTCAGAAGCCAATAACCAGGTCAATGAAATAAATAATAGGCGCTGCAGCAATCCATGTAGTTCTAAAAGCACTTGGCTCAAACAGCAGCAGCTAGTCTTATGATGTTGACTTCAGTTCACACTCCAGAGTGCCAAAGATTACAGTCTTTAAAGCAGTTAGTGAGTAGAACAACTTTATTTCAATATTTGATTTCTTCTCCCAGAAAATCAAGCACTGCTAAATTCTGTTCAATGTCACCCATTTTGTTTTAAACCATCCAATTTATGACTTCTACCCACTGCTGCACCCCGAACTATTCAGACATTAACGGCATCTTACAAAAATCAGGGAACCTTCTCAGTATCGTCCTACATTGGCATCACTTCAGTCACAGAGGCAGCTCCTGGTGTCCACATCAGCTCTTTCTGTGCCATTTCTAACATGTTTAGTTTAGTTTAGTTTAGAGATACAGCACGCAAACTGGCTCTTCGGACCATCGAGTCTGCACCGACCAGCGATCCCCATACACTAACACTACCCGACACACACCAGGGACAATTTACATTTATACTAATCCAACCAACCTACAAACCTGTATGTCTTTGGAGTGTGGGAGGAAACCGACGATCTCGGCAAACACCCACACGGTCATGGGGGAGAACGTACAAACACCGTACTCACAGCACCCGTAGTAAGGATCAAACCCGGGTTTCTGGCATTGTAAGGCAGCAACTCTACCACTGCGACACCGTGCCACCCATTATAGAGAAAATGTTAGATCCCAGCCAGGATTGAACTGCAATCCTATACGGATGTCGCCAAATCGATGCCAACAGCTAGACCCTGCTTTAATGTTCCAATAATTATGTTCCCTATAATTTCACAACTTCTTTGAGTTCTGTAGGTGAAGCGGGGATCACAGTACCTGGCCCGGACCAGATATGACCCAAACTCTTTTATCAGGTCAGAAATACCACATTCCAGTCATGGAAATTTGCAACACGAGAGACTACAGATACTGGAATCTGTAACTCAACAAAGGGAGAACATTGGAAAAATTCAGTGGGTCAGGCAGCATCTGCATAGAACGTGGAACAGTACAGCACAGGAACAAGCTCTTCAGCTCACAATGTCTGTGCCAAACATATTGCCATATTAATCTAATCCTCTCTGCCTGCGCATGATCCAGATTCCTCCATAATGATGTCAGAGTGCAGAATACGAATGAATGAATAATTTATTGGCCAAGTATTCACATACAAGGAATTTGCCTCGGTGCTCCGCCCGCAAGTGACAACATGACATACAGTGACAGTTAGGAATGACACATAAAACATTAATAATAAAACATTATCGATTAAACATGTGATTTAAATAAAATACCAGAGCAAAAGGAGGCGCAGATTTTTGGCTATAGAGTAGAGCTACTACTCGTGGGAAAAAAAGCTGTTTTTATGTCTGGCTGTGGCAGCTTCGACAGTCCGGAGTCGCCTTCCAGAGGGAAATGATTCAAAGAGTTTGTGGCCGGGGAGAGAGAGGTCAGAGATGATCTTACCCGCTCACGTCCTGGCCCTTGCAGTGTACAGTTCATTAATAATTTCTCAGCATTGAAGCGTAATGGTTCCAGAGAAAATGGCCAATGCCTCCGAATGACTTACCACCAATTATTCAACTAGCTCTATGCTGTAACAACTTCCCATTACTAATTGTTCCTATTAGTCATGATTTCAACCCCACAGTCACTCATTGTGGGAGAAAAAGAGGGAGGATAAAACAGAGCTTATGATGATGGAAAGGCTTATTTGGTTGTATGAGACAGAACAGGTTCCAGTGCAAAGCCCCAGCCTAATTGCCAATGTTCAGCTAATAAAACAGTTCTTCCATCCATTTAGATATAGTAAACATGCAGGCACGGGCTGAAAAGTGGAACAGTTTCAATGCACTCTATAATTACTGGATAATGATTATATCCAACATAGACATTGTCGCGCTAGCATTCAACATCATTGCCATCACTGAGTCCTTGGCTATCAAAGTAAATGGTTTACACTTAACCAGAAACTTACCTGGATGAGCCACATCAATACTTTGGCGAAAAGAGAATACTAGAGATTTGGTGTGTATGAAGGTACTGCAGATGCTGGTTCAAACCGAAGATAGACACAAAAACCTGGAGTAACTCAACGGGTCAGACACCATCTCTGGAGAAAAGGAATAGGTGACGTTTCGGAACGAGACCCTTCTTCATAATGAGCGTCAGGGGAAAGGGAAATGAGTCTGAAGGAAGGTCTCGACCCGAAACGTCACCCATTCCTTCTCTCCAGAGATGCTGCCTGACCCGCTGAGTTAATCCAGCTTTTTGTGTCTACCTCCAAAAGGGAAAGGATGTTGGGTATTATGTGAAAGTGAACTCATTGTCTAAACTCTACAAAAGCTTTCTACCATTGACCCAGCAGTCACGGCGGTGCAGCGGTAGAGTTGCTGCCTGACAGTGAATGCAGGGCCGGAGACCCGGGTTCGATCCCGACTCTGTACGGAGTTTGTACGTTATCCCCGTGACCTGCGTGGGTTTTCTCCGAGATCTTCGGTTTCCTCCCACATTCCAAAGACTTACAGGTTTGTAGGTTAATTGGCTTGGTAAATGTAAAAATTGTCCCCAGTGGGTGTAGGATAGTTTTAATGTGCAGGGATCGCTGGTCAGCGCGAACCCGATGGGCCAAAGTGCCTGTTTCTGTGCTGTATCTCTAAACTAAACTAAATAGTACAAACTAGGAGTATGGTCGCTTGCTCCATATATGTCAACTCCATTCCAGAGACTCCAGAGAGTCCAGAAACTCCAGAAAGTTAGATATAGCTCTGAGGGCTAATGGAATCAAGGGATATGGGGGGAAAAGCATGAACGGAGTACTGATTATGGATGATCAGCCAGAATCATATTGAATGGTGGTGCTTGCTCGAAGAGCTAAATGGCCTACCCCTGCACCTACTTTCTATGTTTCCATGCAGGAGCCTTGGTCCCTTCCAAAACTGAGCAGCCACTTTAGTTTTCTAGTTTAGAGGTGCTGAATGGAAACAGGCCCTTCGGCCCACCGAATCCACAACGACCGCCGATCACCCATTTAAACAGTTCTTTGTTATCCCAATCCTCCATCCAGTTCCCACATTCTGGAAGGGAGGAGAGACAATTTACAGAGACCAATTAACCTACAAACCCGCACATCTTTAGCATGTGGGAGAAAGACAGGGAGAACATACTAACTCCACACAGGCAGCACCCGAAATCAGGATTGAACCCGGGTGTCTGGTGCAACAAGACAGCAGCTCTACCAGCTACGCCACTGTGTTGCCCTGTTAACTGGCAGATGTTCATCTGCGCAAGTCAGGGTTATTGATTTGGGACGATCAGCCATGATCACAATAAATGGTGGTGCTGGCTCGAAGGGCCAAATGGCCGCCTCCTGCACCTATCTTCTATGTTTCTATGTATGCAAGATTGGGTGGTCTTAATATTATTGTCATTATCGTGAACTGAACTGTAAAAATAAAATCATTTTACTGACATTTATTCACCCCCTTAACATTTACAGCTCAAAGAGGTTTATATTGAGTTAAACCCAATGAAAGTATTTTTATTACAATTGTCATTTGAACTTCCATGACAATTTGTCTTCATATTCTGACAATCACAATATTTTGATCATTGTGTAGTGTGGTGAGATTTGAAGGGGAAACCACCTCGCAAAATGATACCATCTTCATTTTTTTTTTCACAGCATGCACTCTACAGGCAAGGTAAATGGCTTACTTCATTGATCTTTGTTACCTCAATGAGAAATGACTGCAACCCTGTGCCGTTAAGGAGGGCAGATCAAGCACATTTTCCAGTGATAAGCTGTTATATTATTAATGCAATCAAAATTGAGGCTTCACCACCACCTCGGTGAAGGTGGCGAAGCCTCGCGATGGTGGTGAAGCCTTGCGGGTCGACCCGCCATCGGTGGTCGATGATAATGTGGGGCGACTGCCGTGAGGGAGGGGGAAAAACAATGGACAATGGGAACCCGGCATGGGGGAACCGCTGTGGGGGAGGGGGGGGAACAAAGGAGGTGTCGACATATTTTATACCTTTGTCAGCGCCATAGGTGGCCGCTATTTGTATACATTGGAGATCTTGGAGAAAACCTTAGAGAAAACCCACGCGGTCACGGGGAGAACGCACAAACTCCATACAGACAGCACCCGTCGTCGGGTTTGAACCCAGGTCACTGGCACTCTCAGCGCTGCAAGGCAGCAACTCTACCGCTGCGCCATCGACCTCTTCATCCAAATCAAGTCTGAAATGAAAATCACACCTCCATGTTATTGATTCATGTCAGTTCTAACAGCAGAAATCAGGCTGGTGCACATGCTGGGTTGCAGTGTGTGTCGTGTAGGAGTGGATTGTCTTGTAATTTCAATGGTACAAAAGGTAATGTCAAGTACCATCTGATGTTTCAGTGATAAATACAATCAGACACATGCTACAATGCATTGCAACAACAAGCTTATCACATTGATGGAAAGGATTGATGGGAATTTCACCCACAAGAAATTGCTATTCCTTTAAACCACGCAAACTGTGAGCTACAAGATTGCACCTACAACCAAGCAACTAGAGTGGTAGTACAAGGAGAAACATAGAAACATAGAAAATAGGTGCAGGAGTAGGCCATTCGGCCCTTGGAGCCAGCACCGCCATTCAATATGATCATGGCTGATCATCCAGAATCAGTACCGTGTTCCTGCTTTCTCCCCATATCCCTTGATTCCATTAGCCCTAAGAGCTATATCTAAATCTCTCTTGAAAATATACAGTGAATTGGCCTCCACTGCCTTCTGTGGCAGAGAATTCTATAGATCCACAACTCTCTGGGGTAAAAGTTTTTCCTCATCACAGTCCTAAATGGCCTACCCCTTATTGTTATACTGTGACCCCTGGTTCTGGACTCTCCCAAAACCGGGAGAATTTTTCCTGCATCTAGCCTATCCAATCCCTTAAGAATTTTTCTCTGTTTCTATAAGATCCCCCCATCATCCTAAATTCCAGTGAATATAAGCCCAGTCGATCCATTCTTTCATCATATGTCAGTCCCGCCATTCCAGGAATTAACCTGGTGATCCTACACTGCACTCCCTCAATAGCAAGAATGTCCTTCCTCATATTACGAGACCAAAACTGCACACAACGCTCCAGGTGTGTTCTCACCAGGACCCTGTACAACTGCAGTTGGACTTCCTTGCTCCTATACTCAAATCCTCTCGCTATGAAGGCCAACATGCCATTTGCTTTCTTCACTGCCTACTGTACCTGCGTGTTTACTTTCAGCTTGATGTCTGTGTGGAGCTTGCACATTCTCACCTGTGAACACGTGACCTTCCTTCCAGTGTTCACGTTTCCCCTCATATCCCAAAGGCACCTGGTTCGTTGGTTAATTCGTATCCATTGTGTGTATAGAGTGGATGGGAAAGTGGGACGGAGAAGGGTCTTGACCTGAAACATCACATATTCTTTTCTTCAGAGAAGCTGCCTGACCCGTTAAGTTACTCCAGCCTTTTGCGTCTATCTTTGGTGTAAATCAGCATCTGCAGTTCCTTCCTACACATCGAACTAGTGTGAATGGGTGATCAATTTTTAGCGAGGACGTGGTGGGCCAATGGACTTGTTTCGAGGCTGTGTTTTTCAATCAATCATTCAATCAATCTTGCAACCAGAAGTGGGAATTAGCATATTAATGCATAAATGAAACTACTTTCAGGAACAGTTTGCACATTGGGCTACATGCTCTAATTTCAAAGCAGCCACTTTACTTAAACAATCGTACTTTAACGACAAAATGTGCTGAAGCAACTCAAAAAGTTAAGGGCCTGTCCCACTTAGGCGATTTATTCGGTGACTGCCGGCGAGTGTCATAGTCGTAGAAGGTCGCCGAAAAAGCGGCGACCGGACCCCCCCCACGACAATGTCTACGCAAGCTACGACAACCTACTACTTAGTCGACGTCAAGCTACGGCAAGTTACCGACAACCGGCGACCCATTAGGACGTCCACCTACGACCACACCTACGACAACCTACGACCACACAGGCGACAATGTACGACAACCAAAGTCAACCTACGTCCACCCGTGACAAGCTACGACAAGCAACGACCCTGTCAGCGACAACTGACGACAATTCAGTCGCCGGTACCTGTCGCCGGTTGACGTAGGTTGACGTAGGTAGTCGCCAATGGAATTCACCAGTCAGCACCAGCGACAACCTACGTCACCTGGTGACAACCTGCGTAATCCTGGCGACAACCTACGACAGCACCTACGACAGGAGGAGACAAGCGACGTCGAGCCCACAGTCGCTGAAAGGTTTTGAACATTTAAAAATGCAGCAGAGACCAGAAAAACGTTACGACTCTTCACGCGACTTGAGGAGACTACTCACGACCATACTGGCGTAACCCCGCGACCATGTGAAAACAGCCTAGTTGCCTGTAGTCGCCAAAAAAATTGCCTAAGTGGGACAGGGGCTTTAGGCAGTATTTGTGGAGATTCATGGAACTTGATGTTCTTATGTGTAAACCAGCATCTGTGGCTCCTACGATGTACATGGTATTTAAAGGGTCAGGATCCAAACTGCATTATTTGGGTATATAAGATTCCATTGGAATCTTAGACCTTAAAATGAAACATTGTGTGTCTTAACTGCTTCGTCGGTGGAGATCAGACGTCACTCTCAGCCTCTTGGGCTCAGGATCATTGTCAGCAGCTGCTTCAGCCACATCACAGTGCTTGGTGATCACCTTTCCTTCCGGTGGTCACCCACTTTCCACAAAGGACCAGCTTTTCCTTCAGGTTACAGGAGCAGGCAAGATAGACACAGACAATTTGAATCACAGTGTCATACAGCACTGAAACGGGCCCTTCGACCCACTTTGACAAAGGACAAAGACAAAGGACAAAGGACATTTATTGTCACATACACCAAATGGTGTAGTGAAATTTGTCTTGCCATGCAGCACAAATTAGACACAACATTAAAGAAAAATTTAACATAAAACATTAAAAAAAAGGCACAAAGTCCAGTCCCCATCCCATGTCCACCCATAGTCGGGCCTATTGAGGCCTCCACAGTCGCCGTCACGGAGGCCCGATGTTCCAGGCCGTTCTCGCCGGGTGATGGTGCTCCGGCGTCGGGAGAACCTTCTCAGCGGCATGGGACAGCTGGAACGGCCGCCTCCTTACTCGAGACCGTGGCTTCCGAAGCCAACAGGCCGCGCCGGATGGAGCTCCGCCACTGGCGATCTCGGCGAGAGATCCCAGGCTCCCGTTGTTAAAGTTCAGCGCCGCCGCCCGCAGACCCACAGCTCCGCGATGTTTCACCTACGGGCTCAGCTCACCGGAGATCCAGCGCGGTGACCCGGGCAAGGAATCTCCCGCTCCGCTCCGCGATAGCGCTCCAGCGCTGCGCCGCCGCCGAAGCCAAGGTCCTGGGCGGTCCCCTCAGGAAACACCGCTCCAGGCCCGCTGGTAGGCCGCGAGGACGGGTCGACGGTGCAGCCCGGAGAAAAGCTGCCTCTCCGACCAGGTAGTGACCCTAGAAAGTAGTTTCCCCCTCCCCCCCCCCACCCCCCACATAAAAAAGAATAGAACTCCTAAAAAACAAAACAACTAACTAACTGAAAATTTAAAAAAAGATGAAAACGGACAGCTGCAGGCTGGGCAGCAATACCACACAGGACGGCGCCCCCTGGAACCACCCACCACTTGTCTACGCTGACTACTGACTACCTGTCCATACTAATCCTATTTACCAGGACTTTGTCCCGAGCCATCTATGCATTGGCGATTCAGGAAATGTCTCCTCATCTCAGCCTTAAATAACTGATCCCATATCCTTAGATGGTGATCTCTGGTTCTGAACTCCCTGGGATTGGGGACATCCTTCATGCACCTAATCTCTCCAGAAAATAGACAGAAAAAGCTGGAGTATCTCAACGGGACAGGCAGCATCTCTGGAGAGGAGGAATGGGTGACGTTTCGGGTTGAGATCCTTCTTCAGACTAAGAGTCAGGGGAGAGGGAGTCTAGAGGTGTGGAAGGGTAAGGTGTGAAAATGACAGATCAAAGCAGACGATGATAAGGAACTGTAGAATGGTTCATTGTTAGCTGAGGGGAAGGTGACAAGGAGGCATGCAAATAGTAACATTAATCAGGTGGACAGTGAAACTAGTCAGAGAACTAGGGTGGGGGAGGGACGGAGAGAGAGGGAAAGCAAGGTTACTTGACTTTAGAGAATCAATATTCATACCGCTGGGTTGTAAGCTGCCCAAGCAAAATATGAGGTGCTGTTTCTCCAATCTGCGTTACCAGCACTTTGTCCATAGCCATCTATTCGTTGGTGATTCAAATGACCATCCAGATACTTTTTTCTTGTTGTGAATCTCTTTGTCTCCACCACCTTCTCAGTCAGTCCGTTCCAGATTCCAACCACCCACCAAGTGAAATAAATCCCCTCAGATCCATCATACATTACATCTATGCCCTCTGGTTTCAAGCATCTTGAACATGGGGGAATATTTTTCATTGTAAGCACCTCAGAACGTTGTATGCCTCTCAATCTCGTCTGCTCCAAGGAAAACAATTCCCAGTTTATTTTGTCCCTCTCGAGGGTGATTTTTCCCACCGCCTTCATCCATTAGCAGCTCTCCCCCGTGACCAGAAGAATGTATTTATTTTATCTACCAGTGCGTTCCTTTGATACTGCGCCATTTGTACTAATTCAACTGCTGGAACCTGCGATACATTGATTAAGAATGTAGCATTAAATGAAGCAATTTTAGACATAGCACAGTACCATTCAGGAAAACCCAACAAGCATGTTATGAAGATAGACACAAAAAGCTGGAGTAACTCAGCGGATCAGACAGCATCTCTGGAGAAAAGGAATAGGTGACGATTCGGGTCGAGACCCTTCTTATTTGCAAATCCTGTTTTGTCCTGGCTTTGTCTGTCTTTCCATCTGAATAAGGGTTCCGACCCAACACGTCACCTATTCCTTTCCTCCAGAGATGCTGCCTGACCCGTTGAGTTGCTCCAGGATTTTGTGTCTATTTTTGGTATAGTTCAGCATCTGCAGTTGCTTCCTGCACACATGTTCTTTGAGACCTGCATCTCAGCCGCTCACTCTTTCTGTGACTTTCAGTGCTTGGATGACCTATTACATTCTTTTACAGCAGACATATGTTCTCACAATGCCATTTCTAGGCTTTTCCTTGCCCTTTTAACAAATTCAATTTTCTATTTGCATAGGGACGGCTTGGTGGCGCAGCGGTAGAGTTGCTGCCTTATAGCGCTTGCAACGCCAGAGACCCGTGTTCGATCCCGACTACGGGTGATGTCTGTACGGAGTTTGTACGTTCTCCCTGTGACCCTCGTGGGTTTTCTCCGAGATCTTCGGTTTTCTCCCACACTCCAGACGCACAGGTTTTGTAGGTTAATTGGTATAAGTGAAAGAATTGGCCTTAGTGTGTATAGGATAGTGTTAGAGTGCTGGGATCGCTGGTCGGTATGGACTCGGTGGGCCAAAGGGCCTGTTTCCGCGCTGTATCTCTAAACTAAACTAAATCTCTCTCAAATTATTGCTTGGTGATCTTCTGGGTTTTTGGTCCCCTTTTTTACTTGCTCACTGGCAAAGTTTCAGCCATTCACCCCCTTCTCTCATTTATCATGCTGGCTTCTCACACCTAAATCTTGAGTAATTTGCACACAAGCGTTCATGGGACTTTTCATTTTAAACAGGAATTATCTCACTTTGTCTGCAAGGAAAACTAATTGATTACAGATGGAGTAATACCAACAGATTAGAACAATTAGACTGATTGCTATTTCCTATACCACAAATCTGAGAAATGTCCTGAGTCCCCAACAACTGGAGGCACAAGATGCTGGTTTACAAAACAAAAAGTAATGGAGTAACTCAGTGTTCAGGCAGCATCTCTGGAAACATTGAGACTGGAGAAGAGATCCGACCCAAAACATCACCAATTAATGTTCTCCAGAGATGCTGCCTGACCAGCTGAGTTACTCCAGCACTCTTTGTCTGTTTTCCCACAGAACCTGGAAGTCAGGTATGAATTCCAAGACTAAACTGATTTTTATCAAAACTCTTATGCTTCATTCATTCAAAACCTTGCCCAATCTGAAGTTATGAGTGAGGCTGTTCTTAAGGAGCTTTCAAAGATGAGTAACATCATCATATAGTTTATCCAAACAAAGGATCAAATAGCCAATCAACTAAATAATGGCAGCTCAGAACACAAATAGGGCAGCAATGTCATAAGAAAACCAAGTTTTCCGGTAGCGTCATGGAACATTGAGGGCGCTGCATTGAGCTCTACTCCCGTAAAAATTATCAAAAAGCCGTTTTAAAGTTGGGACTGAATCTAAAAATAACTCAACGGAGCTGCTTGGTTTGCATAAGGAAAACATCATCAGATAACGACGTTAAATCGCGGTAAAATCGCGGTAAAAATCGGGACTTTTAAATGAGAAAAGGGACCTGCTCACAAGCACCAAAAAAAGCCACTATAAGCCTCCAGCTGAAAAGTGTTTTGGAAACTCTGCAAACAACAGAAGAAGGCTCCGAGGAGGAGTCCGACAGCCAAGGAGTTGTGCTGGAAATGGCTACAAAAGGAGGAAAGAAAGAACTGGAGGTAAAGGAAATGTTTGTAGAAATTACTACTACAATTAAGAGTATGGAGAATAATATGGAAATATTCTCTCATAAAATTGATAGTGCCTGTGATGAGTTAAAGGAGCTGAAGAAGCAACATAATGAGTTTGATAAAAAACTTAACTCAGAAATTGTTAGAATTGAAAAGGACTATAATAAGAAATTTGTTGGTGTAAATGCTCAGATGGACAACATTGACGAGAGAATGGAAGAGATGGAAAGTGATATGAAAGAGATGATCACGGAAATAAACAGTCTGAAAAAATCAAAGAAAGATGAAGCAGAAAAGCTGGCAAGAATGACTGACAAATGTTTGGACTTGGAAGCGAGAGCGAGAAGGCAGAATTTGAGAATCGTTGGAGTAAGAGAAGGACGAGAAGAACATGTATCTCAAACACGTACTTTCGTTACTGAATTACTCAGAGGTTTTTAAACTGCCGGAAGAACTAAGAATAGATACTGTTCAACGAGTTAGACGTGTCTCAAGAGGCATAAATGCTGCTCCAAGACAGATAATTGTGAAATTTCTTGATATTTCTTCAGTGGAATCTATACTGAAGAAGATTGTTCATGGTGAAAATTTGATATATCGTGGGGAAAAGATCCGATTTTTCCGTGATTATCCTCCAGAGATTGTCCAGAGAATGAACTTGTTTACACCGACAAGAAACATATTGAGGGGTATTTCTAAAGTCAGATATGGAGTTGTTTTCCCAGCAAAAATGAAAAATACTTATAACGGAACTGAGCGCTCATTTACGGACCCAGAAAAAGCATTTAAATATGCAGAAGATATCATGAGGAAAGCATCGGAAACATCGGAAGAAGACGACTAAAGGAAAGAACAAGGAACTCTTTAATTTTTAAGATGTAGCTGGAACTGGTGGATTTTTCAGACAGTTACTGAGCTTATCTGTCTGGAATGTGTATTTGAGAACATTGTTTAACCTTGAATGAAAAGCTCAAAGATAAACAAAAGGATGCTGAAGAAACTGTACAAGGAACACGGATGAGACGACATTAATATCTAACTATTATATGCTAATTACAATTAACTAACTAACTTTAACAAAACTAATGACTTGTGAGTGTGTGTAGTAAATATGAATAATCATGAATAAACCATTGCTTATAAATTGTAATTAACCAAAATGTCCATAACATTACTAACGTTTTTTTTTCTTTTTGGGTGGGAACACAACATAAACTTGGAAAAAATCCAGGAATGAGGTTAGGGTTAGGTACCTGCTTGTAGGGTACCTGCTTGTAGGGTAGCTGGTTAGATAAATTGGTACGGTACAAATACTTATAGAAATGAGAATAGGTTGTGTTTTATATTTGGATTTGGGTTTTTTTTTCTTTTTAATTACATTATTTTTTTTACTTTTTAATATTTTATCTCTGCGTTTTTTTGTTTTTTGGGGGGGGCTTTTTACTAACGCTAGTTTGATAAAGTCAAACAGGAATAAACAACATATGAGACGGTTTGTAGTTTTTTACGAGGTGTTTATAAGGGATTGGGGCTCAATGTAAAATAACATCAACGGAAGTCTATAATTCTTTCGCCACCTTAGGTGGCTATTTGTCTTTAAGGTACCTGCTTTTAGATACCTTAATTTCACTTTAAAAAAAAATCACTATACAAATTTGTATTTACTTAGTTAGTGTTTAATTAATTGTAAATCACAACTTTTCTTGCTTTATCTAAGGCACTTTTGGAGAAGGAGATGTAATGTAAACTTAAAAATTTGGAATGACCACCCAACGTCCAGAACATGGAGGTATTTGTCTGCATCATATGCTTCAAGAATATTACTTTGATATACAATGCAAGACGATAGACAAATAAAGAATGGAGGAATCACATTCTGTAGTTGGAATATAAGGGGTGCCAATGAACCAATAAAGAGGGGTAAAATTTTTGCTCACCTAAAATCTTTGAAAAGCGACATAGTTTACTTGCAAGAAACTCACATGAAACAGGAAACACAAATGAGATTAAAGGCGGTGGATAGGCCAAACATATTATTCATCATTTACTTCTAAATCTAGAGGTACGGCTATTCTTATTCGAAAAGGTATACCGTTCAAATTAAAGAATACTATATCAGATAAAGAGGGAAGGTATATCATAGTTTCGGGAGAAATTTATGCTACCCCAATAACTATGGTAAATATTTACGCTCCGAATTTTGATAACCCTCAATTTTTTGATAAAATTATAGATATAATACTAGAGTTTAATTATCAAAATGTGATAATAGGTGGGGATTTCAACTGTGTTTTAGATCCATACTTAGACAAATCAGCAAAACAAAGAAGGAGTAATATAAAATCTAAGACTAGTGAACTTCTAAATACATATATAAAAAATACTAACATAACAGATGTATGGAGATCTGCTAACCCAGCAGGAAGGGAATACTCGTTTTACTCTTCGGTACATAAAACATACTCAAGAATTGATTATTTTTTAGTGGATAGGAAATTAATGCCATATATAATTAACCCAACTTACCATATTAGTAGTATTTCTGATCATTCTCCGTTGACTTTTTTAGTAAAATTTGAAGGAATGTCGGGAAAGAATTTTTTTTGGAGGTTTAATACATATATATTAAATGACCTACAGGGTTATCAATATTTGAAACAACAAATGATATTATTTTTTTAGATAAATGATACACCAGGTACCTCACCTTCTTTAATATGGGAAACTTTTAAAGCATTTATTAGAGGAATTATAATTTCATATGAAATTTCTCAAAATAAGAAGAATAAAACCTTTTGGAACAAGAAGAACTAGGAGCGCAAATTACAATCGAAGAAATAGGTGAAACAATAAAATCGCTGAAAAATGGTAAGACCAGATGGTTTTGGTAATGAATTTTATAAAAAGTTTCATGAGATAACGACCCCCTATCTATTTAATTTATATACTTACGTTTTTAAAGAAAATAAATTACCTGAAACATTAGCAGAATCAACTATTACGCTTATTCCAAAGAAAGATAAAGATCTAGAGGAACCGGGCTCATATAGAGCTATATCACTTTTAAATACAGACCAGAAAATTCTAGCAAAGACTTTAGCCAGAAGACTAAGCAAATATATTAGTAAATTGATAAACCCTGGTCAAACGGGGTTTATACCCAAAAGATATTCATTTAATAATTTGAGACGCCTGTTTAACATAATGTACTCACATAAAGTGGAGGAAGAAGACTTAGCAATTATTTCTTTGGACGCAGAGAAAGCATTTGATCAGGTAGAATGGCAGTATTTATACAAAGTATTACAAAAATTGAATATGAATTTTATTGCATGGGTGAAATTATTATATGATAGACCGATGGCAAGAATATTAACTAACAGCATGTTATCTCAAAAATTTCAATTATCAAGGGGTAATAGGCAGGGATGTGCTTTATCACCCCTGCTATTTGCCCTTATGATAGAACCTCTGGCTGAAAGTATAAGAAGCCATCCGAATATTCAGGGTTATAATACTAGGGACTCAAATAATAAAATTTCATTGTATGCAGACGGTATTTTGTTATATATAACAAATTCACAAACGAGCATACCAAATTTATTCAATTTAATAGAGGAATTTGGGTCCTTTTCTGGATATAGAATAAATTGGAACAAAAGTGAAATCATGATGTTAAAACCTCAAGAATCTACACACTTATTGAAATTCCCCTTTAAAATAGCAACAGAAAAATTCAAATATTTGGGTATTCAGATTACTAGAAAACATAAAGCTTTATTCAATGCCAATTTTATACCCTTAATAAATAAACTGAATATAATTATAAAATTTTGGAAAACACTCCCTTTATCATTAATAGGCAGAATAAATGCTATTAAAATGAGCTTCCTACCACAGTTATTATACCTATTTCAATCTATACCAGTATATGTACCAACATATTTTTTTTCTAAACTGAACGCTAATATTACTAATTTTGTTTGGGATTATAAATCACATAGAATTAAAAAAGAACACTTATGTAAACCAAAAGATGTCGGGGGACTTTCACTCCCAAATTTTTTGTATTACTATTGGGCAATACATATTAAGAATATAATTTACTGGTTGGATAGTTCAACTCAACAGACAGAATGGATAAAAATGGAGAAAGAGGATTGTTATCCTTGTAATATAGGAACAATCCTCTTCTCCCCGAAAAAAATGAACAATACAATATATAAGAAAAACCCAATTATACAAGATACAATAAGAATATGGAAACAAATAAAATTATCCTTAAAACTAAGAAACCTATCATTGTTAACACCGATAGCGAATAATCCTTTATTTAATCCATCTATGATGGATAAAATATATAATCAATGGGAAAGTTTAGGAATTAAAAGGATCGGGGACATGTATGAAATGGGAGATTTATTATCATTTCAACAATTACAATTAAAATTTAAACTGAAAAACACTCATTATTTTAAATATTTTCAGATTTGTAATTTTTTGAAGACATACATACAGGGATATCAAAAAATAACTCCTGATTTACTAGTAGAAGTAATGAATATAAAAGCTGATACACAAAAATTAATATCATATTTATATAATAGTATCTTAAATATAGATTTACCTGTGACCGAGGTAATTAGAGAAGAGTGGGAACGGGAATTATTGATAAAAATTACGAAGGCTACATGGGAAAAGTATTTGACATACATTCACAAGTGTTCGATTAACGCAAGACATAATCTAATCCAATTTAAAATTTTACATAGATTATATTACTCAAAAACAAGATTAAATAAATTGTATCCAAATATATCGCCCATTTGCGATAAATGTTTAACCCAAGACGCAACTATAACACACTCTTTTGTTTCTTGTATAAAACTTCATGGATTTTGGAGTGATATTTTCAAAATATTTACAAAATTATTTAAGACAAAAATGGAACCCAATAACGAATTGATTATATTTGGGGTAATGGAAGACAGGAACAAATTGAGCTCATCTCAAAAGTCCATTTTTAATTATGGTTTAATAATAGCAAAAAAATTAATATTGAAATTTTGGAAAAATACACCAATACCAACGCTCAAAATGTGAATTGCAAGTATGTTGGATACCGCACATCTTGAGGAAATGCGATTCCTCCTAATAGATACATTTGACCAATTCATAACGAGTTGGTCTCCATTTGACGTCTTTTTGGAAACATATGGTGCAACACAGGTGTAAAAGCTAATCCGTGACTGGGTGAGGGATGGTCAAGTTTATAAATGATCTCCTTACTTCTATTTTCTTTTCTTCTCTTTTCTTCTTTTACTCTCTTTCTTCTATTTTCTATGTCTTAACTTTCTTTTTTCACTCTCTATTTTTCTTTTTCACACACCATATATCTCACATTTTTCTATTTTTCATTATCTAACTTTTTTCTTTTTCTTCTTTATTACAATTTTTTTTTAAATAAGAAGCTGTACATAAAAGGTTATATGAAAATATGATTGTATACAATTGTACTTCTAATAAAATTAAAATATTAAAAAAAAAAAAAGAAAACCAAGTTTCATGCAAAAAGAGGAGAAAGGGGAGAAATGTGGATATGCACTTCCTCTCAGCTGCTTAATAATATTTACAGATGACCAATGGTTACAAATTATGCATGAAAATAACTAAATTAATCTCTACTGGAGATGACATGTAACAGAAACATGACACAACTAGTTTAGTTTATTGTCACGTGTACCAAAGTACAGTGAAAAGCTTTTGTTGCATGTTAACCAGTGAGCAGAAAGACAATACATGATTACAATTGAGCTATTCACAGTGTACAGATACATGATTAGGGAATAACGTTTAGAGCAAGTTTAAGCCAGTAAAGTCCAATCAAAGATAGTCCGAGGGTCACCATTGAGGTAGATAGTAGTTCAGGACTACACTTTAGTTGTGGTAGGGTGGGTCATTGGCCTGATAACAGCTGGGAAGAAACTGTCCCTGAATCTGGAGGTGTGCGTTTTCACACTTCTATACATTTTGCCCGATGGGAGAGGGAAGAACGGGAAGCAGCCAGGACGCGACTCGTCCTTGATTATGTTGCTGTCCTTGCCAAGGCAGAGTGAGGTATAAATGGAGTCAATGAAAGGGAAGTTGGTTTGTGTGATGGTCTGGGCTGCATCCACAATTCACTGCAATTTCTTGTGGTCTTCGATGGATGGTCCCAAATCAAGCTGTGATCCATCCCGACAACTCTCACCAACTTGTTGAAGTTGGTGAGAGTTGTTGGGGATATGTCCCCAACCTTTTAGTGAAGTAGAGGTGTTGGTGTGCTTTCTTCGTTGTTGCTTCAATATGGGTGGTCCAGGAGAAGTTGTTGGTGATATTGACTCCTAGGAATCCCTACTTCAGCTCTGTCAATTCAGACTGGGGTATGTCGATCTCTATCTTCTTTGTCTTGGTGACATCGAGAGAAAGGTTGGTGTCTTGAAACCAGGACCAGAGGGTCTCCATCTCCTCCAGCGCATCATTAATTGATATATGGCCCACCATGGTGGGTGAATTTGTAAGTTGAATTAGATTTGCACATGGCTGCACAGTCGTGGGTGTACAAGGAGTAAAAAAGGGGGCTGAGATCACATCCTTGTGGAGGACCAGTTTTGAGGATTATCGTAGAGGATAATTTGTCTCCTATCCTCACCGATTGGGGCCTGTTAGTCAGGAAGTAGTGGATCCAGTTGCAGAATTGGGTTCTGACTCCAAGTCCCGCGAGTTTGGTGATGAGCTTCTGACTGTATGTTTGCAAACATAACATGTTCTTTGGAACTCTTCTCCTTTCATTAGACTCTTTTTTATAAAGTCAAAGTTTGAGGGGAGACCAGGAAGTGGTATATAAAGTAATGAGAGGCCAGAGAGTTGTGAATTTATGGAATTCCCTGCCACAGAGGGCAGTGGAGGCCAAATCACTGGATGGATTTAAGAGAGGGTTAGATAGAGCTCTAGGGGCTAGTGGAATCAAGGGATATGGGGAGAAGGCAGGCACGGGTTATTGATAGGGGACAATCAGCCATGATCACAATGAATGGCAGTGCTGGCTCGAAGAGCCGAATGGACTCCTCCTGCACCTATTTTCTATGTTTCTATGTTTCTATAGATAGGATAGACAGTCAGAAGCTTTTTTTTTTCCAGGGTGGAAATGTCAAAGACCAGAAGGTGTAGTTTTAAGGTGGGGGGGTGGGGGGGGGTGGGTGGGGGATTTAAAAGGATGTGAGCCCAAGGTCTTTTTTTACATAGAGAGTGAAGGGTGCCTGGAACATGCCGCCAGGGGTGGTGGTGAAGGAGAAATGTTAAGGGTCTTGAAGAAACCTTTAGACAGACGCATGGGTATGCAGGGCATGGAGGAGTATGGATCACATGAAGGCAAATGAGATTAGTTTATCGTGATGTCATGTGTAGCAAAGACATTGTGGGCCGAAGGTCCTGTTCCCATGCTGCATTGTTTTATCTTCTGGAGAATGCATACAAATCACAAAGTAACAGTCCAATCTCTAACCCATGAAATAGTTGGATGTCTGAACTTTGTTCATGAAAGTTGCATAAAGCTCGAGAAGTTCAAATGCAAAGCTAACATCTGAGTGTGACAATTTCCCCATGAGGTTGACATTGCTCTTACTGGGATCACTGCCACTGCGATGCCAGTCCATGTAGTTGCAGGCAGGTCATAAGTAACATCCTATTATATAGACAACAAGCTCCAGTTATGGGAGAGCAATAGCAATGAATGACGGTACAGGGATGTAAAAGGTAGTTGATTTTGTTGACTCGTCTCCCGAAGCTGCGTGAAGTGTAGCTGGAGTCGATGGGAGGGAGATTGGTTTGTGTGATGATCTGGGATACATCCACAACCTTCTGCAATTTCTTGCAGTCTTGGACAGAGCTGTTGCCAAACCAAGCTGTGATGCACCCCATTAAAATGGTTTCTGTGGTGCGTCTGTAGGAGTCGGTAGGAATCATTGGAGACACACAAACCTCCTTAATCTCCGGAGGAGGTAGATATGTGAGTGTGCTTTCTTGGCCATAGGGCCCATGTGGTTGATCTAAGATTGTTAGTGCTATTTACATTTTGGTACTTGAAGATCTTGTCCATATCCACTTTGGCACCTTTGATGCGGACTGAGGCATGAGGTAAATAACAAGCTCCTTTGTCTTGCTGGTATTCAGGGTGCTATCTTGGCACCATGTTGCTAAGCTCTCCTTCTTCCTGATTCTGTCTTTTCATTGTTCGAGATCCAATCCCCTAAGGTAGTGTAATTGATAATATTGTAAACAAAGTTAGATCACAACTTGCTGCATTGTCACGAGTATGTAGGGAGTATTGTAAGGGACTGACAATACATCCTTGAGGGGCACCAGTGTTGAGTATTATTGTGAAGGATGTTTTGCTGCTTATCCTCCATGATTGTGGTCTATGGGCCAGGATGTCAATGATCCAGTTGCAGAAGGGTAGCTGACTCCTCTGCCTAGAAGCCTGGAGATATGTTTGATTGGGATTATGGGGGTGAAAGTGGAATGATAGTCAGTAAACTGGAGGCTGACTCCTGTGTTAGGGTGTCCTGTTTATCTAGATGTTCCTACGATGAGTGTGGGGCCGGGGAGATGGCGCCTACCATGGACCATGCTGGATGATTTGCCCTGTTACAATTGTAGGCGATCTGCAGTGGATCAAGCCCGTCTGGGAAGCTGAAGCACCATGACCAGCCTCTCAAATCATTTCATGACAGTGGATGTTATCAGGCAGATGAACCATCCTACAGCAACCAGGGAGCAATCCTGAACAACTATCTACCTCATTGGTGAACCTCGGCCTTCTTTGATCGGACATTACTGTCTTTATCTTGCACTAAACGTTATTCCCTTATCAGGTATCTGTACACTGTGAATAGCACGTAATTGTAATGATGTATTGTCTTTCTGCTGACTGGTTAGCATGCAACAAAAGCTTTTCACTGTACCTCGGTACACGTAACAATAGACTAAACTAAACCAATCAATGTCAGAGCTACCAATTGGTGGTCATTAAGGCACGCTACCTTAAGGCAGCTGAGGAAGCACAATCTGCCACAGGCAATGATGGTCCAATTCTATACGTCCATCATAGAGTCTGTCCCCACCTTCTCCATTATAGTCTGGTTTGGCTCAGCCACCAAGCACGACACCCGGAGGTCCGATCAGCTGAGAAGGTTATTGGCTGCAACCTTCCCTCCATTGACGAACTGTATACTGCAAGGGCCAGGAAGCGAGCGGGTAAGATCATCTCTGACCCCTCTCACCCTGGCCACAAACTCTTTGAATCACTTCCCTCTGGAAGGCGCCTCCGGACTGTCAAAGCTGCCACAGCCAGACATAAAAGCAGCTTTTTTTCCACGAGTAGTAGCTCTACTCAATAACCAAAAATCTGTAGCCTCCTTTTGCTCTGGTATTTCATTTAATTCACATGTTTAATCAATAATTTTTTTAAATTAATGTTTAATGTTTTATGTATCATTCTTAACTGTCACTGTATGTCATGTTGTCACTTGCAGGCGGAGCACCAAGGCAAATTCCTTGTATGAAAATACTTGGCCAATAAACTTATTAATTAATTAATTAATTAATTCATTCATTCATTCATTCATTTGGATGATTGTGGTCTTCTCGAACGAGGTGGGAACTTCAAAATGAAGTAGGAAGAGTTTAAAGATGTCTGCAAATACTCCTCCTTGCTGGTCCGCGCAGGTCCTGAGGACACAGCAGCGTAATCTGCTGAAATCTTCGATTGTGGTTAAGTATTTCTCCATGGGTGGAAATGTCCAACTCTTGAGGGCATAGCTGTAAGATGAGAGGGGGTAAGATTAATGGGGGTGTGCGGCGCAAGTTTTATACAGAGACCAGTGGGGCCTGGAACGCCCTGCCTGAGGTGGTGGTGGAGGCAGATATAATAGTGGCATGAAAGAGGCTTTTAGACAGGCATATGGAAGTGCAAGGAATAGAGGGATATGGATCATGTACAGGCAGATGAGATCAGTTTAACTGGGTATCATGTTCAGTACAAGCATTGTGGGCCGAAGAGCCTGTTCCTGTGCTGTTACTTTTCTATGTTCTGTGTTCTAAGTTACCAGGTCATTTCAGAAGGATCCTATTGTAGCGGAGGACTCATGGGATGCTGCTGAAATCTAGTGCAGTGGTTTATGTGGGGAATGTTGTTAACACCTCTGTATGCCACGTGACAATTGATCAGCAAACTGCCAGATGCTTTCATGCAGCATTTGGCTTTCCTCCTGGGAAGGAACAGAATTAGACCAGAAGAACCAAGGGAGGTGAAGGGAAAGTTATTTAACGTTGCCTTTGGCCGCCTTCTGGTTCTCACCAAATATACGACTTGTGGTTCATAGTTTATGACATATTAGTTGCCCCCTTTCCCCGACAAGACATCCACATTGTTTAAGCCTCCAATACATTGTCCATCTCTTGCTCATATGGAATAAGTAAGGCTCTCTGTAAGGAATTTGTACACTCGCCCTGTGACCTGCGTGTGTTTTCTCTGGGGTCTTTAGTTTCCTCCCACACTCCAAAGACGTACAGGTATGTAGGTTAACTGGCTTGGTCTGGGTGTAAATTGTCCCTTGTGTGTGTAGAATAGTTGTAGGACAACTTGTTCTATTTGATCTTATTTGATTGAGCACACCAGGTTGATTGTATTCGTCGAAACAGGGCGGACCACGTGAAGGTTGCAATCTCCCACCCTACAATAGAGTTAATGTGCAGGGATCACTGGTCGGTGCGGACTTGGTGGGCCAAAGGGCCTGTTTCCGCACTGTATCTCTAAACTAAACTAAAACACGATCATGAGACGTTTGAGCATTTGAGTAAATGTATGGGCGGCACAGTGGCGCGGCGGTAGAGTTGCTGCCTTACCTGTGCCAGAGACCTGGGTTCGATCCTGACTATGGGAGCTGTCTGTACGGAGTTTTACGTTCTCCCTGTGACCATGTGGGTTTTCTCTAGGTTTGCCGGTTTGTTGGTTAATTGGCATCTGTAAATTGCCCCTGGTGTGCAGGATGCCAAACTGGAATTACACAGAACTGGTGCATGGGTGGCCACTGGACACCACAGACTCGGTGGGCCGAATACCTGCGTGAAGTCCCCGTGACCTGCGTGGGTTTTCTCCGAGATCTTTCAACGCTGTTTCTCCAAACTAAACCAAACTGAACTAATGATTATGGTGAACCCCAAAACAGCCAGTTATTGACTTAGAAAGAACTGAGAAATCACCTTCAAAGTGCATATTTCAAGGAACAACATAGAACAGAAGGCAGACAATAACAAAGAAATGAGAAGGAAAACAATTCTCGCAACACCAAATATTTCCAGTGAGGCATGTTAAATTTGCATCTCCACTATAACAATCTTCAGGAATTGGTAGGTTTTAGTACTATCTTTGGCTGAATGTCTGTAAAACTTCTAGTTCAAAGTTAGAACAATTTTGTTATTGTCAGTCAGCCTTTAATTCACTCTGATTCGTTTTGTACGGTAACAAGAAGCTGACCAGGGGACAAATTCCTTGCGTAAGACAGGCATGACTTTGTGTTTTGCGAATGCAATCTCCTGTATGTCTCCCTGCCTGCAATACTGAGGACTTGATGGCATAGTGCCTGCCAGCGCCAGAGACCCGGGTCCGTTCCTGTCTGTACGGAGTTTGTACGTTCTCCCCGTGACATGCGTTGGTTTTCTCCGAGATCTTCGGTTTCCTCCCGCACTCAAAAGACGTACAAGTATGTAGGTTAATTGGCTTGGTATGAATGTAAAATTGTGTGTGCAGGATAGTGTTAGTGTGCAGGGAGCACTGGCCATCGTAGACTTGGTGGGCCGAAGGGCCCGTTTCCGCGCTGTATCTCTAAACTAAACTAAACTAGGCTGTTATCTCTGCCAGTTCCACAGCATCATGACTCCAAAAGCAAGCTTCTGCTGTTTGTTGCTTACATAACTGCTGTCAGTCTGCATCCTGGTGTTCTCCAGGCCATCAACTGCCCACCAATTCTATACCTTGGACGTTTGTATTATCCCCCTCACTGCTGGCTCACACATCATCTGCATCTGTGGCACACTTATTTCTTTAGTTTACTCAAGTATGGAAAAGCATTTGCTCCAGAATTCTACCTTCCCTCTGGACCTTTAAGAGCTGTGGTAGTGATACATAGTCTACTAGTTCTTCTCCGGCGAGCTGTCAACAGAATATCATCTCCAATTTGTTCTTCTTATTTAATTGGGCCCGACTCAACAAATTTGACAGTTCCAATTCCGTATGTGCAAAGCAGATCAAGTGGCGACTTCAAAAATCCTAAACTCTTCACCTCAGGGTCAGGGATGTGGTGGTGGAGAGAGGTAGTGTGTGTGGAGGTAACAGGGTGCAATTAGTGCACAGGATGTACAGAAGCCCTGGAGGACCACCAAAAGCACTTATATTTGAGATTCTACTCTCCCCAGCCAAACCTATGAGACATGAGCAAATGAAGTTACCCTAAACAAGAGTTGACCAACCTTGATAAAGATTGATCCCTAGGATGGCAGGACTGTCGTATGAGGAAAGATTGAAAAGACTAGGCTTGTATTCACTGGAGTTTAGAAGTATCTTATAGAAACATATAAAATTATAAAAGGACTGGACAAGCTAGATGCAGGAAAAATGTTCCCAATGTTGGGCGAGTCCAGAACCAGGGGCCACACTTACAATAAAGGGGAGGCCATTTAAGACTGAGGTGAGAAAAAACGTTTTCACCCAGAGAGTTGTGAAATTGTGGAATTCCCTGCCACAGAGGGCAGTGGAGGCCAAATTACTGGATGGGTTTAAGAAAGAGTTAGATAGAGCACTAGGGGCTAGTGGAATCAAGGGTTATGGGGAGAAGGCAGGCACGGGTTATTGATTGGGGATGATCATCCATGATCACAATGAATGGCTGTGGTGGCTCAAAGGGACGAATGGCCTCCTCCTGCACCTATTTTCTATCTTTCTATGTTTCTATGTAATAACCGAGCAATCATTTCACATACACCTCATAACCGATGTTACTATTTCAGCAGAATCATTATCCTGTTTCGTTTCCACATTGTGTATAAAGAGATGTACGATGCAGCTCTTTAGAACTTTGGTTAGCCGCATTTAGAGCATTGCTTGCAGTTCTGGTCACCCCATTACAGGAAAGATGTGGAGGCTATGGAGAGGGTGCAGAGGAGGTTTACCAGAATGCTGCCTGAATAGGAGGGTTTCATTCACAGGGAGAGGTTGGATAGACTTGGAAGATAGACACAAAATGCTGGAGTAACTCAGCGGGACAGGCAGCATCTCTGGAGAGAAGGAATGGGTGACATTTCGGGTCGAGATCCTTCTTCAAACTGAGACCTCGATTGTTTTCTCTGGAATATCGAACATTGAGGGGCGACTTGATAGAAGTATGTAAAATTATGAAAGGCAAAGATAGGGGAGGACAGTCAGAACCTTTCTCCCAGGGTGGAAATGTCTAACATTGGAGAGCACAGCTTTAAGGTGAGAGGGGGAAGGTTTAATGGAAATGTCCATGAACTGCAGATTTCAAGTAGTCATTGCATGTAAAGGATATGCAACAAAATACTAAACATGACTACTTTCATTTACATGATATTGCTGTGTCCCCATCATTATGATGCCCTGAAATGGGGGGACTGTGTATAAATACAGTTGTAATTTCTACATGGTGAAACCAAAATGTATAAAAATGGCCTTAATTAAAATCTGACTCTGTACACTTAAACCACATGTGATTTTTTTTCTGTTACAAATCTCAAATTGTGGAGTACAGAGGCAAATAAATAAGTGATGGGTCTTTGTCCCAAACATTATGGAGGGCACTGTACAACATCCTGAGCCTTTGGGATGCACACGTTCAATATTTCCATGTTTACTGGTTAATTGCAAAATCAACTTGCATTTGATTCAATTTACAAATTGACATTAATTTCACACAAAAACAGCATTGGAGGAGGCAACCAAAGGCACCGCTTTTTTCTGATTTGATGTATCTTTGTGAACCTGAGTATTGATTATCTTATTCATCATGGAATGCGAAAATGACTTTAAACTAATTACAGACCAAATTTATACTGATTACAAAGGCAATACATTATCTCTTCTAATCACAGGGCCCTTGGAAAAAGCCACCACATTTGTTTAATTGATAATCACTGAAGGATGAGATATATATTTTTTCCAACCTGTTAACGCCAGTATCACAATTTCAACATAGTGTGAGTCCATGTGAGACTGTGGAAAAATAGTTTACGCGAGATAAGCGCAAGTCTATCAAGAAGAAAAATATTATGACTGGTACTTCCATCTGTAAACCGTTAGTGGCATCTGTTAGAAGTATTAGCTCCAAGGTCCACCCTTTTAAAATATTTTCAAAGGTTGAATGGTTCGTTGATTGTCATGTGGATCACAGATACGGTGAAATCAAATTTATTGCAGTCCTGTTATGCATAAAATGGTGAATAATTATACAGCAATGTAGAGAAAACACAACAGTTTGATCATTTGCATGTTACTTATTCAAATTATAAGTGAACCTACATTTTATCTCCACTCAGTCCATATGGATGATTGTCAAGATTCATGACACTTACATTTCTTTCTCATATAATTCTCATGCCTGTGAGCACAACGCATTTATATTCTTGAATACCAAATTCTTGACATTATTTATAGACCAAAAACATCACTGAGCCTTGTCAACAACATCAGTAATGACAATCATACATTGTATCAGGTAACATCGTTCTAGATATTATGAAATCAGTCACAACTACCTGCTTCAGAGTGAGGCCAAACGTAAATTGGTGGAACAGCATCTCATATTTCACTTGGGTAGCTGACAACCCAGCGGTATGAATATTGCTTTCTCTACTTTGAGTAGAGAAATCTCTCTCTCCATCCCTCCCCCACCCTAGTCATCAAACTAGTTTTACTGTTGTCTGTTGAGTTCCTCTGTTTACTCGTTGTCACCACCCAACAATAGCCTTTTGTGTGTCCCACATTTCCTTGATCATCTGTACGTTTTACATATCTTCCATTCATTTCTCCTTAGTATCGTCTATATCTCTTGTTCCCCGTTCTTCTGACTCTCAGTCTGAAGAAGGGACTCAACTCGAAATGTCCACTATTCCTTTTCTCCAGAGATGCTACCTGACTCAGAGGGCCGAATGGCCTACTCCTGCACCTATTGTCTATTGACCCACTGAGTTATTTCAGCTTTTTGTGTCTGTCTTCAGTTTAAACCGGCATCTGCAGTTCCTCCCTATATATTTTACCTGCTTTGGATGTTGCTATCTCCATGTTTAGTTAATTGTTCAGAGAAACAGCATGGTAACAGGCCCTTTGGTCCACTGAGCCCACGGTGACCATTGATTACCCATTTACACTAGTTCTATGTTATCCCACTTTCTCATCCATTCCCAACACACTAGAGGCCAATCAACCTACAAACCTGCAGGTCTTTGAGATGTGCGAGGAAACTGCAGGAACCAGAGGAAACCAATGTGGTCACTGGGAGAATGTGTAAACTCCACACAGAGAGCTCTCATGGTTAGCATCGAACGTTGACCTCTGGTGCTGTGAGGCAGCAGCTCTACCAGCTCTGCCACTGTGCTGCCCTTTGCTATTCTGCTTTCACACTGCCTGATATCCTGACTCCCGGATCCTTCTTCTTTCCTGCTATCCTTTTAGAAAGCAAACATCATTTTGTTTTACCTTTTTGTATCACCGTTGAGTCATCGAGTCAGAGTCATAGAGTGATACAGCGTGGAAACAGCCCCTTCACCCCAACTTGCCCACACTGGACAACATGTCCCAGCTACACTAGTCCCACCTGCCAGCGTTTGGTCCATATCCCTCCAAACCTGTCCTATCCGTGTACCTGTCTAACTGTTTCTTAAATGTCCCAGCCTCAACTACCTCATCTGGCAGCTTGTTCCACACCCCCACTACCCTCAGATTCCTATTAAATCTTTTCCCCTTCACCTTTAACCAACAGTGTATGTCCTCTGGTCCTTGATTCACCTACTCTGGGCAAGAGACTCTGTGTATCTACCCGATCTATTCCTCTCATGAGTTGGTTTTACAATTCTTTAATGAGCTGACTTTATCAATCCCACAACTGATGCTCTATCCTTCATTGGATCTTCAGAGCCTTGACCTGCCACCCACATTGTAATGTAAAGCATCCATCTGTGCTTGCTTCACACCACACAACAATACGTGCACTGCAAGAATATTACAGGCTTAAGCTCTTTCTCCAGGAACCACTCAGTCTCATCTTCTCAGTCAGCATCATGTGTGGCAAATTCAATTAATATTACAGCTCATATTGTGTTTGTTGTTTCTCATCTTGTCTGTGGGTTCTTCTGTTGGCACTCTGGCTCGTTTATGCTGTTTGAACACATGCATGGTCTCGTCTTCTGAACCGTTTACCATCAAGGCTTGTGAATAGTCCAAATGTGGAGAAAGGATCTGCAGATGGTGGTCTATACCGAAGATAGACACAAAGTGCTGGAGTAACTCAGCAGGCCAGGCAGCATCTCTGGAGAAATGGAATGGGTGTCGTTTTGGGTCAGGACCCTTCTTTGGGCCGGGACCCTTCTAAAGAAGTGTCCTGACCCAAAACAATGCCCATCCTTTCTCTTCAGAGACGCTTCCTGACCCGCTGAGTTATTCCAGCACTTTGTGTCTATTTTGTGAATAGTCCAGTTGCTTTGAGGTAGCCAAGTAACAAATGTTTTTGACTCAGACTACTCATGATAGTTTGAGTTCAGTGCCATTTGAAGGCAATGGCCTTTCCTCTGAGACGCTGGTCTGTGATTCTCTCCCGAGCTTGTTCCTTTGCTTGGAGATCTGTCTTTGAATCTCCGAGCATCTAAGAGGCGTTTAGATAGGCGCATGGATGTGTAGGGAATGGAGGATATGGATAACTTGCAGGCAGAGGAGATTAATTTAACTTGCCAACATGTTCATCATGAACATTGTGAGCTGAAGGCCTGTTCCTGTGCTGTACTGTTTTATGTTCTATGTTCCCCCGATGGCCACCACAGGTTCTCTGTAAACTAATATATCTTCCACCCCAGAATTTCATTGCCATCATAATCTACATGGAGTTAGGAGGGAGAGATAGATCAGCCATGATTGAATGGCGGAGTAGACTTGATGGGCCAAATGGCATAATTCCACTCCTATCATTTATGAACTTATGAACTGCATCAAAGAGAGACACAAAACACTGGAGTAGCTCAGTAGGTCAGGCAGCATCTCTGGAGAGAAGGAATAGACCATGTTTCATGTCGGAACCCTTCTTCAGACGAGCATCTGCAGTTCCTTCCTACACATAATCTGCATTAACTATAGCTACTGATCAATTGACAACTGGCCCTCTCTCCTCGCTACTTCAGGGAAAAACAGTGAGTCCTAAAGAATGCTCTTGGTATATCTCTAGAGATAATGGGAATTTCCTTGATAAATATTTACACATTCGTATTTTAATTTCTCCTTGGGAGGTCTCATATTTAGCCGCACGGAAGGAAATGAGGAGGGATTTTAGTCAGAGGGTGGTGAATCTGTGGAATTCTTTGCCACAGCATGGCTGTGGAGGCCAAGTCAATGGATATTATTAAGGCAGAGATGGATAGATTCTTGATTAGTATGGGTGTCAGAAGTTATGGGGAGAAGGCAGGAGAATGGGGTTAGGAGGGAGAGATAGATCAGCCATGATTGAATGGCGGTGTAGACTTGATGGGCCGAATGGCCTAATTCTTCTCCCTTCACTTATGAACTTATGAACAGCGTTCGTTAAGTCCAAGCTTAAGACCTGATTTGGTGCTCAGTTCTGGGGCCGTTTACAAATGAAAATGTTTATTTTTGTTCCCAGTAATATTTATGTGATGTTCATAAATCTTAAATTAAAATTGAAAAAGTATGCACGTGCACCAGGTACAATCTGCTGGTTTCAGCAGCTTTCACATGTTTACATTCACAAGATATAGGAGTAGAATTATGCCATGGGGCCCAACGAATCTTCTCCGCCATTCAATCATGGCTGATCTCTGCATCCTAATCCCATTTTCCTGCCTTCTCCCCATAACCCTTGACACCCATTTAGGTGACTAAGTGGCATTTCCCCATTCACCTTCACTCTTACTGGAAGAAAGAATAATTCTGGTCCCTGTTGTAGCTTCCTGAAGCAAAGCTCCTTTACTCACCAGCGGAGGAGAGCAAAATATTGGACCAGCTGCTTCATTTAACTATTGATATTTTCCTCAAAAATTACATGATACTTTGCAGCAAAACTGGCCACGCATTTCCAGTTTTTCACTTTCATAAGTGATAGGAGAAGAATTAGGTCATTCGGCCCATCAAGTCTACTCCACCATTCAATCATGGCTGATCTATCTCTCCCTCCTAACCCCCTTCTCCTGCCTTCTCACAATAACCCCTGACACCCGCACCAATCAATAAGTAATCTAAGCAAAGACTGCTGCTCTGTCATGAGTTGCAAGCATCAGGAATGTGTTTTCCATGAACATGTTGTACTTCTTGCCCATCTCGTGTTATTGTATGTACTCAGGCGCTGTTTCCTCAACTCTAAAGCGGTAGATGGTGAAGGTCATTCATTGAAGCTGATATTTGTTTGTTTGTTTGTTTGTTTGTTTATTTAGTTTAGTTTATTGTCACGTGTACCGAGGTACAGTGAAAAACTTTTGTTGCATGCTAACCAATCAGCAGAAAGACAATACACTATTACAATCGAGCTAGTTACAGTGTATAGATACATGATAAGGGAATAATGTTTAGAGCAAGGTAAAGCCAGCAACGTTCGATAAAAGGTAGACTTATGGGCCTGTCCCACTTACACGACTATTTAGGTGACTCTCGGCACCTCTCATAGGTCGTTGCAGGTCGCCGAAAATGTTCAACATGTTGAAAATCCAGCGGCGACCAGATCAAGGTACGACTATTTGGGCGACTACTCACGACTAGACAGGCTTCACCCCGTGACATGTCGCCAGGGTGTCGCCTGTATGGTCATGAGTAGTCTCCTCAGACGCCCAAAGAGTCGTAGTGTCTTTCTGGACACCGCTGGATTTTCAACATGTTGAAAAAGTCGCGTAAGTGGGACAGGCTCCTAAGGGTCACCAATGAAGTAGATAGTAACATAGAAACATAGAAAATAGGTGCAGGAGGAGGCCATTCGGCCCTTTGAGCCAGCACCACCATTCATTGTGATCATGGCTGATCGTCCTCTATCAATAAACCGTGCCTGCCTTCTCCCCATATCCCTTGATTCCACTAGCCCCTAGAGCTCTATCTAACTCTCTCTTAAATCCATCCAGTGATTTGGCCTCCACTGCACTCTGTGGCAGGGAATTCCATAAATTCACAACTCTCTGGGTGAAAAAGCTCAGTCTTAAATTACCTCCCCTTTATTCTAAGACTGTGGCCCCTGGTTCTAGACTCGCCCAAAATTGGGAACATTTTTCCTGCATCTAGCTTGTCCAGTCCTTTTATAATTTTATATGTTTCTATAAGATCCCCCCTCATCCTTCTAAACTCCAGTGAATACAAGCCCAAAACTGTACACACAATACTCCAGATGTGGTCTCACCAGAGCCCTATATAACTGCAGAAGAACCTCTTTATTCCTATACTGAAATCCTCTTGTTATGAAGGCCAACATTCCATTAGCTTTCTTCACTGCCTGCTGTACCTTCACGCCAACCTTCAGTGACCGGCGTACAAGGACACCCAGGTCTCGCTGTACCTCCCCCTTACCTAACCTAACCCCATTGAGATAATAATCTGCCCCCTTGTTTTTGCCGCCAAAGTGGATAACCTCACATTTATCTATATTATACTGCATCTTCCATGCATCTGCCCACTCACTCAACCTGTCCAGGTCACCCTGCAACCTCCTAACATCCTCTTCACAGTTCACACTGCCACCCAGCTTTGTGTCATCCGCAAACTTGCTAGTGTTGCTCCTAATTCCCTCTTCCAAATCATTAATATATATGGTAAACAGTTGCGGCCCCAACACCGAGCCTTGCGGCACTCCACTCGCCACTGCCTGCCATTCTGAAAAGGACCCATTCACTCCTACTCTTTGCTTCCGGTCTGCCAACCAATTTTCTATCCATGTCAACACCCTACCTCCAATACCATGTGCTCTAATTTTAGTCACCAGTCTCCCGTGCGGGACCTTATCAAAGGCTTTCTGAAAGTTTAGATACACTACATCCACTGGCACCCCTTCATCCATTTTACTTGTCACATCCTCAAAAAATTCCAGAAGATTAGTCAAGCACGATTTCCCTTTCATAATCCATGTTGACTTGGACTAATCCTGTTACCGCTATCCAAATGCCCCATTATTACCTCTTTAATAATTGACTCCACCACCGAAGTCAGGCTAACTGGTCTGTAATTCCCTGTTTTCTCTCTCGCTCCTTTCTTGAAAAGTGAGATAACATTAGCTATCCTCTAACCCACAAGAACTGATCCTGAATCTATTGAACATTGGAAAATTATCATCAATGCGTCCACTATTTCTAGAGCCACCTCCCTGAGGACCCTGGGATGCATGCCATCAGGCCCAGGGGATTTATCATCCTTCAGTCCCATTAGCCTACCCAATACTATTTCTCGCCTAATTAAAATTTCTTTCAGTTCCTCTACCCCCTCTGTCCTCCAGTACATCTGGGAGATTGTTTGTGTCTTCCTTAGTGAAGACAGATCCGAAGTACCTATTCAACTCTTCTGCCATTTCCTTGTTGCCCATAATAATTTCACCCGTGTCTGCCTTCAAGGGATCCACATTTGACTTTGCTACTCTTTTTCCCTTAAGCTTTTACTGTCCTTCTTTATATTCCTGGCCAGCTTCCCCTTGTACTTCATCATTTCATCTCGTATTGCCCGTTTTGTTTCCTTCTGTTGACATATGAAAGTTTCCCAATCCTCTGGCTTCCGGCTACTCTTTGCTGTGTTATACATCTTTTCTTTTAGTTTTATTCTATCCCTAACTTCTCTTGTCAGCCACGGTTGCCTCCTACTCCCCTTAGAATCTTTCTTCCTTTTTGGAATGAAATGATCCTGCGTCTCCCGGATTATGCCCAGACATTCCTGCCATTGCTGTTCCACCGTCATTCCTGCTAGGATCCCTTTCCAGTCTACTTTGGCCAGCTCCCCTCTCATGCCTTCATAGTCCCCTTTGTTCAACTGCATCACTGCCACCTCTGATTTAACGTTCTCCTTCTCAAATTGCAGGTTAAAACTAATCATATTATGATCACTACCTCCAAGCGGTTCCTTTACCTCGAGTTCTCTTACCATATCTGGTTCATTGGACAACACTAAATCCAGAATTGCCTTTTCTCTGGTCGGCTCCATTACAAGCTGCTCGAAGAATCCATCTTGGAGGCATTCTATAAACTTGCTTTCTTGGGGTCCTGAACCAACCTGATTTTCCCAGTCTACCTGCATATTGAAATCCCCCATCACCACAGTGGCATTACCTTTGTTACATGCCAGTTTTAATTCCTGCTGCAACTTACACCCTACATCCAGGCTACTATTTGGGGGTCTGTAAATAACAACAATTAGTGTATTCTTGCCTTTACAATTCCTCAACTCAATCCACAGTGACTCTACACCGTCAGTCCCTATGTCTTCCCATGCAAGGGACTGAATTCCATCCCTCACCAGCAGAGCTACCCCCCCCTCCTCTGCCCACCTGCCTGTCTTTTCTATAGGAGGTATAACCCTGAATATTAAGTTCCCAGGCCCGATTCTCCTGCAGCCACGTCTCAGTAATCCCCACAATGTCATATCTACCAAACTGTAACTGAGCCACAAGCTCATCTACTTTACTGCTTATACTTCGCGCATTTATATACAATACTTTTAATTCCTTACGCATCTCACCTTTCACATCAATCCCTATTACACTTTGCCATACTCTCCTATCCCTTTGTGAGCTTCCTTTCCCATTAATTCTGGGGTCATTAACCCTCCCTTTACTCTCTTTCCCTTTAACTCCATCCTCGATTATCCCATTTGACACCCCACCCCACTTATTCAATTCAAAACCACCCGTGTAGCAGTGGCAAACCTGCCTGCCAGAATGCTGGTCCCCCACCTGTTAAGATGCAATCCATCCCTTTTGTACAGTTCCCCCTTACTCCAAAACAGATCCCAGTGATCTAAGAATCTAAATCCCTGCCTCTTGCACCTGTTCCTCAGCCACACATTCAGGTCCCGTATCTCCCTGTTCCTGCTCTCGCCTGCACGAGGAACTGGAAGCAAACCGGAGATAACAACCCTGGAGGTCCTGCTTTTCAGCATTTTCCCGAGCTCTATAAAGTAACGCTGCAGAATATTCATCCCCTTCTTTCCGACATCGTTTGTGCCGACATGCACTACTACTTCCGGCTGTTCACCTTCGCCCTTGAGGATTTTCTGCACTCTGGCCATGACATCCTGGATCCTGGCACCAGGAAGGCAGCACACCATCCTCGAATGCCGTCTGTTGCCGCAGAAACCCCTGTCCGTACCTCTCACAATGGAGTCTCCAACTACAATGGCGTTGCCTGACGTTGGCCTCTTTGTGTTTTGGCTCAACAGCCCTTTTTGCTTCACAAGCCAGTCTGCCGTTCAGTGTGATAACGTCTTCTGTCCCGACAGCTTCTAAGTGGGTGAACCTGTTCTCAAGAGGTACAACAACCGGGGACCTTAGCATTCCATGTTTCCCTCCCTTTCTCACCGTCACCCACTTTCTCTCTTCCAGTACCTTAGGTGTAACAATCGTACTGTAGGACTTGTCGAGGAACGACTCAGTTTCTCGGACGAACCTGAGGTCATCCACTTGCTTCTCCAGTTCCCCAACACGGTCCTTCAGAAGCTGTACCTTCATCAGTAGTTCAGCACTGCTCTCTGGTTGTGGTAGGATGATTCAGTTGCCTGACTCCAGCTGGGAAGAAACTGTCCCTGAATCTGATGTTGTGCGTTTTCACACTTCCATACCTTTTGCCTAATGGGAGAGGAAAGAAGAGGGAGTAGTCAGGGAGCGACTCATCTTTGATTATGCTGCTGTGAGGCAGCGTGAGGTATAAATGGAGTCAATGGAAGGGTGGTTGGTATGTGTGATGGCCTGAGCTTCGTCCACAATTCGCCGCAATGGGCATCCACAAGGCCCTCCAAGCATAGACACACTCACCGTAAGTAGATAAAACAAAGTACTGGAGGAATTCAGCAGGTCAGGCAGCCTCTGTAGAGGAAAATAGACAAACAACGTTTTTGATCGGGACACTTCTGCACATCGATGGAGAGGCTAATTTGTCTATCTCTGCCTTAAAAATATCCACTGACTGGGCCTCCACAGCCCTCTGTGGCAATGAGTTCCACAGACTAACTACCCTTTGACTAAAGAAGTTTCTCCTCACCTCCTTTCTTAAAGGGAGCCCTTTCATTCTGAGGCTGTTACCTCTGGTCCTAGACTCTCCCACCAGTGAAAACATCCTTTCCACATTCACTCTATCTATTCCTTTCATTATTCTGTAAGATTCAATTAGGTCCACCCCCTCCATGATTGAATGGCGGAGTAGACTTGATGGGCCGAATGGCCTAATTCTGCTCCTATCAATTATGACCTTATGAAAGTTAAAAGCTGGAAATGCTTGGCCAGTGTTGCTGCAAGGTGTTACCTCATATTTGAGGAAAATATCAACAAGTAAAGGAAACAGTTGGTCCAATATTTTGCTCTCCTCTGGTGAGTAAAGGAGCTTTGCTTCAGGAAGCTGCAACAGGGACCAGAATTAATCTTTCTTCCAGTAAGAGCGAAGGTGAATGGGGAAGCGACACAGTGGATTAAATGGGTACACATTCATTGATCTGTTAATACCTTCAGATTTCTTGTGTGTTGCTGCAAAAACGGGCAAATAGACAAAGGCAGAAAGGCATAAACTGAACATTCTTCAAGGTAATTCTAAATTAAACTGTAGTTCTTGCATTCAATAGTCTGTAGGGCGGCATGGTGGAATGCACGAATGCAGCGCTGGAGACCCGGGTTCGATCCCGACTACGGGAGTCTGTACATTCTCCCCGTGACTGCGTGGGATTTCTCTGAGATCTCCGGTTTCCTCCCACACTCCAAATTCGTACAGATTTGTAGGCTAATTGGCTTGGTGTGTGTGTACATTGTCTCCAGTGTGTGAAGGATCGTGTTAATGTGGGGACATCGCTGGTCGGGGCGGACTCGGTGGGCTGAAAGGCCTGTTTCCGCGATATAGCTCTTAACTAAACTAAACTGTCTTAGAAGATGAAATAATTCTGGCCTTAAAAGTATTAGACTTATTTTCTGTACTGTCTATTTTAATCCATCTGGTTTCCTAACTTTTCCCATCATTGGGGTTTTCCTCCCTGTGATCTGAGCTTGTCACGATAGGGAATGATTCCTTTGAATAGCCAGTCACTTCATTACCATTGGATTGTATGATAAGTAGGAAGGCAAAAATGAATTAGATGAAGATGGATTGTTAAATCTGTCCAGACCTGTGTACTTAGTAACTGCATGCCAAATGCACAAAGTCACATGAAATCAAGCATCCGTTGAAAGTCTCATCAGCAAACGTTCAGGTTGTCTGGTACGGGAAATGGAAACGTGCTTTATGCCATGATAATGAATTGTATTCAGACATTATGGCTGTGGGTACATGAATAGAGAGAGCAGAGTATATCGGAGTCTCACCTGAACCAGAAACATTTGATAGTTCCATTTCCTGTCACCACAAATATCATCTCGATCAGGATAATTTTATTAGAGAAACCCTTTCGAATTTGATTTGGCTGCATGCACATTATAATGTAGTTACATTAATTTATTAGGAGCTACAGTCTTCAGTTTTGCCCTGAATCTTATTTCACACTCATATATTAAACAATTCCGCTACCTCTCCAGAGATCTTCACATCATGGACCAGTGACAGAGAAATATCTCTGCAAAAATAGAGCCTTTACAATGTTTTGTGTTGAATTTCAATTTTCTCCTAGAACTGAACTACTTTGGAAAATTAATTACAACTTTGACCCACCAAGTCAATAATGTACCAATTAATTAATCCAGCAAAACAAAAAGGAAGATCAGGCTTCAGGTATTAACCCCATTATATAAAGTTATACAGTAGAGTAGATGAGAAATTAGATCGATGATTATGTACTATATATTGCTTGACTCCAGCTGTGTGGAATATTAAAAATTGTTTGAAGCATCCGTTGCTGGGCAAAATTTTTTGCACATCACAAATATTTAGATTTATTGAAAAGAATTACAGTTTATTTAATTTTATTCTGAAACAACCAAAACTATTTTGCAATATCCTTAACTATAAATTATCAAATGTTTCTCAACTACATAATGAACGCTAAAAAGGTTAACTGTGCATTCCAAACAAGCCATGTTGCTTAGTTTAGTTTAGTTTAGAGATACAGCGCAGAAGCAGGCCCTTCGGCCCACCGAGTCCGCACTGTCTAGCGATCCCTGCACATTAGCACCATCCGACACACACTGGGGACATTTTACATTTACACCAAGCCAATTAACCTACAAACCTGTACATCTTTGGAGTGTGGGAGGAAACCGAAGATCTCGGAGAAAACCCACGAGGGTCACAGGGAGAACGTACAAACTCCGTACAGACAGCACCCGTAGTCGGGATCGAACATGGGTCTCTGGCGCTGCAAGCACTGTAAGGCAGCAACTCTATGGCTGTGCCACCGTGCCGCCCTTAATTAAAACCTGTTCACATAATATTAATTAGGAACAGAGCATGCTTCTCATTGAACAAATGCACATCTCTTGGTGTCAGTGGGAGGGAAGGGAATTTACTTCACATGTTTGCAACTCTACATTTTAAGGATTCAATAATGAACTGCCTCCATCTTGGAGCTTCCCTTATTTTAACTGTGCTTTTCTTCCTCAGAGTACAGGCCCAGTAAATGGTGTTTAGATTTAATTTAATTTAGTTTTAGTTTAGAGATATAGTATGGAAACAAACCCTCCAGTCCACCGAGTCCACACTGAACACTTTCACATCCACTCCCTACATGTTAGGGGCAATTTACAGAGGCCAATTAACCTGCAAAACCACATGTCTATGGGATGTGGAGGAGACGTTCTTTCAGGAAGGAGATGAGGAGAATTTTTTTTTTAGTTAGAGGGTGGTGAATCTATGGAATTATTTGCCGCAGAAGGCTGTGGAGGCTACATCAGTGGATATTTATAAGGCAGAGATAGACAAATTCTTGATTGGTACACCACCAGAGGCGCCGCACGATTGGCAGCCCCACCAATAGTCTGTCCGTTTTTAACATTTTTTTTTATTTTAGTGTGTTAAAAGTTTGTGTAAATGTTCTCTGGTTTGTTTTATGTGGGGGGGGGGAGGGGGTGGGGGTCAAGGGAAACTTGTTTTTCAGTTTCTTACCTTGCCGGAGATGCGATTATTTTCCGGGTTCGAATATCCGTTTACTCTGCAGCCTACCGTCGATAGAGCTGGAGGCGTCCTCAGACTGACTTGAGCCACACCACGGTGCGTGGATAACATCGGAGCTAATCCCTTGTCTGAGATATCTCCAACAGCGGCCTGCAGACTTAGCATCAAGAGCTCACAGTCTCGGGAGAGGCTGAGTTGGGAAGCTCCAATGACACAGAGGCTCGACCAGCCCCGACCAGAGGTTCGATCACTGGCGCGGGGGAGCTGACATCCCCCCCGATGCAGGAGAAGATCACCCCTATGCGGAGGGCCCAAACTCCGCCGGCTACGGAGTCAAGATCGCCCCGTCAACAGAGGGTTCGAGGCCCCCGACTGCGGGAGAGCATAGAAGGGAAGAGATTTGAACTTTTTTTCGTTTTCCATCATAGTGAGGAATGTGAAGGAGTCACTGTGGTGGATGTTTATGTTAAAATGTATTTTATGTGTTCCGTTGCTTTTTATTTGTATGACTGACTTGGCAAATTAAATTCCTCATGTGTTGCTAAACATACTTGGCTAATAATGTATTATTGTGATTGTGATTGACAGATTGTGACAGAGGTTATGGGCAGAAGGCAGGACAATGGGGTTAGGAGGGAGAGATAGATCAGCCATGATTGAATGGCGGAGTAAACTTGATGGGCCAAATTGCCTAATTTTACTATCACATGACCTTATGACCTTATTAAACCGGAGCAGTAGTTAACCCATGCAGTCACTGGGGGTATGTGCAAGTTCCACTCACACAGAACCCAAGGTCAGGACGCTGTGACACAGCAGCTCTTCCAGCTGCTCCACTGTGTCGCCCTTTATTTCTGGTCTTAGTTTTAAACACAGCTATTTTATAGAAATCTGCATTAAAACACGTCAAGTTCGACTCCAAATGGAAACGCTTTCTATTTTACATAATTTAAAAAAATTAGGTGAGAAAAGATCAATTTATTACGTTGCATAAACTAGAAGACATCAAATATAATGTTGCAGTCTTCTCCAGACATCCTGATATAGGCTTCAAAATAATCCTGCAATATCTGGATGAGTAGAAGAATCTTGGTAGGTGCAGTACTGTAAGAAATCGATAGCAGAGAAGGCATTATTTTCCATATTTATTCAAAAGGACTCTGTGTCTTCAGCACCTGTCCCCGTGGTTTCGATTTTCTGAAAAGTGAAAATGAGATTGTTTTATTGTCGATAGTTGTGCTCACAAAGATTTCTCAGCAAAACCCTTAGGAATTATTCAGTGTAATCAGCTGATTTGGTTAAGCATCCTAAAGGGAAGTGTACTGATTAGTTTTGATACTTGCAACACGAAAAGAAGACACAAATTGCTGTAGTAACTCCGTGGCTCAGGCAGCATCTCTGGAGGACATGGATAGGTTTTGCAACATACACTGTTTACTCACTTGCAGTAGCTCTCTTGGTTATGGTTGATGCAGGAAGATATTCGGTCGGTGACCCTCCAGCTCAATCATGACAGAGCCAGTTGATTTAGTGACATGTTATTTGCGATGTAGCATTGAGATCTGAGGAGTCTAGAATTAGAATTTCTTTATTTGTCATTCAAAACAAGTTTGAATGAAATTTCATTACAATGCAGTCATAACAGTAAAAAAAAACACAACACACAATTAACACAATTTAACGCAAACATCCATCACAGCGACTCTCCTCCAGGCATTTCCTCACTGTGATGGAAGGTAAAAAAAAGTCTTATCTCTTCCTTGCTTCTTCTCCCGCGGTCAAGCAGTCAAACTGCCGTGTCAAGGCGATCGAGTCTCGTCTTAGATGGACCCTTGGACCCAGCAAATGAATATCACTGCAGTGCCCCACTGAATGATTGGGAGTTCAAAACAGATCAAAATGGTGTACAAATAGATTGAGCGGAAAATGTTACAAGGAAGTCGGATGAATATCTGGGAGGGGAAGATTTATAGGGCTGGAGGATAAAGCACAAGAGCTGACCAAAATGAAAATCAAAACTGTAGATGCTGGAAATAAACAAAACAGAAAGTGCTCGAAACACTCAGCAGGTCAGACAACATCTGTGGAAAGAGAAAGAGTCATTGTTTCAGGTTTGAGACCAATCATCAGAACTGTGTCGCCAGTAAAGGTCTGAAAGACTCGAAAGGTCCATTTTGCACCTGTGTCTGTCGTCAGTGAGATCACTGCCGAGAGGTTTTTTTGTAACTAAATGTTCAGCCTTCCTCACGGTTGTTGATGCTGGAACGTGTGTTTGATAATGCACTCACTATCAGCTGTGTTTCAGACCCAATTTTAATGTTCAATAGTACTGTGCTGTGATATCTACTTCCCAGGGGATCATTTTCTTCGAGATCATTTTTTAAACTTGTCACATTAAACATCATGAGATTCAAAACACCTCGTTCCCCAATTGGCTCCGTGATGTGCTGCTTTCATAGTTTTTCTCTGATACACCCGACTGTTGCAGTCTCAAGGTGACCATCTTAAATTTGATTAACCAACCTATGTGAATATTACAAATACCTGTGATTAATGTGTTACTCTTATCACACAGACTCATTAATTGTTGGTTCTTTTCTCAACAGCCTGTCTACTATTTGGGTGTGATGGAGAGGTGGTGGGGAGTGGGGGTGGGGGGGGGGGTTTGGGGTGGTTGGTGCGATGGTTCTACAAACAACTCCTATCAACGCTATGAGCAAAAATCAAACCACTGAAGGAACTCAGTGGGTTAGGCAACATCTGTTGAGAGATATGGTCTCTCCACAGATATGGAGAGATACGGGCGGCATGGTGCTGCCTTAAAGCGCCGAACACCCAGGTTCGATCCCGACTACGGTTGCTTCTATATGGAGTTTGTATGTTCTCCCCATGACCGTGTGCATTTTCTCCGTGATCTTCAGTTTCCTCACACACTCCAAAGACGTACAAGTTTGTAGGTAAATTGGCTTGGTGTATGTGTAAATTGTCCTTAGTGTGTGTAGGATAATGTTATTGTGCGGGGATCGCTGGTCGACGCAGACTCAATGGGCCGAAGGGCCTGTTTCCGCGCTGTATCACTAAACTAAACTAAGCTAAACATACAGAGGACAATGTTTCGGGTCAGACTCTTCTTCAGACCCGTGCTTCTTGACCCGTTGAGTTCCTCCAGCAGTTGGTTTTTTTTAGTTCAAGATTCCAGCACCTGCAGTCTCCTGTGACTCCAACACTGTTTTTGCTCCCTTGCTATTTTCAACTTCCACCTGTGAACTCAATATCTTTTAAGCCTAGATTTTCTTGTCCATTCATACTTTTTGCATGTCTTATTAGTCTTATTGTTCCAAGAAATTAAATATCCCTGAACATTATGGGTGGCAAGGTGGTACAGTGGTAGAGTTGTTGCCTTACAGCCCCGGAGACCCAGGTTCAATTGGCTTTTCCCCGCCCCCCCCCCCCACCCTACATCAGTCTGAAGAAGGGTTTCAGCCCAAAATGTTGCCTATTTCCTTCGCTCCATAGATGCTGCTGCACCCGCAGAGTTTCTTCAGCACTTTTGTCTACTTTCGATTTTTCAGAATCGGCAGTTCCTTCTTAAACATTCAATCCTGATTATGGGTGCTGTCTCTATGGAGTTTGTACGCTCTCCCCGTGACCTGCGTGAGTTTTCTCTGGGTGCTCCGGTTTCCTCCCATATTCCAAAGGATTGTAGGTTAATTGGTTTTGATTTGTAGGTTAATAGGTTAATTGGTTTCAGTAAAATTGTAAATTGTCCCTAGTGTGTAGGATAGTGTAAATGTGCGGGATCACTACTCGGCATGGATTCTGTGGGCCGAAGGGCCTGTTTCCTTGCTGTTTCTCCAAACTAAACTAATTACCCCATTACAGAGACAGCCAATGCAAATCACTTGTTTATCTTGATATCTGCCGTTAGTTAAATCACTAGGAGGCGCAGTCTGAAGAAGGGTCTGGACCCGAAACGTCACCCATTCCTTCTACCAGAGATGCTGCTTGTCCCGCTGAGTTACTCCAGCATTTTGTGTCTAGTTCAATTACAATGTTGATGCAAGGAACTGCAGATGCTGGTTTATACAAAAAAAGACAAAAAGTGCTGGAGCAACTCAGTGGGTCAGGCAGCATCTTTGGAGAACATGGATAGATGACGTTTTGGGTTGGGATCCTTCTTCAAATTCCATTCTTCAATTACTATGTTCTTCATTCCTCATGCATTTAGCTATGAAGCATTTCATTTTGCCTCTGTGCCACTTTTTATTGCATCGTGCTGATTGTTAGGTTAATTGGTAATTTTCCATTATCCTGACTATAGGTGACTGGCAGGAAAACTAAGATGGTGTTAATAGGCATTAGTGAGACAATGGAATACAGGGAAATAAGTAGGGGAAGAGATTGCACTAAAAGCTGGCATGCATTTGATGGGCTGAATGGCTTCCATCTATGTACTCCAAAGAAGCACAGGTTTGTAGGTTAATTGGCGATATAAATGTTTTAAAAAATTCCCTAATGTGTGTAGGGTAGTGTTAATGTGTGGGGATCATTGGTCGGTGTGGACTCAGTAGGTCGAAGGGTCAGTTTCCGCACTGTGTCTCTAAACTAAGGGGTACCGCAAGGGGTACCGCAAGGGGTACCGCAAGGGGTACCGCAAGGCTCAGTGCTGGGACCCCAGCTATTTACAATATATATTAATGATTTGGACGAAGGAATTGAATGCAACATCTCCAAGTTTGCGGATGACACGAAGCTGGGGTGCGGTGTTAGCTGTGAGGAGGATGCTAGGAGGCTGCAAGGTGACTTGGATAGGTTGGGTGAGTGGGCAAATGCATGGCAGATGCAGTATAATGTGGATAAATGTGAGGTTATCCACTTTGTTGGCAAAAACAGGAAAGTAGACTATTATCTGAATGGTGGCCGATTAGGAAAAGGGGAGATGCAACGAGATCTGGGTGTCATGGTACACCAGTCATTGAAAGTAGGCATGCAGGTGAGGCAGGCAGTGAAGAAAGCAAATGGTATGTTAGGATTTGAGTATAAGAGCAGGGAGGTTCTACTGCAGTTGTACAGGGTCTTGGTGAGGCCACACCTGGAGTATTGCGTACAGCTTTGGTCACCAAATCTGAGGAAAGACATTCTTACCATAGAGGGAGTACAGAGAAGGTTCACCAGACTGATTCCTGGGATGGCAGGACTTTCATATGAAGAAAGACTGGATAGACTCGGCTTATACTCGCTAGAATTTAGAAGATTGAGGGGGGATCTTATAGAAACTTACAAGATTCTTAAGGGGTTGGACAGGCTAGATGCAGGAAGATTGTTCCCGATGTTGAGGAAGTCCAGAACAAGGGGTCACAGTTTAAGGATAAGGGGGTGGCTAATTTGTATGCTTCATCTTTTGTTTTGATACTATCCCTGATTTCCCTTGTTATCCACGGAAGCGCTACCTTCCCTGATTTATTCTTTTGCCAAACTGGGATGAACAATTGTTGTAGTTCATCCATGCAGTCTTCAAATGCCTTCCATTGCATATCCACCGTCAACCCTTTAAGAATCACTTGCCAGACTATCTTGGCCAATTCACGTCTCATACCCTCGAAGTTACCCTTCTTTAAGTTCAGAACCCTTGTTTCTGAATTAACAATGTCACTCTCCATCCTAATGAAGAACTCAACCATATTATGGTCACTCTTGCCCAAGGGGCCATGCACAAGACTGCTAACCAACCCTGCCTCATTACTCTATATACCCAGTCTAGAATAGCCTGTTCTCTCGTTGGTTCCTCTACATGTTGTTTTAGAAAACTATCCCGCATACATTCCAAGAAATCCTCTTCCTCAGCACCCCTGCCAATTTGATTCACCCAATCTATATGTAGATTGAAGTCACCCATTATAAATGTTTTACCTTTGTTGCACGCATTTCTAATTTCCTGTTTGATGCCATCCCCAACTCCACTACTACTGTTAGGTGGCCTGTACACAACTCCCACTAGCGTTTTCTGCCCCTTAGTGTTTCGCAGCTCTACCCATATCGATTCCACATCCTCCAAGCTAATGTCCTTCCTTTCTATTGCGTTAATCTCCTCTCTAACCAGCAACGCTATGCCACCTCCTTTTCCTTTCTGTCTATCCGTCCTGAATATTGAATATCCATGGATGTTTAGCTCCCAGCCTTGGTCACCCTGGAGCCATGTCTCCCTGATCCCAACTATATCATAGTCATTAATAGCTATCTGCACATTCAACTCATCCACCTTATTACGAATGCTCGTTGCATTGAGACACAAAGCCTTCAGGCTTGTTTTTACAACACTCTTACCCCTTATAAAATTATGTTGAAAAGTGGCCCTTTTAGATTTTTGCCCTGGATTTTTCTGCCTGACACTTTTACTTTTCACCTTGCTACCTGTTGCTTCTACCCTCATTTTACACCCCTCTGTCTCTCTACTCATGCTCCCATTCACCTGCCACATTAGTTTAAATCCTCCCCGACAGCACTAGCAAACACTCCCTCAAGAACACTGTAAAGGATTGATAACGAGGCATCGTTACTTTACTATCTTTATTCATACTGGATCATTATACATTGCACTAGCTGTACGTGGTCTGTCACAGCAACTAGAGAGCGATCTGTGGGTGGGGAGGTTGTAGTTATACTTGTGATATGGGGAGTGGTTAGTAGGTATGAGGTCACTATGTTAAAGGCACATGCATGTCTCATCTACATCCTTCCTCTCCGAAACGACAGGCAAATACAATGGTGACATGGCGACCACGGCTCATGCGCTAGGATAGCTAGGCAACATCGCCATAGCGGTCAGGCGGTTTGACAAGACGTCCCGCCCGGGTTCGCGTCTCGCCATCCACCCTTCCTGCAGGAGGAAGAGGCACCAGCGGGGACAGACGAACCTGAAAGGGAGAAACGGGAGGAAACGGAGGAGGCCGCGGCACCGAAACTGGAGGGGATGCGGGGCCGGGACCGGGAAGAGCGCGGGGGGGCGAGCGAGGACTAGTCGGAGTGTGATGGAGCGGAGGGGGCGAAGGAGGAGCAGAGCGAGGCATGTCAGGAATCACGGGCAGGGCAACGGCCGGACGCGAAACAGGCAGCGGGGGAGCAAAGGGATCGGCGGCAGGAGGACGCGGCTCGTGGACGAGCCGAAGGTGCTGGCGGGACCGTCGGTAAATGGTCCCAGCGTAGTCGACGAAATAGGACCTGGGCGACCCCGCAGAGCCGACGACGGTAGCGAGCTTGGAGTGACCGGGAGTGGTCTGCATACGGACTACTTGACCGGGGAAGAGGGGCGGCAGCGGGTGGCAGGACCTGTCATGGGACCGCTTTTGGACGTCGTGCCTGAAGGCAATTCGTTTCTGAACCGCCGCAGGTGGGAGGACCGAGGGTATGAGGGAGTGCTGGGCCACCGGGAGTGGGAGCCTGGTAGCGCGAGACAGGAGCCGCTGAGCAGGTGAACCCATGGCAGAGTCGCGGGAAATGTTCCGAAGGCTGAGGAGGGCCAGGTGGAAGTCGGAGTTAATGCCACCACACTGTTCCAACAAGTGCTTAGCACTGCGGACCGCGCGCTCGGCCAAACCGTTGCTTTGCGGGTACTCCGGGCTGCTGGTGAAGTGGCGAAAGTTCCATCTGGAAGCGAACGCTTTAAACTCGGAGCTCGTGAACTGGCTGCCATTGTCCGACTGCAAGCTTGCCGGGGGGCCAAAAGTGCTAAAGTGAGGGTACAACCTGTCGATGACAGCCGAAGAGGTCACGGAAGGCAGCCGGTCAACCACAAACCAGCTGGAGTAGGAGTCAACGAGTACCAGGAAATGTTTGCCCCGCCACTCGAAAATGTCTGTGGCGAGCGCCATCCAGGGCAGTCCGGGCGCGGGCTGCTGTAGAAGCGGCTGACGCTGCTGATGGGGGGCGCGGCTGTTGCAGGTGGAACACGAGGAGACCCTCTCCCGGATGTACTTGGCCATATCCGGCCAATAGAACTGGCTCTTGGCGAGAGACAAAGTGGCTTCGGCCCCAGTGTGACCGCGGTGTGCGATTTGAAAATATCGGTCGTGCAGCGCCGCGGGCACGACCACTTTGTGACCCTTCACCACCACGCCGTCGTGCAATACGAGCTCGTCCCGAATCAGGAAGTAGGGCACGGCTCCAGCCGGCAGTGCCGAGCGACGGTCAGGCCAGCCCTGCCGGATGACGGCAGACAGCTGTTGCAGGGCAGGGTCGTTGGTAGTGTGTTCAACCAGGGACTTCATCTGTGGCGAGGGGACGAAGTTCAATCGTAGTACTAGTAACTCAGACATTTCGTATTGGTGGCGAGCAGTGGACGTCAGCGGGGCGCGAGACAACGTGTCGGCTACGAACATGTCCTTCCCCTTACGATAAACCACCATGAACGTGAAACGCTGGAGCTGCAGCAGCATGCGCTGCAGACGTGATGAGGCCACATGGATCGGTTTGTTGAGGATGGTAACAAGTGGTTGATGGTCAGTTTCAACGGTGAAAGTGTTGCCCACGATGTAGTCCCGGAATTTGGAGCAGGCAAACACCACGGCCAGTAGCTCCTTCTCAATCTGCGCGTAGTGCTGTTCAGTGGCGGTCATGGTGCGGGACGCGAAGGAGACAGGCAGCTGCAGGCCGTCATGGACCTGGAGGCAGGCGGCACCGAGTCCGAATTGAGAGGCGTCGCAGGTGAGGACAATGGGATGCTGCAGGTCAAAGAACTTGAGTGTGGGTGTGCTGATCAGTTTAGACTTAAGAATGTCAAATGCCTTCTGATGATTGGGTAACCAAAGCCAGGAAGTGTCCTTTTTGATCAGATCCCTCAGGGGAGCGCTGAGCTCGCTTAGGTCGGGGATGAACTTCCCCAGGTAGTTTACCAAGCCGAGGAAGCGTTGCAGGCCTGCCACGTTAGTAGGAGGAGGCATCCCTGAGATGGCAGCCGTTTTCTGCGGGTCTGGCTTTAGCCCCTCAGCGGTGAATACATGTCCAACATAGGTGACCTCCGAGACGCGGAATCGGCACTTCTTGGGGTTCAGTTTCAAGTTGATTTGCCTGGCCCGGTCCAGGATCAGGCGGAGGTTGACATCGTGTTCGGCAACGTCCTTACCGTAAACGAGGATGTCGTCAACAATTATGGCGCAAGGCAGATCTGAAAACAACTGTTCCATGGTTCGCTGGAATACCTCACTGGCAGAGTTGATTCCGAAGGGCATTCGGAGGAACCGAAACCTTCCGTAGTGGGTGGCGAAGGTTGTCAAAATGGACGACCGCTCGTCCAGTGGTATCTGCCAGAATGAGCTTTTGGCATCGAGGACCGAAAAGACCGTTGCTGGACCAACCCGTGCAGCGACGTCTTCCACCGTTCTCATAGGGTAGTGAGGGCGCCGAATGGCCAGGTTGAGGTCTCTGGGGTTGATGCAGATGCGTATCTCACTCATGTCCTTTTTAGCAGCAACAACCATGGAAGAGACCCAGCTGGTGGGCTCGACGACCGCCTTTAGGACGCCCATTCGTACCATACTGTGTAGGGTCGCCTCCACTTTGTCCCTCATGGCGAAGGAAATACGGTGAGGAGCATGGACCACAGGAACGATCTTATGGTCCACTTCAATCTTGTAGCTGCAGGGTAGACTGCCTAGCTTATCATCAAAGCGGTCGGGATACTCGGCCAGCAGGTCCATAAGAGCCTGCACGTGGTGGATGTCCCGGTGGAAGGACACCAGTCCCATTTCCTGGCATGCCTGGATCCCCAGCAGGGGAACGCATCTTCGATTGAGGAGAAAGAAGGTGTGGGGCCGAGTGGCCTTCAGTATCTTACAGTGTAGTGTGGCCTTGCCCACAGGAGTAAGGATCTCCCCACCGTAGGCATGCAGGTTTGAGCTCTGAGAAAATATCTGCTCATTAGTTCTTATCTGGTTGAAAAGGGATGTTGACATAACATTGGTAACCGCCCCAGTGTCGATTTTGGCCCTGAAGGTCGAGTTGTTCACAGTGACTTGCACAGAAGGATCCGTTATCATAGCAGGTGCGTCCACCACGGTAAACAAGCTGGTCTCCCCCTGAGAGGAGTTAGATGTAGGAACAGAATGTTCATCGGAATAGTGCTGGGAGCTGAGCTCATTATCCGACTGTAGAAGGTTGTTTAAATTTTGCCTTCGAGCAGCGACAGGCTTCCCACGGGAACGACAAGCTGCAGCAAAATGGTTCAACTTATTGCAGGAATTGCAATTCTTCCCTAGAGCAGGGCACACATTGAACTGATGAGTTGTGAAGTTGCAATTAGGGCACCTTTGCTGGGTGCCTCCCCTTGTAGCAGCACCGAACCCCGGGGCGCGTCCCCCTCGAGCAGCGAGCGACACCGGGGGTCGCGACTGGGGTGCGTTCATGAGATAGCTAGGAGTGCTGGCAAAGTTGATCGCCTGTTCAGCCGGCGGCGCCGCCGCGGAAACAGCGTCAGCTAAGCGAGTAGCGTGCATTGCATCGGCCAAGGTCAGATCCGGCTTGCGAAGTAGTTCGGACCTGAGCTTCTCATCACGGAGACCGTAAACCAGTAGGTCCCTGATGACATTATCGGGGGTCCACGTCTCGAGGCGGCAGCGCCTGCCCAGGTCCCGCAGCGCAATGACATAGTTCTCAGCAGATTCCCCAGGGAGCTGACGCCGCGCGAACAGTTTAAAACGTTCTAAAATGCAATTAGTAGGAATGTCACAAATAGCGTCAAACTTAGCCAACAGACATACCGGGTCCCGAGCTGTTTCTCCAGCAGCGTAGACGAAGAAGTCAGAGCGAGTCAAGGCGTCGGGACCAGCCAAGTTGAGAAGCAGTGAGGCTTTGAGAGCGGGGGTGGCGCCAGGATGGGCAATCGTGAAATAGTGTTCAAAGTCACGTTTGAATATGTCCCATCGAAGGGCGATGTCGAAATCAAAAACGAGCGCATCGGGCTTACGGGCAGAAGAGGCCATAACAAGAAACAGTTAGGGGGGGAAACAGGAGGCGCAAGGTAAGTTATTTGACACCATGTAAAGGATTGATAACGAGGCATCGTTACTTTACTATCTTTATTCATACTGGATCATCATACATTGCACTAGCTGTACGTGGTCTGTCACAGCAACTAGAGAGCGATCTGTGGGTGGGGAGGTTGTAGTTATACTTGTGATATGGGGAGTGGTTAGTAGGTATGAGGTCACTATGTTAAAGGCACATGCATGTCTCATCTACAGACACTTGTTCCATTCCAGCCCAGGTGCAGACCGTCCTGTTTGTACTGGTCCCACCTCCCCCAGAACTGGTTCAAATGCCCTAGAAATTTGAATCCCTCCCCCTTGCACCATTTTTCAAGCCACGTATTCATCTGCAATATCCTCCTATTTCTACTCTGACTAGCAAGTGGCACTGGCAATAATCCAGAGATTATTCCCTTTGAGGTCCTACTTTTAAGTTTATCTCCTAGCTCCCTAAATTCGCATTGTAGGATCTCATCCCATTTTTTACCTATATCGTTGGTGCCAATGTGCACCACGACAGCTGGCTGTTCACCCTCCCCCTCCAGAATTTTCTGCAGCCGTTCAGTGACATCCCTGACCCTTGCACCAGGGAGGCAACATACCAACCTGGAGTCTCGTTTGCAGCTGCAGAAACGCCTATCTATTCCCCTTACAATTGAATCCCCTATTACTATGGCCCTTCCACTCTTTTTCCTCCCCTCCTGTGCTGCAGAGCCACCCATGGTGCCATGAACTTGGCTGCTGCTGCCTTCCCTGATTAGACATCTCCCCCAACAGTATCGAAAATGGTATATCTGTTTAGGAGGGAGATGACCACAGGGGACTCCTGCACTACCTGCCTACTGCTACGCTGGCTAATGGCCACCCGTTCCCTTTCTGTCCGCTTAACTTTTACCTGCGGTGTGACCAACTCACTGTACGTGCTATTCACGACATTCTCAGCATCGTGGATGCTCCAGTATGAATCCAACCACAGCTCCAATCATTCAATGCGGTCTGCCAGGAGCTGCAGCTGGACACACTTCCTGCAAACGTAGTCACCAGGGACACCGACCATATCCCTGATCTCCCACATGTTGCAGGATGAGCAAACCATGGGGCCGATCTCAACTGACATGGCTTGCCCCCATATTAAATCAACTCACTCACACTATAAAAATCTTAATCCTTTAAACTGTGCCTTTACTAAAAAGCACTGTACCCTTAACTCACTGTACCCTTAACTCACTGTCCCCTTAGCTCATTGTACCCTTAACTCACTGTACCCTTAACTCACTGTACCCATAACTCACTGTACCCTTAACTCACTGTACCCTTAACTCACTGTACCCATAACTCACTGTACCCTTAACTCACTGTACCCTTAACAGAAAGCAGAAATGCAAACCTGGGGTTTCTCCCAATCAGCTGCTTCCTCTAGTCCGCTTCCACCAATCAGCGGCTTCCACCAGAACACTTCCTTGAAGTGTGGAACGTTACAGATCGGGTCCTCCTCTCGCTCCAACGGCTCCTCAGCCTCTGTGGAGTAAAGCCCCGCGCTCGAGTTTATAACTCACCACCCGGAAACTACTCCTATCGCTCTAATGGCTCCTCAGCCTCTGCAGTTCTACCTGCAGTTGTACAGGGTCGTGGTGAGACCACACCTGGAGTTTTGGTCTCCAAATCTGAGGAAAGACATTCTTGCCATAGAGGGAGTGCAGAGAAGGTTCACCAGACTGATTCCTGGGATGTCAGGACTTTCATATGAAGAAAGACTGGACAGACTCGGCTTGTACTCGCTGGAATTTAGAAGATTGAGAGGGATCTTATAGAAACTTACAAAATTCTTAAGGGGTTGGACAGGCTAGATGCAGGAAGATTGTTCCCGATGTTGGGGAAGTTCAGAACAAGGGGTCACAGTTTAAGGATAAGGGGGAAATCTTTTATGACCGAGATGAGGAAAACATTTTTCACACAGAGAGTGGTGAATCTCTGGAATTCTCTGCCACAGAAGGTAGTTGAGGCCAGTTCATTGGCTATATTTTAAAGATGGAGTAGATGGGCCCTGTGGCTAAAGGGATCAGGGGGTATGGAGAGAAGGCAGGTACAGGATACTGAGTTGGATGTTCAGCCATGGTCATATTGAATGGCGGTGCAGGCTGGAAGGGCCGAATGGCCTACTCCTGCACTATTCTTCTATGTTTATACGTTTTCTATGTAAGATATGTATAAAGATATATAAAATAGATATTAGCTACTCTGTTGGTCTCTATTGTAATGAGTTCATGTTTTGTTTTATGCCATACAATAGTTTAGTTTAGTTTAGAGATACAGCACAGAAACAGGCCTTCGGCCCACTGAGTCTACACCGACCAGCGATCCCTGCACATTACACTATCCTACATCCACCAGGGACAATTTTTACATTTACACAAGCCAATTAACCTACAAAACTGTACGGCCTTTGGAATGTGGGTGGAAACCGAAGATCTCGGAGATAACCCATGCAGATCACAGGGAGAACGTACAAACTCCGTACAGACACCACCCGTAGTCGGGATCGAACCCGGGTCTCCAGCGCTTCAAGCGCTGTAAGGCAGCAACTCTACCATTGCGCCACCGTGACCGATTGGGAGGTTAAGGAATAAACATGATCAGCATTTCCAAAAGCTGTTGGAGATCCTATTGTGTTCTTCCATGCATGATGTTCAATTATGCATGGAATTTGCTGAGTATGCACGGCGAAACTACTAGTTTGGAGTGCAGGAAGATGAGGGGTGATCTTATAGAGGTGTATAAGATCATGAGGGGAATAGACTGGGTAGATTTACAGTGTAGGAAGGATCTGCTGATGCTGTTTTAAACCGAAGATAGATACAAAATGCTGTAGTAACTCAGTGGGACCGGCAGCATCTCTGGAGAGAAGGGAATGGGTGGCGTTTCGGGTCGAGACCCTTCTTCAGTCACCCATTCCTTCTCTCCAGAGATGCTGCCCATCCCGCTGAGTTACTCCAGCATTTTGTGTCTATCTTGGGTAGATGTACGGAGTCTTTTACCCAGAGTAGGGGAATCAGGATCCAGGAGACATAGGTATAAGTTTACAGGGGAAAGATTCCACAGGACCCTGAGGGTAGCGGGTGTATAGAGCAAGGTGCCAGAGGAGGTAGTTGAGGCAAGGACTATGACAACATTTAAAGGACATTTGGATAGATACATGGATAGGACAAGTATAGAGGGAATATGGGCTAAATGCAGGCAGGTGGGATTATTGTAGATGGGGCATCTTGTCTGGCAAGGGCAAATTGGGCCGAAGGACCTGTTTCCATGCTGTATGACCCTACGACATGCATATGTTTACCAGCATCACTGCAGTGTTTAAAGAATTGGCTGTTGTGTGACTCTACTTTGCAAAGAATAACCCTA
>CM075977.1:200980874-201037753 GCA_038087875.1 Malacoraja senta | reverse complement strand
GACTGGCCGCCCTCCTCTAACGGGAGACTCAGGACCGCTGCAGAAACCCAGTGCTTCCTATTTCCCCAAAAGAAATCTACCAGCTTCTGTTGTAAAGCAGTTACAAATATGGAAGGCGGGACAAGAGTAGACAGCCGGTACCATAACATGGAGGCCACCAGCTGGTTTATGACCAGCACCCTCCCCTGAAATGAAAGAACTCCAAGCAGGCCTGACCAGCGCCCCAGTGGGGCAACCACTTTCATCTCCAACTCCTGCAAGTTTGCCGGCCAAGCATCCTCAGTGGGGCTCAGGTACACCCCCAAATAGAGGAGGTGCATGGTGTTCCACGCATACATTGTCATCTCCTCTGGCAGGGAGTCTACCTGCCACTGACCCACTAAAAGTCCAGACCACTTACTCCTGTTAACCCTGGCAGAAGATGCAGCCGAGAAAATCATCTGGCAGTCACGCATTCTCCGCAGATCACCAGGATCAGTGAACGTAAGGAGAACATCATCGGCATACGCCGAAAGAGCCACCTCCACCCCCAGGCCAAATAGGGCCAGGCCTGTCAATCTCCTCCGAAGAAGACACAGGAATGGCTCCACGCAGACCAAGTACAACTGACCCGACATGGGGCACCCCTGACGGACCCCCCTCCAAAAATGAAAGGGAGCCAACACAAGATAACCTTCACAAGACACTCCACTGCAGCGTACAAAAGCCGGACCTGGGCCACGAAGTGCGGTCCAAATCCGAACGCTTGCAACGTCCCGAAGAGGTATTCATGCTCTACCCTTTCAAAAGTCTTCTCCTGATCAAGAGACAGAAAAGCAGCTGACTGACCAGTACCCTGGGCTAGATGAATCAGGTCCCTAACCAGGTGGATGTTATCCTGAATGGACCGGCCAGGGACTGTATAGGACTGGTCAGGATGAATCAGTTGAGACAGCACGGAGCCCAGGCGATTTGCCATCACCCGTGCAAAAACGTTATACTCTGTACAGAGGAGAGAGACCGGGCGCCAGTTCTTCAACATGCGGAGTTCGCCCTTCTTGGGGAGCAGGACAATGACTTCCCTACGCCACGAGAGATGCATCTCCCCGGTTGCCAGGCTCTCCCCCAGAACCAACATATAATCAACCCCCAAGATATCCCAGAAAGCTCTAACAAACTCTACCATCTGCCCATCCAACTCGGGGGACTTACCCCTCCTGAGCTGGTGCAGGGCACGAGTTAACTCATCCAGTGATAAGGGGCCATCAAGAAGATCGGCCACCTCCCTGTCTACAGTCGGTAGATCTCCCACAGGTCCAGCTGAGCCTCCCCGCTGAATTCAGCTGCGGAGAACAGGGACCCATAAAAGGACCTGACCAAGGCACTGATCCTCTCCGGATCAGTGACAGAGGAGCCATCATCCGCGAGCAGCTCTACGAGCCGCTTGCGGGCTCCCCGCCCTTTCTCCAGAGAGAAAAAGAAAGGTGGAGCCCGGTCCAGATCGCGCAGCATCTGGACCCGCGACCTCACGTAAGCACCTCGGGACCACTCAAGCAGCAGGTTCCTCAAGGCTTCCTTCTTCTCCTGAAACTCTCCCCATTCACAGGAGTCATCACCAACCCGACCCAGGCGAGTCTCTGCGTCCAGTAGCTCCCTCTCAAGCCTCTCGGCCGCTGAGTCCCGCCGTCCGGTCGACCCCCACGTGTATTCCTTACAAAAGGGATGGATGTGAGCCTTCCCCCCATCCCACCAGAAAGCACCTCTGCCTCTCTCTCCACTTCACCCAAAACCAGCTGAAAGACTCCCGGAAACACTGATCCTCCAGCAGCCGGTTGTTAAAGTGCCAGAATGCGGACCCAGCCCAAGCGCGCGCCGGATTAAAATCCACACGCACCAGACAGTTGTCCGAGCACGGCACCAGCCGCATTGAGGCCACTGAGACATGGGAAACATACGCTCTGGAAATATACATGCGATCAATACGGGAACCACCCCCCTCAAACCACGGCGAAAAAGCATTGGAATCAGGGTGAAGGTTCCGCCATGCATCAACCAACTCAAAGGAGTCAATCAAACCTCTCAGCTTCTTCGCTACAGCAGGGGCACACTGAGTACCAGAACGGTCTCGTGCCTCAAGTGTGCAATTAAAGTCCCCCCCAAGGAAGACACACTCTCCCCTATCAATAGTGCTCAACAGAGCTGTCACCTCCTGAAGTAGACCGGACTGCATCGTGCCGGAGCTGGGGGCATACACGTTAATGAAATGCAACGGCATGCCATCCAGGCTCACGGCCAGATGGAGAAAACGTCCTGGCACAACTTCTTGCACTTTTAGGACATCTGGCAGAAAATTCGGGGCCAACAGAAAGGCCACCCCACTCGAATTCGAGCTGAGATGGCTCATGTAGACCCCCCCTTCCCACTCCAGTCGCCAGGTAGGTTCGTCACTGCTGCAAATTTCCCCTCTCTAAGGACTGATAAATGCTGAAATCTACGAAAACTCGCTCTACTTCCATTTAAGTTTAATGTGGCAACTCTGAATTTACAAACACACCAGATTGAGAACCTCACACTCCCTGTAGACGCAAAAACTCTCTCTCTGAGGAACTCCAAAAAGTCCCCGAACTGACACTTCTCAGACTCAGGAAGATCACTGCCCTTGTTGCCAAGGATAGCCTCGAGAGTCTTAATCAAACCTGGCCAATCAGCCCACCGTCTTTTTGCAGCCTCCGATTTTGTTCTGGCAGTACGGCTTGTTCTTAGAAACTCTCGCACCTCATGGATAACAACTGCATGAGACACGGCCTTGGAGCCTGGGCACTCGGCCAACCCACTCACACCTGAAACAACAAACTCTTCTGCACAGCGCTCAAGGTCGTTGTCAGAATTCGAAAGACCAGAACTCTCTGAAAATTCACTGACTCCACTACACAAGCTGGCCTCGTCACTCACCCCCTCCTCCGGCACCACACCACCCCCAGGATCAATGCCAGAGGAGGGTCCTGACATCCCTGACTGCAACAAGCAGCCCACTGAACGGCCAGGCCCCTGCACTCTCCCATCACCCCCCACGTCTGGGCCTGGGGAAGAAAAAACAAGAGGCACCCCCAGGGCCCGTGGTACACTGGCACCCTCAGAACCCAAAAGAGGATCGGCGCCCGAAATAGCCCCGACCTCCACTGCACCCAGAGCACCCCCTCCACCCGCAACACCCAGAGGCTCTCCACTTGCTTTTGAACTCTCCCCTGCCAACTCAGCCGGCGAGGCAGCACACCCCCAGCACCTTCACTGGCTCTGAAATGGAGCACAGACTGGAACAACAATGCCCCCGTATCTCCCCCCTCGGGCTGACTCTGCTCTCCCCCGTCTCAGGGGGCACACTACCAGGGGAGCTTACCCCATCATCTGGCGTGCCAGCACCCTCAGAAGGCCTCTGAAATGAGGGGACCTCCTCCGACCCAGAGGACACACACCCAGGGGACCTAACCTCAACACCCGATGAGATAACTCTCTCGGATGGCCCCTGAGACAAAGGGACATCCACCCGCCCAGAGGACACAACTCCAGAGGAGTCAACCCCAGCACCTGGTCTTGTAATCCCCGCAGAAGATCCCTGAAATAGAGGCCCAACCTCCAGCCCGGAAGACACTAGTTCGTGATCACCAACCACATCAGGGGTGGAAGGTCTCGAAATAGGCATCCCCCTAGCTATGGGCCCACAACCTTGCTCTTCCTCGCCAGGCGCATACCTCCTTTTTATCCCACTAACATGCAGCGGTACGGTGACCTCCATAAAGGAAGGGTCTTCCGCCTCCACACTACCCACAGCCACTTTACCACCCACACGTTTTACCTTCCCTGCCCCCTTCCGAACCACCTCAGCTCCTTGCTGGGCCACGGCAGGTGCAATCTGGGTCTTACTGGAGCTGATAGGCGCCGCTTGGGTGGTCTCAGATCTAGGCAAGTGCCCACCCGCTTGCGTTTGACTCGCTTGGGTGGGCTTTTTCTTCTTCCTCCCCTTCTTCTTCGACATCTCCCATTCCCCCCCCCCCCCCTCTTTACCCTCTCCCTGCGCATCGCCATCAGCCACCACCACAGGTTCAGGACATAGGGGGCAGGGGCCATCGCTGCCCCGGGTCCCCAAGGCGGAACTTGCAGCCCCATATGGGCTATCACTGCCGCCCCGGAACACTGAGGCAGAGCTAGCAGCCCTAGCTGGGTCAGCAGTACCACCCCGCACCACCGAGGCATGATGAGCCACCCCGGATGGGCCAGCAGTGCATTCCTGGGCCGCTGCGCTAGAACTTCTAGCCGCGCCCCCGCGATTATGACACTCCCTACGGAGATGTCCAACCTCACCACACGCATGACACCGTGCCTTTCCCCAACTCCAACGCACGGTTCTGAGGAGACTCTTACACTCCACCTCGAAGCTCCCTTCAACGCCTTCCCCCTCACCCACCTTCATGAACACCCTCCTCTTGAAGCTCAAGACCCCTTTTTCCTCCGGGTCCCCCCCGGGGTGCATAAGCCTAAAGCACTTAGACCGCACCTCCCCAAACTTAGACAGGTTTGGAAGAAATGTTGCATCCAGAATACATGTGGGGCAACTCCGCAAGAGAAACGGTCTCACCCTGGACACCCACGGATCCACCTGTATGTGGGCCCCCCCCCCACTGAGATCCCCCTCTCCAATGCTAGGGCCACATCCTCCCGGGTCTTTAGTATCATCTCAACCTTTCCTCTTTCGAGCTTGGAAGAGACAATAGCCGCCATCTCAAGAAGGTCATTCATGCCCTTCGTAATTGCTCCCCTGGTCTACATGGGACCAGTTTGGACCAAGATACCGAATCTTTCCCAATCCAAGTCAACTTGAGGCTCATGCTAAAATGGCCTCGTACCCGCCGCTGATACCACCGCTGTGTAACTCCGGACCTTCGGCCGCGCCCCAGCCATCACCATCCTGACAGTGGCACAAACCAGCTCCAGGCACCCCAGCAGCTCAGCTCCAGGCACCCCAGCAACTCAGCTCCAGGCACCCCAGCAGCTCAGCTCCAAGTGAAGTCCCAGAGACAGTCACAGTCCAAGACAAGCAGCAGAAAGCAGAAACCTCCAGCTGAAGCAGGGAAAGTCCCCAAGTTCGTCCACAGCCGAGAGCAGCTTTTGGGAAGCTCTTTTACAGTGTTGCCGGAAGCAAAAGTACTTTCTTCACATTAAGCCAGGCAGCCGCACTGTGCAAAATGATTTTAGGGCAGATAATCGGTGCTAAAACGACAAAGACACTGAAATCCTTCCTACCCTCGATCTCCAGGCACTCTAGGCAGTCCGCCAATGACATCCACACCCGCGGCGATGCAGAGAAAACTCAGGAATTTCACACTGGTGGAGAAATCCTTAAGCAAAGGAAAGTTTCAGCAGTCCAACGATAAGTCAAACTATGAAGCCCCTCTGCCTCTGTTCCTTCTTCATCGACAAAATCCTTGAAAGGCTGCTTCAAACCTTCTCAACTGCAGAGCTGAGAAAAAAGCACAGCCTCTCTCTCTCTCTAAAGATGAGAGTGGCACCCAAGGTTTAAACATTTTAATATTATGAGGCATTTTTATATTCATTTTGGGGAATATATCTGGTCCAAAGAAGAGGATCTAATGGTATCAAATTTGTTATGGTTATCCTCAGAAAATGTGTACGCCCATCTGTCACATTTGCAACCCTATCACCCCAGCAAGCCACGCGGCAGAAGGATTAAAACAAGCTGTGGCCATTCCCGACAACAGGGCTAGCTTGTCCACTGCGGATCCAGGAACCCGCCCGGATATACCGGAATTCCTTTAATCAGAAGGTGGTGAATCCGTGGAATTCTTTGCCGCATAAGACTGTGGAGGTCAAGTCAATGGATATTTTTTAAGGCAGAGATTGATGATAGATTCTTAATTAGTTCCGGTGGGGTTATGGGTAGAAGGTTAAGGGGAGAAGGTTATGGGGAGAAGGCAGGAGAATGGGGTTGAGAGGGAAAGATAAGGCCAAATGGCCTCATTCTGCTCCTGTAATTATGAACGTGAAACTTTAACCTTATAGGGCCCTGTGTGGACAAAGTGTGTGGACCCTGGTCTGCAGCAGCAGCTAAGGATGCAGAATGCCGCATGGTTCTGACTGACGTCCCTCGAGAGGCAGAGCCTCCTCCAGCGCTGGAGTGCTGAATCCATGAAAATCATTGTCACAGATGGCCATGGAGACCAAGATATTGAGCATTTTTAAAGCAGGGATTGATAGGTTTGTGAACTTAGCAGGTCAATCAGCATCTGCGGAGACAACGGACAGGCAACATTTCAGGTCGGGTCCCTTAAAGATCTTGTTTATTGTGGAACCATTGTAGGTGAGGCAAACTATTGTGTTAACTGATTTGTTCTTTGGATGGATACAAAAAGCTGGAGTAATTGAGCAGGTGAGGCAACATCACTGGAGAAAAGGAACAGATGACATCTCGGGTCGAGATCCTTCTTCAGACACCTTGATAGATTGATTGGTTCCTGATTAGTAAGGGCATCGAAGGTTGAGAGGGACAATTAGTTCAGCCATGATGGAATGGCAGAGTAGACACATTGGGCCAAATGGTCTAATTCTGCTCCTATATATTGTCGTTCTAGTTTTTAGTTTTAGAGGCACAATGTGGAAACCAGCCCTTCAGCCCACCGAATCCGCACCGACCAGCGAGCCCTGCACATTAACACTATCCTACACACACCAGGGACAATTTACGATTTTACTGAAGCCAATTAACCTACATACCTGTACGTCCTTGGAGTGTGGGATGAAACTGGAGCTCCCGAGAAAAACCCACGCATGTCACAGGTAGAACGTCCAAACACTGTACAGACAGCACCCGTAGTCAGGATCGAACACGGTTCTCTTGCACTATAAGGCAGCAATTCTACCGCTGTGCCACCGTGCCGCCCCCCTATGGGATTCTATGGGTGCACTTTGGCCAACTACTTGCAGCAAACCTTTTTAAACAGTGCTCCGAACATCCACAACTGGAATGAAAGTCTCATATTTTAACAAAAGACTTAATCTGAAGCATTAACATGTTTGCTTATGGGAGGAAAGTCATGCACATATATAATTTCCACTTACAGCAAGCTGAGAAAATCATTCCCTCGTGTACACTTTTCAGTTGATTATGGATAGAACTATACTGCTATAATCTGATTTGGTGAGCTTCATTATTGATTAAAGTGTTATGTATCTTATTTTAATGTACTATATAATTAATTTGACTGAGCCAGTTTAGTAGCAGTGCAAAATGTGTGACACGCAACTCCTTGTCATCCGGAAGGTCAATTAAAGGTAATAACCAACTTTGCCTTTTTGGAAGATGGATCTCTCCATTCACCGAGTGCTGCAGAGCTTGAAGTTTGCAACTCCTTCCAAAAGAGACTCATTATACACGTTTCTCGCCCACCCTCGTAGAGTGCGGCACCTACTGAGTCTGCTGTATCGTTTCTGAAGGGTCAACTTAGCTATACGCCATCAGTGGGCAACTGGACCTATGTGGCTGCATCTGATTGCTGGGAAATGTTATCTGCTTGAGGGGCCCCTCAGGCAACTCCGCTCTCCGAAAATGAGTGGAGAAAATTGAAACCATCAGCCCTCTGCATAAGGAGACCAGATTGACATAAACAACTCCTTCCACTTCCAGAATGATCATCCCAGCATGGTTTCCCACCATCTCCACAGACTCGTTGGTGCTCATGGATACCGTTCCAACGACCTTCAAGGACCTGTCCCACTTAGGCGATTTTTTAGGCCACTGCCGGCGACTGTCACAGTCGTAGCAGGTCGCCGAAAAAACGTCGACTGAACCCCCTCCTACGACAATGTCTACGACAAGCTACGACAACCTACAACCGACGTCAAGCTACGGCAAGCTACCGACAACCGGCGACCCATTGGGACGTCCACCTGCGACCACACACACGACAACCTATGACCACACAGGCGACAACCTACGGCAACCGGCCAACCTAGATACACCCGCGACAAGCTACGACCCTGTCGGCGACAACTTAAGACATTTCAGTCGCCGGTACCTGTCGTCGGTTGACGTAGGTTGACTTAGGTAGTCGCCAATGGAATTCACCGAAGTTTGACAACCTGTTTGACAACCCCAACCCAATACATACACCTGGTCAATGTTGCAATTCAGGTAATAAAAAAAAACACAAAGAGCACCTCAGCAGGTCAGGCTGCATCTCTGGAGAACCGGATAGGTGACATTTCGGGTCGGTACCCAACTTCGGACTGCAGCACTTTGCTGTTCCTTGTGTCCCTGTGTTCCTGAAATTCTGATCATTTGGAGAAGTAACAATGTCATTCCCAGCTGTGAAAATCCTCGTGCTCAGCCTCTGGTGTAATGGGAAGAGGGTTTCTCGTCGGTGGTCCTTCAGAACAGAAGTCATCGGTGATATCCAGTTTGCCCCAATGTCCTTCAACTATTGTCCTCCTCATACCAACTCTGAGTGGTGCTACCTGCAGGAAATTGGAGCTACACTTTCTTTAAAAAAAAACATTTCCCCACAAGCAGTTGAAAGAAACTCTCACTGACAGCCAGAGGTATGTTGCAATGCGCAAGGTCCCAAGGAATCGTTATGGCATTACAATAACTTACAATAGGCTCCAGGATAGGAATTAGTGAACGTCTGAGCAACAGTAGGATTTAATTAGACTTAAATCAAACATGATCTTGAGACACAATGAGAGTTCCTGGGAAAGTAATAAATTATGTACTTTTAATTAATTTATGTGGGAATTAATTTATTAGCATAGCATGAAGTCTAAAAATGTTGATTAGATTGACAGAGTATTTCTGAGAGAAAAGTTATTATTAATTAATCCAATTGATTTATTGGCCTGGTGTTTTAGTTTAGTTTGGAGATACAGCGTGAAAACAGGCCCTTCGGCCCACTTTATCCATGTCGACCATCGATCACGCGTCCACACTAGTTCTCTGCTTTCCCACTTTCTCATCAGGTCCATACACATTTTACAGAGGCTAAATAGCCTAAAAAAAAACTGCGCCTTTGGGATCTGGAAGGAAACCGGAACACCCGGAGGGAAGCCATGTGGGCACAGGGAACACAAGCAAACTCCACATGGGAAGCACCCAAGTTCAGGATCAAACCCGTGCCTCTGGTGCTGTTTGTATGGAGGCAGGTAAGTTACTGGGAACCCGATGAAGACTTTCGGTTTAGCCCCGAAACGTTGCCTATTTCCTTCGCTCCATAGATGCTGCCGCACCCGCTGAGTTTCTCCAGCACTTTTGTCCACCAAAGACTTTGGATTACTGGATATAATTACTCAGAGAGGAGTGATACAGTGTGGAAACCGGCCCTTCGGCCCAACTTGCCCACGCCAGCCAACATGTCCCAGCTACACTAGTCCCCCACATAATTGCGCTTGGTCCGTATCCCTTCAAACCTGCCCTATCCACGTACAGTAACTGTCTAACTAGTTCTTAAACGCTGGGATAGTCGATAGTAATTTTACTTCGGAGTCACGTGAGTGACTACGTGAAGAAGACCCGTCAGGGCGCATGCGCGTCATTACGTCTGACGCATTGGCGCTCGGCAGCAGGAAGACGGAGCTCCTCCTGCAGGTGAGTAGTTACAGCTCCACCAAAGTCGGGGAGACTTTGGAGGAGTTTGAAAAAAGTAGAAATTGTTGCTGTATTTTTTCCCAACAAAGCAGGAACAAGTAAAAAATCATCAAGGTGCAGGCCTGCCACGGACAAGGAGAGAGAGAGCTGCAGGAGCGCAGTCTCTGAAAGGCAGCCTGTCACCTCTGGGGAGTCGCAAGCCGGTAGCGGTGCGCGAACAGACTTGGCAAAGTGCCCAGCCGGGTACACAGCCAACGCCAGTCGGGCGGTCGGCATAAGCCAAGTCCGTCAGGGCCATTGACTCTGCAGAGTCGGGCCAGGAGAGTCCCGTCTGGTCAGGATACCGTGCCCCAGCGGTTATCCAAAAGGAGCAGCGCATACAGGGGTTGCTCCACCAAGCCACACTCCCTAAGGAGTAGTGCAGGCGGGAGGCCGTGGGGACTGCTCCGCCGGCAGTGCCTAGGAGAGGCCTGCTTCACAAAGCCACACTCCAGGAGGAGTTGTGTGGGCGGGAGGCCGTCGGGAAGGCTCCGCCGGCAGTGCCTTGTAGAGGCCTGCTTGAAAGCACCCTCTTTGCAAGAGGTGAGTGCAGAAGGGCAGTTACGCTCTGACCCTGAGTCCGACGACGACTTCCAAAGGGAGGGCATGCAGTGGCCAGAGCTGACACCGTGTGCAGCACGGTTTGCCATGTCATCAGACGCTGGTGAGCCTCTGGGTGAGGAACTTGCCACCAGCATAAATTACCAAGTCTTACGTCAGCTACAGTAGCTGACAATGGATGAGACAGTAAGGAAGCATAAAGCCCCAATCAACTATGGCCTGTTAAAAGTTCCTGTTGGGAACAGGAAGATTTGTGGCAAGATGGGCATACAAATGAAAGCCCAGGAGGAGGTGAAGCTCCAGCATATTTTTAAAGTTGCTGGCATCTGGCATAATGAGCTTTGCCAGGATGGTGGATGGAGAGGCCATGACGAAATTACAACAAAAGGTGTAGCGCTATTGTGGAGTGCCCACTTTGAGATCAACTGCCTCCGCAAGACTGCGTTTAGACCAACCTTCAACCCTAAATATGCTTCACTCTGCCAGCCTGGCACAGTGCAACCGGCACAGCTGTTTGGCGAGGATTTCGCAAAGCAGGTGAAGGAGCTGGAGGAAGTATCCCTATAAGCGAGGAGACTGGTCCAGGCAAGGGACGAGTCCAGCTACGATGCAGCGCAGTTGGCGTTCGGCTGTAGCATCGCCAGAGAAGGTGAGATATCCAGCTCAAGGCCGGAGAAGAATGCCAGGTGGTAAGGACGTAAGTGGGTCTGGTTCTCATGCAGACAGATCTAATGGGATACAATTAAATGTTTACCTCAGATATGTTTATACTGAAGGTTATTGAAGTGTATCGAATAAAGCTTAATGCAAATTCTGATTTACCCATGCAACATGTTCCAAAAAAGGAGTTTGACCAGTATCACTGAACAATTGGAAGTTCAGGTGGAACTTGCAAGCTTTTGTAATAAAGGTGTAATTGCTAACGCAGTTTACCAAAGCCATCAGTTTGTGTCCAATATCTTTCCCAGACCAAAAAAGGATGGGGGATGCAGAATTATACTGGACCTGAATAGTCTTAAACCTTTTTGTACGGTATAGACATTTTAAGATGGAAACGTTTGAGGAGATCTTAAAGATCCGGATTCAGTGTCTGTTCATTTGCAGGATAGATGATTTAAAATTCAGCTGGATAGGGCAATTATGGCAATACAATGCACTGCCTAATCCTTTGTCTTCAGCTCCTAGAATAATTACAAAGTTGTTAAAACCTATTCTAGGCATGATGAGAAGTCAAGGGCATGTTCTCATGGCTTAACTAGATAATATCTGGATTGTAGGACAATCAAAGGAAACAGCTGAAGTGGCAGTTGGTTAAAACCACTTTTTAAATATTGGGCTTCATAAGCTATCCAGAGAAATCTAAATTAATACCTGTGACACAAATTGACTAGTTGGGTTCACAATAGACTTAATCAACATGATTGTGACCTTGCCCAGGCAAAAAAGGGTAGAGCTAATTAAGAGCTGTATCAAGTTAATTGCTGACACACAGCCTTCAATTTGCGAGGTGACGAGTCTGCTACGGAAATTACTGGCAGCATTTCCAGCAGTCCAATAGTGGCCACTTTATTATCTACAATTACAAAGGTCAAAGGAACAAGCACTGAGGATACATTGGGGTCATTATAATAGACCTATGTTTCTATCAATAGAGACTGTTGCTGATGTACAATGGTGGATTCAGCATGTGTCCAATAGTAGTTCCAAAGTGTTATTGGACCAAGCTTCCATGATTTTGCAGACAGATGTCAGAGCACTTGGGTGGGGTGCTACTGATACAAGATCCAGTTGTGGAGACAGATGGACATTGCTTCTGCAAACAGGGGTAATTAACCAAGAGTATTTTATGGACTCAAGGCTTATGGCACTAACAAAACTAGTTTGCATGTGCAGTGCCAAATAGACAACACTACAGCAGTTGCTTATATGAATCACATGGGTGGAATCAAATCGTTATCATGTGACAGGTTGGCAAATAAAATTGGACCTGGAGTATGGATATTTGGATTGGAGCTATCTGCCAGGGAAACTTAATGTAGTACCAGATGGCAGCTCATGGAAATTCCGTGATAATACAGAGTGGATGTTGAATCAGGATGTGTTCAAGAACATAGTACTTCTATATGGAAGGCCAAAATATGTTTCATGGGCACCAGATCCGGGGGCAGTGGCAATTGATGCTTTTTCACTAAATTGGGATGATATGTTTGTGTACATTTTCCCACCATTCTGCCTCATAGGTCGGTGTTTGAGAAAATGAAGCAGGAAGCCGCTTCAGGGGTTTTGGTGATACCAAATTGCCCGATTCAACCATGGTTCCCTCTGATGTAACAGATAGCGATCCAACCTACTTTTGCTGATTCCAAACAGTAGGAATTTGCTGGACCATCCAGTAACGCGTTAAGTTCATCCGTTATGTGATCGTATTGATCTGTTAATTTGCAGGTTTTTAAGAATGCCTTACATTGGTCGAGGACTTTCTAGGCCAACGGTGGATATACTCACTGCAGCCTGGAAAAAGAGTACTCAAAAGCAGTATATGACTTATGTAAAAAAATGGGAACAATATGGTTCAAAAGAATATTCAATATGATACTGTAGTTATTGAAAATGTGTTAGAGTTTTATCTACACTTTATTATGATGAGGGTCTCCGCTATACTGCTATCAATACAGCTAGAAGTGCTTTGTCGGCATATCTTGTAATAGGTACACGGACACAAAGTATAGGTTCTCACCCTCTCATATCTAGGTTGATGAAAGGAATCTTTAATTCCAAACCGCCTAAGCCTAGGTATATGGTAATCTCCGATGTAAGCGTTGTTCTTAACATGCTTCGTCATTGGGTCCCTGTCACGTCTACAACTTTGTTAAAATTAACCATGAAATTGGCTATGCTAATGGCATTGGTGTCAGTACAGAGAGTGCAGACTTTACAAAAACTTCAGTTAGATAGAATGGAAGTGAATACAGAGAATGTTCTGTTTTATATTATTGACCTGCTCAAACAAAGCAGGCCAGGTGTGACAGGATTTAAGATTGTGTTCTCAGCATATCCTACAGCTCCTTGTTTATGTGTAAGGACACATTTGTTACATTACATTGAAGCCACAAGGGCTTTAAGACAAGAAGAAACAGGATTATTTGTCAATTACTAGAAGCCAACATAAAAGAGTGGCAGTTCAGACTATCTCATGGTGGTTAAAGCAAGACTTGGTTCAGGCAGGAATTAACATTAATGTGTTTACATCTCATTCCACTAGCGCAGTAGCAACATCCGCGGCCAGGGCGATGGACGTTCCCATCGACCATATATTAAAAGCCGCAGGTTGGAAAAATGAACTTGTGTTTCAGCAATACTACCATCGGCCTATTACCGATGGAGGGCTGTTTGCCAACTCAATATTGAGTGCTGTTGCTATTGTTTAAAGTCTGTTTACAATACTGTTTAATTCTGTTTCATTTGTTGCCCCTACATTAAGAGGGCTTATTGGTTGATTTATGACCAAAAATAAAACTGTTTTGTTTTTGCATGATATGCAATGTCATGTTTACAGCATTATTGATGATACTCAGAGTCAATCGATGCAGTGAGAAGCCGAGATTTTGATCTGCGGCATAAAAATCACAGACCTTTAAAATCTTCACGTAGTCACTCACGTGACTCCGAAGTATAATAGTAAGATTAAACGAGAACTTACCAGTTTGAAGTTTGATCTTTATTTTATGAGGAGTTACGTTGGTGATTACGTGCCCGCCACGCCCAACCCTCTCTCATAGAAAAAACGTCATAATGGTAGTTCTCATGTTGATCATCTTAATATGTTACTTCAATTATGGTGTTGTCTGTGATTTCATACCGCTGCTTTGAAGATTGATGCGCATGCGCCCTGACGGGTCTTCTTCACGTAATCACCAACGTAACTCCTCATAAAATAAAGATCAAACTTCAAACTGGTAAGTTCTCGTTTAATCTTACTATTCTGTTGATTGACATTGTTTATCCCTTTCATTATGTTTTGTACAATTAAGGGAATTATGTCAAACAAAAATCATGATTATTCATGTCCTGCTGATAGCGACAAGTTGTTGACATCACAAAACTGCCAAGTTGAATTGTGATTTATTAAAGCAGGTCTTAGATATATTGTGACAGGCTAGCTGGTTATTGAATATAGGCGCCAGTGTTTCTAACAGTCATGGGAATGGCATCCAGAGAACCAATTAATCTGTAGAGACAGAGGGAGACACAGTGGTGCAGCAGTAGAGTTGCTGCCGTCCAGCGGCAGAGGCCCAGTTCGATCCTGACTATGGGTGCTGTCTGTACGGAGTTTGTATGTTCTCCCTATGATCCCGTGGTTTTTTTCCGAATGTTCCGGTTTCCTCCCACACTTCAAAGACGTACAGGTTTACAGGTTAATTAGCTTCAGCTAAATTGTCCCCAGTGTGCAGGATAGTGTTAGTGTACGGAGTGATTGCAGGTCGGCATGGACTCGGTGGGCTGAATGACCTGTTTCACACTGTATCTCTAAAGTCTAAAGAGACCAAGACCACTTGAAAATGTGCTAAGACAAATAGTTGAACTATTTCAAAATAACCACAAAATTGTACCAACTAATCACACTCAATAGGATGATGCAGATGCCACAAATGACTTGAATACCCATAAATTGGAAGGGAAATTAAGACCAGAGATCGTAAGTGATGGGAGCAGAATTAGGCCTTTTGGCCCATCAAGTCTACTCGGCCATTCAATCATGGCTAACTCTCCCTCCTATCCCCATTCTCCAGCCTTCTCCCTATAACCCCTGAATCCGTACTAATCAAGAATCTATCTATCTCTGCGTTAAAAATATCCATTGACTTGGCCTCCACAGCCATCTGTGGCAAAGTATTCCACAGATTCACCAGCCCATGATTATAGAAATTCCTTCTCATCTCTTTCCTAAAGGAATGTCCTTTAATTCTGAGACTATGACCTTGACTCTGGTCCTTGACTCTCCCACTGTTGAATGAAAACTTTTGTTGTCATTTGCAGCGTATTATCTGCTGGAGTTCATTCACGTTAACTCTAATATTAGACTGCAGTCTGGGACTTAGCATTTATGTAACGGCATGGAGTCAAAATAATTGCAGTTCTCGCCTGATGTTTTCCAGAAAGTCGGTGGAATTAAAATAAAATCACCATTGTTTGTTGATGATATTCTCGTTAAATGGCACAATTTAAAATTGATCAGATTAGTTCTCATTGTACAGGGGGGTATCAGTAAATGTCAGTGCCTGATGGAAGTATATAAAGTTAGGTAGAGGCATAGGTAGGGTGGACAGTCAGAAACTATTTTTCCCAGTATGGAAATGTCAAAGAGAGGGCATAGATTTAAGGTGAGAGGGCAAGTTTTCAAGATTTGTGGGCTAAGTTCTTTTTTACAGAGAGAGTGGTGGGTGTTTTGAACATTGTGCCAGGGGTGGTGGTGGAGGCAGATATGATAGTGGCATTTAAGAGGCCTTTAGATAGATACATGATTATGCAGGGAATGGAGATCTTCTCAATGGATTGTCACCTTGTCGTGATGGAGAAGCTTGTGTGGACCTGAGATCCTGACAGTGATGCCGTCTGGAGCTAGGGCCACCCATGGCGGGAGGTTCGAGGGGGAGGTCCCTGACAAAGATCAATCCAACCAACACCTCAATGGTGGAACAGGCGGAGGACGATAGCTTACCTTAGCGGTGCATCACAACGGCTGGGAAGGCGGATGAAGGCTGCAGCAGAAAAGGGTCTCCAGTCGTCTTGGATTCCATGCCACTGGATTCTGACCCAGATCTGTCAAGGACCGTGAGGTGGCTGTCTGTGCACCAATCTCCCCACGTTAAACAAGGTCATGCACAGGCGTCCTCCATATAGGGAATAACACCCTGGAGACACCCATGATCAGCCAGAGATGCAAACAGAGATGAGTTAATCTTGCCCTCATGTTTGGCACAGACTGTGGACCAAAGGGCCTATTCCTGTACTGTAGAGATTATGGACATTATCACTCAAATCTGAGAGATATGGAACAATGAATGAAAGATATACAAAAAAGTAACGATGATAAAGGAAGCAGGCCACTGTAAGCTGACAATGAGTACCGTAGCTGGTGCGACTTGGGTGGGGAGGGACGGAGAGAGAGGAATGCCAGGGTTACTTGAGGTTAGATAAATCAATATTCATACCATTGGGCTATAAGCTGCCCAACCTCCTACTCCCATCCTACTTCCCTTCCTACTCATCCACTCTGATGCTGGACTTTGCACAGAGTTCAATGTGGGGACAGGTACTTTGTCAAAATGTCCAGTCATCATTTCACATTGTCCAAAGAAGTCTTCAACAGGTGTGAGCAAACATAGCTGGTCAATTCTGCTTGTTTTAATGGTAGTTTCAAAAACCTCAGGCATCTATTGCTTATCTATTATCCTAAGTCCATTCGTCATAGGTGCAAAATTAAGCCATTCAGTCCATCGAGTCTATTCTGCTATTCAATCATGGCTTATCTATTTTTCCCTCTCAACCCCATTCTTCTGCCTTCTACCTATAACCTTTGACACCTTTCCTAATCAAGAACCTATCAATCAAGAACCATTCCTTCTCTCCAAAGTCTTGGCATCCACAGTTGTCTGTGGCAATGACTATCACAGATTTACTACTCTCTGGCTAAATACATTTCTTCTCATCTTCATTTTGAAGATACGTCCTTTTATTCTGAGGCTGTGCCCTCTGGTTCTATATTCTTCCATTACTGGAAAAATCCTTTCCACTTCCACTCTATCCAAGCATTTCATTGTTCAGTAGGTGAAATAAGAACCCCTTCTCATGCTTGTATGCTACAGCGAGTACAGGCCCAGAGCCTTCAAATTATAAATGTACGCTTCATCAGCTTACTTATTTTCAACATTTCCAGTAGATTGTTGGTGTAGATTTCATTTTAGGCGTTTAAAGTATTTAGAAGTCTGTGGGTATATCACAATGCTTTAATGCATTTTAGTAGTTTTTTTAATTTTAATTCTTTTAAATGAGTTGTTTTTTATTTACTTCCCTTTAAGTATTTAATGTTGTTAAATACTTATGAATATCTTCCAAACATTGAGCGGGATTGATTCAAGGAAATGCAGATGATGGAATCATGAGAAAAACCCGAGTGCTGGAAGAACTCAATGAGCCAGGCAGCATCTGTGGAGGAAATACACAGGCAAAGTCTTGGGTTGGTCTGATTCAGTCTGAAGAAGGGTCCCGACCCGAAGCATCGCCTATCCGTTCCCTCCACAGATGTTGCCTCCACTACGTTCCTCCAGCACTTTGTGATTTATATCAGAGAAGAGGAATGCCTTGACAGATCCATCTAAACCACGGGATTTAACTGGTTGTCTGGGGAACTAGGGAAGGTGGAAAGATTACCACCTATCTTTTCTCAACTCCAGATTGCGGAGCCACCAGTTCCACAAAAGTTTCTTGTACCCACAAGAACATTTCATTTACCAAAGATAGACACAAAATGCTGGAGTAACTCAGCAGGACAGGCTGCTTCTCTGGAGAGATGGAATGGGTGACTTTTCGGGTCAAGACCCTTCTTCAGACATCTCGACCCGAAATGTCACCCGTTCCTTCTCTCAAGATATGGTGCCTGTCCCGCTGAGTTACGCCAGTATTTTGTGCCTATCTTCAGTTTAAACCAGCATCTGCAGTTCCTTCCTACACATTTCATTTACCAATATTAGTTTCTATCTTCCTGACTGTCATTAAAAAGCCTTAGTCTATTCTAACGCCTGCTCGTTCAACATCATGGAAAGTGCAATTGTCCCCTTTATATTTCTGGCTGCTTCATCCTCTACTGGGCCCTCACATATGTTACTTCCTCTACTTAACCATCTCATAAAAACCTCAACATTCAATCTTTTCCTCTATAATTATAGGTGTCCTTTAATGGCTTCTAGATTTCTTAAATTAATGTTTTTTTCCAGGCAGTAATATGGAGTCATGCAGCACAGAAATGAGCCCTGTTGCCCACTACCTACACTTATCTGAATTGACTACAATATAAAAGCTCTTCTTTTAATCTAATAACCCTTCCTGGTTAACTACAGATCGATCACCTTCCCCACTGAATTTTTCATTACTTACTGGAATATATGTTCATTGAGAAAACTTATCGTTCATTTCACTGAATAGCAAGAATGATTGAACTGAGTGAATGAATGAGGGAAATGGCTAATAAATACTCTACACCTAAGTTTTATGATACACTGCACTAAAGGGATGTTCTGCATAAATATGCTTGGTAGATGCCTTTTCGTCTGTTCATTGTTTAAATAGCAAAAGCTAAAACTAATTTTGTGATGTGGACTCTTATACATCAGCGAGACCATTTCCTTGAACACCTTCGCTCAGTCCGACTGGACCTACCTGATCTCCCAGTTGTTAAACGCTATAATTCCCCTTCCCATTCCTACACAGACCTTTCTGTCCTATGTCTCCTCCATTGTCAGAGTGAGGTTAAATGCATCTCATATTCATTTGAGCAGCTTACAGCCAGTGGTATGAATATTGATTCCTCTAACTTCAAGTAACCCCATCATTCCCTCTCTCTCCATCCCTCCCCCACCCAAGTCGCACCAGCTTCTTGTTTTCACCCTACAAACAGCTAACAATTGCCTGTTTCCCTTATCATTGTTACTTATTTGTATATCTTTCATTCATTATTCTTTATCTTTCTACATCATTGTCTATATCTCTCATTTCCCGTTCCCCTGACTAGTCTGAAGAAGGGTCTCGACCCGAAATGTCACCAGTTCCTTCTGTCCCATTGAGTTACTCCAGATTTTTGTGTGTATCTACTGAAATTATTTTCATCATTTTACTACAAAAGGTTACTTTCACACTCTTGAAATCACTCTAAAAAGAATAATGGCTTATGCATAATGCTTATCCTGTGTCGCATGTTCTACACTTGCTGTGAGTCAGTTACTTTGGAGATACCATTGTGAAATTCAACACAACCCACGAAATAAGAAATCTCACTTCACTTTGTGAAAAATAAAGCAATTCCACAATGGTTCATTTTTACAAAATGGAAAAAAAAACAGCAGCAACATTGTCGTCTGACCTTTGGGAAAATTCATAATTTTTGTTCATAACTGGAAAAATCTGATACAGAAAATAAAATTTGTCTTCATTTTATTTCTCGTCTGAAGACATTTTTTTTGCCTCTTAACTATAACCCAACTGTAGACACAAAATGCTGGAGTAACTCAGTGAGACAGGCAGCATCTCTGGTGAGAAGGAATAAGTGACTTTTTTGTCAAAACCCTTCTTTAGACCATCTGAAGAAGGGTCACGACTCAAAAATTCACCCATTCCTTCTCTCCAGAGATGATGCCTGTCCCGTTGAGTTACTCCAGCATTTTGTGTCTATCTTCGGTTTAAACCAGCATCTGCAGTTCCTTCCGACATATAACTATAGTCTATTTAAAACAAAACATGGAATACCTATTGGGTAAGCATTAAACTTACAAGCTGACTTTTCTACAAATCCCCATAATGATGGCACAGATACTTAGCACAATTGTTCAACATGTCCAAATCCCAGTGCAGCTCAAAAATCTTCTAACACTTAATTGGCCTTTTCTCCGACCACATTTTCTTCTGTTCTCAATAGTAATTTATCGGAATAGTATGTTTGTTTCTGTCTTAAAGCTTCCTGTCTAAAATCTGCACATGGCTCTCCTTCGAGAATTTGGTACACATCCATTAAAGATTCCTTGACTCACAGAGATGGAGTAGGAAACCCAAATCCTCATTCACTACATAATGATATCATTAGACCAAGCCATACATCGAACCTGCTTGATGGATCAGTCATTGAAACCCTCTGAGTGCAGTTGATGGTTGCTCAAAAAAAAATCTGAATCTATCATATTTCTGGATAGATAGATGAGCTGAAAATGATTACAATCGTCTAATTCCCTTTGGAGAGTGAATAATGGAAAATACAGTACATGCACTAAAAGTGGAGATTTGTATTATTTGCTATAATTTTAACTTCAAGGAAAAAAACTGAAGGGGTACTGTGAGATAAAGAAGAGTTGCTATAAAGCCAATATTCAAAATTTGATTAATTGTGCAAATGTATTTCAATTCACCAACTTGTCAGGACAGAGTGCAATTAGTTTCTCTATACAATGAAACCTGTTTGTGGTTAACTAAATATAAATTCAGAATGTGATAGTTTTGAGATTAGAAAGCTAAGCAATCTATATTGATTTTTCTGTTATTCAATCTCACTTTGTAAGGAGTCCTTGATCCTAGACATTGTAATATATAAAGTTTAGTTCAGAGATACAGCGCGGAAACGGGCCCTTCGGCCCACCGAGTCCGCACCGACCAGCGATCCCTGCACGTTAACATTAAACTGCACACACTAGGGACAATTTACATATACACCAAGCCAATTAACCTACACACCTGTGGAATGTGGGAGGAAACTGAAGATTTCGGAGAAAATTACCCACGCGGTCACGGGGAGAAAGTACAAACTCCGTACTGACAGCACCTGTGGTCAGGATCGATCGAACCTGACTCTACTGGTGCTGTAAGGCAGCAATCTCTACCACTGCGCCACCATGCCACCCTTAAAGTATTTGAGACAGAGAAAGATATTGACAAAGCTGGTATTTTGTTCAAAAATTCAAAAATCACGCCATTCCTACAGCTGTTTCTATGTCTGGACAGATGTTGTTTGAGTCAGATTTGACTGGCAACGCTACCATCTCTCAATTAAGGATTTTGTGAATAATGTATTTGAGTTGTTGCTATGCCGATTATAAATGTCACAACACAGGTGAAGCAAAATAACAAGACAAATACTGAATAACTTGTTTGTAGGTCTGTGCATATGCACAAGGATTGTAAGAAATGGAAAAGAGAATTATTTGCGATACATCCAAAGTTGAATTGCACCATGAACATTATAGATCCTATATTCAAATGAATCCACATGATTATCATTTATTTTTTTACCTTTTGAACGGAACATAATCATAAGGTCATAAGAGATAGGAGTAGAATTAAGTCATTCGGACCATTGAGTCTACTCCGCCTTTCAAACATGGCTGATCTATCTCTCCCTCCTAACCCTATTCTCCTGCCTTCTCCCCATAACTTCTGACACCTGTTCCAATCAAGAATTTACCCATCTCTGTATTAAAAATATCCACTAACTTTGCCTCCACAGCCTTCTGTGGCAAAGAATTCCACAGATTCACCACACTCTGACTAAATACATTTCTTATCTCCTTCCTAAAAGAACATTCTTTAATTCTGAGGCTATGACCTCTGGTCCTAGACTCTCCCACTGATAATAAATTGAAAAATATGCTGAATAGATAAATATATTCAAACAGACTATTTGGAGAAATAGTGCGGGAACCGTCCGTTCGGCCCACTGAGCCGGTGCCGACAGCGATCACCACGTACACTAGAACTATCCAACACACTAGGGGATAATTTACAATTTTGCTGAAGTCAATTAACCTACAAACATAGTCAAATCTAACTCAAACAACAGCTGACTAGACATAGAAACAGCTGTAGGAATAGCGTGATTTTTGAATTTTTGAACAAAATACCAGCTTTGTCACTATCTTTCTCTGTCCCAAATACTTTAAGGGTGGCATGGTGGCGCAGTGGTAGAGATTGCTGCCTTACAGCACCAGTATGGGAGCAACATGGAGCACCCAGAGAAAACCCACCCTGTCACAGGGAGAACGTACAAACTCCGTACAGACACCGCCCATAGTCAGGATCAAACCCAGGTCCCTAGCGTTATAAGGCAGTAACTCTACCACTGTGCCACTCATAGTCCTGAAAATGAATTCCTTTCTCAGTCGGTATGACACAGCACAGTTTGATAAATCTTATGCTTGACAGATAACCCCACCCAATTTGCCCACATGTTTTTGCAGACCGAGATACTACTTAAATAGTAAGATTAAACGAGCTTACCAGTTTGAAGTTTGATCTTTATTTTATGAGGAGTTACGTTGTGGGATTACGTGAAGAGCCCACCAGCCCGCATGCGCGACAATCTTCAAAGCAGCGGTGTGAAATCACAGATAACAGTTGTTGAACTGAATATATAGTAAGATTAGAGAAACTAGAATACCAGCTGACCTTTATGATAGATGGTTGGGAGTGGAGGGCACGTATTCCCTCAACATAACTCCTCATAAAATAAAGATCAAACTTCCAACTGGTAAGTTCTCGTTTAATCTTACTATTTTACTTCGGAGTCACGTGAGTGACTACGTGAAGATTTCAAAGCTCTGTGATTTCATGCCGTGGAAACGAGTCCATGCGTCACACACTGCATCAGTTGACCAAGGATGAGTGAACATTAATAATGCATTCAGACATGACATAGATATAGACATGTTGATGCTTTTAATGAACAAATAATGATAATAGTAACCCCCCTCAACCAGGAGGAAACTATAAAACAGAACCTAAAATAGAGTTGGCAAATACCCCCGGTCTGGCAATGGATTAGTTCTAAAATGTTTGGAAAGATCGTTCGTTTGACCATCCTGCAGCCGCTAGGATGTGGTCCTGCGAAACGTCCATAACCCTGCTGCTGATGTTGTTGCAGCCCTGGTGGAGTGCGACTTGAAAATGTTAGTGTTCACCCCTGTATAAGCCAGAACCTGTTTTAACCACATGGAGATGGTCTGTACTGATACCTTCTTATGAGGCTTTATGTAACTAACAAACATTGCTAGTTCTGAGTATCTAAGGCTCTTAGTGACCTTAACATACTGGTGTAGATGTGTGACCACACACAACCGAAGGTCCATGGGATATGCCAACAAATCTAGTTTGAGACCTGATGCCCCTGGTTTACTCTGCTTGACTAAGTCATAACCATAAAATGTTATTTTGCTGCAGATGTAATCATCCTGTCCAGTCACAGCTTATGCAATGACTGGACCCGTTACACTGAAATCAGCGCCATGAGCATAACCATTTTGTAAGTGAGTTTGACCAAGGACAGGTATGTAGCTGGAGCCCACCGGCGAAGCGACGTAGTACAATGTTAACATCCCATATCTCTGCGTACCTGGGCCTGGGAGGTTTCGAGTTGAACATACCCTTCATAATCTAAATATCAGAGGGTGAGACCCGACAGCCAATATGATGAGAAGGCACGTTAGGCACAGTTAATGGCACTAACTTAATGATTGTCAAAGACCCATATAAAACTGAACTTCAAGACGTCAGTCATCCGTGCCAAATTATGTGTAATATTAGCATAAAACAAAATACTTCCCATCTCTTTATGAGGAAATGTACTGCTGATTTGGTGCTATCCCTGCAATCTGCAGTGAGCACGTCCATGGTTTGGTTTGACAACCCGAGCCGCAGGAACGGTCTTCTCAGAGTCTGCAAGTCAATGAATTGATTTTATCATGCAGAGGATGGTTTCCCATGTCACGGCTAAACCAGCAAATTATTGTGTCTAGAAATAACCATATAAGGTTCTATTATCATTCCCAACATCAGCGGGAACCATGGCTGTATAGGCCAGTCAGGTACTACGGAAATGCCTGAAGCGGGAACTTGCTGAATTTTTTGCAAGACCCGTCTGATGAGGCAAAATGGAGGAAGACATAAAAGAACATTCCTCCCCAGTGTAGCGAGTATGCATCCATCGCTACTGATATGCCACATATTTTTTGCAACTGGTGATTGAGCCTGCATGCAAACATCTCAATCTTTTAGTGTTCCATCGAGCCACAATGTCATTAAATACTTTGTGATCCAACATCCATTCTGTGTTGTCATTGATTTTACGTGATGATACACCAGTGCCAAATTAGGCTAGGTAAACTATCACCGGATACTTTGACTTGATTGCACCCATGTGATTAACATATACCACCACCAAAGTGTATCAACTTGGGCTTGAGCATGCAGATTATGCATATTCGCACAAAACCTTTAACCCACAGAATGCACCTAGTGTCTATAGGTAGTTGATACCATATAACTGAAGAATTGGTAACTCATGCAAATCCCATCCGCCTCCGTAACTAGAGATGGTATTAGTAATTTTCCATCTTTGAGCAATAGCATCAGTTTGTAATTATAACTGAAGATTTACTGACGAAAAGTTAGTGGAGCAATGCTGAATACTGTTCGTCCACCATGGTGACTTTGATAGTTTCAGCTGGTAATAGCATAGGTCTGTTAACAATGACCTATATGGTACTTGAGAGCTTACTCCTTTGCACGCTGTGTCTGATAATGCAAAGGCCCAAATAGCACAGCTGAAAAGCCAATATATTGCCAATTACACTTGATGAATAGAAGGCTGCTTGATAAAAACAAGGTTGTTACATGCTTCAATTAATTCCAATCTCTTGCCTCAGGGCAGTCCCAGACAAATTAATAGAGTTAAAGGTAAATCCCAATAATCAATAATTTTAGTTGGTATCAACTTAAATTTAACTGGATGGATGAGAAACCCAATTTCTCAAATATAGTTTTGTGGCTGATACAGCTAATTTAGCAAAATACAGCATTTAGAATATCATCCAGTTAGGCCATAACAATTGTTTTTTAGCTCTGAGCAGCAGAAGCACTGGTTGTAATAATTTGGTAAACCTGGGAGCTGAAGTTAGCCCATTTTGCAATGCTTTTAACTGTATCATTGCCCCATCCAGCGAAATTTCAAATATCTCCGGTGATCCCTGTGAATGGAAACTGATCCCATGGAAGTTAGACAGTCACGAAGTTTCCTATTCAGAAATCTCTATACTGCACATGCGAGTTAAACCTGTTGACAACGAACAGGCCACATCTGCCACAATTGCGAGCCTGCCTTGAAAGGCAACTCCAGCCATATTTCCGAGAACTCTGGCCAATTTCCGCGCCTGTCTCGCTTGTATATTGTGCAGTATAAACTAATCTCATGTTATCATTTTAATTTATAAACAGATCTGAATCTCATGTCATCATTGTCATTTGTACAAAAACAAGTGTAAATATTACCAACTTGTAAATGGTCCAGATACCCCATGTTTCGGAAAGAACCAGACCCATCTACCTTCATGGTTATCGGTGGTTTTATCGTAAGCCCAAAGGCCCCTGATGCGGGTTCTATTTCCGTCCGTGATTTGGAGAGTAGGACTGCTGGGGTACGTGGATCCCATATTTTTCCTGAGGACCGGTTTTGGGCCTTGGCCTAAAAGACCTGTGCCCAGCTTTCAAGCTGCCACCAGCTTCATTGAACCACTTCCTGCCGATGGAGGCGTGGGGTGTGTTGTCGCCGACACCTTGATTAGTCCGACAGCTTTTGTTTCCTCATCCCGGTCTTACCTGTTTGGACAGGTTTTCCGTGAAGAGAAGATTCGGCGGCTGGACATTGCTGGCCTTACATGAGCCTGCAAATTGGAATTTAAGGCAGGTCAAGTCAAGTCACATTTATTTATATAGGACATTTAAAAAACAACTCTCATTGTCCAAAGTGCTTTACATTTGTTATAAGAATAGTATAAACAAACAAATTACATACATATATACATATTGCCCTTGCTCAGAGGATGTAAAGAAAGGCTTGGGAGTATAGATAAGTTTTTAGTCTTGACTTAAAGGAGTCGATGGAGGGGGCAGTTCTGATGGGAAGGGGGATGCTGTTCCACAGTCTAGGAGCTGCAACCGCAAAGGCGCGGTCACCCCTGAGCTTATGCCTAGACCGCGGGATATTCAGCAACCCCAAGTCGGCCGATCTGAGGGACCTGGAGGTGGAGTGGTGGGTGAGAAGACTTTTAATGTAGGTGGGGGCAAGCCCATTGAGGGCTTTGTAGACATAGAGGAGGATCTTGAAATGTATACGGAACCGCACAGGGAACCAGTGGAGAGAGGCCAGGATCGGGGTGATGTGGTCCCTTTTTCGGGTGCCCGTCAGGAGTCTCGCTGCGATGTTTTGGACCAGTTGCAGGCAGGACAGGGAAAAATGGCTGATGCCAGTGTAAAGGGAGATGCAGTAATCTAGGCGGGTGGAGATAAATGTGTGGATGATCGTTTCGAGGTCATCAAAGTGGAGAAATTGTTTTATTTTAGCTATCGTCCGATGGCGTTCTATGTTCATTTTGAAGTGTGCATTGCACATCAACACCAGGCCAGTAAACTTTAAAATTTGTTGGAGTTTCATTTCCTGGGTTTTGATGCCGTCTCCAATTTCACCCCAGATAGCACTGTTCACTGCCAGCACTTTCAGGAACAATTTACAGGTGCATGGTATCTCACAGCCGGCACCTGTTCCTGTAATTATGTGATGTGAGGTAGCTGTTGCTTCGCGAGGGGAACTCTGGCCCCTCCGGGTTTTCTGCCAATGGCTGGAAGCCAACACTTCCAACAGGAGCTCCTTCGTTTGCGAGGATATCGCAACCCTTAATGCCATAACAGAAATTTCTGGAACCTCACGCATGTACTCCAGTATGTTCCCCGGACATACTTCCGAGTTTGGAGTCAGTTACCAACACCTTCACAGAGAGGGAGATTTGTAAGCAGCACTGAGGTGCTGCCGCAGGCCCTCGAGGAGACCTGCGCTGATATGGCTCCTCCATGGACCATATGAGGATGGAGCATCACCTAAGTGGGATGAACGCCCTGCGGACGCTATCCAAGCTCCACCTAGGTAAAAACGTCCGAGGACATATCCATGTCGGAGGGGAACCCTCCTGGCCTGACTCACCTAGTCTAGACCTCTCAGGCTCCATTTGGCTGTTCCCCTCTGCGGGCTGCCGGAGTCTGAAGTCGCCGCCTGCTACCCGCACTTCCGCGGTCCATAGCCGTGTCTTCCCACGGTCCTCTTAGCCAAGGTTTCCCCGAGCCGAGTTCCCTGCGGTCTTCCCACGGTCCCCGAAGCCGGGTTCCCCGCGGTCTTCCCACGGTCCCTGTAGCAGTGTTTCGCGGTCCCCGCAGCCGGGCTTCCCCCAAGCCGGGTATCACCGCGGCTTCCGCAGCCGGGATTCTCCCGCGGACTCTGTAGACGTAATTCCCCGCGATGTCCGTAGTCGGGTTTCCCGTGAGCCGGGTATCCCCGCAGTTTCCGCAGCCGGGATTGCCCCGCGGTCCCTGTAGACGGGTTTCCCCGCGATGTCCGTAATCGGGTTTCCCCCCAGCCGGGTATCCCCACGGTTTCTGCAGCCGGGATTCCCCCGCGGTCCCTGTAGACGGGTTTCCCCGCGATGTCAGTCGGGTTTCCCCGAGCCGGGTCCCCGCGGAGCCAGGATTTCGACCCCGGCACGTCTCCAGCAGGAACTCTGTAAAGAGCTTCCTGCAAGGAAAAACAGACCTGGAGATAAGTAGAAAACTTACCTTCAGGTTTGAAACTTACCGCTGGTGGAGCAGCGCGCCTCCAGCCAGTCGTTGCGCAATGCGATAGATGATATGACGCGCATGCGGGCTGGCGGAATCTTCACGTAGTCACTCACGTGACTCCGAAGTAAAATACATGGTTGGATTTACAGAACAATGTTCTAATGTCCTGAAACATTTGGCAGCCAGTTCATTTTTTTTTATGGACTCTCCCTGTTGTTCTGTGGAAAAATGCAGCAGCAAATTGTATCACAGTAAGGGATGTTTATGTTAAATTTATTGTGTTCTTTTTTTTTTTAACTTGTATGACTGTATGGTAACTCAAATATCATTGGGATGGTATCATTGGTCTGTATGGTAACTCAAAGATCATGGGGAACAAGGACATGGCAGACCAATTGAATAACTACTTTGGTTCTGTCTTCAATAAGGAAGACTTAATTAATCTGCCAGAAATAGCAGGGGACCGGGGGTCAAATGAGATGGAGGAACTGAGGGAAATCCAGGTTAGCCGGGAAGTGGTGTTAGGTAAATTGAATGGATTAAAGGCCGATAAATCCCCAGGGCCAGATAGGCTGCATCCCAGAGTACTTAAGGAAGTAGCCCCAGAAATAGTGGATGCATTAGTGATAATTTTTCAAAACTCTTTAGATTCTGGAGTAGTTCCTGATGATTGGAGGGTAGCTAATGTAACCCCACTTTTTAAAAAGGGAGGGAGAGAGAAAACGGGGAATTACAGACCAGTTAGTCTAACATCGGTAGTGGGGAAACTGCTAGAGTCAGTTATTAAAGATGGGATAGCAACACATTTGGAAAATGGTGAAATCATTGGACAAAGTCAGCATGGATTTATGAAAGGTAAATCATGTCTGACGAATCTTATAGAATTTTTAGAGGATGTAACTAGTAGAGTGGATAAGGGAGAACCAGTGGATGTGTTATATCTGGACTTTCAGAAGGCTTTCGACAAGGTCCCACATAAGAGATTAATATACAAACTTAAAGCACACGGTATTGGGGGTTCAGTATTGATGTGGATAGAGAACTGGCTGGCAGACAGGAAGCAAAGAGTAGGAGTAAACGGGTCCTTTTCAGAATGGCAGGCAGTGACTAGTGGGGTACCGCAAGGTTCAGTGCTGGGACCTCAGCTGGGGGGCAGTGTTAGCTGTGAGGAGGGTGCTAGGAGGCTGCAAGATGATTTGGATAGGCTGGGTGAGTGGGAAAATGCATGGCAGATGCAGTATAATGTGGATAAATGTGAGGTTATCCACTTTGGTGGCAAAAACAGGAAAGTAGACTATTACCTGAATGGTGGCCGATTAGGAAAAGGGGAGATGCAACGAGACCTGGGTGTCATGGTACACCAGTCATTGAAAGTGGGCATGCAGGTGCAGCAGGCAGTGAAGAAAGCGAATGGTATGTTAGCATTCATAGCAAAAGGATTTGAGTATAGGAGCAGGGAGATTCTACTGCAGTTGTACAGGGTCTTGGTGAGACCACACCTGGAGTATTGCATACAGTTTTGGTCTCCTAATCTGAGGAAGGACATTCTTGCCATAGAGGGAGTACAGAGAAGGTTCACCAGACTGATTTCTGGGATGTCAGGACTTTCATATGAGGAAAGACTGGATAGACTCGGCTTGTACTCGCTGGAATTTAGAAGACTGAGGGGGGATCTTATAGAAACTTACAAAATTCTTAAGGGGTTGGACAGGCTAGATGCAGGAAGATTGTTCCCGATGTTGGGGGAGTCCAGAACAAGGGGTCACAGTTTAAGGATAAAGGGGAAATCTTTTAGGACTGAGATGAGAAAAACATTCTTTACACAGAGTGGTGAATCTCTGGAATTCTCTGCCACAGAAGGTAGTTGAGGCCAGTTCATTGGCTATATTTAAAAGGGAGTTAGATGTGGCCCTTGTGGCTAAAGGGATCGGGGGTATGGAGAGAAAGCAGGTACAGGATACTGAGTTGGATGATCAGCCATGATCATATTGAATGGTGGTGCAGGCTCGTTGGGCCGAATGGCCTACTCCTGCACCTATTTTCTATGTTTCTATGTTTCTATGTACCTTAATTGGTGCATGTGACAATAAATGTGAACTTGAATTACTCTGTTTTTTAATTTAATATTTATTGGTCAAACACTAAGAGACGTCTTCTGATCTTCCTGAAAAGTCACTGTGGGAACTTATTTCAGCACTTGAACGGGTTAATTTGTTTTTGACTTAGCCATCAGGCAAACGTTAATGTTCTTGAAATAGTATCATAAGAAATAGTATCATATTGCAATACGGGGAGAAAAGATGAGGTACGAAGGTAAGGTAGCCAAGAATATAAAGGAGGATAGTAAAAGCTTCTTTAAGTATGTGAAGAGGAAAAAATTAGATAAGACCAAATTTGGGCACTTGAAGACTGAAAATGGTGAATTTATTATGGGGAACAAGGAAATGGCAAGAGTTGAACAGGTGCTTTGGATCTGTCTTCACTGCGGAGGACACAAATAATCTTCCTGATGTACTAGTGGCCAGAGGATCGGGGGTGACGGAGGAACTGAAGGAAATGTTGTTGGGTAGACCGATGGGACTGAAGGCTGATAAATCCCCAGGGCCTGATGGTCTGCATCCCAGGGTACCTAAGGAAGTGGCTCTGGAAATCGTGGACGCATTGGTGATAATTTTCCAATGTTCTATAGATTCAGGATCAGTTCCTGTGGATTGGGGGGTAACTAATGTTATCCCACTTTTTAAGAAAGGCAGGAGAGAGAAAACAGGGAATTATAGACCAGTTAGCCTGACATCGGTGGTGGGGAAGATGCTGGAGTCAATTATAAAAAGAAGAAATAGCCACACATTTGGATAGCAGTAACAGGATCGGTCCGAGTCAGCATGGATTTACGAAGTAAATCATACTTGACTAATCTTCTGGAATTTTTTGAGGATGTAACTAGGAAAATGGACAAGGGAGAGCCAGTGGATGTCGTGTACCTGGACTTTCAGAAAGCATTTGATAAGGTCCCACATAGGAGATTAGTGGGCAAATTAGGGCATATGGTATTGGGGGTAGAGTGCTGACATGGATTGGTTGGCAGACAGGAAACAAAGAACAGGGTTTAATGGGACCCTTTCAGAATGGCAGGCAGTGACTAATGGGGTACCACAAGGCTCGGTGCTGGGACCGTAGCTATTTACAATATACATCAATGATTTAGATGAAGGGATTCAAAGTAACATTAGCAAATTTGCAGATGACTCAAAGCTGGGTGGCAGTGTGAACTGTGAGGAGGATATTATGAAAATGCAGGGTGTTTTGGACAGGTTGGGTGAGTGGGCAGATGCATGGCAGATGCAGTTTAATGTGGATAAATGTGAGGTTATCCACTTTGGTAACAAATACAGAAAGGCAGATTATTATCTAAATGGTGTCAAATTGGGAAAAGGAGAAGTACAATGGGATCTGGGGGTCCTTGTTCATCAGTCAATGAAAGTAAGCATGCTGGTACAGAAGGCAGTGAAGAAAGTGAATGGCATGTTGGCCTTCATAACAAGAGGAGTTGAGTATAGGAGCAAAGAGGTCCTTCTGCAGTTGTATATGGCCGTAGTGAGACCACACCTGGAGTATTGTGTGCAGTTTTGGTCCCCTAATTTGAGGAAGGACATTCTTGCTATTGAGGGAGTGCAGTGTAAGTTTACAAGGTTAATTCCCGGGATGGTGGGACTGTCATATGCTGAGAGAATGGAGCGACTGGGCTTGTATACTCTGTAGTTCAGAAGGATGAGAGGGAATCTTATTGAAACATATATGATTATTAAGGCTTTGGACACGCTAGAGACAGGAAACTTATTCACGATGTTGGGGGAGTCCAGAACCAGGGGCCACTGTTTAAGAATGAAGGGTAAGCCATTTAGAACGGAGATGAGGAAACACTTTTTCACACAAAGAGTTATGAATCTGTGGAATTCTCTGCCTCAGAGGTAGGTGGAGGCCGGTTCTCTGGATACTTTCAAGAGGGAGCTAGATAGGGCTCTTAAAGATAGCGGAATCAGGGGATATGGGGAGAAGGCAGGAATGGGATACTGATTGGGGATGATCAGCCATGATCACATTGAATGGCGGTGCTTGCTCGAAGAGCCGAATGGCCTACTCCTGCACCTGTCTATTGTCTATTTTGAATGTTCCATTTTTTAATAATACTATTTTGAATCTTCAATCTTCTAGTGAAGTTGAGGCTTTGATGGGTTTTCTTCAGGATTGTATCAATGTGCTGGGTCTAGGACAGATCTTCAGAGATATGCACACCCAGGAATTTGCAGTTGTTGACTCTCTCCACCTCCGATCTGCCGATGAAGACACGTTCGTGAATCCTCGGGCTTCCTCATGTAATGTCAACAATCAGGTCTTGGTCTTACAGACATTGACAACAACTTTGTTGTTCTGGCACCATTCAATCAGACAATCGATCTCCCTCCCATACTCATCCTTACCGGTAATTCATCCAATCATGGTGATGTCGGTGAATTTAAAGCTGGAGGTGAAACAGCATCCGGCTACACAGTCATGGGTATAGTGTGAGTGGAGCTGGCGACTGAACACACAACCTTGAGGTGTCCCTGCACTAATAGTCAAGGAGGAAGAACTGTTGCCAATTCGTACTGATTGTGGTCGATTGATGAGGAAGTCAAGGATCCAGTTGAAAAGGGATGTCCAGTTCTTGGCACAATGTTATAGGGAAGATGTTGTCAAGCTGGAAAGGGTACAGGGAAAACTTACGAGGATATTGCCAGGGCTCGAGGGTCTGAGCTATAGGGAGAGGATGAGTAGGCTGGAACTGTATTCCTTGGGGAGCTGTATAAAATCATGAGAGGAATATATCGGATAGATGCACAGAGTCTCTTGCCCAGAGCAAGGGAATCAAGGACCAGAGAACATCGTTTTAAGGTGCAAGGGAAAAGATTTAATAGGAATCTGAGAGGTAACTTTTTCACACAAAGGGTGAAATGTGTATGGAACGAGCTGCCAGAGGAGGTAGTTGAGGCTGGGACCATCCCAACATTTAAGAAACAGTTAGACAGGTACATGGATATGACAGGTTTGGAGGGTTATGGGCTAAACACAGGCAGGCAGGACTAGTATAGCTGGGACATGTTGGCCGGTGTGGGCAAGTTGGGCTGAAGGGCCTGTTTTTACGCTGTATCACTCTATTACCCAGTTCCCTGAGCTTGGTAATAAGTTTCGAGGGGACGATCGTATTGAATGCTGAGCTGTAGTCTGAGAACAACAGCCTGATGTCTCTGATTTTATTGTCCAAGTGGGCCGGTGCTGAGTGTTGAGCGAGCGAGATTACATCACCCGCTGATCTATAGTGGCGGTAGGGAAATTATGGTGGCTCCTGGATCTTGCTAAGGTAGGAATTGATATGCTCCAGAACCATCCTCTCCAAACCACTACATCAGTACGGACATCAGTGCAACTGATCAGTAATCATTGAGGCAGGTCACCTTCTTCTTCTTATACACTGGTATTATTGATGCCCTGTTAAATGAGATGGGACCCTCAGACGTCAGAAATGAGAAGTTGAAGATGACTGCAAAAAAAACAGCCAGTTGGTCCGCGCCGGTTTTGAGAATGCAAACAGATACACCATTAGGTCCAGGCAAAACACGTTGAAAATCTACCTCTCCTGCTTGACATGGAAACACTGCTATTCTTGTATCAATGCAATTTCTGACTTGACACACAATATTATCAGGAGACCAATTCTAAGATATAAAAAAAACACATATAAACACATCGCACTTTGGATGTTAAAATTTGCTTTCACAAACTTCTTCCATTAGTTAAAGTAAATCACTGGTGAAGAATTTACAACTTGTAACCATAACCACCTCAGTACACACGTGATTAGTTTTGCTTTAGAGATACAGCGCGGAAACAGGCCCTTCATCCCAATAAGTCTGCGTGACTAGCGATCCCTGCATGTAAGCACACTGGGGACAATTTACAATTTTATCAAGCCTATTAGCCTACAAACCTGTATGTCTTTGGAGTTTAGGAGGAAATCGGAGCACCCGGAGAAGACCCACATGGGTCACGGGGAGAATGTACAAACTCCGTACGGACAGCACACGTAATCAGGATCGAACCCGGGTCTCTGGCGCTGTCAGGGAGCAAGCAACTTTATCGCCTGATCACCGTGCTGCAGCTTCTTGAACAAATAGTGTGCAAATGGCTGAATTCCGGAATTATACTTCAAAATAAAACTTATATGTAAAATAGTCCAAAGCCATCAAACTGAGGTTAACTTGGTTAATGGTTGTCATTGATGGAAGTGCCAGATTGAACGTGAGCCACAAACATACAAGCATCTGGCACACCACAATGTTCCAACATCAAAGCTATTAACCTGTATTTGACTTTTGAATGTTCACACCAATATATGACTTGGCTGCCTGGGAGGGATAGGCCAAGTCAACGAAGCTTCAGTTGAGCAGAGGAAAATACACGATATAATATATGTTCGGTCACTCATGTCAACATGAAGTGCAAAAAACGTTAAGAATTTTGTCGCAATTGTCGCAGCCACACGACGTCCAAGAACACTCACCCACCACCAACATATTATTGAGTTGAAGTGGAGGAATTTGGGGAGAAACAAAATTAATGAGCTGTTGAGGGAGACCCCTTGAGTTCAACATGAACATCAACAAAATAGCATTTCCAATGATGTGGAAATCATTCACACCATTCAAATTGCTGCTGCCAACGAAGTGAAGGATGATTGCTTACAGAACCCTCTTTGCACAACTTGACCATTGAACCCACTCCGCCGTTCATTAAAAACTGGACTGATCTTTCACCGCAACTCCATCTTACAACATTGCTGTGATTACCTGAATGCCCCCAAAACTGTACAAAATTCCATCTCGCCTTAGCAGCATCCAATAAAGTACATGCTCACAACTTTCCATTTAAAAGATACAAATCCTGCAAAATGCGGAATTGTAAAGATGTTGAGTTGTCCACAATGGGATTGGAACCAGCAGTGTGCTGCCTGATAATAATAAACCATAATTGATGCCTGACCACAGAACCGTGCATACAATGATCAATGTGCTGGAATGAATCATTTTATTTATTTGATTTTCCCCTCTTCTCAAATTTGAAGCCCCATATTCTAGTGATCATATTGGTCATCTCATCTAATTAGTTTTCTCTGTCAGCTTTGTCAGGGGCTCTATAAGGCGCTGGTCAGGCCGCATTTGGAGTATCGTGAGTAATTTTGGGCCCCATATCTAAGGAAGGATGTGCTACTGCTGGAGAGGGTCCAGAGGAGGTTTACAAAAATGATCCCAGGAATGAGTGGGTTAATCTATAATGAGCGTTTGACAGCATCTGGCGTCTACTCGCTGGACTTTAGAAGGATGAGGGAGGACTTCATTGAAACTTATCGAATAGTGAAAGGTCTGGATTGGGTGGATGTCAGGAGGATGTTTCCACTAGTGGGAGAGTCTAGGACTAGTCATAGCATCAGAATAAAAGGATGTTCCTTGCGGAAGGAGATGGGGAGAGGTTTATTTGGTCAGTGGGTGGTGAATCTGTGGAATTCATTGCCACAGAAGGCTGTGGAGGCCAAGTCAATGGATATGTTTAAGGCAGAGATAGATAATAATAATAATAATAGTAATAGATTTTATTTATGGGCGCCTATACAAAAGGCTCAAGGACACCTTACAGAATTTAACAAAGAAACATATAATCAGAGTAAAATAAGTTATAAAGACATCACCAATACACAAATTAAAGACAGAAATTCGATCAAAAAAAGACAACAACAAAATTCAGAAACACAATGTGAAGGGAGAGCAGCGGCAGCCAAACCGTGCCAGCGTACACTCTCCCTTCCGACCGCCATCTTGGACATAGACTAAAATAGACACTTCACACTACACACAAAATCATCCCCCCACAATAATTACCACTGTGGGGGGAGGCACAATGTCCAGTCCCCAACCCCAGTCCCCAAAGTCAGGCCTATTGAGGCCTCCACAGTTGCCTCTACGGAGGCCCGATGTTCCTGGCCGTCCTCGCCGGGTGCAGTTGCCCCAGCGTCGGGAGAGTCCTCGCAGCGGCTGGGACAGCTGGAACGGACGATTTCCTACCGGAGTCCGTGGCACCTAAAGCCGACAAGGCCGCGCCGATTTGGAGCTCCGAGGCTCCCGATGTTAGAGTCGGCGCCGCCGCCCGCGGCTGGCCGCTCCGCAGTCCCGCAGCCCGGAGGTGTTGAGCTCGGCGGTCACAGCTCATCGGAGCTCCAGCGCGTCGATCCAGCGCGGCGACACAGGCAAGGCATCGCCCGCTCCGTTCCGCGATAGCGCTCCAGCGCTGTGCCGCCACCGAAGCTGAAGGTGCTGGGCGGTCCCCGCCAGGAAACGCAGCTCCAGGCCCGCTGGTAGGCCACGAGGACGGGTCGACGGGGCAGCCCGGAGAAAAGGCTGCCTCACCGACCAGGTAGGGACCTAGAAAATAGTTTCCCCCTTACCCCCCCACATGAAAAGTCAAAGTTCCCCAACAGACATAGACCAAGAGAACTAAAAAACTAAGAAAAAAAGTGAATTTAACGGACGGCTGCTGGTTAGCAGCCGTTCCCCAAGATAGCTCCTCCTCCTCGATGGATTCTTGATTAGGATGGGTGCCAAAGGTCATGAAGCAAAGGCAGGAGAATGGGGTTGAGAAGGAGAGATAGATCTGCCATGATTAAATAGACGATGGGCCGAATGGGTAAATTCTGCTCCTATCACTTATGAACTTATGAACATGAGCTTTTTAAACCTGGATATTAACTCTCTTGATGAAAGGCCACAAATATAAAATACTAACTGCTGCCTGTTGTCTTTTTTTTAAATATAATTTTATTTTATTAGAAGTGAGTACAGTAATATGGCACCAAGGTGCCTAATATATATTGACATGTTACATTTTATGTACAGCTTCTTATTTTTTTTTTTTTAATAATGAAAGAGAAAAAGAGAGAATAGATAATAAAAGATAGAAAAACGTGTGATATATGGTGTGTTAAAAGGAAAAAAGGGGGGAAAGAGGAAAAGTAAAGAATAGAAAAGAAGAGAGAAAGAGAAAGAGTAAAGAGTAAGAAATTAAGGAGATCATTATTTATATTCTTGACCATCCTTCACCCAGTCCTGAAACAGTTAGTTTCTACGATTTTGTTGCACCATATGCTTCGAAAAAGTCGATAAATGGAGACCAACTCGTTAAGAATTGGTCTGATTTATCTATTAGGAGGAATCGCATTTCCTCAAGATGTGCGGTGTCCAACATGTTTGAAATCCACATTTTAAGCGTTGGTATGGGTGTATTTTTCCAAAATTTAAGTTTTTTTGCCGTTATTAACCCATAATTTAAAAATTAATTTTGAAATGTGTTCAATTTGTTCCCGTCTTCCGTTACTCCAAATATAATCATTTCAGTATTAGGTTCCATTTTTATCTTGAATAATTTTGTAAATATTTCAAAAATATCACTCCAGAATTTATAAAGTTTTATGCAGGAAACAAAATAGTGTGTTATAGTTGCATTTTGGGATAGACATTTATCACAAATGGGGGAAGTATTTGGATAGAATTTATTCAGTCTAGTTTTTGAATAATATAATCTATGTAAAATTTTAAATTGAATTAAATTATGTCTTACATTAATCGAACATTTGTATATATATATCAAATACTTTTCCCATGTTTCCTTCGTGATTTTTATCATTAATTCTCGTTCCCAATCTTCTCTAAGTGCCTCTGTCGATGGTAGTTCTATATTTAAAATACTTTTATATAAGTATGATATTAATTTCTGTGAGTCAGCCTTAATATTCATTGCTTCTTCCAGTGGGTCTAAAGTTATATTTTGATATCTTTGTATGTATTTCTTCATGAAATCGCAGATCTGAAGATATTTAAATGTTGGTTATTTTTTAGTTTAAATTTTAATTGTAATTGTTGGAATGATAACAAATTTCCCATTTCATACATATCACCGATCCTTTTAATTCCCATTCTTTCCCATTGATTATATGTTTTATCAATAAGAGATGGTTTAAATGAAGGATTATTCACTATTGGCATTAACAATGATAGGTTTCTTAATTTTAAAGATAATTTTATTTGTTTCCAAATTCTTATTGTATTATGTATAATTGGGTTATTCTTATATATTGTGTTGTTCAGTTTTATCGGGGAGAAGAGGATCGCTCCTATGTTACAAGGAGAACAATCCTCTTTCTCCATTCTTATCCATTCTGAGCTGCCTGTTGTCTGTGTCAGGCATTTTCTGTTTCCAATTTAACAAAAGATATAAGAAAGTGGTTACACATATACTGAGAGACTTATTTTAGACTTTAGACTTCAGAATATACAGTGCGGACACAGGCCCTTCAGCTTACCGAGTCTGCGCCAACCAGCGATCACCCCATACACTAGCACTAGGGACAATTTTACTGAAACCAATTAACCTAAAAACATGTACGTCTTTGGAGTGTGGGAGAAAACCAGAGCACCCGGAGAAAACCCATGTGGTCAGAGAGATAAAGTACAAGCTCTGAACACAGGTCTCTGGCACTGTAAGGCAGCATTTCTCCCACTCCACCACCGTGGCACCCCGTTTAACAAAATAATAGATTTGATACAAATGTAAAATAGATTTAATACGTTAATGCAATATTTCTTATCAAAGGTCAACATCAGCAGCTAAATTTGTTGAGAATTTCTAGTCCTGTACTTTTGATATTTTTTCAGTGTTTATCATGAACATCAAAATATGAAACCTATAAAGCTGACAATTATTTATCTCAGTTCCTGAAAATGCAGGAGTTGTTTGCGCAAAAAAACGATATCTGTGCTGGCTTAACCATTATCACACAGCACAAAATCCAATCTTGTCTTAACAAAGATCAATGAAGGGCATTCTCACAACTTTCCATTTGATAGATTCAAATTTCTGAAATATCCCCAATAGTAAAAAGTAAAGACATATAATATTCAAAACAAAGTTGAAATGATCACCACATTTCACAAACCAATCAACATGAAAAACACTTCCAAATCGGTCATTCCTTATCATTACAGAGGATTTTGCAATACAGGACAGGATAAAGAACCTGAAGAACATTGCTATGTGCTAACACAAGAATACAAGACAAAAGAGCAATTTGCCATTGGACACACTCTGCTATTCATTAAAAACAGGACCAATCTTTTACCTCAACGCATTTTACAGTATTATTGATGATTCCTTAATGTCCAGAAATCTATTCTCCGTGATTTGAATGAACTCAATGATTGTATCCAACGATTATAGTCATAGAGTGAAACAGCGTCGAAACAGGACCTTCGGCCTCACTTGCCCACACTGGCCAACATGTCCCAGCTATACTAGTCCCACCTGCCCGTGTTTGGCCCATATCCCTCCAAACCTGTCCTATCCAGGTAGGGTGTCCAGGGTGGATGATTCTAAAGGTTCATCCAACTGCAAGAACTGTGCGGAAATTTCATCTCATCTTTGCCCTCAATGGCATAGCTCTTTTCTCAAACTAGTCCTATCCAGGGGAAACATCCTTGTCAGAAAAGCCTGGCAAACCCCGTTTACGTTTCAGAGACTTTGATCGTTCTTCTAAACTCTTCCAAAATCTACAGTCCAGCTCTACTCAATCTTTCCTCACATAACAAATCCACATCCCTGGGACCATGATATACACTGTGTTTCATCAGTGGCAAGTACATGTTTATTTAGGTGCCGAGCCCAAATCACCAGGTCTGATAATCATACAATAAACCACGTCTGCGCATTGCTAGTTCTGAATTCATAAAGATAAGCAACAGTTATACAATTTTGTGTAGGAAGGAACTGCGGATACTGATCTAAACCGAAGATAGACACAAAAAGCTGGAGTAACTCAGCAGGTCAGACAGCATCTCTGGAGAAAAGGAATAGGTGACGTTTTGGGTCGAGACCCTTCCTCAGACGTTCATGACAACAGCATGTCCAAGTCGGTTACTGCCAATGGAATACATCCAAATTACTGTGGGAAATATAACAGCCAAAAGCAAACAATGATGATGATTGTGATATAAATATTGATTAGTAATATCCAGCTCAGTTTCTGAGTGCATTAGGAAAGACAGAGAATGTGCATCAAGGACTGCTGATCTGTACAGGGAAATCTGCAATGGTACAACATTCATAAAAGACATAGGAAAGGGCGGCAAGGTGGCGCAGCGGTAGAGTTGCTGCCTTACCCGGGCTCGATCCCGACTACGGGTGCTGTCTGTATGGTGTTTGCACGTTCTCCCCGATCTCTCCAAGATCTTCGGTTTCCTCCTATGTTCCTCCAAAGATGTACAGGTTTGTAGGTTAATTGGCTTGGTAAATGTAAAAATTGTCCCTTGTTTGTGTAGGATAGTGTTAATGTGCAGGGATCGCTGGTCGGCGTGGACCTGGTGGGCCAAAGGGGTCTGTTTTCATGCTGTATCTCTAAACTAAACTAAACTACAGCCTAAAAGACAGAAAAGTACAGGCCCTTCAGCTCATAAGATCTGTGCCAAACATGGAGCCAACTTAAACCAATCTCCTTTGCCGGCATATGATCCCTATCCCTCCACTCCCTGCTTATCCATGTACTTATCTAAAAGCCTCTTAAATGCCACTGTCACGTCTGCATCCACCACCATCCATGATTCTCCGTGGAAAAAAACTGCCCTGCACATCTCCTTTAAACTTTGCCTCTCTCACCTTAAAGCTCTGCCCTTTAGTCTTTGACAATTCCACCCTGGGAAAAAGGTTTTTCGATCTACCCTATCTACGTCTCTCAATATTTTATGCACTTCTATTGGGTCTCCCTTCAGCTCTCCGATGCTCAAGAGAAAACAATCCTAACAATCCCTCACTAGAATGTTAGCTCAGATTTCAAATTCAAGTAATTGCTGTGGGTCTTGGATATGTAACCTTCAGACTCCGAGGCTGTCAAACCTCTCTCCCCTGTATATTCCTACATCTATGTAGTATTCTGCAAGTGATAAAGACAAGTGACATGATTACACCTTTCTTGCATTGATTTAAACTTCAATCCCACTTCTCACCTTGTTCCGACCGTAGAGCGGCTTTTCATCATACAAGGCACAAAGCAAGGATCCACAAATGATGAAGTCATAACCATATTCTACCCATCTCTGGCGCATCACATACAGATAGCAACATGTTTGTTCAAATGTACACAATCACTGGATTATATTCCGTTTCTAAGACTACAAATGGCAAAATATTAATCTGCTGCACTGAAGGCAGACTCTTACACTAAAGTTAGCATTAGCAATGGTAAGTGGACAATCCACACAGTTAACTTTAATCAATGTGTTCCAGATATAATCCCATTTACAAGCTCCTTCATGGAAACTCGATTTCTGCGCCTCTCCAGAATTAGTATGCAAGGATGGTACAAATTAAAGAGATCCCTCTGCAATTCATCTATTCAAAAAGCACCTGTCAGTAATGTTGCCCATTATCCAATGAGCACAATGTGGATCTTCTGTAATACTTGGTGCTAATGATTTTAAAGAGCAGCATGATAACTTCCCATTTTGTTAAAAGGCAAATTTATGAACAGCCATTTTACAGATTACTGTTATCTGAATGTCTGCTAATTTCCAATAGAATATAACAAACACTTTCTCGAAAGCAATTACAATTCTGTGGTGCAGCCTGGTGGCTTCATGTGCAGTGAGTACATTAGTTTCCTCCGCTAATAGTGGCTTACAGTCACAGTAATGGGATCCATAAGTCTGTAGTTACTGGATAAAAATAATGGGCTCATTTTTATTTGTCTTTTCATTAAGCCATTCCAAATGTGTTTTTTTTACCCTTTATGCCCCACTGTCATAAAATGACTCCTGAGGGAAATATATATTTACTTCTAACTATTCCTAACCATGTGCTTAAAGGGTCTCCAGGGAGGTGACTGAATGGTGAGGAAGAAAAACTGCAGAAGGGTCACCAAGAATCAATGCAGTTTCAGGTGGATTTTATTATAAAGTACCCCAATATATAGTGCTGAATAATTTTTTACCAAATTGTCTTCAGTGCTGCCTTTTTTTTAAATCATACCTATTAGGTAGGATAAGGTTTTGTTGATTTGACGCATCAAATAAAAATACCAATTTATACTATACGGTTTCAAATACCATTTTAGATTTATAGAGGCATACCACACAAAACAGGCCCTTCGGCACAACTTGTCCATGCCGACCAGATGCCCCATGCTTAGATGCCACGATCAGATGCTTAGATGCCCAACTAAGCTTGACATTAGACTGTGTTTGGCCCATATCGCTCAAAGCATTTCCTATCCACGTACTATATCTGTTCAAGTGTCTTTTAAATGCTGTTGTAGTCCCTGTAGTCATACGGAAGACAATGAACAAACCTGACTTTGGAATACCGTGGAGAACAGGAAGACGCCTCACAGACCTAGATTTTGCCGATGCCATTACACTACTAGCATAGTGGAGACACATCCTTCAAGAGATGACAACCGCTCTGGAGGAGAATGCATCAAAGGTTGGATTAAAGATCATCTGCCAGAAGACAAAGACCATGCAGAACATTGGAGAAGAGCAGCTAATAGACCAACTGATAATCAATGGGGAACCTGTGGAAAATGCCACAAGATTTACCTATCTTGGCAGCATGTTCACAGTAGATGGAAATGTAGAGGTCGACATCAATTCCCGAATTGGTAAAGCTGCATCAGTCTTCAGACGAATGCAGCCAATATGGTCTAGCGGCGGGATATCCAAGATGCTAAAAGTCAAGCTCTTCCAGTCCGTAGTCCTCCCTACAGCCCTCTATGCCAGTGAGACATGGAAAATCAATGTGAAGATGAAAAAAAATTGGATGCATTCTAACAACGCTGCTTGAGGAGGATCCTGAAGACTAGCTAGAGAGACCACATCACAAATGAGGAGATCTACCGGGAAACTGCAACAAAGCCTCTCAGCCAGGACATAGAGGGACGCAGGATGAAATTTGCAGGACATGTACTCAGAATGTCACCAGAATGTGCACCTAAGATAGCAATGACATGGCAACCTGATGGAAGAAGGAAAAAAGGCCGGCCAAAACTCACATGGAGGCGAACATTCCAGAAGGATTTGGAAACCCGTGACGTAAACCTAACGAGGGTGGAAGACGTTGCACATAATTGAACAGAATGGCGATAGCTTGCTGCCCAATGCACTCAACAGTGTGGGAGGAACTAAGTCTAAGTAAAATAAGTCCCTGCACACTACCTCCTGTAGCAGCTCGTTCCATACACCCACCACCCTCTGACTGACAAAGTTGCCCCATAGTGGCAGCGCAGTGGCACAGCTGGTAGAGAGGCTACCTCACATACCAGAGACACAGGTTGAATCATGATCGCTGCTGCTGTTTGTGTGGAGTTTGGATCATTTGTACGTAGGTTTCCTCCCGTCCTCCAGTTCCCTCTCACATCCAAAAAATGTACGGTTTTGTGGGTTTATTGGCCAACATAAAATATGAAAAAGTCTGAAGAAGGGACTCAACCCAAAACGTCACCCATTCCTTCTCTCCAGAGATGCTGCCTCACCCGCTGAGCTACTCCAGCATTTTGTGTCTATCTTTGGTTTAAACCAGCATCTGCAGTTCATTCCGACATAGATACATAGATACATAGAAAATAGGTGCAGGAGTAGGCCATTCGGCCCTTCGAGCCTGCACCGCCATTCAATATGATCATGGCTGATCATCCAACTCAGTATCCCATACCTGCCTTCTCTCCATACCCCCTGATCCCCTTAGCCACAAGGGCCACATCTAACTCCCTCTTAAATATAGCCAATGAACTGGCCTCAACTACCCTCTGCGGCAGAGAGTTCCAGAGATTCACCATAGAATATAGAAGATGTACGGAGTAGAAAAGAAAGTTGATTTGAGCCACAGAATCAGCCCCAATGTTGCTGAATGGTGCAGAAGACTTCGGGAGCTAAAAAAAACCCATTAATACATCTATTTCTTAGATTCTTCTTCTTAATGATATGACATTCCACCAATATGAAGGAAGGAAGCCAGAGATGCTGTCTGACCTGCTGAGTTACTCCAGCTTCTTGTGTCTACCTTTGACATTCCACCAATGTTGGTTTCCCTCAGAGGCAGTATGTAGGTCCCAGTATACATGTGAGTGGCAGAGTCTAAGGTGAGTTAATGAGAATAAGAAACGTGGATTAATGTTCCATGAGGCTCTATAAGGCGCTGGTCAGGCACTGATCAATTTTGGGCCCAATATCTGAGGAAGGATATGCCGGCTCTGCAGAGGGTTTACAAGAATGATCCCAGGAATGAGTGGATTAACATATGATGAGCGTTTGACGGCACTGGGCTTGGATTCGCTGGAGTTTAGAAGAATGAGGGGGGTCCTCATTGAAAAGTACAGAATAATGAAAGGCCTGGATAGAGTGGATGTGGAGCGGATGTTTCCACTAGTGGGAGAGTCCAAGACTAGAGGTCATAGCCTTAGAATTAAAAGACATTCTTTTGGGAAAGAGACAAGGTCGGAATTTCTTTTAGGAAAGAGACAAGGTCAGAGGGTGGTAGAATTCTTTGCCACAGAAGGCTGTGGTGGCCAAGTCAGTGGATATATTTAAGGTAGAGATAGATAGATTCCTGATTAGTACAGGTGTCAGAGGATATGGATAGAAGGGATGAGAATGGGGTTAGGAAGGAGAGATAGATCAGCCTTGATTGAATGGCAGAGAAAGCTTAATGGGCCAAATGGCCTACTTCTGCACCAATGGCTAGTTGATGATTGGCTGGGACTTAATGGGCTGAAGGGCCTGTTACAGTGCTTTATCACTCTATAAGGTATGGTCCACTGTACAATGCCCTCCCCTTCTTTCACTTAATTGATCCCGCTCTCCATCTTGTTGGGTGAAGATGCATCTCAAACCACCTTCCAGACCATCATGCAAACTAACCTCCCTTCCGTTGACTCAATGTACACTTCATACTGCCTGGGCAAGGCCACTAGCATAATCAAGGACCAGACTCATCCCGGTCAGTCCCTTTTCTCCCCCTTCTCCCATCAGGCAAGAGATACAGAGGTTTGAAAACAGACACCTCCAGATTCAGAGGCAGTATCTTCCCAGCTGTTATCAGGCAACTGAACCGTCCTCTCACCAGCTAGAGTGCAGTCTTGACCTCCCATCTACCTCATTGGAGACCTTCGAACCATCTTTAATCAGACTTTATCTTGCACTAAATGTTGAACGCTTTATCCTTTATCTGTACACTGTGGACGGCTTGATTGTAAAAATGTATAGTCCTTTCTTGAGCTGGATAGCATGCAACAAAAGTTTTTCACTGTATCTCAGTACATGTAAGTAAAGTCTGAACAAGGGTCTCAACAAGAAACGTCTTCCATTCCTTCTCTCCAAAGATGCTGCCTGTCCCACAGAGTTACACCAGCATTTGGTGCCTATCTTCAATAATAAAACTAAACTGAACTAAACTGAACTAAACTAAACTAAAATTTACTGGAAAACAAAGGGGGAATACAGGAAGTCAAAACCTGTTTGAAGAAATCAGAAAGTAGAAGCAGAAAAATAATTATAAAGCTCTCAGGAACCAAAGAATAAATGAAAAGCCCTCAAGCCCTCAGAAACCAGCAGTCCTAAAATGATTAACCAGCAACTAGCCTGTATGGAGCAGAGGATTCCTTTAATGACCTCAGCTGCAGCCTACTTTTTGTAAAACCAACACAAAATGATGAGTCAGCAGCTGAAGCAGGCCGATTACACCAAGGAGTTTTTGTTGAATGGTTTGAGAATTGTAATTTGAGTCCTTCCAACACTCACTTGTTTACACTCCATTTGAACAGAAGATCTAGATTCCATCAGGTGGGCAAGGTTTGCAGTGTGGAATCAGCACCAGATATCGGGATCCTACTCGCTGGAGTTTAGAAGGTTGAGCGGGGACCGCATTGAAACTTACAGAATAATGAAATGGAAGTGGAAAAGATGTTTCCACTGGTGGGGGAGTCTAGGACCAGAGGTCATAGCCTCAGAATTAAAGGGCGCTCTTTTAAAAAGGAGGTGAAGAGGAACTCTAGTCAGAGGGTAAATAATCTGTGGAACTCATTGCCACAGTGGGCTGTGGAGGCCAAATCAGTGGATATTTTTAAGGCAGAGATGGACAGGTTCTTGTTTAGAACAGGTGTCAAGGGTTATGGGGAGAAGGCAGGAAAATGGGATTAGGTAGCAGAGATCAGCCGTGATTGAATGGCGGAGTGGACTCGCTGGGCCGAATGGCCTAATTCTACTTCTATAACTTGTGAACTTGTGACTAACATCGAACGTAGAGCAATACAGTGCAGCAACAGGACCGTCAGTCCATGACATCCATGCTGAACATGTTGTCATGTTAAACTAATCTCCTCTGCCTGCACAGGATCCTTCTTCCCCCCCAACTCCCCCATTCCCTGCAAATCCAAGTGTCTTTCCCAATGCCTCTTAAATGTCACTATCATGTCTGCCTCCATCAGTACCCCTGACAGCATGTTTCAGACTCCCACTCACCAGGTAACGTGTCAAATAAAAAGCAGTTTGATATCAATGGCAGAAATTAATTGGAATTTGGGATATTATGAGTTAATAAATGAAAGTGGCCTAGAAATTCATTATTTTCTAAATAATGTTCAAGCTTTTGCAGTGTGAATAACCTTCACCTTTTCACATATAGATGCAGATGGATCATTATATCCAGACTTAGTTTATTATTTAGTGGAGTGGTTATTGAGAACCTAAATTAAGTTATGTTAGAAAGCAGGCTTGATAAATGCAGATCAGCCTGACCCAGTGTAGATTGCAAATACGATTTGATCTCTTCTTTTTCAACATCGTGATTGCAGCATCAGCAGATGCCAACTCCTCTTGTTTATTAGCATGGATCAACAGGGTGGGATTTACACAGTGTTACCTGCCTTCTGAAGCTGGCTGATGCTAATTGGTGAAGCTAACCGTAACCCACCTCAAGGAGTCCCACACCTGGTTGCCCGTAACATCTACTGGAAATCATTCCATGGGCTTGGGAAGCATTCTAGAGATGATTGTGATAATTCGCATTCAATTATATTTTTTATAAGACAGCTTCTTGGGTAGGAAAGAACTGCAGTTGCTGGTTTAAACTGAAGATAGACACAAAGGAATGGGTGACGTTTCTGGTCGAGTCTTTTTTTCAGATTCTTGATTAGTACGGGTGTCAGGGGCGACGGGGAGAAGGCAGGAGAATGGGGTCAGGAGGGGGAGATCGATCAGCCATGATTGAATGGCAGAGTATACCTGATGGGCTGAATGGCCCAATTCTGCTCCTGTACCTTATGACCTTATGACCTTATATCAATGGATGAGGTGGAGAGGAGTAGCGAGCATCTCTGCACACAGGAAGCCAGCTAAATCCACCCACTGAACATCGACATCAAAACTGTAACGTCACAGGAACTGGCCCTTTGGCTCACAATGTTTGTGTTGAACATGACGCTAAGTTAAACAGATCTCATCTGCCTCGACATGATCCATATCCCTCTAATACCTACACTTCCATGTGCGTATCTAAACGCCTCTTGAATACCGCTATCGTATCAGCCCCCCACCACCACCCGTGGCAAGCGTTCTAGGCACTCACCACCCTCTGTGTTAAAAAAGAACTTGCCCCGTACATCTCCATTAAACATCCCCCTCTCACCTTATAGTCACGCCCTCTAGTGTTGGACATTTCCTCCCAGGGGCAAAGGTCGTGAGTGTCTACCCCAGCTATCTATGCCTTTCATAGTGGCACAGTGGAGCCTCACAGTCAGAGACCCGGGTTCGATCCTGACTACAAGTGTTAACTGTACAGAGTTTGTACTTTCTCCCTGTGACTGCGTGGGTTTTCTCCTGGTGCTCCAGTTTCCTCCACATTCCAAAGGTGTGCAGGTTTAAAGGGTCAATGGCTTCTTTAAATTGTCCCTGAGGTGTAGAATCGAACTAGTGTATGGATAATTGCTGGTCGACGCCAACTCAGTGGACCGAAGGGCCTGTTTCCATGTTGTATCTCGACCTAAACTAAATTTAGGGTAGCAATAGGAAGAGGAAGGCCACACATAAACAATACTCCTGGAACATAGATGTAGATTGGGGCGGTACGATGGCGCAGCGGTAGAGTTGCTGCCTAGCAAGGTCAGGGACCCGATCCTGACTGCGGGTGCTTGTCTGTACGGAGTTTGTGCATTCTCCCCGTGACCTGCGTGGGTTTTCTCCGGGTGCTCCGCTTTCCTCCCACACTCCAAGTACGTACAGGTTTGTAGGTTGATTGGCTTGGTCTCAGTGTAAATTGCCCCTAGTGTGTGTAAGATAGTGTTAGTGAGTGGGAATCACTGGTCGGGGCGGACTCTGTGGGCTGAAGGGCCTGTTTCCGCACTGTTCTCTAAACTCTAAACTCTAGAGTTAAAAGTAAGTTTAATAATCACAACGGAAAGGTAGCTATGAATTCGAAGAACAAAGCTGGAAGCCACAGTAGGACCGAGCAGACGTAAGATGCATATTTTCCAGCGCTGTTCTGGATATCCTAGTCAATATCCTCCATACCCATGGGCACAATGAATTATCCATGTCTAGAATGAAATACAAGTTATCATGTATTGTCTTTCTGCTGACTGGTTAGCACACAGCAAAAGCTTTTCATTGTACCTCGGGTACACCTGACAATCAACTAAACTATGGGATGAATGCACCCATAGAGTAAATCTACAAGAAGGATGCTGTTAGTGATCTTGTCTGTGGAGTCAAGGTCAGTGAAGCTATTAGTAAATCTCATCCCTCAACAACTGCAACATGCTGCTCCATGCAACGCATCCTAATCACCTACCTCACAAACATATCTATCAATCAGGACTTCCCAATTACTCAGACATGCCACCAAAGCTGACACAATACCAATACTTCAAAACTAATGCCCACTTCTAGGGTAGTGCTGTGGCGCAGTGGTAGAGTTGCTGCCTTACAGCTCTTGCAGCGCCTCAGACCCGGGTTCCTGACTGCGGGTGCTGTCTGTACGGAGTTTGCACGTTCTCCCCGTGACTGCGTGGGTTTTCTCCAAGATCTATCGTTTCCTCCCACACTCCAAAGATGTACAGGTCTGTAGGTTAATTGGCTTGTTTAATGTGTAAATTGTCCCTTGTGTGTGTAGGATTGCTGGTCGGTGCGGACCCGGTGGGCCAAAGGGCCTGTTTCCCCGCTGTATCTCTAAACTAAACTAAACTTCTCAGCTGACGCAAACTCCCAGCGAGCCATCTGTGCCAGGTCCAGCGGACGGACACGTTGCGACACAATCATTCGCACAATGGTTGCTCTACTGCATGAAAGAACAATCACCCAATCCGTGACAATCAGCCTGTGAGGTTGCTTTCATTGTCTCTGTGGATCGGGGGAAAGGCGTGGTGGTCATTTCTAGAGTAACCACCACATGGTCTTCTATCAGCAGTCACAGAGATCTCTGAAGACCATGAGCAATTAACATACCGCAACCACTCAGGGCTGCACAGTGGCGCAGCGGTAGAGTTGCTGCACCAGAGACCAGGGTTCGATCCCGACCACAGGTGCTGTCTGTACGGAGTTTGTACGTTCTCCCCGTGACTCCGTGGATTTTCTCCGGGTGCTCAGGTTTCCTCCCACACTCAAAAGAGTTGCAGGTTTGTAGGTTTATTGGCTTTGATAAAATTGTAAGTTGTCACGAGTGTGCAGAATAATAGTGGTGATCGCTGATCGGCGCAAACTCGGAGGGTCGAAGGGCCTGTTTCCGTGCTGTATCTCTAAAGTCCAAAGTTGAAAGACTCCAAGATTCAGATGTGTGAGGGTGCAGGTAGCCATCCCATATTATCAGCCCACATTGTCCCCTCTTCCTTCCATATGCACAAGAACCAGAACTTGGCCAGAACCCAGTTAACACAGCAAGAAGATGTTGATGAGGACCACTCCCTCACTCCTCCTAGCACCCAGAGTAGCCTGAGCTCTGAAGCAATTCCCCCATCTAAGCACACTGGTACACTGCTTTAGATATGGAGATAATGTTTCCACAAGTCGGAGAGTCTTTGACCAGAGGCCATAGACTTAGAATTAAAGAATGTGCCTCTAGAAAGGAGATAAGGAGGAATTTATTTAGTCAGAGGGTGTTGAATCTGTAGAATTCATTGCCATGGTCCGGCTGTGGAGTCCAAGTCAGTGGATATATTTATGACAGAAATAGATAGATTCTTGATTTGTACGGGTGTCAGAGGTTATGGGAAGGAGGCAAGAGAATGGGGTCAGGAGGGAGAGATAGATCAGCCATGATTAAATGGCGGAGTGGACTTGATGGGCCAAATGTCCTAATTCTGCTCCTATAACTTATGGACTTACGAGAATGTTTCTTCTGTGATAAAAAATGCTATGACCATCAAGGGGATATGAAGAACAATACAGACCAGAGCTCTGGATTGCAGACGAACACCATAGAGACACCCACATTGTACCAACTCCCCGAGCCTGCATTGTCTACTGCTCAAGTAAATGGAAATGAGCGACCCCTGATACCAGCTGAAGCCCTCCTTGTTACAGTGAAGAACTTTAAGTTGGCAGAAGATAGACACAAAATGCCGAAGTAACTCAGCAGGGACAGGCAGCATCTCTGGAGAGAAGGAATGGGTGACGTTTCGGGTCGAGATCCTTCTTCAGACTAATGTCAGGGGAGAGGGAGGTACATAGATAAGGAAGTGTATAGACGAGGAAGTGTGAGGTGTGAAAACAGGACAAAGGGAATGAGATCAAGGAAAATGTAGAATAGATCATTGTCAGTTGGGAGAGGATAACAACAAAGCAAACAGATTAAGTGTAGTCAGAGACAGTAAGACTGGTTGGAGAACTGAGAATGGGGAGGAATGGAGTGAGAGGGAAAGCAAGTAACTTGAAGTGACCCTTTAAGTTATTTGAACTTACTTGAATTTACCAAGTTGTCAGAGGTTGTCACTGCTATTGGCTTGAAAATTGGGCCTACTTTCCCTGGATTAGGACAATTTTCCCAAGCATGAAAGAGACTGAGGGGTGATCTTATAGAGGTATATAAAATCACGAGAGACATACATATGTGAAGAAAGTCACAGTCGTGTGCCCAAGGATGGGGAATGTAAAACTTGAGAGCATAGGTTTAAGATGAGAGGGAAAATATTTAAGGGGATCTTAACTGGCTAGTTTGGGGCCAGTTTCTGCCGCGTAACTCTAAAGTCTTATAAAGCAAAGTAAAGTCCGATGCAAATCGTTGAGAAACATTAAATGCAGATAGCTCAACATTCTGAAGTATAGGAGGTGCATAATCTTCAGCAGTGGGGGCTAAGAGATGGTTACTGAGTGAAATATTAGACATATAAAAAAATCATTTGAAACGTGCCATAAAAGTGATTCATATGAAACATCAACATGTAATGTAGTATTCTACTCAGTCAGAGATTCATAAATAAAAGATAAATAGATATGAATGATTTTCAGTTTAAGAGGAAAAAATTCCCAATCTGACAGCTATTATGTTCATCTAATATACGGCAATGAATACTGGGGCTTTCAACTGCTAAGCAGAAAGTCCATATCTCCTTTGAAGCATAGTTTTACTTGGTGTTCTCGAGGGAAAGATTTTGCCAAATGCAGTGACAGACCAGATAGTGCTGTACAATTGGAATCCTGGCAGTGTTTGCAAATTTGTTGTAAAATTGTGTTTAATCCACTACTGTCTATGTAAAATGCAAAGAACAAGGTGCTTCAAGGTGAAGAGGCAAATTATAACTCAGCCAGCTTGAAAGCACAAATGGCAGTTTTCAATGACCTGGTCAGTTCAGTGTTCAGAAGTTTTACTGTATGCACTGTGAGGACATGTAGTCTAAATAGCTGTGGGAGTCAGTGGGTTTATAATAGATGTCAGTTTTCAATGACCTGGTCAGTTCAGTTTTCAGAGGTTTTATACATGGTGTAACGTTTGGAGGATGCACAGGGCAAGTGTATTGCAGAGAGTGTCATGTGTCAGAAGACACTGGCTGGTGGTGGAAGCAGATATGACCAGAGGCTTTTAGATAGGTACATGGATACACAGGGAATGGAGGTATATGGATCACATTCAGGTTGAGGAGATTAAATTGGGCCTCATGTCGATGACAGACATTGTGGATCAGAGGGCCTGATCCTGTGCTGTCCTGTTTTTATCTGAGATAGACACGGTGGCACATTGGTAGAGTTGCTGTCTTACAGCGCTTGCAGCGCCGGAGACCCGGGTTCGATCCTGTCCACGGGTGCTGTCTGTATGGGGTTTGTACGTTCTCCCTGTGACCGCGTTGGTTTTCTCCGGGATCTTCGGTTTCCTCCCACACTCCAAAGATGTAAAGGTTTGTAGGTTAATTGGCTTGGTGTATGTATAAAATTGTCACTAGTGTGTGTAGGATAGTGTTAATGTGCCGAAGGGCCTGTATCGGCACTGTATCTCTAAATTGTATCTCTCAACTAAACTAAACTAAAAGAGACACAAAGTGCTGGAGTAACTCAGCGGGTCAGGCAGCATCTCTGGAGAAAAGGGATGGGTGACGTTTTGGATCAGGAGCCTTCTTCAGTCAGAAAGTAGAAGAGAGGGAACTGGAGGTAAGAAAAGGCCAGAAGAAAGTGTGGCTGGCAACAGATGACCAAGGAAGGGTGGAGCCTATATTGGCCCATTGTTGGCTGGGGTAGAGGTGATAACAAAGAGATACAAGGATGCAACAGTGGAACTAGTAGGACAACTAGGGTGTGGGAGGATCTTGGACTCCCCTGGACAGCCCTCTACTCTCTCTAGACCTTTTCATCTCTTACTGCTGGCGGGATATCAACCATCCTAACTTTTCGACTCCCCTTGCCTACTCTACCCTCACCCCCTCCGAATTAAGCTTGGAATAAACAAAGTCCTGTTATTTGTTCTATATTCTATGTGCACAATGGAGGTGCCAATCATAACATAGCCCCAATCACCCTGCAATCCACGCTGGCAGATATGAACTCCTTGGCCAGATGCAACTAGAAAGGATTGGAATTGTGAACTAATTGACGTTAAAATGTTTGGTTACCTTGTGTGAACATTAGAATAATAAAAGTCCTTCATGGTACTAACTCAAATGTACACACATGCATCCAATCATGAAATGTCAACTTGCCTTGCATCCTCAACAACTTCCAAGATGGTGCCCAACTCAGGCAAGTATTCACGTGCTAGCCACAGAAACAGATCTTCAAACTCATATTCCAATCACTCCACACTCTTAAATCTCTTTCCCACGGCAAAATGTCTTCACTCAACGTTATTCCCTTATCATGTATCTGTGCACTGTAAATATCTCAATTGTAATCATGCATTGTCTTTCTGCTGACTGGTTCCCACGCAACAAAAGCTTTGCACTGTACCTGTGACAGTAAACAAATCTAAAAATTCCACTCCAGTGTATGCGTTGTGCATGCTGCTAGCTTCAATCTAAACAGTGGGTGAGGGGGTAGATGGACCATTGGTTCAACAGAGGAAGGTTTCTGCCTTCAAGCAGCGAGTTCGAGGCCCTTGGATGGATACTATTTCCTCAACACTCTTCAAATCCTTCACAAGTCTAAACTTGTTGCAGTTTGTTTAATGTTACTTATCATGTAGTTAGATGTCATGCATTTTCTTCTGCCATCAGTCCATTTGGCTAACGGTAGCTCTCAGAGTTATCCCGTCTCTTCTATTTCTCCATTACGTCCCTGTTATCATTTCACGTGTACACATTAACACTTCCCTACAGCTTTCAAGAAAGCAGCTCTCATTGCAATGAAGCAGTCTTTTACCCCATCCAGAAATCTGGAATTATACCTTCTTTCATGCTCATTTTTCTCAGAATCAAAAATACTTTACTTTATCTTATGGCAGACAAAAATGCTGGAGTAACTCAGCGGGTGAGGCAGCATCTATGGAGTGAAGGAAATAGGCAACGATTCGGGTCGAGACCCTTCTTCAGACCCTTTATCCTATCTTACTTTATCTTATTGTTACATGTACCTGGAGTGATATAGAGTGATACAGCTGTTTCCATGCTGTATCACTCTATATTAGTGCAGCAACATTCACACTGATGAAGAACTTTGTTTTGCATGAAACCTGGTAACATTATACAGCTGACCTCACCTAGGCAGTACCCAACAGTCGCTATGTTTCTGGCACTGGCAGTGTTGCAAAAAGTTAAATGAACAGTCTTATTTTATGCTTGAAGCCTGCCCATCGCACGTGGCTGCAGGACGCCCTCCCACTGGGTTCCCCCCCATTTATTCTCGACGCACCTCCCCCTGCCTCACATTGGGCTCCCCTTTCGAACTCAGCGCCCTCCCCCCCGCACCCCCAGGCCTTCTTCGTTCTTGGCCGTCGCCTGCCGGGTGGCTCTCAGTGGCCCTCCTTGTACTTGACGGCGCGGGTTCCTATGCTTTTGGCAGTGCAAGCCTCCCTCGGTCCCAGCGGTCCGCCAATGCACTCGGCAGCGCGGGTCCTTCCTCACTCTCGGCAGCACCATGTCCCTCCTCACTCTTGGTGTCTGCCTGCCATGTCCCTCCTCACTCTCAGTGGTGCGGGTCCCTCACTCTCAGCGGTGCAGGACCCTCCTCGGTCACGGCTGCGCGGGTCCCTCCCTGCTCTTGGCTGAATGCTCGCTGGGGCCTTCGCATCCACGGTGCGTCTTGAGAACCTTCTGCCACCACGCAGTGTATCTCGGGTCCCGTGGCGAACAAGCCAGGCCTGCCATTGGAATGGTCCGCGGTTCACCGGGATCCTCCCCGACCAAAGTCCTCCCACTGTTTACGAGGATGTTGCCAGGGCTCAAGGGCCTGTGCTATAGGGAGAGGTTGAGTAGGCTGGGACTATTCCTTGCACTGCAGGAGGATGAGTGGTAATCTTATATGGGTGTATAAAATCATGAGAGGAAAAGATAGGATTAATACAGTCTTTTACCCAAAGTAGGCGAATCAAGAATATAGGTGAGGGGGGAAGGATTTAATAGGATTTTTTAATACAATGGGTGGTGGGTGTATGGAACGAGCTGCCAAAGGCAGTGGTTGAGGCAGGTACTATTACGATGTATAATAAACATTTGGGCAGGTACATGGATAGGATAGGTTTGGGGGGATATGGGCCAAATGCAGGCAGGTGGGATTCGTGTAGATGGGACATGTTGGTCAGCATGGGCCAGTTGGGCAGAACGGCCTGTTTCCATGCTGTATCACTCTATATTAGTGCAGCAACATTCACACTGATGAAGAACTTGTGTCTCAGTGTACTTTCAACTTGCCTTATTGCCACGGAAGGTGGTCATTTGGCACAGCAGATCCTTTTTGACCGCCAACAGAGGAACTCAATTTGGTCCCATTCCCCCACTCCTAATGTCTCTGTGGCCCTGCTATCATGATACCCATTCACTCCTTTCAGATTTTTTTTCCATTCACCTACAGCAAGGGGTGATTTGCAATTAACCCACTAGCATGCCTTTGAGAACTGGGAGGTCTGTGCCAACCCCCAAGGTCAGGATCAATCCCAGGTTCCTGGAGGCAGTGCTACCAACTGCAAGGCCACCTATCAATTACTGCAATTAGCCACAAGGTAAATTGGGTGGTCAAAAAGGCTTTTGGCACGATGGCCTTCATAAGTCAGAGTATCGAGTATAGAAGTTGGGAGCTCATGTTGCAGTTGTATAAGATGTTGGCGAAGCCACATTTAGAGTATTGTGTTCAGTTCTGAGCGCTGTGTTATTGGGAAGATGTTGCTAAGCTGTAAAGGGTACAGAGAAGATCTATGAGGATGTTGCTAGGACTAGGCGATCTGAGCTATAGGCAGAGGTTGAGTAGGATGGGACTCTATTCCCTGGAGCGCAAGAGGATGAGGGGTGATCTTAGAGAGGTGTATAAGATCATGAGAGGAATGGATCGGGCAGACGCACAGAGTCTCTTGCCCAGAGTAGGTGAATCAAAGACCAGAGCACATATGTTTAAGGTGAAGGGGAAAAGATTTTATAGGAATCTGAGGGGTAACTTTTTTGCACAAAGGGTGGTGGATGAATGGAACAAGCTGTCAGAGGAGGTAGTAGAGGCTGGGACTATCCCAACCTTTAAGAAGCAGTTAGATGGGCACATGGATAGGACAGGTTTGGAGGGATGTGGACCAAATGCTGGCAGGTAGGGCTAGAGTAGCTGGGACATGTTGGCCAGTATGTGCAAGTTGGGCCGAAGGATCACTGTACCACTCTATGACTCTATCACCCTAACTGAAGCCACTGTCCTTTGTTCCAGAGGTGGCCGTCCTTTCAAAGGCCTAAAACTAGTTCACACACACACAATCAACGATTAGAATAAAACTTACAAATCAGCCGGGTGAGCAGAACGCAGAACTTAACTGCTCAAATTTCTGACCCAATCTCTCAACTTTGCGCTCCCCGAATCCAGTCACCACCGTGCCTAGGGCAAGATTTCAAGCCCGAGATTTAAATAAATAAAACTGCCTTGAAAAAAATTGTCCCCAAGTACTGGTAACAGCTTAGTTTCAGCCCGACAAAATTGATGAGGTTGACTTATTTACCACCTTTGGATGGTTGAGGAGAATGCGATGTCCCCCTCTCTCGGTGCCAGAGACAACTGTAAGCCCGAGCATTGCAAGGAGGAAATGAGCTGCAATCTCGCTGGAAATTGTGCACCAGTGCAAGAGGAAGATGGTAACGGGGGCTTTGTGAGTGCTATACATCCATCAAGTGGAGAGCGCACAAACATCTGTTGTGGAAAGCTTGAATGCTGGCTGGGGAAGCAGCTGAAATTCTCCCAGGAAAGCCTGCAACATCTGCTTGCAGCAGCTCGGGAAGGATCTCCAGACGCATTGGGGGGGGGGGTGTGTAAGCTCAAACAGTAAATTTGCAAACCCAGTGTAAAGTCTGGAGCATTCGCCTGCAAAGTGAAACCCGGGTTCGGAGACCCTTTAACAGGTGCGCTGCATTCGATGGGGTTGCTGATGTGCAAGTTCACAACCAGCGCTGGATCTGGTTCCAATTTCTCTTGCCGTTGGATGTCCAGGCCGCGGCAGACAGATGTTGCATGATCTC
>CM075977.1:200927480-200980674 GCA_038087875.1 Malacoraja senta | reverse complement strand
GCTTTCTCCTGCCATCATAAATCATTCTCCGATTATATAACCTGCTTCCTAACGACAGATGTTCAAACATCAATGCCTTAAGCTCCCACAAGTAAAATGTTGCTTGATTCCTGGTCCCTTTATGCTTTCTTTATTCTACACTCCCCATACTCTTGTATCTCCCCATACTCTCATCTAAACTATTATACATAACATATTTAAATAGATCGCCCTAATACAGCTCCTGTACAGTCGTCGCTAGAATTGCACCAGCTATCATCAAAATGAGAAAAAGTTGCAATTTTTTCAAATTATTATTCATCTGTTACCATTTATAACTGCACAATTACACTTTTGTTCAATGTCATAATTAATGTAGCTGAACATGCTTGGCATGATTGTTAGTAGACACAAAAGGCTGGAGTAACTCAGCGGGACAGGCAGCATCGCTGGAGAGAAGGAATGGGTGACGTTTCAGGTTGTGACCCTGCTTCAGACTGAAAGTCACGGGAAAGGGAAACCATTATTAACCTCCCCAAGTTCCCTTTTTTCATGACATAATTGTTAGGATTGGTGGCGCAGTGGTTAAGTATTCAATGGCAGCTGGAGAATTGAAGTTTGGTTCCATAAATGATTTAAATGAATCTGCCGTAAAATACAAGCCTGGCACCAGTATTGGTGACGGTGAAATTATCAATGGTTCAATGGTTGTTTATCATCACATGGACAGATGTACAGTGAAGTTATTTGTTTTGCAAGCAGTTCAGTAAAGTATTGCCATTCCGAAGCACATCCCTGATTAGTACAAAGTACCTAGAAATAGTCCACTGAGACCAAATGCAAGAGTCGCCAGGATTGGGCGCCATTTTCAAAGTCCAGTTTGGTCTGCATGCTCGGTCTAATGGAGCAGTGCCTGATCCAGGTGAGCCTCAGGCTGCTGAGGGTCCTCCAGCCGTCGCCTCTGTCTGGATCGTCCAGCGAACCGCTGTCCCTCTCCTCGCCCATCCCGGCCACCTTCAGCCTTTGTGTCTGGGGGACGCCTCCTGCAGCCGACCCTGAGGTAAGACCCGTGTTCGCTCTCTTCCCGGCACTTTCTCTTGCAGTCCCTCCATCTTCCTACCTAGTTCTCCAGTCGTCGGGGGGATGAGTAGGGGCTGGCTCGGCGATCCCTCTACAGGCCACGGCCCACCGCTCCTTCCATCCGAGTGAGCGGATTTCCGTAAAATTCCATGACTTTACAGAAAACAAAGACTATTGTCCTCATCAGGTATGGCATACAAGAGACTCCAAAACTGCATCAATGTGACTGCGTCAGTTTGGCCAGTTCTTCACCAAAGAACTAACTACTTCCCCTTGCTAAGAAAAGACACAAAGTGCTGGAGTAACTCAGCAGGTCATATAGCATTGCGGGAGAATATGAATAGATGACGTTTCTGGTCGGGACCCTTCAAAGATCTATTCATGTTCTCCAGTGATGCTGCTGAATTACTCCAGCATTTTGTGTCTTTCCTTGGTAAACCAGCATCTGCAGTGCCTTGTCTTCGTATTTCCATTAGCTATTGTTTTGTTGCCCTCGTGGCAAAGTTGTAAAAAACTTTCTGTATCCAGCAAATAAGAATGCAAATATAACTAGAACTTAAACTTCTCGTGGAGTGAAGATCACAAAAGAAAGCTGCAAACTGAATGATGTAACACAGGTCAAAACAAAAATATCAAAATATGTTTCTGTTCTATAACTTCAGGCAGCATCAGAGTGTCAAACGGCTTTAGTTTAGTTTAGTTTAGTTTAGTTTAGAGATACTAAGGCCCTAGTTTAGAGATACTACGGAAACAGGCCCTTCGGCCCACCGGGTCCGTGCCAACCAGCGATCCCCGCTTAAAAACCAATATCCTATACACATTAGTGAAATGTTTTTACATTTACTAAGCCAATTAACCTACAAACCTGTACGCCTTTGGAGTGTGGGAGGAAATCGAAGATCTCGGAGAAAACCCACGCAGGTCACAGGGAGAACGTACACATTTCGTACAGGCAGCACCCGTAGTCAGGATTGAACCCGGGTCTCCAACGTTGCAAGCGTTGTAAGGCAGCGACTCTACCGCTGCGCCACCGTGCCGCCCACGAGCGAGGCTTGAGAGGGAAATATAGATCAGTCATGATTGAATGGTGGAATACACTGGATGGGCCAAATGGCTTAATTCTGGCCAATTTATTATTAACTGACAGGGTCAGTTTAGGCCAAAGGCTTTGGATTCATCGCCTGAGGCCAAGTCATTGCTCGTTGGGCATCTGCCTTGTTGGGGTGAAGCAGCAGCAAGGCTTGGTGTTTATTTGGGTTGACATGGGTGCAAAAGGCAAGTCTGATTGTAGGGATAGTGAGAGGAACAAGGGCAAGGCGCAAGTCAGATTCAATGCAGAGCAGTAAAAGTTATCTAGGTCTGAGTGCACATTGTGGTATGAGCATTGATGGAACATTGATAGGATAGCACAGTGGTGCAGTGTTAATGTTGCTGCCTTACAACGCCAGGTTAGTTCATTCCTGACTATGGATACTGTCTGGTCAGAGTTTGTACATTTTCCCTGTGACCACATGGGTTTTCCCCGGGTGCTCCGGTTTCTTCCCACACTCCAAAAACGTACAGGTGTGTAGGTTAATTGGGTTTGGTAAAATTGTAAATTGTCCCTCATGTTTATGATAGTGCTAGTGTATGGCTTCAGTGCTAGTGTATGGATCAGCGTGGACTCGGTGGGCCGAAGGGCCTGATTCCGTACGACTTCCTTAAAGTCGAAAGCATATAGAATAGATTCAAGATTCAAGAGAGTTTATTGTCATGTGTCCCAGATAGGACAATGAAATTCTTGCTTTGCTTCAGCACAACAGAATATTGTGGGCATAAATAATACAGAACAGATCAGTGTGTCCATATACTATTGAATATATATATATATACACACATAAAGAAGCAGATAAAGTGCAATAGGCTGTTAAAGTTCAGATTTTTATTTGTTGAGTTTAATAGTCTGATGGCTGTGGGGAAGCAGCTGTTCCTGAACCTGGATGTTGCAAATTTAAAAAAAGGATTCAAGCACTATGTATAGGCTCATTAGCACATGGCTTTTTATTAATAGTTCTGAAACAAGTCTGGTCCTATTACCCGTAACAACAAAAAATAATTCCATCATTGCTTTGAGGGACATTTGTAACCCTTCAGATAGTATTACTACTCTGTAGGGAACCATCACACATGTAGCTGCAAGTCTTATTTAGAATCGGGAGCTTCAGAAGCCGTTCTTAATTACAGATGGTAAAGATTATAATTATTCACAAGCTTAAATCTATTAGATATCCAAAGGAAAGCAATGGTGAAGCTGGACAGTTTACGTAGAGAAATCCAGAGAGTTGAAGGCACAGTTGTTAATGATGGAGAAACTAAATTCTGCAAAGTTGAAGATGTCCAGATTTAAGGAGCTCACAGATCTCCATTGTAATTTAATCTGCCCAACAAGTAGAGGGAAGAGAAATGTCAGGAAGCAATTTGATAACAAAGGCAACTGCTTAAAAATGCTAGATAGACACAAAAAGCTGCAGTAACTCAGCGGGTCAGAAAGCATCTTTGGAGGAAAGGAATAGGTTACGTTTCGGGTCGTGATCCTTCTTCTGAAAAAGGGACTGAAGAAGGGTCTCGACCTGAAATGTCACCTATTCCTTTCCTCCAGACATGCTGTCAGACCCGCTGAGATATAGAAACATAGAAAATAGGTGCAGGAGGAGGCCATTTGGCCCTTTGAGCCAGCACCGCCATTCATTGTGATCATGGCTGATCGTCCCCAATCAATAACCCGTGCCTGCCTTTTCCCCATATCCCTTGATTCCACTATCCCTTAGAGCTCTATCTAACTTTCTCTTAAATCCATCCAGTGATTTGGCCTCCACTGCCCTCTGTGGCAGGGAATTCCATAAATTCACAACTCTATGGGTGAAAGAGTTTTTTCTCACCTCAGTCTTAAATGGCCTCCCCTTTATTCTAAGACTGTGGCCCCTGGTTCAGGACTCACCCAACATTGGGAACATTTTTCTTGCATCTAGCTTGTCCAGTCCTTTTATAATTGTATATGTTTCTATAAAATCCCCCCTCATCCTTCTAAACTCCAATGAATACAAGCCTAGCCTTTTCAATCTTTCCTCATATGACAGTCCCGCCATCCCAGGGATCAATCTCGTGAACCTACGCTGCACTGCCTCAATCACAAGGATGTCCTTCCTCAAATTAGGAGGCCAAAACTGTACACAATACTCCAGATGTGGTCTTACCAGAGCCCTATTTATACAACTGCAGAAGAACCTCTTTACTCCTATACTGAAATCCTCTTGTTATGAAGGCCAACATTCCATTGGCTTTCTTCACTGCCTGCTGTGCCTGCACGCCAAGTTTCAGTAACTGGTGTACAAGGACACCCAGGTCTAGCTGTACCTCCCCCTTACCTAACCTAACCCCATTGAGATAATAATCTGCCCCCTGGTTTTTTGCCGCCAAAGTGGATAACCTCACATTTATCTATATCATACTGCATCTGCCATGCATCTGCCCACTCACTCAACCTGTCCAGGTCCCCCTGCAACCTCCTAACATCCTCTTCACAGTTCACACTGCCACCCAGCTTTGTATCATCTGCAAACTTGCTAGTGTTGCTCCTAATTCCCTCTTCCAAATCATTAATATATATGGTAAACAGTTGCGGCCCCAACACCGAGACTTGCGGCACTCCACTCGCCATTGCCTGCCAATCTGAAAAGGTCCCGTTCACTCCTACTCTTTGCTTCCTGTCTGCCAACCAATTTTCTATCCACGTCAACACCCTACCCCCAATACCATGTGCTCTAAATTTAGTCAGCAGTCTCCCGTGCGGGACCTTATCAAAGGCTTTCTGAAAGTCCAGATACACTACATCCACTGGCACCCCTTCATCTATTTTACTTGTCACATCATCAAAAAATTCCAGAAGATTAGTCAAGCATGATTTTCATAAATCCATGCTGACTTGGACTAATCCTTTTACTGCTATCCAAATGCCCCATTTTTACCTATTTAATAATTGACTCCAGCATCTTTCCCACCACCGAAGTCAGTCTAACTGGTCTGTAATTCCCCGTTTTCTCTCTCGCTCCTTTCTTGAAAAGTGGGATAACATTAGCTATCCTCCAGTCCACAGGAACTGATCCTCAATCTATTGAACATTGAAAAATGATCACCAATGCGTCCACTATTTCTAGAGCCACCCCTTTTGAGGACCCTGGGATGCAGACCATCCGGCCCAGGGGATTTACCATCCTTCAGTCCCATTAGCCTACCCAATACTATTTCTCACCTAATGAAATTTTATTTCAGTTCTTCTACCCCCTTAGTTCCTCTGTCCTCCAGTACTTCTGGGAGATTGTTTGTGTCTTCCTCAGTGAAGACAGATCCGAAGTATGTGTTTAACTCTTCTGCCATTTCCTTGTTCCCCATAATAATTTCACCCGTGTCTGCCTTCAAGGGACCCACATTTGACTTTGCTATTCTTTGTCCCTTAACATATCTAAAGAAGCTTTTACTGTCCTTCTTTATATTCCTGGCCAGCTTCCCCTCATACTTCATCTTTTCAGCCCGTATTGCCCGTTTTGTTTCCTTCTGTTGTCCTATGAAAGTTTCCCAATCCTCCGGCTTCCGGCTACTCTATGCTGTGTTATACATCTTTTCTTTTAGTTTTATTCTATCCCTAACTTCTCTTGTCAGTCTCAATTGCCTCCTACTCCCCTTAGAACCTTTATTCCCTTTTTGGAGTGAAATTATCTTGTGTCTTCCGGCTTATGCCCAGAAATTCCTGCCATTGCTGTTCCTGCTAGGATCCCTTTCCAGTCTACTTTGGCCAGCTCCTCCCTCATGCCTTCATAGTCCCCTTTGTCCAACTGAGTCCCCTTTGTACAACTGCACTGCTTTCCACATCTGACTCACTTCTGACTCACCTCTGACTCACCTTCCCCCACGGGCTTCAGCCAATCAGTTCTTCTCCCTGCTTTTCTTTGTTGCAGCTTGTCCAAGGTCCACGTAAGATCTGGGCCTGTCCCACTTAGGCAACTTTTTAGGTGACTGCAGGAGACTATGCAGTCGCCACATGGTCGCCACATGTTCGCGGGTGGTTGCTGGGGAGTCGCCTTCATGATCGTGAGACGTTCCCGCATTCTGGGAACTAGTCGCGGACTCATTATGGTCGCCGTGAATTTTGCAACATGTTGAAATATTAACAGCGACTAGAATGAAGCCGCCATGGAGAGTAGTGAGAATTCTCGTGCCGTAGGTGGGTTGCCAGGAGGTCCTAGTGGGTTGCCAGGAGGTCGAAGGTTCTCGCAGGTTCTTGTAGGATGTAGCCGGTGCTGACCGGTGAATTTCATTGGCTCATTGGGAAAAAAACATAAGCAGTAGTTTTCAGAAACCAAGGATAACCGACCGGTAATGTTAAGTGTCCGCCGAGCTTCACAGCTGTGTATCTCTGGCTTCTTAAAAGTTGTCTGGCTTCTTAAAAGTTGTCTCCACTTCTTCTTCCCCTCCAACCCCTCTCCACCCCTCTTTTAAAGGACTTACCGTACACTGTGCTTGTGTGTGTGTGTTCCACTCTGACAGTCGCCGTTCCAGTTGCCAGTTTTTCAGGCGACTGCCAGCAACTTGAAAGTTGAAACTTGAAGTCACCTGAAAAATTGCCTCAGTGGGACAGGACCAATACTCCAGCTTTTTTTGTCTATCTTCAGTTTAAACCAGCATCTGCAGTGCCTTCCTACACATTTTGTCTGCTTTAAAATGGTGGTGTTGATGGCCAGGAGTCAGTGTGGTTTAGTGTGGTGTGGAAACAGGCCCTTCAGCCCATGGAATCTGGGCTGACCGACGATCACTCATACCATAGTTCTATGTTAACCCAGTTTTGCATCCTACACACCAAGGGCAATTTACAAAAGCCAATTAACCAACAAACCTGCACGTGTGTAGAATGTGGGAGCAATCGGGTGCACCCAAAGGAAACCCACGCTGTCAAGGGAGAACGTACAAACTCCATACAGACAGCACCCATAGTCAGGATCGAGTTGGATTTGTACTTGGCTGCACAATCGTAGGTGTATGGAGAATAAATAAGGAGGCTGAGAAGGCATCGTTGCGAGGCACCAGTGTTACTTCTTCACATCCGCCCCCTCCCCCTCCCCCTCCACTCTGTCGTAATACCAATAAATTGATAGATCCATGACCACGATCACTACTGCCCTCATCCACATCGCCGCCCAACACACCATCCACTATCCTCAACCTACCCACAATCTTCAGCACACAAAGACATCACTACTAAAGTTACTTATGGCAGGTCCATGATAGAACCATGATAGATTTAAAAGGTTGAGTAGGTTGGGTCTCTATTCCATGGAGCGTAGGAGGATGAGGGGAGATATTATAGAGGGGAGATCTTATAGAGGTATACAAAATCATGAGAGGAATAGATCTTTTTCCCCTTCACCTTAAACCTATGACCTCTTGTCCTAGATTTGCCTACGCTGGGCAAGAGACTGACTTGCGTTGACTTCGTCCGGGTGCTCCGGTTTCCCACCACATTCTAAAGATGTACTGGCTTGTAGGTTTATTTGCTTCAGTATAATTGTAAATTGTCTAGTGCTAGTGTAGGGGTGATTGTTGGTCGGCGAGTACCCCTCTGGTGGGCCAAAGGGCCTGTTTCCCCATTGCGTCTCTAGAGTCTATAGACTAAACTTGACACTTTTACCTTATGGTACCAAGATATCAAATAAAGTAATGGGGCAATTTGATGTATTTAGCTCCTGCTAGAGCACTGGGTGAATTGATGGCACAGGTAAGGAGCTGTATGGGCATTAATTAGATCATCTAAAATTAAATTAAATATAACCTTCTGGTAGTTAGTATTAGTACTTAGTTTAGTTTTAGTTTAGTTTAGAGATACGGTGTGTTACTAGGTCCTTTGGCCCACTAAGTCCATGCCGACCATCGATCACCCACCCACACTAGTTCCATGTTACCCCACATACTCATCTACCTAGTTTAGTGTAGTTAGTTTAGGTTAGTTTATTGTCACGTGTATCAAGCTTCAATGAAAGGGTAGTTTGCAGAAACCAATTGACCTACAAAGCTGCATGTCATTGGAATGTGGGAGGAAACCGGAGCATCCAGAGAAAACCAGGCAGTCGCAGGAAGAACATGCAAACTCCACACAGACAGCACCCGATGTCAGGATCAAACCCGGGTCTCTGGTGCTGTGAGGCAGCAAGTCTATCATCGGTGCCACCCTGATAATTATGTTATCCCATTGGGTGCTAGCAATCTGAAGTGTTGGAACAATAAGCTATCGCTGAAAAAGATATGACCGCTTACTATCCCGTGGCAATGCTGGTTGGATATCCATCCAGCTGTGAATGACATGCCAACTGACATGTGACATGAGACAAGATGATGGAAGATACAGGTGACAATGGGGGAGGAGGAGAAATAAAGTAAACCAAAGTGAGGTGACATAGTGGAAGGAACGTGCAGGAGTGGAAGGAACGTGGGTGGAAGGAAAGGGAGAAAGATAGAAGGATGGGAAGGAATGGTGGAGAAAAATACAAAAGAGGTGAATTTCTGTTTCTGTATCTGGAGGTGTGTGATTTATGCTTTTGTATGTTATCTGTGTCCATGTGCCCATGATGCTGCTGCAAGCAAAATGTTCACTGCACCTGCATGTGACTGTATTTGTGCCTAAGACAACAAACTCCAGCATCGTCAGAGACCCACACCACCCTGGCCACACACCCATCTCACCCCTGCCATCGGGAAGAAGGTGCAAGAGCCTGAATACTGTAACGTTCGGGTTCAGTAACAGCTTCTTCCCTGCAGCCATCAGGCTATTAAACACTACAACCTTCAAATAAGCTCTGAACTACATAGACTATTATTGTTATTATTACAATATTATTGTTGTTTTTTTGTGTGCACATATGTGTGTGCATATATATATATTATATTATTTACACTGTACTATATTTACATATTCTGTTGTGCTGCTGCAAGTAAGAATTTCATTGTTCTATCTGGGACATATGACAATAAAACACTCTTGACTCTCTTGACTCTTGAAACTCAACTTGACTATTTTCTTGTTGAAATCAGGTGAATCAAACCTAAATCCATGGACAGGCATCTTGTAATGCACGATCAAGTGTGTGAGTCGTTTGCTGGTTTGCCCAAACTGTTCATTTGTGCCACAGTAATGACTCTGCACTGAGCACCAGCTTGTAACACTCCAGCAATAGCATTCAGAACAGGAGGTTCACCTGCATATCCATCTGATCATCCTTCTGGCATTAATCAATTAAAACTCTGCCGTGAAATCATACATCCATGCTGATTTATTGGGAAATGAAAGTGACAGGAACATTTAATGCACCAATGTACTAATGATGCAGTAATTGAATATCAGAGCCAAAGCAATATGTTTGATAGTCTCTCTAAATTTAAATATTTTAGTTTAGTTTACTTTAGAGATACTGCGTTGAAGCAAGCCCTCTGGTCCTCTGAGTCCATGCCGACCAACGATCACCCGAACACTAGTTCTAGGTTATCCCAGTTTTGCATCCTGCACACTACGGACAATTTACAGAAGCCCAATCAACCTACAAACCTGCATGTCTATGGAATGTAGAAGGAAACCAGAGCACCCGGAGAAAACCCAGTCACAGCGATAACGTGCAAACTCCGTACAGACAGCACCTGTAGTCAGTATCGAACCCGAACCTCTGGCGCTGCAGGGCAGCAACTCTACCGCTGCGCCACTTTGCCACCCTATATATTTTAAGTAATTAGATTTGAAGAAAACCTGTCACACTCATGGTGATATCATATCACTTTAACTCTGTGTAAATTCAACGGCTGCAAGAGGACTGCTCATCCGCCCAGCTTGCCCTTAAGTAAAACTGCATCATGATGGATGGCCAAAACAGCACCAGGGTTTCAGCCCCTGATTATATTACATCAACTCTCCGGTCGGAGCTAGCACGCCAGCTGGGGACGGAAGAGAGTGGCAGGACATCATGAAGCAGATGGCACCACTCAACCTCGAGTTGGAGTGAAAGCCATAGATAGATAGATAGATAGATAGATAGATAGATAGATAGATAGATAGATAGATAGATAGATAGATAGATAGATAGATAGATAGATAGATAGATAGATAGATAGATAGATAGATAGATAGATAGATAGATAGATAGATAGATAGATAGATAGATAGATAGATAGATGTCCAATGGATAAGGCAGCATCCAGATGCCTTGTAATTAAATACATATTTGACATAAGTCTGTAGAACATTAATCAGACAATATTTCTGAAGTTTGAAAAAGGATCTCGACTCGAAACGTCATCTTTTCCTTTTCTCCAGAGATGCTGTCTGACCCGCTTAGGTACTCCAGCTCTTCGATATAAATCAGCATCTGCAGTTCCTTCCTATATATTTCTCTTTAATGTTGTGTAATTGAAAGTAGACTTCACCCAACCAACCTCTGCACAATCAGAAATATTTCAAGTCAATAGATGTGGGTCACAATATCTAACAAGTAATTTCCAGGAATTATTCATACGTTTGCATATGATTTATCTCTAATTTGGTCACATAGGACAATGTTAAGAAGTGCCATTATTTTTGGAGCATTGAAGGGGAACATAGACATGGCATAATAGAACTAGCATTAATAATAATAATAATAATAGATTTTATTTATATAGCGCTTTTCAGGACTCAAAGCATTGACAGTATTTCAAGAGGGCTTGTATACAAAAACAGAGATGTAATGCTGAGGCTCTATAAGGTACTGGTCAGGCCACATTTGGAATATTGTGAGCAATTTTGGGCACCATATTATCTGAGGAAGGATGTGTCGGCTCTGGAGAGGGTCCAGAGGAGGTTTACAAGAATGATCCCAGGAATTAGTATGATCCCAGTGTTAATATTGGCCAAAATACAGCTATTATAAAATGAAGGATCATTGCATTTGCAAGTACACAAAAATGCTGGAGAAACTCAGCGGGTGCAGCAGCATCTATGAAGCGAAGGAAATACGCAACGTTTCGGGCCGAAACCCTTCTTCAGACTATTGCATTTGCAGGGCCTGCTTGGCCTCTTTCTGTGAAAGTTGCAAGCTGGAGTTATGGCTCCAAGGAGTCTGGGCCCCAGATGGAAGTTGATGATAAGGAGAGGTCCAGATGTCCTTACTTTGTTAAAATGTATGAGGGTTTGCAGAAAGAGATAAGGTCTGCAAATGCATAGTGGGGATTGTTGATAGAAGGGGGTGTGAAAAGGTATTGTAAATAATGTTGATAGGAGGTTGTACTGCTGCTTGATGATTGGCTGAAGTGTGAAGCCTTGTTTGAATTGTTTATACTACCTCAGAAAATGTTGCATTACTTAGTCCTTCCAGAAGCTTCTATATAAACATTGTAATGAGGTGCTTTCTAATTGGGTTAGGGGACTGTCAATTACTGTATAATGTGATCGATATGTGTGATTGGTTTGTAGGGATTGCCTCCCCCAAGTAACGTCATGCCCTTAGCTTGGAAAGATATAAGAAGGTGGGTAATTCTTTGGGGTGTGTCAGTTGATTGTGACTTCTGTCCTGTTTGCACGAGATATTGTTGTCTTGCGTGAGTGGATCGGCAACCGTCCCTGCAGTTTGTTCTTCAATAAAGTAAGGCTTTGGAACCAGCATTTGACTTAGTGTTTGACTAAACCAGACTAAGGGGGTAAGTCTAGAACCGGAATTTACACCGGGAATGAGCATTTGACGGCACTGGGCTGTACTCGCTGGAGTTTAGGAGAGTGAGGGACCTCATTGAAATGTACAGAATAGTGAAAGGCTCAATTAGAATGGATGTGGAGAGGATGTTTCCACTAGTGGAAAAATCTAGGACTAGAGGTCATAACCTTAGAATTAAAGGACGTTCTTTTAGGAAAGTGATGATGAGGAATTTCTTTAGTCAGAGGGTCAAGAATCTGTGGAATTCTTTGCCACAGAAGGGTGTGGAGGCCAAGTCAGTGGATACATTAAAGGCAGAGATAGATAGATTTGGTGATTAGTACGGGTGTCAAGGGTTATTGGGACAAGGCAGGAGAATGGGGTTAGAAGGGAGAGACAGATTAGCCATGATTGAATGACAAATTATGACCTTTGACCTTATACTAAACTAAACAGTCACACTTGTGTTCCAATTATATGAGATTATAGCTGCAGTTTCCGTTGCAAGTTGCTCTTGATACAAACCACAAGAAACTTGTTTAATTTGTTTGCTATACAATACCCGGCTTGCTAGATGCATTCCGAGATGTCCTCATTCCTTAGCAAACATAGTTTCCCCCGGCTGTCCCCCCCCTAGCCTACGCATCCAACACATCATCCTCTGACATTTCTGTCACCGAATGGCCTAACTCTGCTTCTATCACATATGATCTTATGATAGACTACGTGGACCTTTTCGTGACCATTACTGTCCAAGCCAACTAGTTCTTCAGATTGCAGTAATGGGTCAAACCTTGAAAATGGCCGCTGCTTAGCCTTGTGGCTCCAGGCAATCCCTCACCAGCAATGAAGCAACGTGCCAAGCAGAAATGCTAACCTTGATTCAGGTGGAAGCTCTCTTTCTGCAAAAAGTTATTAATCATATTAAAGGGCCTGTCCCACTTAGTCTATTTTTAGGCGACTGCCGGCGACTGTCATAGTCGTAGCAGGTCACTGAAAAACCGGCGACTGGTCCCTCCCTTTGACATACATTTTCTTCATTGAATCATTACTTTAACAACAACAAAAAACTGAAGTCAGCACCGGTGACAGCCTTCGTCACCTGGCGACAACCTACGTCACCTGGCGACAACCTACGTCACCCGGCGACAACCTATGTTAACCTGGCGACAACTACGACAGCACCTACATCAGGAGAAGTCAAGCTACGCTCATTGGCGTCAAACCACCAGTCGCCGACTATCTCCAATTTTTTTTTGACATGTTGAAAATCCAGTGGCGACCAGAAAGACGCTACGATACTTTAGGCGACTGAGGAGACTACTCACGACCATACAGGTGACACCCCGGCGACCATGTGGTGACAGCCTAGTCGCCTGTAGTCGCCTAAAAAATACCCTAAGTGGGACAGGTTCTTAACAATAAGGGCAGGGCTCGAACCTGTGTGGGGAACACCACTGGATTGCAAGTTCAAGGCCTTAACCACTGGCCACCCCATCACAGCTCACCCCAAGACCAAAGCTCTTGACTTCCCATCTCTGGTCAGGAACCTAGTACAGTATTGATGGCCATTCTTCAGTGTAGCTCCATGGAAGAGCTGTATTGCCAGAGGGACCCTTCTTCTCTCAGAACATTGAATGATATTGTGTCTCTGTAATTTAAAAAATATTTTCAATCCTATTTTTAATCCTACCCTTTTTCACACTAAGGGTGGTGGGTGTATGGATCAAGCTGCCAGAAGAGGTATTTGAGGCAGGGACTAGCCCAACATGTAAGAAACAGTTAGACAGGTACATGGGTAGGACAGGTTTGGAGGGATATGGACCAAACACTGGCTAGTGGGACAAGTGTAGCTGGGAAATGTTGGCCAGTGTGGGCAAGTTGGGCCGAAGGCCTGTTTCTACGACTTTATGAATCTTTGATACAAATTTTAAAAAACTGGCCTATTTGAGAAAAGGGTCCTGATCCAAAACATCACCCAGGGATGTTCTCCAGGGATGCTGCCTGACCCACTGAGTGACTCCATCATTTTGTGTATTTCCTTGGCCTATTTCTTTCTTGGTCAATCAGCAAAAGCAGCAGCAATTGATTACTTAATCGATTTGCAGATTAGAAACATAGAAACATAGAAAATAGGTGCAGGAGTAGGCCTTTCGGCCCTTCGAGCCTGCACCGCCATTCAATATGATCATGGCTGATCATCCAACTCAGTATCCCGTACCTGCCTTCTCTCCATACCCCATGATCCATTTAGCCACAAGGGCCACATCTAACTCCTTCTTAAATATAGCCAATGAACTGGCCTCAACTACCTTCTGTGGCAGAGAATTCCAGAGATTCACCACTCTGTGTGAAAAATGTTTTTCTCATCTCGGTCCTAAAAGATTTCCCTCTTCTCCTTAAACTGTGACCCTTTGTTCTGGACTTCCCCAACATCGGGAACAATCTTCCTGCATCTAGCCTGTCCAACTACCCCTTAAGAATTTTGTACGTTTCTATAAGATTCCCCCTCAATCTTCTAAATTCTAGTGAGTACAAGCCGAGTCTATCCAGTCTTTCTTCATATGAAAGTCCTGACATCCCAGGAATCAGTCTGGTGAACCTTCTCTGTACTCCCTCTATGGCAAGAATGTCTTTCCTCAGATTTGGAGACCAAAACTGTACGCAATACTCCAGGTGTTGTCTCACCAAGACCCTGTACAACTGCAGTAGAACCTCCCTGCTCCTATACTCAAATTCTTTTGCTATGAATGCTAACATACCATTCGCTTTCTTCACTGCCTGCTGCACCTGCATACCTACTTTCAATGACTGGTGTACCAAGACATCCAGGTCTCGTTGCATCTCTCCTTTTCCTAATCGGCCACCATTCAGATAATAGTCTACTTTCCTGTTTTTGCCACCAAAGTGGATAACCTCACATTTATCCACATTATACTGCATCTGCCATGCATTTGCCCACTCATCCAGCCTATCCAAGTCACCTTGCAGCCTCCTAGCATCTTCCTCACAGCTAATACTGCCCCCCAGCTTCGTGTCATCTGCAAACGTGGAGATGTTGCATTCAATTCGCTCGTCCAAATCATTAATATATATTGTAAATAGCTGGGGTCCCAGCACTGAGCCTTGCGGTACCCCACTAGCCACTGACTGCCATTCTGAAAAGGACCCGTTTACTCCTACTCTTTGCTTCCTGTCTGCCAGCCAGTTCTCTATCCACATCAATACTGAACCACCAATACCGTGTGCTTTAAGTTTGTATACTAATCTCTTATGTGGGACCTTGTCGAAAGCCTTCTGAAAGTCCAGATATAACACATCCACTGGTTTTCCCTTATCCACTTATTTGGAAAGTGGTGAAATCATTGGACAAAATCAGCATGGATTTACGAAAGGTAAATCATGTCTGACGAATCTTATAGAATTTTTCGAGGATGTAACTACTAGTTACATCCTCGAAAAATTCTATAAGAATCGTCAGACATGATTTACCTTTCGTAAATCCATGCTGACTTTGTCCAATGATTTCACCACTTTCCAAATGTGCTGCTATCCAATCTTTAATAACTGACTCTAGCAGTTTCCCCACTACCGATGTTAGACTAACTGGTCTGTGATACCCCATTTTCTCTCTCCCTCCCTTTTTAAAAAGTGGGGTTACATTAGCTACCCTCCAATCCTCAGGAACTACTCCAGAATCTAAAGAGTTTTGAACAATTATCACTAATGAATCCACTATTTCTGGGGCTACTTCCTTAAGTACTCTGGGATGCAGCCTATCTGGCCCTGGGGATTTATCAGCCTTTAATCCATTCAATTTACCTAACACCACTTCCCAGCTAACCTGGATTTCACTCAGTTTCTCCATCTCATTTGACCCCCGGTCCCCTGCTATTTCTGGCAGATTATTTATATCTTCCTTAGTGAAGACAGAACCAAAGTAGTTATTCAATTGGTCTGCCATGTCCTTGTTCCCCATGATCAATTCACCTGTTTCTGACTGCAAGGGACCTACATTTGTTTTAACTAATCTTTTTCTCTTCACATATCTATAAAAACTTTTGCAGTCAGATTTTATGTTCCCTGCCAGTTTTCTTTCATAATCTATTTTCCCTTTCCTAATTAAGCCCATTGTCCTCCTCTGCTGGACTCTGAATTTCTCCCAGTCCTCTGGTAGGCTGCTTTTGCTGGCTAATTTGTATGCTTCATCTTTTGTTTTGATACTATCCCTGATTTCCCTTGTTATCCATGGATGCACTACCTTCCCTGATATATTCTTTTGCCAAACTGGGATGAACAATTGTTGTAGTTCATCCATGCAGTCTTTAAATGCCTTCCATTGCACATCCACCGTCAACCCTTTAAGAATCAATTGACAGTCTATCTTGGCCAATTCACGTCTCATACCCTCAAAGTTACCTTTCTTTAAGTTCAGAACCCTTGTTTCTGAATTAATTATGTCACTCTCCATCCTAATGAAGAAGTCAACCATATTATGGTCACTCTTGCCCATGGGGCCACGCACAACAAGACTGCTAACTAACCCTTCCTCAATACTCAATACCCAGTCTAGAATAGCTTGCTCTCTTGTTGGTTCCTCTACATGTTGGTTTAGAAAACTATCCCGCATACATTCCAAGAAATCCTCTTCCTCAGCACCCCTGCCAAAATTGTTATTTTAAGGTTAGAATTGAGTCAATTATTTGAATAAATGAAGAAAATACTTTTTTGTTAATGTGTGGAGTATCTGGGCATTTTTGGGCAACATTGTGATGCTTCATTGTTTCTAACAAAAATCATATGATAAATAATATTAATGATTTTAAACAACATATTAAACAAGTTGCTGAGAACTGCTGAGAACTCAGCTTAACTGCTGATTTACTCCAGCACTTTGTCTCTTTTTGTGAAAAGCAGCATCTGCAGTTCCTTGTTTCTATTTGCTCGGTACCATGTTCTGCATGCTGTATCTTTCCCTTTGCTTTAGTTATTGTACTTGAGTTTGGTCTGACTGTATTTATGTATAGTATTATCTGATTTGATCGGATAGCATGAGAAAACCAAAGCTTTCCACTGTATCTCAGTACATGTGACAATAATACACTTAAACCTAAAACATTTAGATTGCTTACAAATTCTAATCCACTGTCTGGCAGGCTGTGCTTGTACATAATTGGTTTGGGGTTTAACTAAAATATTGATTTTTTTATGGTGTAATCTGTATTCAGGCTCCTAAGCAGTGTTATTGGAATGCCACAATTACCACCTCATCTCATTAAAAGCAGCAGCTGAAGTGTTTCCACACTGAACACCCGACAAAAAGCACTCAATCGAATTTTGATGCCATGCCCATGAATTAAGATTTTTTTCCAAACCGTGGCACTGAGCAGAGAGTATATTGAATGATTGCATCACGGCTTGGTTTGGCAACTCGAATGTCCAGGAATGAAGAAGATTGCAGAGAGTGGAGGACACTGGCTGGTCCGTCGCAGGTACTGACTGCCCCGCCATCAAAAGGATCTATAGGAACCGCTGCCTCAAAAAGGTAGCCTGTATCATCAAAGACCATGAGACAGAGGAACAGACTTAGGCCAGAGGCCCATCGAGTCCACTCTGCTGTTTGATCACGGCTGGTCTATTTTTCCCTCTCAACCCCATTCTCCTGCCTCCTCCCCATAATAGTTGACGCCCTTACTGATCAAGAACCTGCCAATTTCCACTTTAAAAATGCCTAATGTCATAGTCTCCACTGCCGACTGTGTCAATGAATTCCACAGATTCACCGCCCTCTGGCAAAAGAAATTCCTCCTCATCTCCATTCTAAAGGTATGTCCTTTTATTCTGAGGTTGTGCCCTCTGGTCCTAGACTCTTCCATTATTGGGAACATCCTTCCCATGTCCACCCTATCGAGGCCTTTGAGTATTCAGTTGGTTCCAATGATATCCCCCCTCTTCCTTCTGAACTCAAGAGAGTTCAGGCCCTGAGCTATCGAACGCTCCTCGTGCGTTTACCCAATCATCCCGCAGGATCATTCTCGTTAGCCACCTCCGGACCTTTTTCAATGCCAGCTCATCCTTCTCCAGACTGCTCACAATATTCCAAATGTGGCCTCACCAGCGTCTTATAACGCCTCAGCATTACATCCTTGTAACGACCCGCTCCACCCTTCCCACGCTTTTATCTCACTCCTACCATCGGGAAGCAGAAACAAATCTGAAAACCCTAGCCATCAGGTGCAAGCGGAGCTTCGTCCCAACAACCATCAAGATATTGAACACTACCCAACACTACCCTCAAATATAAACTATGTTGAACTAACCTCAACTATAAACTTGGTTGCGCTAAGGAGTTTGCAGGGTTTTTTGCACCAGGTTTGGGCTTATTAATTGATTAAACTTTTGTTTATAATATGTTATCATTATGTACTATGTTTACAGACCTGTCATGCTGCTGCAAGTAGGAATTCCATTGTCTCGTTGTCAGTACATATGCATCACAGCTTGGTTTGGGAACAGCTCCATCCAAGACCGCAAGAAATGACAGTGAATTGTTGATGCAGCCCAGTCCATCACACAAACAAGCCTCCCTTCCATTGACTCCATTTATGCCTCACGTTGCTTCGGTAAGGCCAGCAGCATAATCAAGGACGAGTCACACCCTGTCCACTCCCTGTTCTCCCCTCTCCCATCAGGCAAAAGTATAGAAGTGTGAAAACGCACACCTCCAGATTCATGGACAGTTTCTTCCCAGGCAACTGAATCATCCTACCACAACCAGAGAGCAGTGCTGAACTACTATCGACCTCATTGGTGACCCTCAAACTATCTTTGATTGACCTTTACTGGCTTTACCTTGCACTTATCGTTATCCCCTTATCATGTATCTGTACACTGTGAACGGCTCGATTGTAATCATGTATTGTCCTTCCACTGGCTGGTTAGCACGCAACAAAAAGCTTTTCACTGTACCTCAATACACGTGACAATAAACTAACTGAACTGAACTGAACTGATATGACAATTAAAAATCCTTGACTCCTGAGTGAAATCTCAGCGGGTAGAGAGGTTCTGAATGGTCTTTACCATTTCTCTTGCTGAATAAGCTGATATTCTCTTGCTAATATCCAGCGCAAATAAAAAAATGATTGCGTCATTGAAAAGCCCTGTGGATGTAGCGGCATTATGTGTAATCATTGCGGCTGACATGTGGTGTTTGCAGACAAGTGCTGCTTGTGACTATTCACATGATAAGCATGGGAGAAGAAAGTTTCATTTCTTATGACCATCAACCCCGGATTCAGCAAACCCTCGCGGCATTTTCTCTGTCCTGAGTTCCTATATTTAAACATTTTAATAAAAAAATAACAAGACAATAGGTGGCACAGCTGTAGAGATTCTGCCATACAGCGCCAGAGACCCGGGTTCAATCCTGACTATGGGTGCTGTCTGTACAGAGTTTGTACCTTCTCCCCGTGCCCGTGTAGGTTTTCTCCGACATCTTCGGTTTCCTCCCGCACTCCAAAGACGTACAAGTATGTAGGTTGATTGGCTTTATATAAATATTTTTTTAATGTTCCTAGTGTGTGTAGGTTAGTGTTAATGTGTGGGGATCGCAGGTCAGTGCGAACTCGGTAGCCTGACGGGCCTGTTTCCGCACAGTATCTCTAAGTTAAACAAAATATGATAACCCAAATAGCAAATTAATTTAAATTATGTACAGATGTTATCCCATATTTGCATTATGTTGGTTAAATAAATGTAATCAAATTAAAATTGCTTTCCCCTCCCTCATTAATATTTTTGTTTCTTACATTGATTGCTCCTTAAAAAAAACTCTTCTCAATATATCACACAAAGCAATGAGGGACGCTGAGTGATCAAATGAAGTGTACATTTATACAATATAGATAAGCAGAGTTGTATAGAGCAATTTATCCAAACAAACCACTTCAGAAAGGGGGTGACAGGCAAACTGACCCAATTTTATCCATCTCATCTTTGGAACGGAACAATAGCTGGGAGTAAGGACTTTTCAATTCCAGTTACTGTCATTAACCATCCTGGTTTTCTTAAACATTTGTTGAAACGCTTGCCTCCAAAGACCGCAGGGCTTCGAACATCAACCTCACTTACAATGAGAACAACGAATGAGCGAGCAAGGGAAACGGAATTAGTCAGCCAGTGGACTGAAAAAAAGAACATTAAAAAAAAGCTATTTGTGGATTCTGTCATTGGAAGAGATGAGCAGAGGAAAATAGTCAATGATGTTTTTCAGGTTTTTTTAGTTTAGAGATACAGCGTGGAAACAGGCCCTTCGGCCCACCGGGTCCGTGCCGACCAGCGATCCCCACACATTAATACCATCCTACACCCACTAGGGACAATTTTTACGTTTACCAAGCCAATTAACCTACAAACCTGTACGTCTTTGGAAAGTGGGAGGAAACCGAAGATCTCGGAGAAAACCCACACAGGTCACGGGGAGAACCAAACTCCATACAGCCTGCACCCGTGGTCTGGATCAAACCCGGGTCTCCGGCGCTGCATTCGCTGTAAGGCAATAACTCTATCGCTGCGCCACCATGACCACGGTGTTCTCTGAACCTCCTTGAATAAATAAAACACTCCAAACACCAGGGTGACATGGTGCCGCAGTGGTAGAGTTCCTGCCTTATAATGTTAGAGACCTGGGTCCGATCCTGACTACGGGTGCTGTCTGTACGGAATTTGTACGTTATCCCCTTTATCTGTGTGGGTTTTCTCCAGGAGCTCCGGTTTCCACCCACGCTCTAAAGATGTACAGGTTTGTAGGCTAAATGCCTTGGCATAATTGTAAATTTTCCCTAGTGTGTGTAGGATTGTGCCATTGTACAGGGATCGCTGGTCGACGCAGACACGATGGGTTGAGGGCCTGTTTCCGTGCAGTATCTCTAAACTAAACTAAACTAAAAACTAATCAATGGCTTCTGGGAATCTCTCGCCCCCACCTCTTTTTTTTGTAGTGAAGAAGGAGTGCTCGGTATGTAGAACCTTGAGACGATGCATCTGGTGAAATCAGTAGGAAGGAACTGCAGATGCTGGTTTACACCGAAGATAGACGCAAAATTCTGGAGTAACTCAGCGGGACAGGCGGCATCTCTGGAGAGAAGGAATGGGTGACGTTTCGGGTCGAAGATGAAGAAGGGTCTCGATCCGAAATGTCACCCATTTCTTCTCGCCAGAGATGCTGCCTGTCCCGCTGAGTCACACCAGCATTTTGTGTCTATCTTTGGAGAAATCAGTAGCCCTGCGGCAGTAGAAGCAGCAGATTCTCTCAAGCACTCTTCACCCACATGTCATGGTCCCCTTAGAGAAGATTAATTTAATTTTCTGCAACATAAAATGAAAACAACCACAGATTTTGGACATCTCAAATAACGAAATGTTGGAAGTACATGGGTCAGGCAGGTGCTGTGGTTGAAGATTCAGGTCAGCAGCATGTCAATGTCTTATTTCCTTTTTATTTCAATATATTTTGGTTTTCATTTGTATTTTTTTGCGAGGAAAGAACATTGAAAAGTAAACAGAAAAGTAGAGCACGTTAGACAATATCCATGCTGAAGATGATGCCAAGTTCAACTGATCTCTTCTGCCTGCACATGATCCATTTCCCTCCATACCTATGTGCCTATCCAGCCTGTTGAATGCCTCTATCATATCTGCTTCCACCACCATGTCTTGCAAACACGGTCCAGGAACTCACCATTCTCTGTGTAAAAATAAACTTGCCCTGTAAATCCCCTTTAAACTTTGCCCCTCTTTCCTTCAAGTTGAAGTTCAACATTATTGTCACATGCACCACAAGGTACAGTGATATTTGAGTTACCATACAGCCATACTAAGTGAAAAGCAAACACAGCCACATAAAATAAAATTTAACATAAACATCCATCCACATTCCTCACTAGTTCAATCAACGTCATCCTTTACACCCTCTATTACCTCTAATCCTTGAGGTTTTCATCCTGAGAAAAAGGGTCTGACTGTCGACCGTATCTCATAATGCCTCTCATAATTTAATATATTTCTATCAGGTCTCCCCTCAACCTCTGACATTCCAGAGAAAAAAACCCAATCCAAGTTTGTTTAACCTTCCCTTATACCTAACACCCTCTGATTCTGGCAGTATTCTGGTGAATCTCTTCTGCACCTTCTCCAAAGCCTCCACATTGTTCCTGGGTAGAGTGGATGTGGAGAGCGTGTTTCCACTAGTGGAAGAGTCTAGGACCAGAGACCATAGCCTCAGAATAAAAGGACATCCTTTTATTCTGAGGAGGCCAAGTCAATGGATATTTTTTAAGGCCGAGCTTGACAGATTCTTGATTAGTACGGGTGTCAGTGGTTATGGGGAGAAGGCAGGAGAATGGGGTTAGGAGGGAGAGATTGATTGAATGGCGGAGTAGGCTCGATGAGCCAAGTAGCCTAATTCTACTTCTATCACATGATTTTATGAACCTTAGCAGCTATGAAATTTTATGGACTGTGTCTTAGATTGAACTACGGACCTCAGCTGGTATTATGGTTATTAATTTATTGATTTTTTTTTGATTATTTTGTTTATCTGCATGCATGGTATTTGTTGTCTCTCTTTATCAAACCTTGAGCACATTGGCGGTCCTTTCAGTGAAGATGATCCCAATGCTGTTCAGGAGCATGTTCCAAGGTTAGTAAGGAAGCTGCTGGTGGTGGCATTTCCTTGTCTCTACTGCCCTCATCTTTCAAGGTTTGCAGACGACACTACTTTGCCAGGTGCTGACTGAGTAGATTTAAGATTAAAACTCTGCTCCCTCTTCTCCCCTCTTTCATCAGGCAAAAGGTATAGAAGTGTGAAAACGCATACCTCCAGATTCAGGGACAGTTTCTTCCCAGCTGCTATCAGGCAACTGAATCATTCTACCATAAGCAGAGAGCAGTGCTGAACTACTATCTACCTCTTTGATGACCCTCAGACTTTACTTGATCGAACTTTACTGGCTTTACCTTGCACTAAATGTTATTCCCTTATCATGTATCTAGACACTGTAAATGGCTGGATTGTAATCATGTATTGTCTTTCTGCTGACTGGACAGCACGCAACAAAAGCTTTTCACTGTACCTCGGTACACATGACAATAAACTAAACTAAACTAAACTAAGACATCTGGATAGGAACATGGATAGGATAGGTTTAGGAGGATATGGGTCAAACACAGGCAGGTGGGACAAGTGTAGATGGGGCATGTTGGTCTGCATGAGCTGAAGGGTCTGTTTCCATGCTGTATGCTGTGCTATGAGTCATTAGCTTTTGACACCACGGGGAGGTTGAGGATTGCCTTCAGATTTCTTGGAGAATGCATTTACACAAGAATGAGGATTTGTCAGATGTTCACAGACCTGCAGCCAGATCCATCAGGATTCTCAGTAGAAGTGTTAAGAATTAAGAGAACTGCATGCAGATACAAGTGGGTCACGTTGCTTTAATGAAACTCCTAGTTGTCGTCTCAGCCTCCCCGTGCAAGAACAGCAGAAGGATCCCCACTCTCTCCTGCCGCCTTCCTCTCAATCCCAAATTGAAGAAATGTAGATTCAATGTCATATCCCTCCTCTAAGAGGAACTGAAATTAACTTCTTGTGATCCAGCGGTAGAGTAGCGACCTTATAGCGCCAGAGATCCGGTTTCGATCCTGACTACGGGTGCTGTCCGTACGGAGTTTGTACGTTCTCCCTGTGACCACATGGGTTTTCTCCAGGTGCTCCACTTTCCTCCCACACTCCAAAGACGTGCATGTTTGTAGGTTAATTGGCTTTGGAAAAAATTGTGAGTTATCCCTAGCGTGTAGGATAATGTTAGTGTTCTGGGTGTTCGCTGGTCGGTGCAGACTTAGTGGGTAGAAGGACCTGTATCTCTGAAGTCTACAGTCTAATGCAAAATTCAGAAGATCTGCAAATGAGACTCAGTATTAATCTGGGTGCAGTGTTTACCTGGCCAGTGCAATTACTAATCTGAGTTAGGAGCAGAACATTTTTTAAAAACGTAAAAATTAAAACACTTTTTACAGTCATTTCAGTCATTGATCCCACCAGTTTATCACTATTCCAATTTTCCACCCTTCAACGTGTAGTGATTAAGATTAGAACAATTACCTGTTCATTCCAGGAAGCAAACATGGATTCGAAGATTCATACAACATTGAGTCCACAATGTCAATTGACTGTGATGGAGAAATCACCAAGTATTTGAACCAACACGATTTGATTACTTCTCTGCAATTCAGATAGAAATATTGAAAATAGGTGCAGGAGTAGGCCATTTGGCCCTTCGAGCCCGCACCGCCATTCAATATGATCACGGCTGATCATCCAGAATCAGTACCATGTTCCTGCTTTCTCCCCATAATGCTTTATTAAGATGACTTTAAAGCCAAGATGTTAGTGTGGTGTCTGCTGTTGAAATCAGTGAGCAAGTGACTGAGGAGCCGGGGGAAAAATGGCTTGCAAATAAATTACTGCCAAAATGTCACCGTCTATCCTCAGCCACAAAGATTACACCAAGTGTTAAAACACACAGTGTTGGAGTAACTCAACGGGTCAGGCAGCATTTGTGGAGGGAATAGGCAGGCGACTTTTCGGATCGAGACTCTTCTCCAGTGATTATAGTAGCGGAGAGAAAGCTGGAAAAGAGGTGGGTGGTGGGACAAAGCCTGGCAAGTGATAGGTGGATAAGGGGGGTTTAATTGGCAAATGAGTGGAGTAAGTGAATAGGCGACAAAAGTATGCCAGGTGAGGAGAGGATGAAATAAGAAGAATCGGAAGATGGGGTCAATGTGATTGGAGAGATAAAGGGGTGGGAAAGTGAAAGGAATAGGCGCACACCAGGGTGGGCGCGCAGGAGAGAGAGAGAGGGGGAAGGGAGTGTAATGTTCCCTGTAAGGCCCTGTTGTGACTAGCACAATGGATACACGTCCACCATCTTGTAAGTAAGATTTAATCTGAACAACCAATGGAAACTTCTAGAAGGTCACCTGACCTCAGTCACGAGGTACAGGCACATTTGCATATATATCACATCTCCCCCTTCACTTTAATTACATCACAACATCACATCTCCCCCTCCACCACTGGGTTCAAAATAATAACTGGAACCTTTACTCAATTTACCGTGGATAAATTACCACAAATAACACAGTGCTCTTCATATTACAGAACTACAAAATAATTGTCCATCAATTTTACATAACCAGTCGAGTTGGGGGTTTCGACCATCGCCCACTTCTCGTGCAAGTCGTATTTCCACCTCGTTCTGTGTCGTATTTCTGTTGTGTGTGAGTATGGCTTGGCACAATTCGAGCCGGTTCCCCCACCACAGAACCTGGTGATGCGGCCTGTGATAGTTCTCTTGAGTCTGGGAGACTAGCTCCTTCTGGATAAGGGGTTCCTCTTTGTGGGAGAGTGTTCGCACTTGTCTGCTGCATGTTGCCAGGGCATGGCTCAACGGCTTAGTGCACAGGTCGTAAGTCCTTCCAGTTTCTGCGGAACACAGTACCACTCAGTGTAGAGATGACGTAGCTCCGAGGGGACAGGTATTATCTTGCAATCCGGCCACTCGGTTGGTTTGGCATGAAACCACACCTGCTGTTGTTGTTCCAGGCGTGGCAGCGGCTTGGCGCTTGACTTCACATTGAAGTATGCTGCCTGTTTTTCTTGCCGGACGGCCAGTTGTGGTCCCATGGGAGGGACATGATGAGGCAGTAAGAGCGATAGAGGCGATGACAATCTGCTTCTTAACAGCCTACTGTTCAGTAACTGAAGGGGGCATAGCCACCTGTCCCGTCAAGGGGGGTGTTGCGGTATTCGAGGATGGCGTACATCGGGTCACGGCCACTGCGTTTGGCCTTCCTCATGATACCTTTTATAGTTTGCACACAGCGCTCTATCTGCCCATTGCTCTGTGGATATATGGGACTTGAGGTGACATGGGCAAATTCCCAGTCATCCTGGAACCTACGAAACTCAGCACAGTCAAATTGTCTCGCGTTGTCTGTCATCACCAAGTCAGGAATGCCATTCCGGGCAAACATGCCCGTCATCTCACGTATCACCGAATGTCCGTCAGTTGCGCTATTTCTGGGTAATTGGAGTAATAGTCCACTACAAGCAAATGGTCAACTCCATCCAGATGGAAGATGTCTGCTCCGACCTTAGACCAAGGTCTGCTGGGGATGAAGTGTGGTTGGAGCGGCTCGCTTGCTTGTGCTTTCCTGGTCGCCTGGCATATCCCACTGTGTCCTCAATCTGTGCATTCATTCCAGGCCACATAAATAAATTGCGGGCTCGTTGTTTAAGTTTAACTACTCCCAGATGCGAATCATGTAGCGCGTTCAGCATCTGCCTTCGCATGCTTTGGGGGACTACAATTCGGTTTTCCCTCAAGACTAATCCATCGATTTCAACCAGCTCGTCATGGTATGTATGAAACGGAGTCAAGTCCGAGGGCAGATCATGCCTGTTACTAGGCCAACCCTTTCTTATATACTCGCATCTGATTTTCTTTTGTTTCAGCTTTGAACTGCGCAAGGCACGCGTCTGACATGTGTAGGATGGCTTCTACAGCATGTATCACGTTCGGCAATGCGGTGTGCTCTTCCGCAGGCGTGTTTGCACTGGGCAGCCGGCTCAGGGCGTCGGGGACAAACATTTCACGTCCCGGCTTCCACCGTATTTCCAGGTCGTATCGTAGCAGGTGCATTCGCATGCGCTGGAGTCTGGGGCTTAGTTTGTGTAGCGGCTTGGCGAGCAAGCCTACTAACGGTTTGTGGTCAGTGAAGATTACTGTGCGCGGACCGACAATGAAGTCATGAAACTTTCTGCATGCGTACAATATGGAGCACAACTCCTTCTCTATAGTCGCATAGTTGCGCTCGGCCGCGTTCACACATCGTGAAGCGTAGGCAACAGGTCTCTCGTCTTGCATTAGGACCGCTCCAAATCCGCTGTTGGAAGCATCTGTGGCAATTGAAACGGGCGCGTTCACATCATACAGTTTGTGTGACGGGTGGCGATGTGAGTAGAGACTTCAGCTGGTCTACTGCCTGTCTTTGCTTCTGCTCAAAATGCCACCCTACTCCCTTTTCTGTTAGCTGTCTAAGTGGGGCGGTGATCTCCGAAAGGTTTGGAATAAACTTGGCCATGTATGTCACCATCCCCAAGAACGTTTGCACTTCAGCCTTGTTTGTCGGGTATGGCATTTGTAGCATGCTGCTGACACGAGATGGGCTGGGTGATACGCCTGCTTTCGAGATGACGTGTCCCACATATTCAATCTCATTTGAGCGCATTACCGACTTTCTGGGATAGAGCTTTAGGCCTGATTCTTTCACCCGTTCGAGTAGGGCTTTCACCCTTGCGTCATGTTGTGCTGCATTCACACCCCAAACGAGAATGTCGTCAACGACTATCTCCACCCCTTCTAAATCGCCGAACTCTTCCTGCATTGCCCGCTGCCAAATCTCACTTGCGGATGAGATTCCAAATGGAAGCACGAGGTATCGGTATCTCCCAAAGGGAGTATTAAATGTGGTCAGACGCGAGCTGTCATCGCTCAGTGGGAACTGCCAGTACCCACTTGTAGCGTCAAATTTTGAGAACCATTCTGCCTTGGGCATGCGGGCTGCAATGTTCTCGAACGTCGGCATCGGGAAATGCTCCCTACGAATGGCCGCATTGATGTCACGTGGGTCAAGGCATATGCGGACTTCGCCATTAGGCTTGCTAACCACAGTCATTGAATTCACCCAATCTGTCGGTTCACTCACGGGCTTTATGACTCCCAAGCTTTCCATGCGCTCTAATTCGGCTTTGATCTTATCCCTGATCTTATAGGGGATAGTGCGGGGTGGGTTTTGCTTAGGTTGCACGTTCCCTTGCAGCGCTATGGTGTACTCATGTCTTTTTAGCCTTCCCAGCCCTTGGAAAATCTCACGGTTTTCCTCAATGATCCTCGCAGTGTATGATGGGCTCGCACTCACGACATCAACCGCCTCCTTTCACACAAGACGACCTAACTTTTCACACGTTAGTTTCCCAAATATGGGTTACACATTCCCCTCCACTATTTGAAAGACCACCCTATATTCTTTCTTACCTACTTTGACGTTCCCCTTTGCCTGCCCCGCAGGCTTCATTGTATGTCCAGAGTATGACCTCAGTGTCACGTTCGTGTTCAGTAAGGCAAGACCAGTCTTTCTGAACAAGTGCTCTGGCAGGATGTCCACTTGAGCGCCAGAGTCGAGTTTGAACTCAATGTTCACATTGTTGATGCTGCACATCTGTCCCCATTCACGCGTCGACTCAATAACGGCGTCAATCACGGCGTCAATGTAGAATACATCAACGTCGTCGTCCACTGGCTCAGGTAGCGGTGAAGTGTTCATCTGGAACTCGACGTCGCGGACGTCACGGCTCCAGTCCCCGGCCGTTTGTCTGATTAGCCGGTCATGTTGTCGGGGACGTGGGCGGCTGTTGGGCGCTCTATTTACCAGGCAGTCTGGGGATCTGGAAAAATGTCCAATCTCTCCGCAGGTATAACATCTCATGTACCGAGCGGGGCAGTAGTTGCCTTTATGGCCGCGGTTGCATGACCGGCAGACGGTATCTTTACCCGAATCACGGATTTCTGTCTGTGGCTGTCTGGGTCGCGAATCCCTGCCTCGGTACCATGGCCGACTGGCGCTGTCCCGTTTCACGTAATCAACTGTCTCTTCGGTGTCGATGGCGGTTGGGGCAATCTGCTTCACATGCTCGGCTGATGCTTCTGCGATCATACACATGTCACTGCACTTTTCCAGTGTTAAATCATCGCATTGTAGAAGTTTCACCCGGAGCGGCTGGCTGGTGATGCCGCAGACGATTCTGTCTCATAGCAACGAGGCATGGATAATGCCAAACTCGCTATCATTATGTAAAGCCTTCACTGCAGTCAGGTAGCTGAAGAAAGTCTCCCCTCGCCGCTGATTACGTGTATTAAATAAGTATCGTGTGACCGTTAAGTTCTTTTTTGGTTCACAGTATGTCCGAAACTTATTCTTCAGTGGTTGTATTTTGTCACTTTCCTCAGGGGTGAACCGAAAGGTCTCATAAAGCTCCTGAGCTGCTGGTCCAGACACGTGGAGAAATGTTGCACACCAAATATTTTCAGGCATACCCGTCAGTTCTGTTGCCGTCTCGTACAGCTGGAATACCCTTATCCAGTCCTTATAATTCTTGGCCAAGTTTCCTTGCATGGAGAGTGGCCCCGGAGGCTTGAGTCCTGCCATTCTTTTCTTTAGTTTTTGTTTTCTTCACTTCGACACCACGTAATGTTCCCTGTAAGGCCCTGTTGTGACTAGCACAATGAATACATGTCCACCATCTTGTAAGTAAGATTTAATCTGAACAACCAATGGAAACTTCTAGAAGGTCACCTGACCTCAGTCACGAGGTACAGGCACATTTGCATATATATCACATCTCCCCCTTCACTTTAATTACATCACAACATCACAGGGAGGAAAGGTGGGAGTGTGTTACTGAAAATTGGTAATTTCAATTGTTAGGTAAAGAAACGGAAGATTCATAGACCAAATTAAGCTTAGACAAACCAACATTTCCAAAGGAGCATCGATCAACCTTTTCCTTCATTGGACTCAACCTTGAATCCAAAGGCAGAGTTTGTTCGCGCAAAGTTACTTCGATGCCACACCAGGGAGTCCACCTCTACAACCCTACAGTGTGGCGCAGAGGTAGAGCCGCTGCCTAGTTCGATCCTGATCTCAGGTGCTGTCTCTGTGGAGTTTGCACAACCGCCCTGTCCCTGTGACCGTGTGAGTTTCCACCGGCTGCTTCTGTTTCCTCCCACATTGCAAAGATGTGCGGGTCTGTAGGTTAATTGGCGTCTGTAAATTGCCCCTAGTGCGTATGGTGTGGACGAGAAAATGGAATAACATAGAACGGGTGATTAGCGTTTAGAAACATAGAAATATAGAAAAGGAGGAGCAGGAGTAGGCCCTTCGGCATTTCGAGTCCGCACCGCCATTCAATATGATCACGGCTGATCATGAAAATCAGTACCCTATTCCTGTTTTCTCCCCATATCCCTTGATTCCCTAGGGCTACTAAGAGCTAAATCTAACTCTCTCTTGAAAACATCCAGTGAATTGGTCTCCACTGCCTTCGGTGGCGTGGACTTGGTGGGCCAAAGGGCAAATTTCCACGCTCCATCTCCAAACTCTAAACTAAAATAGAGCCTGACCCAAAGGATCGGAGTCTCCATTGAATTTAATTGAGATCTCAATTCCAGAGAGCAAAAGGGAATAAGATAAATCATATATATATTACATTTTAAATAGTGCTAGTTTAAATGTATTACATTTTTAAATAATGCTATTTCAAATGTATTACATTTTAAATAATGCTATTTTAGATTTAACGTATAGGTTTTAATTTGCTTTAATGCTATTTTAAATATAAAGCTGATTTTATGGTTTGAAGCATCTCTTAAGAACAGACCATGAAACATATATTCTTCATTTTCAGGTCTCCTGCCGATCATATTAAATGCATGAAATCTGAAAATATCTACAATCTGAAAATATTCACTAGCTCATATATTGGAATAATTATCCACTGAGCCAACTTTGAGCCTGTATTTGCAATGGACCTGGATTGGTTAAAAAGCTACATTGATGAACAACACTATTGTGAAGTGTTGAAGATGAGACAGTTCTTCTGTCAATGATGTCTGGAGACCATCTTGGTGTAAGTGGTCAAATTTGATTTCAGGGACATCATATTATTATTCTCTGGGTGATCAATGGTCAGTGTGAACTCGATGGGCTGTTTCCACCCTGTATGTCAAAACTATAGGATTTGTACAGGTGTGAAGGGTTATGGGGACAAGGCAGGAGAATGGGATTGGGAGGGAGACACAGATCAGCCATTATTGAATGGCGGAGTACACTTGAAGGGTCAAATGGCCTAAATCAGCTCCTTTGAGACCTTCGGTTTCTTCCCACACTCCAAAGACGAATAGGTTTGTTGGTTAATTGGCTTGGTAAATGTAAAATTTGTCCCTAGTGGGTTTAAACTTCAAGATGGCGGATGTGCAGGAGTGGGCGCCGTTTGTATGGGCGTCTGCCTGCATTCCGTCCTCTAACTCTTTTATTGTCTAAACATGTTTTTGTTTTTTTTGGAGTCTATTCTTTCTATGTGGGGTGTGGGGGCTGGGGGGGTGGGGGGAAACTGTTTTAACCCCAGTCCTACCTGGTCGGAGATGCGGTTTTCCTCCAAATCGCATCTCCGATCTCCCCATGTGGCCTTCCATCGGGATGGAGCGGCGTTCCTGCCGGGGACCACAGCTTCGGCGAAACAGCGCTGGGACATCAACACGGAGCGGGTGATGCATTGCCGGGTCGCCGCTCCGGAGTGCTGTGACCGCCGACCACCAACATCGAGCAGCCACGGTCTGCGGTCTGCGGTCTGAGGGCATCCCACCGCGGGCGGGCGGCGCTGGATCAAAAACACCGCGGAGTCGAAGCTCCAACCGGCGCGGCCTGAAGTCCACGGGCGTCACAGTCTCCGGGGAAGGTGCGGCCGCTCCAGACACTTCAAGGCCGCTGAGGACTTTCCCACCCGATGCCGGTGTTCCAGCTTCCCGGCGGGTGGGCCTATAATCATCGGGCTGCCGTTGCGGCGACTGGCTGCGGTGGCCTCAAACTGGCCCGACCTCGGGTGGACTAGGAGGAGGAGGAGGACTGGACATTTTAGTGCCTTCCCTCACAGTGGAGAGTGTAGATTCTGCTGTGGGGGGATGTTCGTGTTGAATCTCTTATAGTGTGTTGTGTCATTTTTTTTCTACCTCTTTTTATTATTTATATGGATAATTTTCTCTGTAAAGCACTTTGGCTTCTTTGCTTGAAATTGATTGAAAAGTGCTATATAAATAAATTTACTTTACTTTACTTTACTTAATAGTGTTAATGTGCGGTGATCGCTGGTCAGCGCGGACCCGAGGGCCTGTTTCCGCACTGTATCTCTAAACTAAATTAAACTGAACAGTTACACTACTGAAGCAATTATATGAGATAATAGCAGCAGTTTCTGTTTCAAGTAGCTCTTCAAACAAACTACAAGGAACTTGTTTAATTTGTTTGCCATACAATAACCGGCTTGCTTAATGCTCTCTGAGATGCCCTCAGTCCTTAGTGAACATGGTTTCCCCCAGCTGCCCCAGATGGATCGCTCACCCTCGTCTCCTCTTTGTCCTATAATTCTGCTCTCGCTGCCCCTCCCCCCAAGATGCAACAAGGATAGATTTCCCCTGGTCCTCACCTTTCACCCCACCAGTCTCCACATCCAAAGCATCATCCTCTGACATTTCCGTCACCTCCAATGTGATTCCACCGCTATTCACATCTTCCCATCTCCACCCCTTTCCACCTTCTGCGTGGATAGTTCACTCCGCAACTCCTGGGTTCACTCATCTCTTTGCAGCCAAACCACCCCATCCCCTGCAGCCCCTGCAACTATTTACCCCAGCAACCACAGGAGATGCAACACCTGTCCCTCTAACTCCTTCTGCCTGACCCGCTGCTTACTCCAGCAGTTTGTGTCTATTCAACTATCTAATCTGAGATTCCTTCATGGTAATCACCACCCATCTCCAATGATGATCATTGGTTTAGATCCAGTTTTAAAAATCGTGCCGAGAAGCTGCTCTGCAACAGTTGGGATGATACCATTCTCAAACATGTTTAATTGAGTTTACTCACTGTACAACATGTGGGTCAGTGCTAAGCTCCTCATTGGAGCGGTGATGGTGCCGCAGCAGTAGAGTTGCTGCCTTACAGTGAATGCAACGCCAGAGACCCGTGTTCAATCCCGACTATGGTTGCTGTCTGTACGGAGTTTGTATGTTCTCCCCGTGACCTGCGTGGGTTTTCTCCGAGATCTTCGGTTTCCTCCCACACTCCACAGATGTACAGGTTTGTAGGTTCATTGGCTTGATAATTGTAAAAATTGTCCCTTGTGGGTGTAGGATAGTGCTAATGTGCGGGGATCGCTGGTCGGCGGGGACCCAGTGGGCCGAAGGGCCTGTTTCCGCGCTGTATGTCTAAACTAAACAGCTACTCTAGCTGGCATTGAAATGCAAGAGACCTGAGGAGCATGAATATCTGCATCTAAAATTACAGTTTGCTCCACCAAGATCAAGAACTTTGGTCATTTCACGTTGAAAGAAATGACAAAGCACCAAAGTAGAAGAGAATAACACACATTATATTTGGCATTATACAGAGAGCGTCAGACAAAAATAAATACAAAGCAGGGAATTAAATGAAAAATTACCTGAAGCAAAGTCTAGTAACTGACCTTGGAAATAACATATTTTTTCCACAAAGTACACCACCAAGGTTATCAAGGTTTGCTCATCTCATCTTTAGAGTGAGGCTAAATGCAAATTGGAGGAACAGCATCACTTCGCTTGGGCAGCTTACAACTCAGTGGTATGACTCTTGATTTCTCTAACTTCAAATAACACCTATAAGGCCTCTCTCTCCATCCCTCCCCCACCCAAGTCATACCAGCTTCTCGTTCTCACCTAGCAAACAGCTAACAATGGCCTGTTTTCTTTATCATCGTTACGTTTTTGCATATCTTTCATTCATTTGTTCTAGATCTCTCTACATCAATCTATATCTCTTGTTTCCCTTTCCCCCGACTCTCAGTCTGAAGAAGGATCTCGACCCAAAAAAATCACCTGTTCTTTCTCTCCAGAGATGCTGCCTGTCCCGCTGACTTACTCCAGCATTTTGTGTCTATCTTTAAAATCCATCCGTTGATCTGTCTACTGAGTACAATAAATCTCGCCACAGCTTAGGGATTTGCTAAAAGACAGCTTAAAGCAAAGACATGGAATAAGCTTGCTACTAGGCCAAAGTCAGGTCAGTATAAACCATAGAGTTGAGGAAAAACTCCCATAAGGATTCTCCATTCTGGCATGACTGTCACCCTGACATCACTGCACTTGGCCGTATCCATGAACAACTGCCTTACTAGTGAAGTCCACACACAATGGACAGAGGCTGAAATTAAAACAGGTGGCAGAGTGGCACAACAGTAGAATTGCTGCCTTACAGCGCCAGAGACCCGGGTTCAATCTTGACTATGGGAGCTGTCTGTAGGGAGGTTGTATGTTCTCCCCGTGACTGCGTTGGTTTCCTTTGAGTGCTCCAGTTAACCCCCACACTTCAAAGATGCAGGTGCAAGTGCAGGCTCGAAGGGCCAAATGGCCTCCTCCTGCACCTATTTTCTATGTTTTCAATGTACAGTTTTGTCGGTTAATCGGCATGTATGGGTGATCGCTGATCAGTGTGGACACGGTGGGCCGAAAGGCCTGTTTCCATGCCGTATCTCTAAAACTAAAACTAACAAAACTATAAAACACGAAAAATAGAAAATGGCAGGTGTTTCTCCTAGCAATATGGTAAAATACCAGCACCTGAGCCATGTGTAACAATCTGAGTAAGCAAGCAACTACCATCCCTCCACTTAGAGGAGGTTACCAAAGTGAACATGAACAAAGTAGCCTGTGTTCACACTGTTACACTTTCTGGCACTGGTCACAGGATAATACATCATAGGATTGCAGTCAAGAGCAAGAACTTGGGTCATTTCCAACTGAAAGAAAATTCAATGCACCAAAGTAGAAGGAATGTGCATTATATTGGGCATTCGATTCTTTACGACATCCCACAGTCAATACATTTGTTTTGAAGCATCATTATTATGCAGCCAAAAGCAGCAGGACTGGAACCCACTGACCTATTGTACAATTATCTCATTTGGCGTTAGCCGCGAGATAATTGTCAGCTAGGATGGAAGAATCCACCTGTTTTTCTCCACATAATATCGCAGATAAATCTGCTCTACTTGACCAGTCAGGTGGAACTTCGAAATTTCACATGAAAGGTGCTACTTCTGAAATGTAACTATTCTTCAGTGCTGCTTTCGTGAGGTGATATTATAAAAATTAAACAGCCAGGGTATTGCATCCATTTGATATTGGTGTTTATGAGGCTTTTAGATGGGCATGTGGGGAATGGAGGGATGCACAGGCAGCTAAGAGATGTCCTTGGCATTATGTTTGGCGTTGACATTGTGTCATCGCGGTCGTGTGCTGGGCAGCAGGGCAAAGATCGCGGACGCCAACAAAATTAACAAGCTCATCAGGAAGGCTGGCTCCGTCCTGGGGGCGGAGTTGGATTCACTGGAGGTGGTCTTGGAGGGGAAGATGCTCCTCAAACTGCAGAGCATCTTGGACAATACAGCTCACCCCCTCCATGACACACTGGTCAACCTGAGGAGCACCTTCAGCAACAGACTGGTTCCAATAAGATGCAGGACAGAATGCCACAGGAGATCCTTTTTTTCCTGTGGCTATCAAACTCTACAACTCCCTCCCCTTCTGTTGTGGGGTAGACTGACTCCCCTCCCATCCCCAATCTTTGCACATCCACAATCCTGAACTTTCCACTCGTCACTTTAAGTTCATGTTGTGTTTTTAGTGACTGTTGGCAGACCAATCTTCCTCCTAGGATAAATAAAGTTCTGTCGTATCATATGGTATTGTGGGCCAAATGGCCTGTTCTTGTGCGATACTGTTCTGTGTTCAACCAAGCTAAAGGGATGGAAGATTGCAACCTTCACGTGGTCCGTCCTGTTTCGACGAATGCAATCAACCCGGTGTGCAGAATCAAATAAGATCAAATAGAACAAGTTGTCCTGCAACTTTAGGCTGTGCACGCCATACGCAAGAAGAAGAACCAAGCTAAAGCAGTCCGCTTGAGTGTTGCCTCTTCCACCACCCGCAACATTCATTCACTATACCACCTCGCCTACAACAGCAGCAGCAGTATGTACCATTTACAACGTGCACAGCAGTTACCCTGCGAGACTGCCATTGCAATCTCTACCACCAACGCAGACAAGGGAACTGGCAACAACATGACCTGCATGTTCCCTCCAAACTTTCCCAGCATCCTAACTAAGAAACACATAACCGGTTATTTGTTGTGTAGGAACTGCCGATAATAGTTTATGTTGAAGATGGACAAAAATTGCTGGTGTAACTCAGCGGGTCAAGCAACATCTCTGGTAAAAAATAACAGATGACGTTTCGGGTTGGAACCAATCTTCAGACTGAAATAAGAGGTGCGGGGGGTGGGGGATAAACTGGAGGTGAAAAAAAGGCCAGAACAAATCAAGGCACAAGATGACCTCGGGAAGGGTGCAGACCATAATGGTTCATTGTTTGTTGGGGACAGTGCAGTAATGAGAGGGATACAAGGATGCCAACAGTGGAACAGAGATAGATAGGTGTTTAAGAAGGAACTGCAGATGCTGGAAAATCGAAGGTACACAAAAATGCTGGAGAAACTCAGCGGGTGCAGCAGCATCTATGGAGCGAAGGAAATAGGCAACGGTTCAGGCCGAAACCCTTCTTCAGACTGATGGGGGGTGGGGAGAAGAAAGGAAAAAGGCGGAGGAGGAGCCCGAGGGCTGAGGAAGGGGAGGAGACATCCACTATAAACCTACTGACTCCCATGGCTATCTGGACTACACTTCTCCCACCCTGCTTCCTGTAAGGACTCCATCCCCTACTCCCAATTCCTCTGTCTACGCCGCATCTGCTCCCAGGATGAGGCGTTCCACACCAGGGCCTCTGAAATGTCCTAATTCTTCAGGGAACAGGGGTTCCCCTCCTCCACCATAGATGAGGCTCGCACCAGGGTATCTTCCATACCCCGCAACACTGCTCTCTCTCCCCATCCCCCCACTCGCAACAAGGGCAGAGTCCCCCTAGTCCTCACCTTTCACCCCACCAGCCGTCACATACAACAAGTAATCCTCCGTCAGTTTCGCCACCTCCAACGTGACCCCACCACTCACCACATCTTCCCATCTCCCCCCATGTCTGCCTTCCGCAAAGACCGCTCCCTCCATAACTCCCTTGTCAATTCTTCCCTTCCCTCCCATACCACCCCCTCCCCGGGCACTTTCCCTTGCAACCGCGAGAGATGCAACACTTGTCCCTTCACCTCCCCCCTCGACTCCATTCAAGGACCCAAACAGTCGTTCCAGGTATGACAGAGGTTCACCTGCATCTCCTCCAACCTCATCTATTGCATCCGCTGCTCTAGATGTCAGCTGATCTACATCGGTGAGACCAAGCGGAGGCTTGGCGATCATTTTGCCGAACACCTCCGCTCGGTCCGCAATAACCAACCTGACCTCCCGGTGGCACAGCACTTCAACTCCCCCTCCCATTCCATATCCGACCTCTCTGTCCATGGCCAGAGCGAGCAACACCGGAAATTGGAGGAACAGCACCTCATATTCCGCTTGGGGAGTCTGCATCCTGGAGGCATGAACGTTGAATTCTCACAATTTTGTTAGCCCTTGCTGTCTCCGCCCCTTCCTCAGCCCTTGGGCTGTCTCCTCCCATCCCTCAGCCCTCGGGCTCCTCCTCCACCTTTTTCCTTTCTTCTCCCCACCCCCCATCAGTCTGAAGAAGGGTTTTGGCCCGAAACGTTGCCTATTTCCTTCGCTCCATAGATGCTGCTGCACCCGCTGAGTTTCTCCAGCATTTTTGTGTACCTTAGAGATAGATAGGTTCTTGATTAGTACCGGTGTCAGCAGTTATGGGGAGAAGGCAGGAGAATGGGGTTAAGAGGGAAGATACATCTGCCATGATTTAATGGTGGTGTACACTTGATGGGCTGAATGGCCTAATTCTGCTTCTATCACATGAACTTATTCTACCTGATCCACTGTGTTCCTCCTGTATTCTTTTTCCTCAATAAACAAAGAGACTAGGGGGTATATACAATGAGGTGCCAGAGGAGGTATTTGAGGCATTTAAAAGATAACTGGGCAGATACATGGATAGGAAGGATTCAGCGGTGTATGGGCAAAACAATAGACAATAGACAATAGACAATAGGTGCAGGAGTAGGCCATTTGCCCTTCAAGCTAGCACAGCCATTCAATGTGATCATGGCTGATCATCCCCAATCAGTACCCCATTCCTTCCTTCTCCCCATATCCCCAGACTCCGCTATCTTTAAGAGCCCTATCTAGCTCTCTCTTCAAAGTATCCAAAAAACTGGCCTCCCCCGCCCTCTGAGGCAGTAAATTCCACACTCACAAATTTCTGTGTGAAAAAGTGTTTCCTCATCTCCATTCTAAATGGCTTACCCCTTTTTCTTAAACTGTGGCCACTGGCTGTGGACTCCCCCAACATCGGGAACATGTTTCCTGCCTCTAGCGTGTCATAACCCTTAATAATCTTATATGTTTCAATAAGAATCCCTCTCATCCTTCTAAATTCCAGAGTATACAAGCCCAGCCACTCCATTCTCTCAGCATATGACACTCCCGCCAACCCAGAAATTAACCTTGTAAATCTACGCTGCACTCCCTCAATAGCAAGAATGTCCTTCCTCAAATTAGTGGACCAAATCTGCACACAATACTCCAGGTGCGAAGGACCTCTTTGCTCCTCTACTCAACATTATGAAGGCCAACATGCTATTCGCTTCCTTCACTGCCTGCTGTACCTGCACCTGTCATCTGCAAATTTGCTAATGTTACTTTGAATCCCTTCATCTAAATCATTGATGTATATTGTAAATAGCTGCGGTCCCAGCACTGAGCCTTGCGGTACCACACTAGTCACTGCCTGCCATTCTGAAAGGGACCCGTTAATCCCTACTCTTTGTTTCTTGTCTGCCAACCAATTTTCTATTCATGTCAGCACTCCACCCCCAATATCATGTGCCCTAATTTTGCCCACTAATCTCCTACGTGGGATCGTATCAAATGCTTTCTGAAAGTCCAGGTACACTACATCGACTGGCTCTCCCTTGTCCATTTTCCTAGTTACATCCTCAAAAATTTCCAGAAGATTAGTCAAGCATGGTTTCCCATTTGTAAATCCATTCTGTTACGGCTCTCCAAATGTGCCGCTATTTAATCTTTTATGATTGACTCCAGCATCTTCCCCACCACTGATGTCAGGCTAACTGGTCTATAATTCCCTTTCATACAAAGTGGGATAACTATAGAACATTGGAAAATTATCACCAATGTGTCCACAATTTCTAGAGCCACTTCCTTAAGTACCCTGGGATGCAGACCATCAGGGCCTGGGGATTTATCAGCCTTCAGTCCCATCAGTCTACCCAACACCATTTCCTGCCTAACAGGGGTAAATGGGACCAGATTAGATGGGGCATCTTGGTCTGCGTGGATGAGTTGGGCCAAAGGGCCTCTTTCCGTGCTGTATGACTCAATTGCATAAAACTTATCTATTATCTCTGGGAATAAAAGCTTGGCAATAAATATTCTGCATTTCCAAAAAAAATAAGCACCTACACAGTAGGGTTTGCAATTTCTGAAATATTCTGTTTAAAATTGCAAGGTACTGCTTATTTTTACAGTTACTGTAAATGCTCAATAAATGATTCCTGACATTCAAAACAAATGTATTAAAGTAAATTATTTTGCTGTGTTACATTTACAAGTGTTTTGCTAAATAAATAGTAATGGCCATGTACAAGTGCTGATAATAAAAATCTGAATATTTTTAATTGAGAACCTCTCTCGAAAAACACAGTCACTTTAAGAGTTTGGAGAACCAGACAAATACCCTCTCTCTTCCAGAAGGGATAAGGCAAACGATTAACTAATGTATTACACCATTATTTTATTTCACATCCACAAGACCTTCTGCACTTCCATTCTGGCAATTAAAAAATGATAAGAGGTTTGCGCATTCTTATCTCATCTCTGTCTCTATTGTAATTGTCGGCATTGTGCCAGGTCTGAGAGAAACACACCAATTATTTCCACTGTAACAGAGTCTGATTACATTTAAGAAGCTATTACTGAAAACCAGATATTCCTCTAGTCTTAAATGCAAAATTATGTTACGTATGATCAAAAGTTCATTAGAAATCTAAAAATAACAAAACCATCAGTGTTAAATAACAGTGATTGAGTGAATTAAGGACTATACCATTTATTTCAGAGATAATCAATTGTTCTCTGCCATGTCTTTTTATTTTATTCTATTTGCTCATTATGACTTTCAAAATCAGACTGTAATTGACCAGCGATCGTCCATGAAGTTTATATTATTTTATTCTTATAACGTCATAAAAGAGTGATTAACCATTGCTGATAATAATCCTCGTTTGATGAAATAGTAAAACTGAACTCAGTCTGAAGAAGGGTTTTGGCCCGAAACGTTGCCTATTTCCTTCGCTCCATGGATGCTGCTGCACCCGCTGAGTTTCTCCAGCACTTTTGTCTACCTAAAACTGAACTCTTTCTTTTTATATATTAACGCTTGAGAGTAACTCGCAGCCAGTTGTTGGAAGGTGTAGTGTAAGGGTTAAACTGAGTTTGCACACATGTCCCACATCACAGACAATAGAACTACTCTGGGGCTAGTAGAGGCAGGGCAGGTGATCCGAGCCCTGAGTCCAAAATGGTGGCAATACGAATTCTCGCCTTGCAGAATCGCATGCACTTCCTACTAGCCGAGAAAGGGATGGACTTGTGCCTTCATAGGGAGAGAATGTTACACTTACATACCGGATGCCAATTAAAACATTACAAACCTGGTGGCCCACATACGACAACAGGTTGAGGCCTTGAATAAAGTTGGTAAGCAGTTGCACGATGAGGCCTCAGAGAGCGCATGGTGGAATTGATTGTCTTGGGGGTTTGGAGGTTGGGGCCATATTATTATGCCCTGGCTGGTGACTGGGCTTGTTTTAGTTGGAGATGGCATAATATTCTGCAATTGTGTGCTTCCCTACTGCCGTGTGAGGAGTGCCAAGAGGGTGGAGGGATGGTATTGAGCCTGTGGCCCAAATGTAACAGGATTTGGGGTGTATGAGGTTAATGTGAGGTGAAATTGTGTTCAAAACACCACAATGCATGCTTGGGCTGATTAAACAGGGCCAGTAAATCATGGGGATGCTTGCAAGGCCACTGAGATCAGCTTTGCTTTCACAGACACATCCAAGACCAGCTCTGTATCTGATAGAACACATAACTCACGCCATTAGGGCATGGATAGTTAGTTTGACACATAATCATCTTACATTCATAGAGATAGAATTATTATACTTTACTTTTGATTATTATTGTTTGTATACTCAGTAACATGTAGTAGATGGGGGTTAATGTAGGCTGATGACTCCAAGGGGTGGAGTGTAGTGTTAAGGGCCTGTCCCACTTGGCGATTTTATTCGGCGACTGCCGGCATCATATCAGTGTTGCCAAAAGATTTTGAACATTTCAAAATGCAGCGGCGACAAAATAAATGTTGCGACACTTGAAAAAACACCGCGCGTAACATGTCGTCATGCCGCATCATGCTGCAAATTTTTCGGTTACCTGATATGTCAGTCAATCTTGCCGGTAGTCGCCAAAAAAATCGCCGTGGGACAGGCCCTTAAGGGTTAAACTGACAATTTCACCGAAAATGTGAAATGCATAGCCTCTTGAAAACATGTTTCCAGACACGTTATCTCCTCACACCTGTGATCATTGCCTGGGGACGCAACCTTTCCCATGGCCATTCTGTGCAAAGGCGTAAAAAACACAACAGCAATAGTTGGGTAGACCCTGCCGCTAGTAGCGCAGAAACATTGCGGATAAGGGGTGCTTATGATTGGCTCGGGGAGGGGGGGCTGATAAGAAATGCTCTGATAAGAAATGCCATGAAGATTGGTGTTGGGCACCCTTTCGGTGAGAAAGCCTCAGCCTTCGGCCGTGTCGCGAACGGTGCCATGTGATCAAGAGCAAAACATCCCGTGGCGTGCTCTGATGAGTTTGTGAGTGCGTACGGGTTTACGTGAGTGTATGTAGAAACACCCTGCGGTGTGCTCTGCTGTGTACTCGGGGTTTGCGAGTACGTCCAGGGGTATGTGAGTGTATGTGCCTTATTTAGTAGTGTAATAAATTACTGAGTCAATCAAACTCAGTTATCTGAATCCAGTGATTTATCGAACACAACAAAAGGACTGGAAGAACTGAGTATGTACGGTGGCATTAATGAGCTGTGTTCTTATGGGAACCAAACCAAAAGAAAGCAGTCCACATGGCCGCTTCTGAAACAGATCCAGGTTTAAAACTGAAAATGATCACTCTGTGCAAATTCTGGTCAGATAATGTGCAGCTGAAAGTGCAAAACCCCTCTTACACTGATGTGTAGGAAGGAACTGTAGATAGACACAAAATGCTGCAGTAAGTCAGCAGGACTGGCAGCATCTCTGGAGAGAAGGAACGGGTGGCGTTTCGGGTCGAGACCCCTCTTCAGACAGATGCTGGTTTACACCGAAGATTTAATATTTTGCTTGGGGAGCTTACACCCCAGCGGTATGAATATTGACTTCTCTAACTTCAAGTAACCCTTTCTTTCCCTCTCTCTCCATCCCTCCCCCTACCCAGTTCTCCGACCAGTCTGACTGTCCCCCTGATTACATTTTATCTCTGTTTGCTTTGTTGTCACCTTCTCCTAGCTAACAATGGCCTATTCTAGTTTCCTTTGATCTGCATCTCTTTTGATCTCTTACACTTCCTTATCTCTGTAACTCCCTCTCCCCTGACTCAGTCTGAAGAAGGGTCTCGACCCAAAACACCACCCATTCCTTCTCTCCAGATATGCTGCCTGTCTCGTTGAGATACTACAGTATTTTGTGTCTATTCTCTTACACTAGTCTCCCTGTGTCAAATTTCAGGGAGACAATCACCATCTTACAAAAGTTAAAAGCAAAACAATGAAAGGCAAGCTAGTAAATCGTTGTGATTATTTGGAAATCTGATGATAAGTTTGCTTTTCCAATTTGTCCATGTAGCAGAAATCAAGCAGGCTGGATATAATCCAGCCACAGACTTTGAAGCAGCCCTTTCAAAACCAAAATATATATTTTTGAGGGAATGAATGAGATACTCGTTTAGTTTTGTATCTGGATCACTTTTGAATATTAACAGACAAATGTGAAATTGCAATTTTACTTTTAATTTCACTTGTTACTCTGGAATATTTTCATTTTCATTTAAAATGAATAAAGATCATAAAACAAGATAACAATTGCTGTCATGTTATTTAATCACGTTTAGTTTTAAATATACGGGCAGAGAGCACCATCTCAACTATCTGCTCCAAATCACCACCAACGCCAACTTCTTTTGATGAACGTCATTTTGAAAATGATGCAAGCTCACCAGGTTCAATCATATCACCATGAGCTTCTCTTTACGTACAGAGGGCATTACAGAAATGCAATTCAATATGTTTCCTTACGAGATCACATCCACTAAAGTTCTTGAAAGGAGGTGATGTTTGAAGAATGCAAAAGCATTGCAATGAACCAGGAGCTGATGTAGGTCACATGTGGGCCACATGTCCACACCAGCCTGCTTCAACATTTAACATCATGACTAGTCTTAGTTTAGTTTATTCTAGCCACGTGCACCGAGTTACAGAGAAAGGCTCTTTTTGTTGTGTGCTACCCAGTCAGCGGAAATACTATACATGATTACAATCAAGCTGCCCACAGTGTACAGATATAGGATAAAGGGAATAATGTTTAGCGCAAGCTAAAGTCCAGTAAAGTCCCGTTAAAGACAGTCCGAGGGTCTCCAATGAGATGGATGGTAACTCAGGACTACTCTGTAGTTGTTGGTAGGATGGTTCAGTATTTTTACAGATGACAACCGAGTTGATCAACCATGATCACATTGATTGACGGTGCTGGCTCAAAGGGCCAAATGGCCTACTCCTGCACCTATTGTCTATTGTCTATTGCTGGCATCATGGACTGTGAGGAAGGCTGGAAAAATATAAAGCAAAATCAGGAGCGGCTACAAAATGGGCGGAGAAAAGGCAGATGAAGATTAACCTGAGGAAGAGTGAGCTGTAGCGCTTAGGATGTTGAATGCAAGGGGGAAACATACAATTAATGGCATGACCCTTAACAGAATTGATGAACAGAGGCTTACTTATACTGATGTACTTGCCTTCATTGGATGGGGCATTGAGTATTAAAGGGCTGTCTCACTGTGCGAGTTGACCCACGAGTGACCCCGAGTTTAAAACAAATTTAACTCGTGGTAATCACGTACAATTAACGTAGCGGGAACGTCTGAACTCGTGGATGCAACTTAGCGACTCTTCGCGCTAACGGCAGGTACCCGTGAAACTTGTTAACTCTTGCAAAAGTTCAAACATGTTTGTACTTTTCCACGAGTAAAATGTACTCTTGTGGTTAAAAATTGAAACATTTAAACTCGTTGTAAGAACGTAGTGGCCCGTGCGTTTAACTTTGTGACTCGTGATTCTACCGTGGGAACTCTTTTTAGAAACAATAATCAGGGACAGAAATATCAGTTACTTAGACTTTTTAAAGACAAATTCTGCTTAACAAAGTTAAGCAAGTTATTGATAAGGTGACAGAGTGGGTTGAAAAGAAAAAATTGCTTGAAGTTTATATATAAATTTGTGTTATGTTGTGTTGTGTTGAAAAGCTTTTTGCTGACCCGTTTGATTCTCACTGTTTGTTTACTTCATTGCACAATAAAAGAGAGTTCTTTGCTATCAAGATCAAATTGATGTCTGGAAGGCTTCATTTTAATATCACTACAAAGTCTCATGACTTGAATGTAATATTCCTTTCATCATAAAACACAAAATAGAGGAAGGCAAAATATATTCACATCTTGATTCTCACAATCATTTGTGAGATTTAAGGACTCAGCTGCCTCATATGCTGTACTTTTTAAATGTTTAAAATTGTCACCTCTCAGTAGATCAGAAAATAAGACAAAGTCTTATGTGAAACAAATGTCTTGAATGTGAAACAAAGTCTTTATTCTTGTTCAATATAAAAAACGCTTTTTTGCGCATATTGAGAAATATGCGTAATTTCCTGCAAACCCATATCACGGTGAAGCACCACAGCAAACAACACAGTGGTCTGAAAAAGGACTTCTCATACATGAAAATCAACAAATGAAGCACAAATAAAAGTATTTCCACTATATACTAATTCAGCTGAGAAATGCGCTAGTCTAAATTCAGGCAATAAAAGATACAATGCAATGCGCTAAATGACAAGTTTTGAGATCTACAATCAAATAAGCAGATGCATGATAACCACGTTTTAAAGGAAAGACAGATGCAATGAAATTACTTTTACACCACAATAAAAAATAAAATCCACACTTAAAGTTAAACAATGAAAAGTCAGCAGGATTTAAACTAAACATGAAATTAACTGGATTTTTCTGCATGTGGGCTCTCCTCATGCAGTGATGTACCTGTGGTCGGCAGCCGCTCAAATAAGCTGTCCTGCCACGGCACACTGCCCAATTCTGAATTATAGTAGGAGCAGAGATGGTCTCTCTGCTCTTTTGCACTGTTGGTCCCCGTGTTACCTCGAAAACACTGCAGTGGCACCAAAGTCTCGTCCTTTGTACCACTCCTCCACGCACCTAGTGTTATTCTCCCTGTTTGACTGTTCACTAAGTCACCGTCCTGCATGGCTGTTCCTGATCCTGAAGCTGCACCTTTGATACGGATCAGGTTGTGCAGAACACATGCAGCAAACACAATAGTCTCTACATTCTTTGGCTGGCATGACATCATTTTTTGAACATGTGATGTTTTTTCAACACTTCGATATACATTGTTGCCTCAAGATTAACGGGAGAGGAACTTGGTACACTCGGGAGACGAACTTGGAACATCGCAGAAATGAGAAGTAAACGGCAAACTTAGACATACCCGTGGATACTCGGTTAAACTCTGGATCATAAACTTGTAGTCTCGTACGCAACCACGAGTCTTTCACTCGGGGTCACTCGTGGGTCAACTCGCACAGTGAGACAGACCTTTAAGGGTCAAGAAGTCATGATGCAGCTTTATGCAATTGGGGTATTACATCCCTTTCTGGTCACACCATTACAAGGAGGATATGGAAGCTTTGGTAAGGATGCAGAAGAGGTCTACCAGAAGGATGCTTGGATTAGCGGGCATTGGCTACAGGGAGAGGACAAACTTGGATTATTTTCTCTGAAATGCCAGAGATTGTGGGGAGATGGGATAGAAGCATACAAAATTAGGAGAGGCATTCATAGAGTACCTTTTTCCAGGGTGGAAGAAAATAAATACTAAGCATAGCTTTAAGGCGAGATGGCCAATGTTTATAGGATATGGGCAGAGTAAGGGGTGTTTTATCTTTAAACACGGACGATGATGAGTGCCTGGAACATGCTGCTGGGGACGGTGGTGGAGGTAGATACAATAGTGGCACTTAAGAGACTTTTGGACAGGCATGGTAATGCAGGGATTAAAGGGACGTGGATTATGTGGGGGAGGGTACGATTTAGACATGTCAGCATGTCTGACACAGACATTCTGGGCTGAAGAACCTCCACAGGTGTCATAGAGTCATAGATTCAAGATTCAAGATTGAAGATCAAGATTCAAGATTTCCTTTATTGTCATTCTGACCTTTCGGTCTGAATGAAATTGTTATGCCTGCAGTCATACACAGAACCAATAATAACAAAACAGACAATAAACACAAATTAAACATCCACCACAGTGAGTTCACCAAGCACATCCTCACTGTGATGGAGGCAAAGTCTTAGTCTCCGTCTCTTCCCTCCTTGTTCTCCCTCTGTGCTGAGGCGATCGATCCAGGCCGAAGATGCCGCCCTCCAGCCAGCGCACCTCCGTGGTGATGTCGCCACCGCCGAAAGCTGGAACGCCGTCTCCGCTCCAAGACGGCCCGCCACAGCATCAGCTCCGGATCCCGCAGTCTCCGCTCCGGGCCGTCGCCCCAGCTCCGGGTCCCGCAGTCTCCGCTCCGGGCCGCCGCCCCAGCTCCAGGCCGCCGCCCCAGCTCCGGGTCCCGCAGTCTCCGCTCCGTGCCGCCGCCCCAGCTCCGGGTCCCGCAGTCTCCGCTCCGGGCTGCTGCCCCAGCTCCGGGTCCTGCAGTCTCCGCTCTGGACCCCGCTGCACCAGCTCAGAGTGATACAGTGTGGAAACAGGCCCTTCATCCCTACTTGCCCACACCGGCCAACATGTCCCAGCTACACTAGTCTAACCTGCCTGTGTTTGGTCCATATCCCTACAAACCTGTCGTATCTATGTACCTGTCTAACTGTTTCTTAGATCTGCTGAGATCATCCAGCTCTTTGTTGTAGTCAAGATTCCTGCATTTGCAGGGGGGTTTTGTGTCACCATTTTTGAGAAAGTTACTCAAAAATGGCCCATACATTCTGGAACTAACAAGAGATTATTTTTTTGTAAATTCCTGCCCAAGAATGCAAGTAATAATTCTGAACAACAAAACCAGGCCCCGATGCTTTGTGCTTTATCTCGAGTCATGCGGAAGGGATTGTTTTAGCTCAGTAGTTCCATATCAAAAACCTTGGCGTGATATTTAACTCAGCACTGAAATTTGACAAACAAGTCAATGCCGTGCTAAAAGCTAGCTTCTTTCAGCTTCGGACGATAGCTAAAATAAAACAATTCCTCCAGTTTGATGACCTCGAAAAGATCATCCACACATTTATCTCCTCCCGCCTAGATTACTGCAACTCCCTTTACACTGGCATCAGCCAATCTTCCCTGTCCCGCCTGCAACTGGTCCAAAACGCCGCAGCGAGACTCCTGACGGGCACCCGAAAAAGGGACCACATCACCCCGATCCTGGCCTCTCTCCACTGGCTCCCTGTGCGGTTCCGTATAAACTTCAAGATCCTCCTCCATGTCTACAAAGCCCTCACTGGGCTTGCCCCCACCTACATAAAAATACTTCTCACCCACCACTCCACCTCCAGGCCCCTCAGATCGGCCGACTTGGGGTTGCTGAATATCCCACGGTCTAGGCATAAGCTCAGGGGCGACCGCGCCTTTGCGGTTGCAGCCCCTAGACTGTGGAACAGCATCCCCTTTCCCATCAGAACTGCCCCCTCCATCGACTCTTTTAAGTCAAGAATAAAAACTTATTTATACTCCCAAGCCTTTCCTGACGTCCTCTGAGTGAGGGCTACATGTATATATGTATGTAGTTTGTTTTGTTTATGCTATTCTTATAACAAATGTAAAGCACTTTGGCCAATGAGAGTTGTTTTTTAAATGTGCTATATAAATAAATGTGACTTGACTTGACTTGACTTGATATCAAGTTAAAACTTAAAATGGGTAGATGCACAGAGTCTCTTGCCAAGAGTAGGTGAATTGATGACATAGGTATAAGGTGAAAGGGAAAAGATTTAATAGGAATCTAAGAGGTAACTTTTTCACAAGTGTATGGAACAAACTGACAGAGTAGGTAGTTGAAGCAGGAATTGTCCCAACGTTTACAAAAGTTAGATAGGTGCATGGATAGGACAGGTTTGGAGGGATATGGACCAAACACAAGCAGGTGGGACTAATGTAGCTGGGACATGTTGGTCGGTGTGGGCAAGTTGGGATGAAGGGCCTGTTTCCACGCTGTATCTATATGACTCTATGACTATAATCAGTGAAACCCACACTTTTAACGTGTGATAAAGGCCAGGGATTCATCAATCTGTTACATTTTGCTTTCAGGACCACAGGGTTATTCCAAGAGCCAAAGTGCGAGTCATGGCTGGAATGAGACAGGTTGCTAAAATATTTACCTCATCATGAAAAATAAATATTTCCTCGCCTTATTACTCTCGATATTACGCTATTTTAAAGATGTCAGCATAAATCCTGGATTGCTTCATGGGAAACCATGCAGTGTGGAGTCAAGAAGATATTCTCCAACAAACATCAGGGCTGGTGAATACCAGCAAATTCTTGAGACCTTACTTCGTTATGATTTTATCTAAAAATCAGTCAGGAATGGTGGTTTTCATCTTCATTGATATTCAGCCTTCTTCCATATCAGCGCATCTTGTAGAGGCTTTGCATTGCAGCTACAATACAAGCAGCGGTGGCACAGCGGGAGAGTTGCTGCCTTACAGCAAAATGTAGCACGGGAGACCCAGGTTCGATCCCGACTACGGGTGCTGCCTTTTTTTAAATGGAGCTAGGATTTTTACGGTGCAAATTGATAGATTCTTGATTAGTACGGGTGTCAGGAGTTATGGGAGAAGGCAGGAGAATGGCATAGGGAGGAAAGGCTAGATTAGCCATGGTTGAATGGCGGAGTAGACTTCATGGGCCAAATGGCCTAATTCTGCTCCTACATATTAAGATATTAAAATGTTCAGTTATAATTCTCAACCTTGGATATCTGATCGTCACTTAATCTCTGATTAATGAATTAGATAACAGATGTATTGTTACTACTATAATGAGTCTATTTCAAAAGTTATTAGAAGTTGTGGGAGATGCCGAGATACCAATTCACAAATATTTAGCACTGCATGGTTGACAGCTCATTGACGTTTTCCCCGTAATTTCTCAGATCTTATCCTTTCCTTGTTCTCCTTTGTTCATACCAACGATGTAATCCATTTAACATTAGTCTACTCTTCGCATTAATCATATTTCCAGGTCTTCCTTCACATTTTTTTACCGGCAAGCCTTTAATCTTGCAGCATCGTGGTCAAATATAAAACTTCCCCACTGCCCCATCAAAAAAAAAAGAAAAACTTATTTACGGATTTGAATTACCAAAACACGACTCCGATCCCGTTCAAGGTGAACCAACAGCTGCCTAATCTTATTGTTGCTTATGGGGGGGAGTGAGAAAAAAGGGATTTAAGCTGCTAAAATTACATTATTCTGATTTAAAATTATTCTGATTTTTTTCACCAAGAATTTTCCTGTTATTTAAAACTACTTACAAAGACCAACAGCAGCAGAAAGGGCAGCCAAATGTATTTGCAACATCTGAAACTAATCTCCATACCCTGAATAAATAAGGGAACTGGTTGTGAAATTCAAACCCGCTCATAATCTTTGAACATGAGGTAGAGTTTAGGGTCCAGTTACCTGCCATGTGGTTAATGGCATTATGTTTAATTATTGCCCAGTTTCCTGTCCTGTGTTTGCTGTACAGTGAGCTTGAGTTGCTGTTTGAGTTACTGTTGTTGGGTGTTTGAGTTACTGATAAGATAATTCAAACTGGGGTGAGGGAGATGGGGGGGGGGGGGGTGCAAAAATGGGACCGATGTCCCATGCTAGTCTCTATACCGATCAAAGCATAGGCACATTCCTGCAGCCATTAAGCTTACCTGGGCTTCTCAAATCGTATCGGTCTACATTTATTTACAAAAATTCCTGAGGGTTCACGGCCACAGATGCTTGTTTTCAAAGCTGCAGCTTGCATCTATTCATAAGTTCATGTTCATAAGTCATAGGAGCATAATCAGGCCATTGAGTCTACTCCACCATTCAATCATGGCTGATCTATTTGTCCCTCTCAAGGCCATTCTCTTCCTTTCTCACCATAACCTTTAACACTCTTGCTAATCAAGAATCAGTCAATGTCCGCTTTAAAACTGCCCAATGATGGCCTCCACAGTCCTCTATGGCAATGAATTCTGCAGAATCAGATTAAAGGCTGGCTCAGAATGGCAGCAGTCTTACATCATCAGAGTCCTGGGTTTGTTCCTGGCTACGAGTACTGTCTGTACGGTGTTTGTACATTCTCCCGTGATCTGCGTGGGTTTTCTCCGGGATCTCCCACACTTTAAAGATGTACAGGTTTGTCGGTTAATTGTCTGCTATAATTGTAAATTGTCCCAAGTGTGTAAAGAATAGTGTTGATGTGCATGGATCGCTGGTGGGCACAGACTCGCTGGGCCAAAGGGCCTGTTTCCCCACTATATCTCTAAACTAAACGGATTCACCACCCTCTGACTAATGAAATTCATCCTCATCTCCTTTCTAAAGGTACATCATTTATATTCTGAGGCTGTGCCCTCTGGTCCTAGACTCTCCCACTAGTGGAAACATCCTCGCCACATCCACTCTATCCAGGCCTTTCACTATTCAGTAAGTTTCAAGGAGGTCCCCCTCATCCTTCTAAACTGCGGCAAGTACAGGCCTAGTGCCGACAAACACTCTTCATACCTTGCCCCGGGATCATTCTCCTGATTCATTCTCCCAGCAAGGATGGATCGATCATAAACAGGTAGGATTGATGACCCAACATTGAGGAAATGAGAGGAGATTTGTATACGCTGCTGCAAAATGTTTGACAATCGTAGTGTTGAAAAAAACACCAAGTACTAGAATAACACAGCGGGCCAGGTAGCATCTGTGGAGGCGATCGATAGGTGATGTCAAATTGGGACCTTTCTCCAATCTGGAGAAGGGTCCCGACCCAAAACATCGCCTATCCATTCCCTCCACAAATGCTGCCTGACCTGCTGTGTTATTCTCATAGTTTGTGTTCTGCAGAAAATGTCAGCATCTGCAATTCATCTGCAAATCAAGGCAGCACGGTGGTGCAGCAGTGGAGACCCGGGTTGGAACCAGACTACGGGTACTATCTGTACAGAGTTTGTACGTTCTCCCCGTGACCTGCGTGGGTTTTCTCCGAGCTCTTCGTTTTCCTCCCACACTCCAAAGACGTGCAGGTTGGTAGGTTAATTGGCAGAAATGTAAAAAATTGTTCCTGGTGTGTGTCGGGCAGTGTTAATGTGTGTGGATCGCTGGTCAGTGCGGGCTCGGTGGGCCGAAGGGCTTGTTTCCACGCTGTATCTCTACACTAAAACTAAACAAAATTCTTTGTCTCTCCATGTCTTTGCTCTGCTGCAAAATATATTTGAAGATCCCCTCTCTCTGATGGCAGTTCTGCGAGACCCTCTCGTGCTGCTCCTCCTCTATGATTCTTGCTGCTCTTGTGTTCTTTGACCATGCACTGAGGGTTCTGCCCCAAAGCTATACCTATCCATTCCCTCCACAGATGCTGCCTGACCCACTGAGTTACTGCAGCACTTTGTATGTTGCTCAAGATTCCAGCATCTGCAGTTCATTGTTTCTCTCCGTGAATAACTTAATAGTTCTTTGTTTAACAGATTAGGTATTCATTAAGGAAGATGGATTATGAGTGAAGTACTTCAGATTAGCCAGATTACATGTGAGCCGAAGTTTAAAAAGCATTCGGAAGAACATGGACACCATGGAGATCAGAACAAAAGAGCATAACTGGCAGCCAATTTATTTTGGAGACAAAACAAGTTCCTCCTTCCTATATAGTCTCTTGTTATAAATCGTATTATTTGTGTATGGGGCTTGGCACCCGATGTGGGCCAAATAAAGGGATTTTCAGTGCTTATGAACCAATAGGTTGCACTAATCACACATTCCTCACAGCAGGTTAGATCTTGCAACTGGAATGCATTCGAATGTTCAGCAAAGCGAATTCTGAGCAATTTTAAGGCAGAAATTAACAGATTAGAGCATACAAACCAACCTGCCAATTACAATGTATGCAGTAATATGCCTGGAAAAGATCCAAATTTCATCCTGATCAAATGACCAATTCCACGTGAGAGCCGAACATGAAATTGTACCTCAGGAAATGGAAGCTTCTGGCTGACAGTGCAACTTTCCAGGGTTGTTCAAAAGTCCCCAGGGCTTTTAAGGGCCTGTCCCACTCAGGCGATTTTTTTCGGCGTCTACCGGCGACTGTCACAGTCGTAGCAGGTCACCAAAAAAGCGGCAACTGGACCCCCCCATGACAATGTCCACAACAAGCTACGACAACCTACCACCTAGTCGACGTCAAGCTACCGACAACCGGCGACCCATTAGGACGTCCACCTACGACCACACCTACGACAACCTACGTCCATACAGTTGGCAACCAAAGTCAACCTACGTCCACCCGCGACAAGCTACGACAAGGAACGACCCTGTCGGTGACAGCTGAAGACAACTGAAGACAATTAAATATCCGGTACCTGTCGCCGGTTGACGTAGGTTGATGTAGGTAGTCGCCAATGGAATTCACCGAAGTCAGCACCCAGCGACAACCTGGCGACAACCTGGCTCATCCTGGCGACAGCACATACGACAGGAGAAGACAAGCTACGTCAAGCCCACAGTCGTCGAAAAGTTTTGGACATTTCAAAATCCAGCGGTGACCAGAAAAATGCTACGACTCTTTAGGCAACTTGAGGAGACAACTCACGATCATACAGGCATTACCCCGCGACCATGTGGCGACAGCCTAGTCACCTGCAGTCACCGAAAAAATCACCTAAGTGGGACAGGGGCTTAACTGGCAGCCAATTTATTTTGGAGACAAGACAAGTTCCTCTTTCCTAT
>CM075977.1:200639298-200927280 GCA_038087875.1 Malacoraja senta | reverse complement strand
GTCAGGCAGCATCTCTGGAGAACAGGAACAGGTGACGTTTGGAATCAGAACCTTTCTTCAGTCTGAAGTAAAGTTCTGACCCGAAACATCACCTGTTCCTTTTCTCCAGGTATGTTGCCTGACCCTTTGAGTTGCTCCAGCCCTTTGTGTCTATCTGCAGTATGTTGCAGAGGCTCACTGTCGAGTATCAATTAGGCTTATTTCATCACAAGCCATGGGAAGAACCACACCGATTGGAATCATGGCTCGATTGTACCCATGTATTGTCTTTCTATTAACTGGATGGCATGCAACAAGAGCCTCGGTACCCGTGACAATAATAAACTAAACTAAACTGAACTGACCAGGTAAGTGGGAACATCTCTTGGGCAAATATTTGTCATCTGTACTTGCTCATGGCCGGATACTCTAGGCCAATTGAATTCCTTGCCTCAGAATTTCCCTTGGGGTTTCAGTTGTCACACATCATGTAATATATTGTGGGAGGCATAGTATTGTGTGCTGCAGGTTAAGCAAAACATCACTTCATTGACAGAGTGTAACGTTGAATCAGTACACCATTTGTCACATGTGAATTGCTAAGCGAATCATCCAATTTAATCGCAGGCAAATTTCATTTGCAGTCCGCATAATAACTATGCAAATAATAATATTTTAATTTTCCTCTAATTTATAATTAAAAACAATCATTTAGCAATGGCTTGAAGTCCATTATCAAATGATGTTATAATTTAGGTCACCTTGCTGAAATATAAAATACAAATAAATCACAACTTGACACCCTTTGAACTATAGATTGCTTTTGTGCATGTTGTACATCAGGCTTCATATTTAAGGTGACTAGAAGTTCATTGCTACTTCATTTTGGAATAATTGTGGAGAGTACAGTCAGAGACAGCCCAGCAATACAGTAATTCTGCATGAGGATCTGAATTTCCACTGTGTTCTTAATCCGCACCCATTTGTGCTGGTGCAGATTTGCAGCATTAGCCATTCTGAGTCAAACTGGATTTTGCTGATGTAGCAAAAGCACTTTGCTACTGTGACCACAGAATGAGCTGGAGTGAGAAATCAAGGAAGAATGAGATCTTTTTTTTAATCCCAGAAGATTCATCCCTCTTGATAACACAGCAGCTGAAGCACGGCAATAATATGGACTGCCTGGGATAATGATGTGTAAGAAGGAACTACAGATGCTGATTTAAACCGAAGATAAACACAAAAAGCTGGAGTAACTCAGCAGGACAGGCAGCATCTTGTGGAGAGAAGGAATGGGTGACGTTTCAGTTCGAGACCCTTCTTCAGACTGGTTAGGGATAAGAGAAACGAGAGATATAAACGGTGATGTGGAGAGATAAAGAACTATGAATGAAAGATATGCAAAAATTCACAAAGATAAAGGAAACAGGGCATTGTAAGCTGTTTGTAGGGTGAAAATGAGAAGCGAGCGCGACTTGCATGGGGGAGGGATTAAGAGAGAGGGAACACCCCCTCCCCAAGTACCTTCCCCTGCAACCGCAGAATATTTATTTATTTATTTATTTATTTATTTATTTATTCCGAACAAGTAAAGACATTAAAGACATTGATATTAACAAAATCGAAATTATCAAACAATTGAACATTGCAATCAACATTTACAATTGAGAAGAACAAAATCAAGGTTCCAATGTCCAACTCAGAGTCTGTACAAGCTCGAAAAGGAGTGAGAAGAAGAATAACTTATTAAATCTCACCCCTTTTCCCCAACACTTCTATCGTATTTAAAAATCAATTCCTTACTAATAATAGTACTGCCCTAGGCAATTTCCCATAATACATACAGACACTTATATACATACAACTATTATGTACATACAATCTTCATATTTGAAGTACCCAACATCAGTGAACAATAGTAAACAAGATAAACATCAACAATATTAACAAGATAAACATCAACGATTGTAAACAAGATAAACATCAACCCCCACTTGTCAACCATCCCCTCCATCCCTGTACCCCTTGAGCATTATTTTTTTATATATCATTTTAAAATGATTCATGTTTGTGCATTGCTTCAATTCCCCGTTCAATTTATTCCACACTCCTACTCCACAAACCGAAATACAAAAGGTTTTTCTAGTCGTACGGACTTGTTGTTTCTTAAAGTTAAATATTCCTCTTAAGTTGTAACCCCCCACACGCTCGTTAAATAATTTTTGAATGTTTCCAGGTAAATTTTTATTTTTGGCCCTAAACATTATCTGAGCTGTTTTGAATGTGACCAAATCTTCTAATTTTAATAATTTTGACTCTAAAAATAATGGATTCGTATGACCCAGATACTTAGCATTATGGATAATACGAATTGCTCTTTTTTGCATCATGGTTAATGAGTGTATCGAATTTTTATAATTATTTCCCCAGACTTCTGTACAATAATTTAAGTAGGGTAAAATTAATGTACAATAAAGAATACGGAGTGATTTGTAATCCAGAGCTTGCTTGGCTTTGTATAATACAGAGATACTTTTTGATAATTTTAATTTTACATGTTTAATATGTGATTTCCAGCTTATTTTATCGTCAATTATAACCCCAAGAAATTTATTTTCATGCACTCTTTCAACTTCCACCCCATTTATCTTATACTTACTAGGGGACTTATTCTACAATTACCAAATAACATTATTTTAGTTTTACTCAGATTTAATGACATTTTATTACTATCAAACCATATTTTCAATTTACCCATTTCTTTTATTATTTTATCCAATAGCTTTTTTAAATTTTCCCCAGAGCAAAAAATATTTGTATCATCTGCAAACAAAACCAGCCTCAAGACATTGGACACATTACAAATATCATTTATGTACATGATAAATAATTTTGGGCCCAGCACTGACCCCTGTGGTACACCACACACAATGTCCAAACATGTAGAATTATGACTACCCAGATTTACAAACTGTTGCCTGTTACTTAAGTAGCTTTTAATCCAGTCCAGTACTATTCCTCTAATTCCATACCTCTCCAATTTTTTTAATAAAATATCATGATTAATTGTATCAAATTGTATGCAACACCTGTCACAATTCCTCCTCCCTCGACTCTGTCCAGGGACCCTGACAGTCCTTTCAGGTTAGGTAGAGGTTCACTTGCACCTCCTCCAACCTCATCTACTGTATCCGTTGTTCAAGATGTGGACTCCTATACATTGGCGAGACCAAACGCAGACTGGGTGATCGTTTCGCTGAACACCTTCGCTCAGCCCGTCTGAACCTACCTGATCACTCGGTTGCGAGACACTTTAATTCTCCTTCCCTTTCCTACACAGACCTTTCTGTCCTCTGTCTCCTCCATTGTCAGAGTGAGGCTAAACGCAAATTGGAGGAACAGCATCTCACATTTCGTTTGGGCAGCTTACAGCCCAGTGGTATGAATATTGATTTTTCTCACTTCAGGTAGCCCCGGCATTCCCTCTCTCCCTATCCTTCCCCCACCCGTCGCATTATCTTCCCATTTTCACCCCACAAACAGCTTACAATGGGCTGTTTCCTTTATCATCGTTACTTTTTTGCATATATTTCATTCATTGATCTATATCTCTCCACATCACCGTCTATATCTCTCGTTTCCCTTATCCCTAACCAGTCTTGAAGAAGGGTCTCGACCCAAAACTTTAGCCATTCCTTTTCTCCAGAGATGCTGCCTGTCCAGCTGAGATACTCCAGCTTTTTGTGTCTATCTGTGGGATAATGATCTGGACTTCAGCATTTTAAACAATCCATGGCACTAATAGTGAGATTCCTCTCATCCTCCAAGGCACTCATGTGATCTGGGGTCTGAAGAATGGTCTTGACCCTTACCATTCCTCCTATCCAGAGATGCTGCCTGTCCCGCTGAATTACTCCAGCATTTTGTGTCTATCTTTGATTTAAACCAGCATCTGCAGTTCTTTCCTACACTTAGTGTCTCAGCGTACTGCTTAAACAATGATCCCATATAAATATGCCTTTGTGTTCCATCCTGATTAATAACCGCATTTTGTCGACTCCATTGTTGGTTAATTACATTTCATTGTTTACTTCTGAATTTTATTCCCGAAGCACAAAGATCTCATGCGGAAAGGTTGATGCCTAAACCACACTTAATGAATCATTTAAACGTATTGTTGTTGCAGAATTAAATTCAGTGTAACATATCTGTTAATGGAATCTAAAGGATTATTTTGCTCCATTTGCCAATATTCACAAATAAATCAGCATAACGTGAGGCAAGAAACCCAACTTCTATTGAAACAATCTAATTAAGTCAATCTTAATTGATCATGTAGGAAGGAATTGCAGATACTGGTTTACACTGAAGATAGACACAAAATGCTGGAGTAACTCAGCAACTCAGTTTTGGGTCGAGACCCAAAAGGTCACCCATTCCTTCTCTCCAGAGATGCTGTCTGTCCCACTGAGTTACTCCAGCATTTTGCGTCTCTCTTCAATCTTAATTTATTGTCATTTTTGCTTTTGGGTGTTTGTTGAGACATATATCAGTTCTGATTAAGTTGAAATACATGTTTGAATTGAGTTGACGTTTAGTTCAGCTAAATATTATCCTCCAAATGCCACCCGTCCTGACTGAAAAAAAGAAATCAGGATTTCCTTCATTAACTGCTTATATGAAAATCATACTGAGTGCTATACATCGGGAAAGAAATGGGAACGTCTGATAGGAGATGGCACTTTCATATTAACTTGAACATTTTATTTGTTTTTTTGCCTCACTCCAGTGTCATCTGTTTATATATTTTTGTTCCCGAGAGTTCAAAGACTGATTTGAAAATGTTTTAGCATTCAATAAACTGGAACCTCTTTCATTGTTAGATCATGGTTACAGAAGAATGGCAGTCAAGGAGCATGCAAGGAGCATGGGGTAACTCAGCGGGACAGGCAGCATCTCTGGAGAGAAGGAATGGGTGATATTTTGGGTGGAGACCCTTCTTCAGACTGAGAGTCAGGGGAGTGGGAAACTGGAGATATGGAAGGGTACATGGAGAATGTAAGATGTGAAAATGACTGATCAAAGCAGACGATCAAGGAAATGTAGAACGGTTCATTGTTGGCTGAGGAGAAGGTTACAACGAGGTATACAAACAGTAAAACTAATCAGGTGGACAGTGAAACTAGTCGGAGAACCAGGGTGGGGGAGGGATGGAGAGAGAGGGAACACAGGGGTTACTTGAAGTTAGAGAAATCACATTCATACTGCTGGGTTGTAAGCTGCCCAAGCTAAATATGAGGTGTTGTTCCTCCAACTTGCATTTGGCCTCACTCTGACAGAGGAGGCCCAAGACAGAAATGTTTGTTTGGGAATGTGATGGGGAGTGAAAGTGACCCTTGGAAAATATATTAGCTTTATAGCGCGTGGTTGAGATCATTGACCATTTCATGTGACTAATCTCTGTCACCAGATACCAGGCATTTATTTCCTGTGATGTTTTCATATCAGAAGCATTCTTCTCTCCATTGGTGTAATACTTACAGTCTCAAGACTTAAGTCTGAAAACAAAATCACATAAAATGATTCACAATCACATCCAAGAACCAGAGTCTCCAGATTAAAAAAAACACATCCTTTCAGATCAATGGGTTCTCACAGGATAGAGTGCTCAGATTCAAGGTAATTTCCAAGTCAAATCTTTGTCCCACAATTGCAGCAGGTTTCATTTTATTATCACTTCTGCATCTTACAATCTAACACACCCAGGTTCACTCATCACCCATGTGGGAAGATGACAACAAGGTATACAAACAGTAAAATTAATCAGAAGGACAGTGTCAGAAAACTAGGGGGGGGGGGGGGGGGGGGAAGACTTACATTCGCCTCCAGTCCAAAAAAAAGCTTTAAAGCCCTGTCCCACGGTACGAGTTCATTCCAAGAGCTCTCCCAAGTTTTAAAAAATCAAACTCGTGGTAAGCATGGAGAATGAATGTAGCGGGTACGACGGAGCTCGGGGATGTCTCTTAGCGCTAACGGCACGTATTCGGGAAGACTCGCTAACGGCAGGTCACGGGAAGACTCGTGAAGATTTTTCAACATGATGAAAAATGTCCACGAGAGCCCCGAGTACCGACGAGTGGCCATTACCGTAAATCTCCGAGTTCGAATCAGGGCAAACTCGGGAGAGCTCTTGGAATGAACTTGTACCGTGGGACAGGGCCATTATTGTAAAACATTTGTTTATCTTTTAAGTTTAGAGGAAACAGGCTCAACGAGTCCACGCCGACTGGCGATCCCCATACACTAGCAGTATCCTACGGGCTAGGGACAATTTATAATTTGTAGTGAAGCCAATTAACTAGTATGTCTTTGGAATATGGGAGCAAACCATAGCTCCCAGATCAACAGATAAAACCCACGCGGTCATGGGGAGAACATACAAACTCCGTACAAACACCACCTGTAGTCGGGATCAAACCCAGTATTCTGGTGCTGCGAGGCAGTGACTCTACTGCTGCACCACCGTGCCGCCCCAATTGTCTGAGGGCTCAATCCCTTCCAAGGTCTTCCTGTACCTATAATCTGTTCCGTTCCTGCACCTCTCCAACATCTCTGTATTCATGTAGCATTAGGCATTGACTGCATAAGCAACTTACAAAGCATATGAACAATCAATTCTTTCCTCTGACGAAGAGCAGACCCAAACATTTAGATTGGATTGAATTCTAGTATTTGATTGACTACCTGGAGCTTAATCCAGCAAAAATGCGTAACCCAGCGGTAGAGGTGCTGCCAACCAGTGCCAGAGACCCGGGGTTTGATCCTGACTATGGGTGCTATCTCTACAGAGCTTGTATGTTCCTTAGATGTTCCTCCATCACTTCCAGCATGTATTCCTGCAACATCTCAATCACTAATGTTAAACTGACTGACCCAGTATTTTGGATGAGGCTTCCTGAGAGTAAATCCGTGGAAAGCAACTGGCCCGGATGAAGTCCCTGGCTGCGTCCTCGCGACTTGTGCGGATCAGCCGGCAGAGGTAATCTCGTACATCTTTAAATTATCACTACTTCCCGACGGGCTGCACGGCCAGAAGGCTTCCTGATGAGCCCCCCCCCCCCCCCCCCGGGCCACAGCTGTGGACTGGGAACGCAGCCAGAGGCCTTTATCGAGGCACCGCGGTGTCGATGCCACGCGGATCGGCGCGTAGAAACCCGGGGCCTCATGGATATAAGCCTGGGTCGGCCGAAACGGCCAACGGAGTCCGCTGCCTAGTCACATGTGACAATAAAGTATTCCTATTCCTATCCATTGTGAGATCCCTACCTGTTTCAAGAAGACCACTATCACCCCCGTGCCAAAGAAAAAAGGTAGTGTGCCTGAATGGCTTCATCTGTTAGCTCTGACATTCACCAGTGTCATGAGAGCCTGGTGATGGCGCACATTAACTCCAGCCTCCCAGCCAGCCTTGATCCACTGCAGTTTGCTTACCGTTGCAACAGGTCCACAGCCCATCACCCTGGCCCTGAACTCATCTCCGGAACACCGACACAACACACACTCTCAATTTAAGGCTGATTATAGCCTTCAACACCACAATCCCATCCAAACCCATCTCCAAACCCCTGGACTTGGGAATCAACACCTCCTCTGCCACTGGATCCTCAACTTTCTGGCCCACAGACCACAATCAATGAGCATAGGTGACAACACGTCCTCTGTAATAAATCTTAACACCAGTGCACCACAAGAATGTATTCTCAGTCCCTACTGTACTCTCTATACACCCATGAAGTGGCAGCACCTAACGGCAGCGGCTCGACTGCAGTCCGTCTGTCATTTAAAAAAAAAATTGTCTAGTTAAATGTAGTTGTTTGTGGTTTTTAATATTGTTTTTAACTGTGTATATGTGGGGGGCAGGGGTGGGGAGGGGGAAACTTAAAAAAATCTCTTCCCTGTATGGAGGACCCGACCTTTCTCTGTCGGGTCTCCATTGTCGTTGGGGCCTAGCACCGTGGAGCGGCCTCCAACCGGAACGACCTGGGGCTCCAGTCGCGGAGCCTGCGGACTACTCACCATCGTGGAGCTGGCCGAGTTCGGAGAGTGGAGAGCTGCGGTGACGCACGGCTGTGACCCGACCCCGGAGATTCGGAGGCTCCAGCCGCAGGTCTGGTGGACCGCTTTTCGGGGCTCCCGCAACTTCTCCCGCCCGAGTTGCAGGGTTGAGGATGACCTGGAGCTGGGTCTAACATCGCCCGGCGCGGCTTTAATGGCCGCGGGACTTGCTAGCGCTACCGGGGGTTCCAACATCCAGACCCGGAGGGCGGCCTTGCATCGCCCGGCGCGGCTTTAATGGCCGCGGGACTTATTTTCCATCGCCCGCCGGGGGCTCTGACTCTAACATTGGGAGGAGAATGGGGAGTGCAGGGGAGAGATAAGACTTTGCCTTCCATCACAGCAAGGAGGAGATTCGCTGTGATGGATGTTTGTGTAAATTGTGTTGTGTCTTGGTTCTTTTTACTTGTTTGTATGACTGCAGAAACCAAATTTCGTTTGAACCTCATTTGAGGTTCAAATGACAATAAATGGTATTGTATTGTATTGTATGTGCGGCGAAATTCTGCTCTAACTCCATCTACAGATATGCGGATAACATCACTGTGGTGGGCCGGAACATAAACAATGATGAGACAGAGCACAGGAAGGAGCTTGAGTACTTAGTAATGAGGTGTCAGGACACCTATGCACTGAATAGCGAAAGGCTTGGATAGAGTGGATGTGGAGAGGGCGTTTCCACTAGTGAAAGAGTCTAGGGCTAGAGGTGATAGCCTCAGAATTAAAGGACATCCTTTTAGGAAGGAGATGAGGAGGAATTTCTTTAGAGGGTGATGAATCTATCGAATTCTTTGCCACAGATGGCCGTGGAGGCCAAGTCAATGGATATTTTTAAGGCAGAGATAGAATGACTCTTGATTAGTACGGGTGTCAGAGGTAATGGGGGGAAAGCAGGAGAATGGGGTTAGGAGGAAGAGATAGATCAGCCATAATTGAATGGCGGAGTAGTCTTGATGGGTCGAATGGCCTAATTCTGCTCCTATCACTAATGACCTGCGGAAAACAACATCACCATTGTCAGCAAGAAAAAGGTGCTAGTTATCAACCTCAGGACATGTGGTAGAGTACATGCCCCACTCAGCATCAATGCTGCTAAAGTGGAAAGGGTTGAGAGGTCCAAGTTTTTTGGCATTAACATTAAGGATATGTCATGGACCAATCATTTTGATGCAACAACCAAGAAGCTACACCAATGCCCCTTCTTCCTATGGAGACTGAGAATATTCGGCATACTGTATCTCCAATGACTCTTACAAACCTCTACAGATGCACCATCAAAAATATATCTTGGGTTACATCACAGCTTAGTTTGGAAACAGCTCTGCCCAAGACTACATGAAATCGAAGAGAGTTGTAGACCTAGCCCAATCCATCACACAGACAAGACTCCCCACCACTGACACCATCTACACTTCACGCTGCCTTGGAAAAGCAGCCTATGTGATCAAAGACATGCCCCACCACAGTCATAGTCATACAGTGTAGAAACTGGCTCTTCTGCCCAACTCGTCCACACTGGCCAACATGTCCCAGCTGCCCGCATTTGGTACATATCTTTCCAAACCTGACCTATCCATGTACCTGTCTAACTGTTTCTTAAATGTTGAGATAGTCCCTGCCTCATCTATTAGCAATGTTACAAAATTTTGAGATTTAAAAAATAAAGTCTGTAATTTATCCCATCAGATAAAGCATAAAATGAAGTTCAATTTGACACCTAATTCACTTTCATATCTTCAATATTTAAAAAGTTATGGCCATTTTCATACTCGGAAATTAGCATCTTGTTCCCTATTGCTTTTCCATTGACTTAACACAAAAGCTGTGATCGAGGACAGTCAAAAGCCCATAACTTTCTTAAAAATTAAGAGAACTGAAAGAAATTTTCAGTTATTATAGATTGAAGCATTCTGAAACAACTATGAAACAATCTTACTTAGATGACATGAAATTAAAGCATATAATTAGTTAGTTACCTAATTGTAGCTAATTACAAAATTCAATTACTAGATCTAAGCATCTATCAATTTCTTAAGAATAGATTAACATTTTTAAATAGCCTGTGTCCAAATAACATTCACACAAGAATTCAAAATAAAACTTAATTTTTAAATCTGATTGTCATGGATTTACAGGCCTAATGGAAGGAATTTAATGTTTAATACCTGTGAATTAATGGCCATTTAAATAATCTTGCGAATGGGGTTTTCTGGAACGCGATCAATTGGAATGTTAATTTGCGGTGAATTTAACCCCGTATCGGCATGAAAAATTCTGCTGTTAGTTCGGGGAAAAGAATTACCGTTTCGCATTAAAAAATGTGAATTAAAGGCTTCTTAAGAAGCACTTTTATACATTAAAATAAACTACTTTCGTTTACCTGTCCCGTGTGTGAAATCCGTCCCCGTTGTCGGCGTTGACGGCTTCTGAAGCTGATTTAAAAATGACTCCAGCGCTGACATTGTCGATTGAATAAAAATAAAAAATACACAAAACGCCCGTCGGAACGATTTTTCAGCAAACGCTTGCACTCCAAGAAATATTAACCAGGACAAGGTAGGAGAAACCCGCGTTTTAACCTAGCACCCCCCCCTTAAAGGCGCCAAAATCGCGCACACGGCCAGTGGCAGAATTGCAGCGCCGCTGAAGGTAAGTATTGTAACATACCTACATCTACCTCCTCTGGCAGTTTTTTCACATACACCCACTACCCTATGTGTGAAAACGTTACCCCTCAGAATCCTATTTATCTTTTCCCCTTCACCTCAAACAAATGTCCTCTGTTCCTCGAGTCATCTACTCTGGGCAAGAGACTCTGGTGCGCCTACCCGATCTATTGCTCTCATGATTTTATACACCTCATTCTTCTTCTCCCCGCTCCTGAACGACAAAAGGTACAGAAGCCTGAAAGCACGCATCACCAGGCTCAACAAGAGTTTTTCCCATCTGTTATCAGGTTCGGTAATGATCCCTCCATAAGTCGAGAGGCAAGAGTGAAGAGTGTTAATGCGCACCAAACTGTGATTTGCTGGATTGCTTGCAGTTGCAATAGAATTAATAACCCTTCTGCATCGGCTTTTAGAACGTATTTGATAAGGGGTCTTGCTTGTAGTTTCAGCAAACTCTCTTGTGATTCAGGAAGATGTTATAAATTGGATAACGGATAACAGAAGCCATAATAAATAGCAGTGATCAGCAACAATACCTCTTAATTGGAGACATGTGAACCTTAAAATACCCTACAGGTTTGTTAACGGCCTGATTCTTCATGATGCTAATAAATTATTGTGATGAATGTATGCAAATATACCATACTAAAAGTAACACATGGGACTACATTTATCTTTGTCTCCCTATCTTTGACAATCTCGTTTGAGAATAACGTCTCCATTTAATTTCCCACCAAATACTCAGGCCAGTTTTCTCATTAGGGTGTTACAGTTCGAAATTCCTCTCAAAGTTGCCAAGTATATATATATATATATACATATAAATATGTGTGTGTGTGTGTGTGTGTGTATATATATATATATGTGAATATGAATATATATATATGAATATACATGAATATATATATATATATATACATATCTGAAGAAGGGTCTCGAGCCGAAACATCGCCCATTTCTTCTCTCCAGAGATGCTGCCTCACCCACTGAGTTACTCCAGCATTTTGTGTCTACCCTCTATATTTGTTGTTCTGTTTTTGCCACAATAATGCAGCATATTGTTTAAGTCCCATCATTAAATACTCACTTTGAGATTTTGGAGACCCAGGCCATATTTTCACTGCTTTTGTCACAATTGTGATGCTTTAGGCTTTAATAGCGCACTGAACCTCATTTTAACTTCCAATCTATTTTCAGATTAACACGAGTTACAAATAATTGGCTTGAGCAATCCCCCCCATGACTGCAAATTAAGGAAACAAGTTTTGCCTCGAGTTTTCTCAAGACATGCAAGAGCGTACCGTCGGTGCCTTCTGATATTAATCACCATGCAAAATTAAAATGTTACCTGAAATGTTTCAGATTAATATGAGAAAAGAGCACTGATCTTTATTTTAATTTCATCACGGGGTTTGAAGTATGACTTCTCTTCACCACACACCTACAGTTTTACAACTCAGCTCGATGCAAGCTAATCTTTGTAGAAGTTGCATTACCCTTTCAAAGTACATTACAGTATGTTTATATTTCATCTTAGACCCACCATTTTCCTCAGGACCCATTAAAAATAATTAAAATAACATTTTAAAATGTGACAATGGAGAGTTGATGGGCAGTCCATCTGATTTTTTGAAAGGTTAGCAATAAGGAAAACCCAGAGGGTTTTAAATATTAACAATGAGTTGATTGATCTATTCAAGTTCCTTTTCTGTTGTCCCTTGTTTAAATGTCAACATCCAGATCTCAAGTGTAATTATTGAAAACTATTTAAAACCACATGGTCGGTAGACTCAATGTGTCCTGAGATGGATGCATTGAAAGAACAAGAACTATTTTGCCAATTCAGTGGCATATTGTCTACAGATCAGACTCATCAGGTCAATGTTGGTGTTTACGTTCCACATCAGCTTCCGATAGAGCTTCATCTCTGCCAATGTATCCCTCTTCCCTTAAGATAGATACAAAACGCTGGAGTAACTCAACGGGTCAGGCAGCATCTCTGGAGAGAAGGAATGGGTTGAGACCCTTCTTCAGACTGAGAGTCAGTGGAGGGGGAGATACAGAGATAAGGAAGTGTAAGGTGTGAGAACAAGACATCAAAGGGGGTGGAGATCTTCCCTCAAGCCCAGGCCCAGCTTCCCCTTAAACTTCTGCTCTTCACTTCAGCTATCCTTTGCAGCCGCAAGTTTCGCACTTTTGTCACTCTCTGGATAAAAATAAGTTGCTTCCGAAATCCCTTATGGATCGACTCACAAGCTTGTTGTATTTATGCTCCCTTATTCTTGACTTCTCAGTTCGCCATCTACTCTCTCAAAGCCCTTTGTGATATGGAAGTCTCTTCCAGGTCACACCTTAGTCTTCTATCTTCATGAAAATGAAGGCCAACCCATCCCATCTTTCTCGATGGATCCTGACTATGGGTGCTGTCTGTACAGAGTTTCGTTATTCTCCCCGTGACCACGCGGGTTTTCTCCGGGTGCTCCAACTTATTCCCATATTTCAAAGACGTACAAGCTTGTAGGTTAATTGGCTTTCGTAAAATTGTAAATTGTCCCTAGTTGCAGGATAGTGCTAGTGTGCAGGGATCGCTGGTTGGCGTGGACTCAGTGGGCCATAGGTACTGTTTCCGCGCTGTATCTCTAAGCTAAAAACTAAGATGGAACCTTCCAGCTCCAAACATCTATCTCAACGAAAATTATTATTAGGAATTTAAGACGTACACATTCTGCAGATGATTTCTAATAGCCAAACACTCCTAAACTCAGTAAGTTTAGTATAATATTCACATTAAACCATTCATTCATGTTGACAGAAGAGCTGAAGTCAATGTTGGGTTATCAATACACTAAATTTACTGTTGAACAATAAATGTTAAAGGGAATACCAAGAGAGTCATACAGCGCAGTAAAACTTTGTATAAACCGGCATCTGCAGTTCCTTCCTAGTTACTCCAGCATTCTGTGCCTATTTTCGATATAAACCAGCATCTGCTGTTCCTTCCTGCCAGGCACGGAACTCGCTATTAAAATATGGAGGGGACCACGGGACAGGGGGGACACAATTTCTTGGCGGCCGCGCGCATGAGCACACTCACACACAAGCGCGAGGCTTCGGAGGCTCAATCCAGCGCTAAATGCAGCTCAACTCTGCCTGTCTCGCCGGGTTAACCTACAGCCCTGCCTGGACTGACGGGACACCAGCGCTGCTTCTCCGCATTGACTGTGGGCCTGGGGGCGCCACGCCCGTCTGACTCCCGACTTCTCTGGCCACCCATGGGGGGGGCACTCGGGTGGGGAAGAGACAGCGCCGGAGAGCCAGCTGAGATCGATCCTGGCTGCGGATGAGGCGCAGGTCTGTGCCACGTCTCCCTCCTCCAATCACCGCGCTCTATCCTCAGTGCCTGCTGACCGACGTCTTTCTCGTCCAATCGGCGCCCTCGATCAGCAGTCCCACCTCCACTGTCTCGCGGAAAGCAGAGATTTTAAAATCCGGATGACAAAAAACTTGGGGGGGATGTCCCCCACCTCTCAAAACATGGGAGGGACCTGTCCCCTCTGGCTCCCCTGGGTTTTCCACCCCTGCTTCCTGCACATTTTGTCTGCTCAACTGCAAAAGCTCATCAAGGTAAGGGTACTTTGAAGAAGTTCTCTTCTTCTCTCCGACGAGAGTTCTCCATCACACTCTCTCATTGCTACCACCCGCATCATTGTGTCCATCTCGTTAACACATCGTCCCCAGCCAACAATGGGCCATTATTGACTCCACCCTTCCTGAGGTCATCTGCAGCTGGCCCTGATTTATTCTGCCCTTTTCCCGCCTCCAGTTTCCACCTCCACTCTCCATCTCTATCTTTCAGTCTTAAGAAAGGGTTCCTACCCAAAACGTCACCTATTCCTTTTCTCCAGAGATGCCGCCTGACCCGCTGAGTTACTCCAGAATTTTGTGCCTATCTTCAGCACAGTAACAGGCTCTTCAGCCCAACTCATCCATGCCGACCAAGGTGCCCATCCAAGCTAGTCCCATGAACCTGTGTTTGGCCCATGTACAGAATATATGTATAGAAGAGTTTAAAAGACCAAAGTTGTCAGTTCTGCCCATTCCACATGGAAACTAACTGATGCTGAACTAAATACTCAACGATTTCAACGAGAAGTCTAACCCTGCAACACAATGAATATTAACTATTTTTTATATTTTAATTAAGTTTTTATTTTTAAATATGTTCACTAACTGTTTTGTGAATGTCAGAGATATTTAAGAACTACCAAATCTACAAGTTGCAGAACTTGGCTAAGATTGCCACAGTGTTACTGGTTATCCAAAGCTGTCTGGGAAGATTTGGAGTTGAGGACTCCGCACTGAATCAGCCAAGACCCGGTCATCACAATAGATACCTGGGATCAGCTCACCTGTCTTCAAGTTGTACCACACGCAACCTCCACCCACACCCCCTCCAGGCCCCCACTCCCCCTCCCAGACCCCCCCCTCCACCCCCCTTCCCCACCCCCTGCCCAATCCCTAAGACCTAGACACCCCTCACATTCATGGAGACACTTCTGTTGACTTCCCCAAGTTCCTCAATCCTCTAGTCTTTCTTCACGGTAAAAACAGAGGAGAAATACTCCTTGAGGGCCTTGTTCGTCCCCTGCGTCTCCACACGAGAGTTGACTGCTTTGATTCATGAGTGATCCCACTCCCACTGGGTGGCCACAGTGGGCCAGCGGCAGAGTTGTTGCCTTACAGCGAATGCAGCGCCGGAGACCCGGGTTCGATCCTGACTACGGGTGCTGTCTGTGCGGAGTTTGTACGTTCTCCACATGACCTGCCTGGGTTTTCTCCGACATCTTCGGTTTTCTCCCACACTCAAAAGACGTACAGGTATGTAAGTTAATTGGCTTGGTAAATGTAAAAATTGTCCCTAGTGGGGGTGGGATAGTGTTAATGTGTGGGGATCGCTGGTCGGAGGAGTTGTTGATGTTTCAGATCAAGGTCTCAACCCTTCCTTCCTTTGACCCATTTGTTTTTTTCATCCCTTACATTAAATCTGAGAACCCATTGTCCTTTATTGAATAATAATTTTCTTTGGCTGTTCAGGTTGCTGGCCTATTCCACTGCAGTAAAACCTCATCTCAAAGCCACTCTGTATTTTCTCACATGACATTACTGGCACAACATTTTAAGGCAGCTATATAGCTCTGTATTACTCCTGCAATTTTCCTGAAATTGTGAATTTTTGAGCTAGATTTTAATATTTCTCCCAAATGTCTCCCCATACTTCAATTTTATTACATACCATTTCTTTAGTCACATTTTCCTGCTCAATTTATCATTTAGAATCTCCTGTATTTGCATTAGGTTTTGGTCTTTTGAATGATTTCTCTTTTAGCTCTATGTTGTCCCTTACCTCTTTATCATTCGTGATTTTCTTTATTTTGACAATAAGAGGCACTTACCAGTGTGAATGGGTTCCGTATTATGTCAAATTCTGAGACTCTCATTGATCTTATCTTATAAATGAATTTAGCACATTTATGGGTGGCATGGTGGTGTAGCAGTAGAGCTACTGCCTCACAGCGCTAGAGATCCGGGTTTGATCCTGACTACGGGTGCTGTCTGTACGGAGTTTGTACGTTCTCCCTGTGACCTGCGTGGGTTTCCTCAGAGATCTTTGGTTACCTCCCACATTCCAAAGACGTACAGGTTTGTAGGTTAATTGGCTTGGTGTACATGTAAATTGTCCCTAGTGTGTGTGGGATGGCGTTAGTGTGCGGGGATCGCTGGTCGGCACGGACTCGGTGTATCTCGAATCATGAGGAAAACCTTTTTCACCCAGAGAGTTGTGAATGAGGAAAAACGTTTTCACCCAGAGAGTTATAATGAGGAAAAATCTTTTCAGATAGAGTTGTGAATCTGTGGAATTCTCTGACAGTGGAGGCCAATTCACTGGATGTTTTCAAGAGAAAATTAGATATAGCTCTTAGGACTAACGGAATCAAGAGATGTGAGGAAAAAGCAGGAATGGGGTACTGATCGTATTCTTGCTATTGAGGTAGCGCAGCGTAGGTTCACAAGGTTAAATCCTGGGATGGCGGGACTGTCATATGCTGAGAGAATGGAGTGGCTGGGCATGTATACTCTGGAATTTAGAAGGATGAGAGGGTATATTATTGAAAGATATAAGATTATTAAGGTTTTGGACACACTAGAGGCAGGAAACATGTTCCCGATGTTGGGTGAGTCCAGAACCAGGGGCCCCAGTTTAAGAATAAGGGGTGAGCCATTTAGAACAGAGATGCGGAAACACTTTTTCACACAGAGAGTAGTGAGTCTGTGGGCGGTGGAGGCCGGTTCTCTGGCTACTTTTAAGAGAGAGCTAGATAGGACTCTTAAAGATAGCGGAGTCAGGGGATATGGGGAGAAGGCAGGAATGGGGTACTGATTTTGGATGATCAGCCATGATCATATTGAATGGTGTTGCTGGCTCAAAGAGCCGAATGGCCTACTCCTGCACATATTTTCTATGTTTTGTATGTTTTCAATGTTCAACTAAACTAAACTAAACTAAACTTGTAGACAAAAAATGCTAGAGGAACTCAGCGGGTGAGGTAGCATCTATGGAGAGAAGGAATGAACATTGACTTCTCTCATTTTAGATAGCCCTTTCTTTCTCCCTCCTTCCCCTCCCCCTTCTCAGTTCTCCCACAGTCATACTGTCTCCTCCTACTTCCTTTCTTTCCCCCCCCAGACATCGGTCTGAAGAAGGGTCTCGACTCGAAACGTGCCTATTTCTTCTCTCCATAGATACAGCCTCGCCTGCTGTTTCTCCAGCATTTTTTGTTTTCTTTTGATTTTTCCAGCAACTGCAGTTCCTTCTTAAACTAAACTTTGCTGTCCGTCTGTCTTTTTTTCCCTTTTTGTCTGTTAAGTGGATGTCTTGGTTTTAGTTTTTGATATTATTTTTAGCTATGTACACTATATGTGGGGGGTTGGGTGGGGGGGGGGTTGGGGGAAACTTTTTAATCTCTTCCCTGTACGGGGACTAAACTTTTTCCTTGTCGAGTCTCCGTTGTCATTGGGCCTAACATTGGCAGCCTCCAACCGTAATCGACCTGGGGCTCCAGTCGCAGAGCCTGCGGACTCACCATCGCGGAGTTGGCCGACTTCGGAGAGCGGAGCGCTGTGGTGGCGCGCGGCTGCGACCCGACTTCGGAGCTTCGGGGGCTCCGACTGCAGGCCCTGTGGACGGTAACATCGGGAGCTCGCGGGCCCCTGGTGGGAGACCGCTTTTCGGAGCTCCCGCAACGGCAAATTTCGCCCGCCCGAATCGAGGGGTTTAAATCGACCGGGAGCGGGGCCTTACATCGCCCGGCGCAGCTTAAACGGCCGCGGGACTTACCATCGCCCGCCGGGGGCTCCAACATCTAACATCAAGAGCCTCGATCAGCTCGATGCAGCAGTTTGACTGCTTGACTGCGGGAGAAGAATAAGAACAGAGAACAAGGAAGAGATAAGACTTTTGCCTTCCATCACAGTGAGGGGGTGTTTGAGGATTCACTGTGATGGATATTTTGTGTGGAATTGTGTTAATTGTGTGTTTTGGTTTTTTTTGTTTGTTGTTATGACTGCAGAAACGTAATTTTGTTTGAACGTATGTTCAAATGACAATATACGGCATTCTGATTCTGATTCTGATATGTCTGTCTACCTGTGTGTGGCTTCCCACACTGTTCCAACAAGATCCTATTTAAACTTGAGGGATAGTTAGATGAAGAGCCCCGACCCAAAACATCGTCTGTCCATTCCCTCCATTGCATTGTAGACAGTTTCAATCTCAATAGATTGAAGTCAGACTTACATAAATCAAGATTGATTGGAGTAGGTTGTTCGAAGGAAAGGGAATGTCAGGAAAGTGGGATGTTTTTAAAAGTGCGCTGACAAGAGCTCAGGCCATTTATGTCCCTGTTAAAGTGAAGGGCAAGGCAGGCAAACGTGAGAAAGCCTGGTTGATGAGGGAAATTGAAGCCTTGGTCAAAAGTAAGAAGGAGGCATGGGGCAGGTATAAGAGGCTGGGATCAAATGTATCCCTAGAGGAGTTTCAGGAACGACAGAGCAAACTAAAGAAGGAAATCAAAGGGCAAAAGGGGGACAGGGGATTGCTCAGGCAGATAGCATTAAGGATAATCCCAAGAGATTTTATAAGTACAGGGGAAAAGGGTAACTGGAGAGAGAGTGGGACCCCTCAGCAATCAAAGCGGTCAACTCTGTGTGGATCACAGGAGATGGGCAAGGTCCTCAATGAGTATTTCTCCTCTGTTTTTACTGTGGAGAAAGACAAGAGGATTGAGGAACTTGGGGCAGTCAATGGAAGTGTCTTGAGAGTAGTCATTATTATGGTCGAAGAGATGCTGAACGTCTTGATGCGTATGAAGGAGAACAAATCTCCTGGGCCATATCAGATATATCCAAGGACACTGTGGGAAGCTGGAGAGGAAATTGCAGAAGCTCTGGCTCAAAATTACGAGTCATCATTAAACACTGGAGAGGTGCTGGAAGACTGGATGGTGGCAAATGTTGTGCCCCTATTCAAGAAAGCCTGCAGGGAAAGGCTGGAAATTATAGGCCAATGAGTTTAACATCTGTGGTTGAAAAGTTACTGGAGAGTATTCTGAGGGGTAGGATATACATGCATTTAGATAGACATGGGCTGATTAGGGATAGTCAGCATGGTTTCATATGTGGGAGGTCGTGTCTCATGACTCTGAGTGTTTTTGGTAGACGTGACCAAAAAGGTTGTGAGGCTGCATTCAGAGTATTGTGTTCAGTTCTGGGCACCATGTTACAGGAAAGATGTTGTCAAGTTGGAAAGAGTACAGGGAAGATTTACGAGGATGTTGAGTATGGAATTTGGGAGGTCATGTTGCAGTTATATAAAACGCTGGTGAGGCTGCATTCAGAGTATTGTGTTCAGTTCTAGGCACTATGACTCGTGGTTCTGAGTTTTAGGAAGAGGTTGAACAAGCTGGGACAAAATTCCTTGGAGCACAGGAGGATGAGGGGTGATCTTGTATAGGTAAATAAAACTATTAGAGGAACAGATCAGGTAGACATACAGAGTCTCTTGCCAAGTGTAAGGGAATCAAGAACCAGAAGACATAGAAACATAGAAAATAAGTGCAGGAGGAGGCTATTTGGCCCTTAGAGCCAGGACCACCATTCATTGTGATCATAGAAACATAGAAACATAGAAAATAGGTGCAGGAGTAGGCCAATCGGCACTTCGAGCCTGCACCGCCATTCAATATGATCATGGCTGATCATCCAACTCAGTATCCTGTACCTGCCTTCTCTCCATACCCCCTGATCCCTTTAGCCACAAGGGCCACATCTAACTCCCTCTTAAATATAGCCAATGAACTGGCCTCGACTACCTTCTGTGGCAGAGAATTCCAGAGATTCACCACTCTCTCTGTGAAAAATGTTTTTCTCATCTCGGTCCTAAAGGATTTCCCCTTAATCCTTAAACTGTGACCCCTTGTCCTGGACTTCCCCAACATCGGGAACAATCTTCCTGCATCTAGCCTGTCCAACCCCTTAAGAATTTTGTAAGTTTCTATAAGATCCCCCCTCAGTCTTCTAAATTCTAGCGAGTACAAGCCGAGTCTATCCAGTCTTTCTTCATATGAAAGTCCTGACATCCCAGGAATCAATCTGGTGAACCTTCTCTGTACTCCCTCTATGGCAAGAATGTCCTTCCTCAGATTTGGAGACCAAAACTGTACGCAATACTCCAGGTGTGGTCTCACCAAGACCCTGTACAACTGTAGTAGAATCTCTCCCTGCTCCTATACTCAAATCCTTTTGCTATTTTATTTTTATTTTATTTAACCTTTATTTAACCAGGAAAAGTCTCATTGAGATTTTTAAAAATCTCTTTTACAAGAGAGTCCTGACCAAGACCGGCAGCAACCATCTTGGAGGAAATTTTGCAGTAGAAACATGAAAGCAGAAAAAATAAATAGTAAAAATATCACAAGTACACAAATAAAAAACAGAATTCAGTCCGAACACAAAAATGAAAAACACAGTATGGAAGAGAGAGCAGCGGCTGCTAATACGCGCCAGCGTTCACTCCCCCTTCCCGCAGCCATCTTGGACATAAAGTAAAACATTCAATTAACATTTACACACAAAAATCATCCCCCACAATGATTACCACTGTGGGGGAAGGCACAATGTCCCGTCCCCAACCCCAGTTCACCCAAAGTCAGGCCTACAGAGGTCCGATGTTCCTGGCCGTTCTCACCGGGTGAGAATGCTATGAATGCTAACATACCATTCGCTTTCTTCACTGTCTGCTGCACCTGCATGCCTGCTTTCAATGACTGGTGTACCATGACACCCAGGTCTCGTTGCATCTCCCCTTTTTCTAATCGGCCACAATTTAGATAATAGTCTACTTTCCAGTTTTTGCCACCAAAGTGGATAACCTCACATTTATCCACATTATACTGCATCTGCCATGCATTTGCCCACTCACCCAGCCAATCCAAGTCACCTTGCAGCCTCCTAGCATTCTCCTCACAGCTAACACTGCCCCCCAGCTTCGTGTCATCCGCAAACTTGGACGTGTTGCATTCAATTCCCTCGTCCAAATCATTAATATATATTGTAAATAGCTGGGGTCCCAGCACTGAGCCTTGCGGTACCCCACTAATCACTGCCTGCCATTCTGAAAAGGACCCATTGACTCCTACTCTTTGCTTCCTGTTTGCCAGCCAGTTCTCTATCCACATCAATACTGAACCCCCAATACCATGTGCTTTAAGTTTGAATACTATTCTCTTATGTGGGGCCTTGTCGAAAGCCTTCTGAAAGTCCAGATATAACACATCCACTGGTTCTCCCTTATCCACTCTACTAGTTACATCCTCGAAAAATTCTATAAGATTCGTCAGACATGATTTACCTTTCGTAAATCCATGCTGACTTTGTCCAATGATTTCACCACTTTCCAAATGTGCTGCTATCCCATCTTTAATAACTGACTCTAGCAGTTTCCCCACTACCGATGTTAGACTAACTGGTCTGTAATTCCCCGTTTTCTCTCTCCCTCCCTTTATAAAAAGGGGGGTTACATTAGCTACCCTCCAATCCTCAGGAACTACTCCAGAACCTAAGGAGTTTTGAAAAATTATCACTAATGCATCCACTATTTCTGGGGCTACTTCCTTAAGTACTCTGGGATGCAACCTATCTGGCCCTGGGGATTTATCGGCCTTTATAAGTTTTTCAATATACCTAACACCACTTCCCGGCTAACCTGGATTTCACTCAGTTCCTCTATCTCATTTGACCCGCGGTCCCCTGCTATTTCCGGCAGAATATTTATGTCTTCCTCAGTGAAGACAGAACGAAAGTAGTTATTCAATTGGTCTGCCATGTCCTTGTTCCCCATGATCAATTCACCTGTTTCTGACTGCAAGGGACCTACATTTATTTTAACTAATCTCTTTCTCTTCACATATCTATAAAAACTTTTGCAGTCAGTTTTTATGTTCCCTGCCAGTTTTCTTTCATAATCTATTTTCTCTTTCCTAATCAAGCCCTTTGTCCTCCTCTGATGGACTGAATTTCTCCCAGTCCTCTGGTAGGCTGCTTTTTCTGGCTAATTTGTACACTTCATCTTTTGTTTTGATACTATCCCTGATTTCCCTTGTTATCCACGGATGCACTACCTTCCCTGATTTATTCTTTTGCCAAACTGGGATGAACAATTTTTGTAGTTCATCCATGCATTCTTTAAATGCCTTCAATCTTGGCCAATTCACGTTTCATACCCTCAAAGTTACCTTTCTTTAAGTTCAGTACCCTTGTTTCTGAATTAACAATGTCACTCTCCATCCTAATGAAGAACTCAAACATATTATGGTCACACTTGCCCAAGGGGCCACGCACAACAAGACTGCTAACTAACTCTTCCTCATTACTCAATACCCAGTCTAGAATAGCCTGCTCTCTTGTTGGTTCCTCTACATGTTGGTTTAGAAAACTATCCCGCATACATTCCAAGAAATCCTCTTCCTCAGCACTCCTGCCAATTTGATTCACCCAATACTAGCGTTTTCTGCCCCTTAGTGTTTCGTAGCTCTACCCATATCGATTCCACATCCTCCAAGCTAATATCCTTCCTTTCCATTGCGTTAATCTCCTCTCTAACCAGCAACGCTACCCCACCTCCTTTTCGTTTCTGTCTATCCCTCCTGAATATTGAATAACCCTGGATGTTCAGCTCCCAGCCTTGGTCACCCTGGAGCCATGTCTCTGTGATCCCAACTATATCATAATCATTAATAGCTATCTGCACATTCAACTCATCCACCTTATTACGAATGCTCCTTGCATTGAGACACAAAGCCTTCAGGCTTGTTTTTACAACGCTCTTACCCCTTATACAATTATGTTGAAAAGTGGCCCTTTTTGATTTTTGCCCTGGATTTGTCTGCCTGCCACGTTTACTTTTCACCTTGTTACCTATTGCTTCTACCCTCATTTTACACCCCTCTGTCTCTCTGCTCACACATTTAAGAAACCCACCACCTCTTATTCTCTGTTTATTATTTTTTTCTTCTTTCCCCCCTACCTGTTGGGTCTGAGTGCTTCCCTTCTCTGCCTCCTGCCTCACACACTGTCTACTAGCTTTCTCTATTTGAGTCCCTCCCCCCAACCGTTCTAGTTTAAAGTCTCCGCAGTAGCCTTTGCAAATCTCCCCGCCAGAATATTGGTCCCCCTTGGGTTCAAGTGCAACCCATCCTTTTTGTACAGGTCACACCTTCCCCAAAAGAGGTCCCAATGATCCAGAAACTAGAATCCCTGCCCGCTGCACCAGTCCTTCAGCCACGCATTTATCCTCCACCTCGCTCCATTCCTACTCTCACTGCCGCGTGGCACAGGCAGTAATCCCGAGATTGTTACCTTTGCTCATGGCTGGTAACAATAACCCGTGCCTGCCTTCTCTCCACATCTTTTGATTCCACTAGCCCCCAGAGCTCTATCTAACTCTTTCTTAAATCCATCCAGTGATTTGGGCTCCACTGCCCTCTGTGGCAGGGAATTCCACAAATTCACAACTCTGGGTGAAAAAGTTGTTTCTCACCTCAGTCTTAAATGGCCTCCCCTTTATTCTAAGACTGTGGCCCCTGGTTCTGGACTCTCCCAACATTGGGAACATTTTTCCTGCATCTAGCTTGTCCAGTCCTTTTATAACTTTATATGTTTCTATAAGATACCCCCTCATCCTTCTAAACTCCAGTGAATACAAGCCTAGTCTTTTCAATGTTTCCTCATATGACAGTCGCACCATCCCAGGGATCATTCTTGTGAACCTACGCTGCACTGCCTCAATCACAAGGATGTCCACAAGGATAGGAGACCAAAACTGTATGCAATTCTCCGGATGTGGTCTTACCAGAGCCCTAAACAACTGCAGAAGAACCTCGCTACTCCTATACTGAAATCCTCTTGTTATGAAGGCCAACATTCCATTAGCTTTCTTCACTGCCTGCTGTACCTGCACGCCAACTTTCAGTGACCGGTGTACAAGGACACCCAGGTCTCGCTGCACCTCCCCCTTACCTAACCCCATTGAGATAATAATCTGCCCCCTTGTTTTTGCCACCAAAGTGGATAACCTCACATTTATCTACGTATATTATACTGCATCAGCCACGCATCTGCCCACTCACTCAACCTGTCCAGGTCACCCTACAACCTCCTAACATCCTCTTCACAGTTCACATAGGTTCAAGGTGAAGTAGAAAAGATTTACTAGGAATCCGAGGGGTAACTTTTTCACACAAAGGTTTGTGGATGTATGGAACAAACGGCCAGAGGAGGTAGTTGAGGATGGGACTATCCCAATGTTTAAGAAACTATCAGACAGGTACATGGATAGGACAGGTTTGGAAGGATATGGGCCAAATGCAGGCAGGTGGGACTAGTGCAGCTGGAACATGTTGGCTGGTGTGGGCAAGTTGGGCTGAAGGTCCTGTTTCCATTCTGTACCACTCTATGACTCTCAACACTTAAGTTGCATCTTTGCAGTTCCCTCTTTCAAATATTATATTGATCTCAGTTACATTATGATTACCATTTAATGAATGTTTGTGCAAAGCAATTACATAAATAGTTCATGGTGGCTGTAGAATGAAGTGCGATTTGAGGACATCGTTCAAATACTACTCCGATAGACCACTGAGAAAACTCAATTGCCAACTTCTGTGACCAATTGCACCGTTACATCAAAACAAACTTTAAAATCTAATATGAGCCCATTTGAGAAATCAGGCCATACTGATAAAATATATGGGGCTGTTTTTTTATGGAAATTATATACTGCACGGTGGCGCAGCGGTAGAGTTTCTGCCCACTGTGTCAGAGACCTAGGTTCACAGGTGCTGTCTGTACGGAGTTTGTACATTCTCTCCATGACCAGCATGGGTTTTCTCCGGGTGCTCCGATTTCCTCCCACATTCCAGGTTTGTAGGCTAATTGGCTTGGTAAAAATTGTATATTGTTCTGTGTGTGTGTGTGTGTGTGTGTGTGTGTGTGTGTGTGTGTGTGTGTGTGTGTGTGTGTGTGTGTGTGTGTGTGTGTGTGTGTGTGTGTGCGTGTGCGTGTGCGTGTGCGTGTGCGTGTGCGCGTGCGCGTGCGCGTGCGCGTGTGCGTGTGTGTGTGTGTGTGTGCGTGTGCGTGTGCGTGTGCGTGTGTGTGTGTGAGATAGTGCCAGTGTGCGGGGATCGCTGGTCAGTGCGGACTCGGTGGGCCGAAGGGCCTGTTTCCGCACTGTATCTCGAAACTAAATCTAAACTGAAACTAAACTAAATGAAAATCCCAGTAAAAGTAAGATTAATTAGATAAGTTTCCACTCAGCTGTGTGCAGGAGATGAAATTACTCTCCTCTGTGGTGTCTGTGTTTTTCCTAATTAATTTAACAGTTCTATCAAGAGGTAAACTTTGATTCTAGTGTCATGCTTGAAAGCTGTTACAGCCCCACCAGTAATATGCAACTTGCATAAATTCTGTAGTTTTATTTTTACAATGGTGATTATATAATTTCCATCCATACCCAAGGCACCTTCTTCCCTTCTTGAGAGATCTAATCGGTTTGTTACTTTTGGAAGTATGATTGAATGGAATAAGGTTGTAAACGTGCTACATGTAGTATTGGACCAATTTATATTGTTTCATTGTCGCATTGAATTCACGTGCCAGATTCAATTGTCTCCTTAAAATTGTGAAATTGGAAACAAGGGTCATTGAAAATGTGCTGTTGTTGCTACGATAGTGTGAGAAGCAGTAAATGCATCTCCTGATGGGAAATGCAGTGAATCATTGTAATCGGCATGCCTTTGCCAAAGGTAGACACAAAATGCTGAAGTAATTCAGCGATACAGGCAGCGTCTCTGGAGAGACAGAATGGGTGATGTTTCGGGTCGAGGCCTTTCAGTTGTGTGGAGGGAAAATTGTCGGATCTTCAACTATCCATCCGCACGGTTCCACACAGAGCGAGTGGGGAATGAAGAGACAATGCGACCTGTAATGTGTGTGGCTTCCCCCTGTAATCCTCCCCTGGTGCTGCAAGTGGCCTCACAGTACAGCATGATGTAGGCTGATAAGTCTTCTTATCGAGTCCACATCACAAGATTAGAAATTGTTCAGCCAGAGCTGAACCCACTTCTCGGCATCTGCAAACAATGGTGTCTTGCGCTTCTTGTGCTTCTTATGCTTCTTGTGCGTGGTGGTGGAAAGATTGGTGGAAACAGGGCCGGGAGGTGAACGCTCTTTCCTTGACCCCGGCTGATAAGTTAAGTGCATAAAAGACAATGCAACCATTAATGATGGAGCAAGTAGAAGAGATTGGGAAAATAGCAGAAACCACATTCATCCATGTTGAGGCATAGGAATTTGGGAATGCATAAGAGGGCAGAATCAGGAGGATGCTAACTTGTTAGAGAGCAATGGTGCTAATGGTATTCGTCTATTATGGTCTCATTTATCAAGACACAGTGGAAAACGTTGTCCTGCCTGCAGATCATGGCATGCATGAGTGCAAAATGGGAAAATAAACAGAGTGCAGAATATTTTGTTACAACTACTGACAAAATGCAGATGCCATAAAATGTTAGGGAGTTGGATACAGAGATGGGTTCAGCAATCACAGGGGTGATTATGTTCCCAATGATGCATGCTGACACTACCCTTTGGTTCCACTGGAAGATCATCAACTTCGTGAAAGGCACATTTTGCTGTATATGAACCTTGTTGGTCATGGACCATAAGACCATAAGACCATAAGACCACAAGACCACAAGACATAGGAAAAAAAATGATGCCATTCGGCCCATTGAGTTTACTCTGCCATTCAATCATGGCTGATCTATTTTTCTCTCACAACCCCATTCTCCTGCCTTCTCCCCGTAACCTTTGCGGCCCTTACAAGTCAAAATACTATCAATCTCTGCTTTAAAAAAACCCAATGTCTTGGCCTCCACAGCCATCTGTGGCAATGAATTCCACACATTCATCACCCACTGGCTAAAGATTCCTCCTCGTCTCTATTCTAATGTACGTCCTTTTATTCTGAGGCTGTGCCCTTTGGTCTTAGACTCTCACATTATCTTCTCCACGTCCACTCTATCCAGTCCTTTCAGTATTCAGTAAATCGCAATGAGGTCCCGCCTCATTCTTCAAAACTCCAGTTAGACACAAAATGCTGGAGTAACTCAGCGGGACAGGCTGCATCTTCGGATAGAAGGAATGGGTGACGTTTCGAGTCGAGACCCTTCTTCAGACTTCAAAACACCATCTCCATTCTAAAGGTACATGTCTTGTGGTGTAAAGGAATGTGTCCACAAGAGAAGACTACTGACAAACATATTCCAGGGTGCAGTGGTACATGCTGAGGTAATGTTCTGAAGCTCAGTACAACCACTGCAAAGTCTCTGTGGGGAAGAACTACAACTTAAGGTCGGCTGGGACTTGGCCCTGTGTAACATCCTCACATACACCTCCTGGATACTTTGTTTAAGGAAGAAACAAGAGAGCCATCGATAGACACAAAAAGCTGGAGTAACTCAGCGGGACAGGCAGCATCTCTGGAGAGAAGTAATAGGTGATGTTTCGGGTCGAGACCCTTCTTCCATATAACCAATTAACCATAACAGCACGGAAACAGGCCATCTCGGCCCTTCAAGTCCGTGCCGAACGCTTTTCTTTTTTTTTTTACTTCCACCTAGTCCCATCTACCTGCACTCAGACCATAACCCTCCATTCATTTCCCGTCCATATACCCATCCAATCTATTTTTAAAGGATAACATCGAACCTGCCTCCACCACTTCCACTGGAAGCTCATTCCACACAGCTACCACTCTCTGAGTAAAGAAGTTCCCCCTAATGTTACCCCTAAACTTCTGTCCCTTAATTCTCAAGTCATGTCCCCTTGTTTGAATCTTCCCTACTCTCAATGGAAAAAGCTTATCCACGTCAACTCTGTCTAACCCGCTCATAATTTTAAAGACCTCTATCAAGTCCCCTCTTAACCTTCTGCGCTCCAAAGAATAAAGACCTAACTTGTTCAACCTTTCTCTGTAACTTATTTGCTGAAACCCAGGCAACATTCTAGTAAATCTCCTCTGTACTCTCTCTATTTTGTTGACATCCTTCCTATAATTAGGCGACCAAAATTGTACTCCATACTCCAGAATTGGCCTCACCAATGCCTTGTACAATTTTAACATTACATCCCAACTTCTATATTCAATGCTCTGATTTATAAAGGCCAGCACACCACAAGCTTTCTTTACCACCCTATCTACATGAGATTCCACCTTCAGGGAACTATGCACAGTTATTCCTAGATCCCTCTGTTCAACTGCATTCCTCAATTCGCTACCATTTACCATGTACGTCCTATTTTGATTTGTCCTGCCGAGATGTAGCACCTCACATTTGTCAGCATTAAACTCCATCTGCCATCTTTCAACCCACTCTTCCAAATGGCCTAAATCTCTCTGTAGCCTTTGAAAATCTACTTCATTATCCACAACACCACCTATCTTAGTATCATCTGCATACTTACTAATCCAATTTTCCACACCATCATCCAGATCATTGATGTACATGACAAACAACAGTGGACCCAACACAGACCCCTGAGGCACCCCACTAGTCACCAGCCTCCAACCTGACAAAGAGCCATCCACCATTACTCTCTGACATCTCCCATTCAGCCACTGTTGAATCCATCTTGCTACTCCACCATTAATACCCAACAATTGAATCTTCTTAACCAACCTTCCATGAGGAACCTTGTCAAAGGCCTTACTGAAGTCCATATAGACAACATCCACTGTGTTACCCTCATCAATTTCTCTAGTAACCTCTTCGAAAAATTCAAGAAGATTAGTCAAGCATGACCTTCCAGGCACAAATCCATGTTGACTGTTCCTAATCAGACCCTGCTTATCCAGATACTTATATATATTATCTTTAAGTATCCTTTCCATTAATTTACCCACCACTGACGTCAAGCTAACAGGTCTATAATTGCTAGGTTTACTCTTAGAACCCTTTTTAAACAACGGAACAACATGCGCAGTACGCCAATCCTCCGGCACTATTCCCGTTTCTAATAACATTTGAAATATTTCTGTCATAGCCCGTGCTATTTCTACACTAACTTCACTCAATGTCGTAGGGAATATCCTGTCAGGACCTGGAGACTTATCTGTTTTCATATTTTTCAAAAGTGTCCGCACCTCCTCTTCTTTGAATCTCATAGTTTCCATTGCTACTCTGCTTGTTTCCCTTACCTCACATAATTCCATATCCTTCTCCTTGGTGAATACTGAAGAAAAGAAATTGTTCAATATCTCCCCCATCTCTTTTGGCTCTGCAGATAGCTGTCCACTCTGACTCTCTAATGGACCAATTGTATTCCTTGTTATCCTTTTGCTATTAATATAGCTGTAGAAACCCTTTGGATTTACTTTCACCTTATTTGCCAAAGCAACCTCATATCTTCTTTTAGCTTTACTAATTTCTTTCTTAATATTTTTTTTACATTCTTTATACTCCTCAAGCACCTCATTTACTCCATGCTGCCTATAATTATTGTAGATCTCCCTCTTTTTCCAAACCGTCCAATTTCCCTTGAAAACCATGGCTCGTTCCAATTTTTACTATTTCCTTTCAACCGAACAGGGACATAAAGATTCTGTACTCTTAAAATTTCACCCTTAAATGTCCTCCATTTCTCTTCTACATCCTTCCCATAAAACAACGTCCCAATTCACTCCTTTTAAATCCTTTCGCATCTCCTCAAAGTTAGCCTTTCTCCAATCAAAAATCTCAACACGAGGTCCAGTTCTGACCCTCTCCATAATTATATTGAAACTAATGGTATTGTGATCACTGGACCCGAAGTGCTCCCCAACGCATACCTCTGCCACCTGCCCTGTCTCATTTCCTAACAGGAGGTCCAGCACTGCCCCTTCTCTTGTAGGTACCTCTATGTATTGCTGCAAAAAACTATCCTGCACACATTTTAAAAACTCCAAACCATCCAGCCCTTTTACAGAATGTGTTTCCCAGTCTATGTGTGGAAAATTGAAATCTCCCACAATCACTACCTTGTGCTTACTACTAATATCTGCTATCTCCTTACATATTTGCTCTTCCAATTCTCGCTCCCCATTTGGCAGTCTATAATACACCCCTATAAGTGTTGCTACACCTTTCCCATTTCTCAGTTCCACCCAAATAGCCTCCCTAGACAAGCCCTCTAATCTATCCTGCCAAAGCACTGCTGTAATATCTTCCTTGACACGCAATGCAACACCTCTTGCCCCTCCAATTCTGTCACCCCTGAAGCAACGAAATCCTGGAATATTTAGTTCCAATCACAGCCCTGCTGCAACCATGTTTCACTGATCGCCACAACATCATACTTCCAGGTGTCAATCCAGGCTCTAAGCTCATCCCCCTTTCTTACAATGCTCTTAGCATTAAAATATACACATTTAAGAAACCCACCACCACTTATTCTCTGTTTATTATCTTTTTCTTCTTTCTCCCCTACATTTTGGGTCCGAGTGCTTCCCTTCTCTGCCTCCTGCCTCCCACATTTTCCACTGGCTTTCTCTATTTGAGTCCCTCCCCCCAACCGTTCTAGTTTAAAGTTTCCCCAGTAGCCTTTGCAAATCTCCCCGCCAGGATATTGGTCCCCCTCGGGTTCAAGTGCAACCCGTCCTTTCTGTACAGCTCACGCCTTCCCCAAAAGAGGTCCCAATGATCCAGAAATTTGAATCCCTGTCCGCTGCACAAGTTCCTCAGCCACGCATTTATCCTCCACCTCATTCCATTCCTACTCTCACTGCCGCGTGGCACAGGTAGTAATCCTGAGATTGTTACCTTTGCGGTCCTTCTCCTTAACTCTCCTCCCAACTCCCTAAATTCTCCTTTCAGGACCTCTTCTCTTTTTCTGCCTATGTCATTGGTACCTATATGTACCACAACCTCCGGCTCCTCTCCCTCCGATTTCAGGATATCTTGGACGCGTTCAGACACATCCCTGACCCTGGCACCAGGGAGGCAAACTACCATCCGTGTCTCCTGACTGCGTCCACAGAATCGCCTATCCGACCCCCTAACCATAGAGTCCCCTATTACTATTGCCCTCCTCTTCTTTTCCCTACCCTTCTGAGCAACAGGGCCGGTTTCTGTGCCGGAGGCCCGGCCGCTGTCGCTAACCCCATGAAGGCTGTCCCCCCCAACAGTACTCAAACAGGAGTACTTATTTTCAAGGTGTACAGCCACCGGGGTACTCACTAGTCCTTGCCTCTGCCCCTTGCCCTTCCTAACAGTGACCCACTTGTCTGCCTCCCATGGTCTTGGAGTGGCCACCTCCCTATAACTCTTTTCTATGACCTCCTCACTCTCCCTGATCAGACAGAGGTCATCGAGCTGCTGCCCCAGGTTCCTAACACGGTCCCTTAGGAACCCCATCTCGACGCACCTGGCACAGATGTGGACATCTGGAGAGGTATCAGACTCCATGAACTCCCACATCTGACATCCAGAACAGTAAACTGCCCTGGCCCTCATTCTCCCCCCTTACCCTGGATACAATACAAAGCCTTACCCTGGATACAATACAAAACCTTACCCAGGATACAATACAAAGCCTTAAGGCTCTGTCTCACAGTGTTGCGGTCATCAGCGGTGAAGCGCGGCGTTGCCGGTAGAGGGGACTGCACGGCAACGGCGAGAGCGCTGAGCCTATGCCACGGGAGCGCCACACGGATGCTGTGCGGGGGCTGAGTGATTTAAGTATGGCTGGTCCCACGAGCTTGTGGTAAGTAAAAAAAAAAGGGCGGGCCGACTGCGATGACGTCATTTCGGATCTGCGGGGCTGTGGCGGTGGCAGTGCTGATCGCAGCGCTGTGGCGGTGGCTGTGGAGGCGGCCGTGCGGCACACGTGACTCACTAGCGGCGGCTGTGGCGGCGGATGTGGCGGCGGTCGTGCCTCACTGGCGGTGGCTGTGGCGGTGCAAGTTCGATGCACGGCGCTCGTGCCGCACTGGCGGCGGCTGTGGCGGTGACCGTGCCGCACTCGTGCCTCACTGGCGGCGGCTGTGCAGTAGGAAAAGTTTTTTGAACAGTGTTGGTTTTATTTTAGCACCGTGCGGTGTTGGGAACAACGCCGCACGGCCCTGGCGGCGGGCGTTTGACCGTGCCCGTGGTCTCTGGCGGCCCAGGAGCGATAGATTGTTCCTGTTTTGCCGCCAATGACCGCAGACTCGTGAGACAGGCCTTTTACCCTGGATACAATACAAACTGATGGAGGAAACCAGCAGGGATCTGACTCCCAATCAGCTGCTTCCTCTTAGTCCTCTTCCACCAATCAGCGGCTTCCTCACTTATAAGAAACTTGAATGGAACGTTGCAGTTTTTGGTTCCTCCTCCTGCAACGGTCCCATGGCCTCTGGAAAGCAAAGCCCCGCGCCGTTTATGTTCTCACCACCCGGACGCCGCTCCTCCTCCTGCAACGGTCCCTGGGCCTCTTCAGACAAGAAATAAGAGAGCCAAGTGTGTTTCTTTGTCATATGTCCCAAACAGAACGATGAAATACTTACTTGCCGTAGCACAACAGAATACGTAAACATAGTACTACGGAAACAATATAATGAAAAAAAGTTTTCTATGTATACAAAACCAATGCCTCCAAGTCAATGTGATGCAGAGCTTATTTGGAGGTTGTAGTGTTTAATAGCATGATGGCAGTTTGGAAGAAGCAGTTCCTGAATCTGGCTGTTACAGCTTTCAGACTCCTACATCTTCTTCCCGATGGCAGGAGTGAAATGAGAGTGTGACCGGGGTGGTGTGGGTCTCTGATGATGCTGGCTGCCTTTTTGTGGCAGCGACTCCTATAAATCCCTTTGATGTCGGTACCCTTGATGGACTGGGCAGTGTTCTCCACTTTTCAAACAGAGGTGGCGTTGAGGTAAGCAAAACATTGAATGGATGGGTCTTTCAATATAGAGTCAAATCAACGTTATTCTCACATGCACAAGTAGAGTGAGGTACAGGGAGAATGGAAATCTTGATTGCTGCAGTATCACAGGCATGTAGACTCAGACAACACGCAAAACATAAATTATAAATAAATTACACAAATTCTACAAGATAGCGAAGAGCAATAGACGGTGGAGAGAAAAAAAGAACATGAATGCAAAAATACACAATTAGGAAATAAGTCCATGGCAGTGCAGACACAAGACTTTAAGACTTCTGGCTAAATCATTAAATCCTCCCCTCTCTCAGGAGGACAGAATTGCTTTACTGTTTGAAGCAGATCAAAGAAGTGTCTTGGGCGATTTACATTTTTTCAGTCTAAAGTACCTGAACAGATTATTTAGTCATTACGTCTTTGCTGGATGTGAGAGTTAGTGTGCAATTTCATTACAGTGTTTCCACATTACAGCAGTGGCTGCAAAATATTTTTATAAAATAGTTTGGATGTCAGGGTCATGGAAGGCACTATATAAATGAAAAATCCTCTCTTTAATTATACCATTAAATCCATTCTAGCCTACGTCAGCCAAGGCAAGGACAAAAATATTTACGTTCCATCTGGAGAGAATCAGCATCAGTATTGTGAGCTAAAAAAAATAATCAATTCTCCAACTGATTTGCAAGCAAATAATCCTTTATGCTGACTGTTACTACCCCTACAATAAACTATTTATTGTAATTATGCTGAAAGCATGGTTTTACAACATTTTACAAAATGTTGCATCAAAACGCAACAAAAGCTTTTCAAATTACCTCGGTACACATGACAATAAACTAAACTGTAACTGAAATAAAGCCCTTTTATTGAGTCAGCATAAAGGATTGTTTTCTCTCGAGCGTCAGAGGCTGAGGAGATGCATAGATAAAATTATGAGAGGCTCAGATAGGGTAGACAGTTCAAACCTTTTTCCCCCGGGTGGAAAAATTAAAGTGAGAGGTGCAAATACTGAAGAAGATGTTTAGTTTCGAGATACATGGTGGAAACAGACCCTTCGGCCCACTGAATCCACGGCAACCAGTGATCACCCATATACTAGATCTATCTGACGCATCAGGGGCAACTTACAGAAGCCAATTAACTTACAAACCCTGCACGTCCTTGGATCATGAGAGGAAACATGAGCATCCGGAGAATTCCCACGCGGTCACAAGGAGAACATACAAACCCCATACAGACAGCACACATAGTCAGGATCAAACCCTGACCCTGAATCGGGTTGCTGGCACTGTAAGGCAGAAACACTAACACTGCGCCACTGTGCCGTCCCATTTGGGGCAAGTTGTTTTAAAATACTGAGCGGTGAGTGCCTGCAATACTGCCAGCGGTGGTGGTAGAGGCAGCGACAATGGTGCATTCAAGAGGCTTTTAGATAGACATATGGATATGCAAGGAAGAGCGGGATATGGATCACATACAGATAAAGGACACTAGTTTAACCTGGCATCACTTTCAGCATGGACAGAGTGGGCCGAATGGCCTGTTCGTGTGCTGTACTCCCCTGTATTCTATGTCAGTTTTAGAGTAACATTATATGAAATATTAAACTCACCACAATGGAGAAGGTGTATTTTAATGTTATTTTAGATTTAGGATTAATCAGTGACAGCTAATTGAAATTCGGAAGCACATTGGCAGAAAGGCAGTGTATTATACACCAGAGTTATTATTGTATTGTTTCATTAAAAGGTGCTAACAGACTGTATTCCTCAACTGTGATTAACACCTTTTTAATAACGTTAAATAAAGCACGCCAAGCAAAGATCGGCTGCTTCAAAAGGTATTTCAACTTTGCGAATGTTGAACTCCTCGTCTGCTGCATAGATCCTGGAAGGGCACCTTCCCAAAGGATATAGATGCAGCAGATTATTCGCACAGATTGATCTGACACTCACAGCTCTGTGGTTTAAGATTTACTAAGCAGATGCTTTATGCCTCTGCAAAGAATTAAAAAGAGGATTTTGAAGAGTTGTTTGTACTCAAACAATGTACATTCCACTGGAGTCATTGAAGGTGACTAGAGCACCACTTCCTGCATCTTTGGCATCCACGGACAAAGTGCTAGACTTTCTTGCACTAAGCGTGGCTAACACCCATACAGGACACTTGGATAGAAACATAGGAACATAGAAACATAGAAAATAGGTGCAGGAGTAGGCCATTCGGCGCTTCGCGCCAAAACCACCATTCAATATGATCATGGCTGATCATCCAAAATCAGTACCCCGTTCCTGCTTTCTCCCCATATCCCTTGAATTCATTAGCCCTAATATCGTATCGTATTGGATCGAATCATATCATATCATATCATATCGTGTTGTTTCGCATCGTATCATACCACATCGTATCGTATAACATAACACATCCCATCGTATCATATCGCATCACATCGTATTGTATTCTTGCTATTGAGGGAGCGCGGCGTAGGTTCACAAGGTTCATTTCTGGGATGGCGGGTCTCTGATATGCTGAGAGAATGGAGCGGCTGGGCTTGTATACTCTGGAGTTTAGAAGGATGGGAAGGGATCTTATTGAAACATATAAGATTATTAAGGGTTTGGACATGCTAGAGGCAAGAAACATGTTCCCTATGTTGGGGGAGTCCAGAACCAGCGGTCACAGTTTAAGAATAAGGGGTAAGCCATTTACAATGGAAATGAGGAAAAACGTTTTCATATAGAGATTTGTGAGTCTGTGGAATTCTCTGCCTCAGAGGTCAGTTCTCTGGATACTTTCAAGAGAGAGCTAGATAGGTCTCTTAGAGATAGCAGAGTCAGGGGATATGGGGAGAAGGCAGGAACTGGGTACTGAATGTGAAATGATCAGCCATGATCACATTGAATGGCGGTGCTAGCTCGAAGGGCCGAATGGCCTACTCCTGCACCTATTGTCTATTGTCTATTGTATCGCATCGCATCGTAGATGGGTGACCAGAACTCCAAATACGATCTCACTCCTGTACACCTTGCGGGTTATGACCGTTCCTGGGTGTCCCTGGAGAGGAAGCATGAGGTGCCAGTGTGAACCTTGGCCACTTTCCGAGACCCGCTGGGCATCGCAGGGGCTTGATTGCTTCTCAGATAACAGTAACAACATTATGGTTTGATACTTGCTTGTACATATTGTCTTTATTTTGAACTGGTGTTTCCTTAGAATGTGGTAGATGCAGTACAATTACAATGTTTAAAATAATTTAAACAGGTACATGGAACAAAAAGGTTGGTAGTGATGTGGGCCAAATGCAGACAAATGGGCAAATGGGCAAATGGGCAAATGGCAAATGCAAGCAAATTTTAGTTTAGTTTAGAGATATAGTGTGGAAACTGTCCCTTTGCCCCTCCTGGTCTGCTCCGACCAATGATCACCCGTTCACTACTCCTCTCTTATACACTACGGACAATTTGCAGAGGCCAATTATAAAACAGCACGTCTTTGAAGTGTGGGAGGAAACCGGAGCACCCGGAGAAAACCCACGGGGTCGCAGCGAGAACGTGAAAACTCCGCACAGACAGCACCCATAGTCAGGATTGAACTCGGGTCTCTGGCATTGTGAGGCAGCAGCTCTTCTGCACCGCTACTGTGCCGCCCTGGCAAATGCAGGGGTGTGAATAGGAACATAGAAACATAGAAAATAGGTGCAGGAGTAGGCCATTCGGCCCTTCGAGCCTGCACCGCCATTCAATATGATCATGGCTGATCATCCAACTCAGTATCCTGTACCTGCTTTCTCTCCATACCCCCTGATCCCCTTTATCCACAAGGGCCACATCTAACTCCCTCTTAAATATAGCCAATAAACTGGCCTCAACTACATTCTGTAGGAAAGGTTCAGAGGGATATAGGACATACGCGACAGGTGGGACTAGTGTAGATTGGGCACCCTGGTCGGCAGGGGTAAGCTGGGCTGAAGGGCCGGTTTTCATGCTATGTGACTCCATGACTCAATAATGCTAATCGGATAAGCTTAGTTAGGCATCCTGGTGGGCATGTATAAGTTGGGATAAAGGGCCTCTTTCCGTTCTGTATAACTCTACTCTTCTTTGATTCTAAACCAGCAAGCTCTTTGAACATTTCTAAATATCTTTGATAGTAAAGAATCCAAAAACCATTAAAATTTAAATACACCATTATTAAAATTTATAAATCAACCCTTTTAATTAAAAATTGAAAAAGCTTAATAAAGCTTAGACTCTCAAAATATTAAAAAATATTACAGCAAATATGAATGATTAAGAAATAACGTACTTATTCCTCACTTTCTGCAGTAATTAAATCCCCATTTAAATGAATGGGCTAATTGATTCTTTAAGGAGTTTAACCTGGGTACGGTGTCGCAATTGTCAGGGAAATGCAGTGATGAAGTCCGTAGAGCCGTTGCCTCTAAACCTAAAGGACGTACCTTTAGAATGGAGATGAGGAACGTCTTTAGCCAGAAGATGGGGAATCTGTGAGATTCATTGCTGCAGATGGTGGTGGAGGCCAAATCATTGGTTATTTTTAAACTGGAGATTGATAGGTTCTTGATTAACAAGTGTGTCAAAAGTTACAGGGAGATGACAGGAGAATGGGGCTGAGAGGGAAAAATAGAACAGCCATGAATGAATGTCACGGTGGCACAGCGGTAGAGTTGCTGCCTTACAGCAAAATGCAGCGCTTGAGACCCGGGTTCGATCCAGACTACGGGTGCTGTCTGTATGGAGTTTGTATGTTCTCTCCGTGATCTGCGTGGGTTTTCTCCGAGATCTTCGGTTTCCTCCCACACTCCAAAGACGTACAGGTTTGTAGGTTAATTGGCTTGATTAATTGGCTTGATAAAATGTAAAATTGTACAAGTTGGCGATATGCAGAGTACTGCCCTGCCGACTACAAAATTCAGAAGGTTCAGAAGGGATGGTGGAGCAGACTTGTTGGTCCAAATTCTGCTCCTATATCTTATGGTCATATTTTCTCCCGGTGCTCCGGATTCCTCTCACGTCACAAAGATGTCTGGGTTGGGAGTTTGTTGGGCTGCTATAAATTATCGCCAGTGTAGGTGAGGTGGAGAATTTAGTGCAGATAATGGGAATTTATGAATAATAAAATGGGATTAGTTTGGGCTTAGAGTAAAAAGGTGCTTCATGGAGGGTGTTGACTTGCTGGGCTGAAAGACCGTTTTCTGTGCTGCATGACTCTAAAACAGGGTGGCACAGCGGCACAGCGGTAGAGTTGCTACCTTACAGTGCCAGTTCGAGGAAACTTGCTTCCCTATCAATTAGTTGACAGAGGTATTAAGACTACACTGCATTCTCCTGTTAGAACTGCCACGTATCTACTGTAAATTAGATTGTTCCCTGCAGAACAGTCAACAGAGAGTGTGGGAGAATACGGGCAGGCACGGTGGCGCAGCGGTGGAGATGTTGCCTTATAGCGCTTGCAACGCCGGACACCTGGGTTCGATCCCAACAGCGGGTGCTGTCTGTACGGAGTTTGTATGTTCTCCCCGTGACCTGCGTGGGTTTTCGCCGGGTGCTCCTGCTTCCTTCCACACTCCAAAGACGTACAGGTTTGTAGGTTAGTTGGCGTGGTAAAATTGAAAATTGTCCCTCGTGTGTAGAATAGTGTCAGTGTGTGGGGATTGCTGGTCGGCGCGGACTCGGAGAGCCGCAGGGCCTGTTTCCATGCTGTATCTCGAACATAAACTAAACAATCCCTCTGAGTTCTGGACGTGCTCAGCAAGTATCATCTATCGCTGAGCTCTGTGGAAAATTCAACATCCTCACACCCAAATCACAATGCTGTTGACATAATTTGACACAGTAACTTTTCTGAAGAGTCTTTCAGACAAAATCTTCTTAAACCTTCTGGAATAAAAAAGGATATGAAGCACTACTCCAAGTCGTAACATTAAACGTTTACAGCTCACTCTGTTGCCTCAAGTACTTCATCTTGGCTTCTCTTCAGAATATGATGAGCTGTTCAACAGTCAATAAAGGAAATGTCTTAAATGAATCATAAGAGACACAGCAATACTAAAACTATTCTCAAAATGATGCATTTCCTTTTCTCAGACACTTCAAGGTTTAAGGAGATTACTCAGTCTGGTACTGCCCATTGCAAAGAGATATTGGATTGTCATAAATGATGCCATTTGGATGGAGTGCGGAATTCAGTCTCAGCTTTTCTGCTCCAATGGATGCAAAAATTCAAAGATGTGATTCAAGGAAAGGAGTTTCTTCAGAGCTTGAGAAGACATCCACACCATGTTCATCTGGGGCGAGATCTTCTACATAGCCACCACCAAATTTTGGGTTGCAACAGCGGTAGAGTTGGTCGCACAGCGGTAGAGTTTAGACTCGGTGCCTGAAGAAGGGTCTCAACCCGAAACCTCACCTATTCTTTCTCTCCAGAGATGCTGTCTTAAGCCCCTGTCCCACTTAGGAGACCTAAACAGCAATCTCGGGTGACCTTGCCCGCCACCCAAGGTTTCCATGAGGTCACCGGAGGTTTTGGTCACTCTCCCTAATGGACGAAATTGGTTTCCGCGTGGTCGAAGCTTCATCTAGGTTGCTGCTATTTTTTCATCGTGATTAAAACCGGCCTCGACTAAAAATAGGTTGCCGTTTTTAAAATCGATAATTTTTTAGTCGCAGGTCTAGTCGAAGCCGGTTTTCTTCATAGTCGAGGAAGGTTTTCAACATATGCGTGGGAGGTGGTAGGAGGTTGCAGGTCACCTCGACCCTGATTTTTTTTTGGGTGGTGGGCAAGGTCACCAGAGCTTGCTGTTTAGGTCTCCTAAGTGGGACAGGGGCTTTACCCACTGAGTTACTCCAGCTTTTTGTGTATATTTTCAATTTCTAATGGCTTTCAAGTCACTGGCATTCAAAAGTCTATTTGAAATTTAAAATATTATGAAACTTAAAGAATAATTTAAGATCAGCAGAAAAAAGCAACAAATATAATTAGACAATGAAACTGCAGATGCTGTCTTATAAAAAAAGACACAAAGTTCTGGTGTAACTCAACAGGTGAGGTAGCATCAATAACCGCCCCTTCCTATTCCCACAATGGCCTTTTAGTCCTGGACCTCCTGCAATGCCAGAGTGAGGTCACACGCAAACTGGAGGAACAGCTCCTCATATTCCACTTGACTAGCTTACACCCCACAGTATGAACATTGAATTCTAACAACCACCCCCCCCCAAACCCCCTCCCCCTTGTTCTTCCCACCCTAATTATCCCCTCCACATCCCTCCTTACCCCCCTCTAGCCTCTCCTACTACTTTCCACCCTCTGGCTTCACAATCTGCAACTCCTCAAACCCATCTCATACCTTCTGTTCTTATCTCTGGACTTTGTTCCAAACATTTGCCTATCCACCTGCCACACCTTGCTTTGCCTCTCTCCTTTTTCAGCTTTCTTCTCCCCCCTTACGATCAATCTGAACAGGGGTCTTGACCCAAAACTTCACCTGTCCATGTTCTCCAGAGATGCTGCCTGACCTACCGAGTTGCTTCAGCACTTTGTGTCCTTTTGTGTGTGACTGTAGTTCTCTGTGTCTACTTTCAACATCAATACAAATCTATTTACATTGATTTGGTCAGATCCATGAAAAACTTATGCTTTCTTTAGACTTTAGACTTTAGAGATACTGCGCTGAAACAGGCCCTTCAGCCTACCACGACCGGGCCGACCAGTGATCACACTAGCACTATCCTACACACACTGGAGTCAATTTACAATTTACAGAAGCCAATTAACTTACAAACCTGTATGTCTTTGTAGTGTCGGAGGAAACCAGAGCACCCGGAGAAAACGCATGTGGTCACAGGGAGAACGTACAAACTCCAGGAACACCACCAGGTCTGTTTGGAATCTGTAGACTGGGCAATGTTCAAGGACTCGGCAACGGACCTGAACAAATACACCACAGTCGTTACAGACTTCATTAAGAAGTGTGTGGAGGACTGCATCCCCACCAAAACCTTCCAAGCGTTTCCCAATCAGAAACCTTGGATGAACTTTGAGATCCGCACTCTTCTGAAGTCCAGACACCGGGCATTCATGTCTGATGATACAGTGGCCTACAAGAAGTCCAGATACGACCTTGGTAGGCCATCAAAAAGGCCAAAAGGGACTTCTGCTCCAAACTGGAGGAAGCGACAGATGTTCGGCGACTGTAGCAGGGCCTGAATGCAATCACCTCTTACAAGTCGAAATCAGGAGGCAGCTCGAATGTCGGCAAAACATCACTCCCTGATGAGCTCAATGCGTTCTACGCACGCTTTGATAGGGAGAACACCGATGTGCCTTCCCGAGCCCCCATTCGCTTTGATGGTATTTCAGTCTCGGTCACAGAGGCCAACGTCAGGAAATCCTTCAGAGGGGTGAACCCTCGAAAAGCGCCTGGACCTGATGGTATGCCTGGTCGTGTTCTAAAAACCTGTGCGGACCAACTGGCTGGAGTTTTTATGGACATTTTCAACCTCTCACTTCTGAGGTCTGAGGTTCCCACCTGCTTCAAAAGGGCATCAATTATACCAGTGCCCAAGAAGAGTAAGGTGACGTGCCTCAATGACTATCGACCTGTGGCACTAACGCCTGTGGTGATGAAGTGCTTTGAGAGGTTGATCATGACGCAGATCAACTCCTACCTCGACAAAAACCTGGACCCACCGCAGTTCGCTTACCACCACAACAGATCAACGGTGGATGCGATCTCGCTGGCCCTCCACTCCGCTCTGGACCACTTGGACAACAAAAACTCATATGTCAGGTTGTTATTCATCGATTACAGCTCGGCATTTAATACAATCATCCCCTCCAAGCTGGTTACCAAACTCGCAGAACTGGGTCTCTGCACATCCCTCTGCAATTGGATCCTCGACTTCCTCACTCTCAGACCACAGTCTGTTCGTATTGGTGGAAATGTGTCAGACTCGATAACAATCAGCACGGGAGCACCTCAAAGCTGCGTGCTCAGCCCCCTGCTGTACTCACTCTATACTCATGACTGTGTAGCCGGACATAGTGCAAACTCCATCATCAAGTTCGCTGACGACACCACTGTTGTGGGACGTATCACTGATGGGGATGAGTCAGAGTATAGAAGAGAGATCGAGCAACTGTCCATATGGTGCCAGCACAATAAACTGGCCCTCAACACCAGCAAAACCAAGGAACTGATTATGGACTTTGGAAGGAGTAGGATGGGGACCCACAGTCCCGTTTATATCAACGGGTCGATGGTTGAAAGGGTCAAGAGCTTCAAATTCCTGGGTGTGCACATCTCTGAAGATCTTTCCTGGTCCGAGAACACTGATGCCATTATTAAGAAAGCACATCAGCGCCTCTACTTCCTGAGAAGATTACGGAGAGTCGGTTTGTCAAGGAGGACTCTCTCTAACTTCTACAGGTGCACAGTAGAGAGCATGCTGACCGGTTGCATCGTGGCTTGGTACAGCAACTTGAGCGCCCTGGAGAGGAATAGAAAAAGTAGTAAACACTGCCCAGTCCATCATTGGCACTGACCTCCCTTCCATCGAGGGGATCTATCACAGTCGCTGCCTCAAAAAGGCTGGCAGTATCATCAAGGACCCACACCATCCTGGCCACACACTCATCTCCCTAGTACCTTCAGGTAGAAGGTACAGGAGCCTGAAGACTGCAACGACCAGGTTCAGGAATAGCTACTTCCCCACAGCCATCAGGCTATTAAACCTGGCTCGGACATAACACTGAACTTTATTAGCCAATACTGTTATTTGCACTTTATCAGTATATTGATTCATGTGTGTATATATTTATAGAATGCCTTGTAGTCAATGCCTACTATGTTCTGTTGTGCTGAAGCAAAGCAAGAATTTCATTGTCCTATCAGGGACACATGACAATAAACTCACTTGAACTTGAACTCCGTGCAAACAGCGAGTGTGGTCAGAATCGAACCCGGGTCTCTGGTGCTGTTAGGCAGCAACTCTACCACTGCACCACCGTTCCTCCCTGTGCTAATTGTCTCTTGGCACCTGTACTTTCAGAATCGTATGTGTTATGGTGTCCTGCGACATTCTTTTAACCTTTCAGAGATGTTTACAATAGTCCAATCCCTGTAATAGTTTTGACAGCTGGGAAGAGTGAGAGATGGGACTTAACAGGCGGACTACCTAGCAACTACAGATGTGAGTCAATGCACAAAAGTCCACAAAGTGACCATAAATGTCAGGCAGGGTTTTGCTGCTCAGCTAGCAGGCAAATTCCTGGAAGAATTTGTTCTAAGTAAGAGGAGATTTCGAGAACGGCAGGTTCAGCCAGCTCACCAATCAGAGGACGATCTGAGCTCACATTATTAATCTCTTGGCCATAATCAAGGATGAGTCGAACCCTGGCCATTCCCTTTTCTCCCCTCTCCCATCAGGCAAGTGTGAATGTGCACGTCACCAGATTCAGGGACAGTTTCATCCCAGCTGTTATCATCCTACCACAACCAGAGAGCAGTGCTGAACTACTATCTAATTATTTGGTGACCCTCGGACTATCTCTGACCGTACTTTGCTGGCTTTACCTTGGAAGGAACAAAACGTTATTCCCCTATCATGTATTTACTCACTGCAAATGGTTCAATGGTTCATGTATCTGTCTTTCTGCTGACTGGTTAGCACGCGACAAAAGCTTTTCACAGTACCACGGTACACGTGACAATAAACTAAACTGAAACTGAACTCTTTCTGAGTCATTGGCAAGTGCAAATTCCCACCAGTGTTAAACTACTAAACACAGTGGAAGGTTGTGTAAGCAGCAACTCGATTGAATCAATCTTTGATTAACTTTTTCATTTTCTGACAGGCCCCCCCTTGTTCCTCTCCCTATTAATTCTTTCCAAGATTCCGTCTTGACTTGCAGCCTCGGATTTAACTTCAATATTTAGTCATTCATTCCCGAGCGGAGAGAGAGAGAGAGATTTTTTAAAAATCCATTGCAGAGGCATCTTGGTAAATATGAAAGGGTGCTGCTTGCCTGCACCAAAGCTGATAATGAGCTTTGAATGATATTTCAATAACAGGAACATGCCCGTACAGCATCCACTTGCCCTTTTCAATGTGAGCTAGTAAATGCAAGCACAGCTGGTTCATTATTCTACAGGCAAAAAGCAGCTGAAGTGTCTATCTCCCATCCTGGCATTATCTGTCGGTTCTATCTGCAATATGCTTATTTCATCAAAATACACAATATTGGCTTTTCCCCTTGAGAAATTAATAGAAGACCATTTTCTCCTTGAACTGATCTTGGCTGCTTGCGATAAGATTATTTTATCTTTCCCCTGTTCCGGTATAGGTTTGATGTTTGTGTATTTGATTGAAATATCAGCATTCATCTCAACCAAAATGTGGAGAGCTCATCTAAAAGAGATCAGAATAAACTGGATGTTTGTAAAAATTCTGTTCACGTTAAACAACGTTAAGGAGCCATGGATATTTGAAACTGTTTGGGCTAATTTACTTTTAAAATTAAGTGGTAGAGGTAAACTGCTCTGCTGAGAATGTCAAGGTTCCTAAATTATCAGCGGCACGGTGGCGCAGCGAATGAGTTGCTGCCTCACAGCTCCAGAGACCCAGGTTCGATCCTGACTACGGGTGCTGTCCTAACAGAGTTTGTTTGTTCTCCCGGTGACCTGCGTGGGTTTTCTCTGGGTCTAGTTTTGTTTAGTTTAGTTTAATTTAGTTTAGAGATACAGCTTGGAAACAGGCCCGCACATCAACACTATCCAACACACACTGGAGATGTTTTTACATTTACCAAGCCAAATAACCTACAAACATGTACGTCTTGGAGTGTGGGTGGAAACCGAAGATCTCGGAGAAAACCCACGCAGGTCACGGGGAGAACGTAAAACTCCGTACACACAGCACCCGTAGTCGGGGTCGAACCCAGGTCTCCAGCGTACATTCGCTGTAAATTTACCGCTGTGCCACTGGTTTCCTCCCACACTCCAAAGACATACAGATTTGTAGGTTAATTGGCTTTGGTAAAAATTGTAAATTATCCCTAGTGTGTGTGTAGGATAGTGTTAATGTGCAGGGTTTGCCGGTCAGTGTGGACTCGGAGGGCTGAAGGGCCTGTTTCCGTGCCGTCTCTCAATGAAGCGAAACAAACAAAATCTGAAAAAGTCTGAGAAGGGTCTCGACCCAAAACTTCACCCATTCCTTCTTTCCAGAGATGCTGCCTGTCCCGCTGACTTACTCCAGCATATTGTGTCTATCTTCTGAAAAAATCTATGATTCCTTGCTCACCAGTGAATGTAGGGTCACAGAATTCTCAATGATTTGTTAATACTCAATCCTGTAGTAGCATTTTAAAACGTTTATTCAAGAATAGTAAGATTAAATGAGAACTTACCAGTTTGAAGTTTGATCTTTATTTTATGAGGAGTTGCGTTGGTGATTACGTGAAGAAGACCCGTCAGGGCGCATGCGCGTCAATCTTCAAAGCAGCGGAATGAAATCACAGACAACACAATAATTGAAGTAACATATTAAGATGAGAAACACGAGAACTACCATATGAACTTTTTTATGAGAGAGGGTTGGGCGTTGCGGGCACGTAATCAACAACGTAACTGCTCATAAAATAAAGATCAAACTTCAAACTGGTAAGTTCTCGTTTAATCTTACTATTTTACTTCGGAGTCACGTGAGTGACTACGTGAAGATTTCAAAGCTCTGTGATTTTATGCCGCAGATCCAAATCCTGGCCTCACTGCATTGATTGACTTTCGATGAGAAACAATCAATAATGCGTTAAACATGAAATGGTAATATCATGCAATAACAATTGATTTGAATAATCAAACAAACAGTAACCCGTCTATCCCAGAGGAACTAAACAGGACTTAATATTGAATTTGCAAACAGCCTCTCTCCCATCGGCAATCGGCTGACGGTAAAAACATTAAAAAAAATAATTCATTTGACCACCCGGCACCTATAAAATACGGCTGCTGTGAACATCAATCGTCCTAGCCGACGACATTGCTGCTGCACTAGTGGAAAACGGATATATACACTTCAGTGTTAATACCTGCCTTAATCAACATTTGCTTTAAACCACCTTGAGATAGTCTGCACTGACACTCTCCTGTGTGGCTTAATGTAACTGATAAACAATGCTGTTTCCACATTCCTTAAGATCTTTATAGCTTTAATATAATGAACATAAATGTGCCATTACACATAAACATGGATCAATAGGTTATGCTGAAACACAATTTTAACAAACCTATGACACCTGGCCTGCTCTGCTTAAGCAGGACGCAATTATATAACATAACATTCTCTTCAGCAACTTCCATCCTGTCTAGCAGAAATCTTTTCAAATCTGCACTTGCTATGCTGAACCAATGCCAAGAGCATAACCCCTTTCATGATCAGTTTGGCAAATTCAGAGACATGCCAGGACCCTACTGTCGAAACATCCTGCGGACCTCACTTACATCCCAGATCGCCATATACCTGGGTTTAGGAGGTTTAGAGTTGAAATTCCTTTCATCAATCCAGCTATGATATGATGAAACTCAATAGGATCTTTCCTGACCCCATGCAACCCACAGGGTGACAAAGCACTTAAAGCTGTATTAATGGTGCTATAACTGAGCCCCTCATCATCATGGAGGGTCAACAGCAACTCTAAAATATCCACAATACCTGTAGTATTATAGTCAATATTATTTTGTACACAATATTGCTCCCATTTTTTTACATAAGTAATATACCCCTTTTGAGTACTCTTTCTCCAGGCTACAGTGAGCATGTCCACCGTAAACCCAGATAGTCCTTGCTCCAGGTATGGCCTTCTTAAAACCTGCAAATTAACAAGTCAATACAATCACATAACAGATGACTTTCCCGTGTTAGCGGATGCTCCAGTCAATTCCTACGCTTGGGAACCACCAAAAAGAGGTTGGATCCCTAACTGTAACATCAAAATGAAACCATGCTTGATTCGGCCAATTAGGTATTACAAGCACCCCCAAAGTGGCATCCTGCTTGATTTCTTGCAGACTCCGACATATTAGGCAAATGGTAGGAGAAAAATAAAAACAAACAAAAAAAATTATATACCACCTCAACGTCAAAGTATTAATTGCAACTGCCACCTGGTCTGGTTCTCATGAAACCTATTTAGGCATCTGATGGTTGACCTTGATGCAAAACAAATCGATATCTGGCATTCATATACAAGTACTATATTATTGAACACCTCCTTGTTGAACATTCAATCTATGTTGTCATGGAATGTTCTTGACTTGGCGTCTGCTACTATGTAGAATCTACCTGGTAGATAAATAGCTGAAATATCTTTTCCAATGCACCAGGCTCAAATTTGATTAGCCAATCTGTCACAAAATACCGACTTGATTCCACCGATGTGATTAATATATATGCCACTAGCGTTGTATTGTCAATCTGAAACTGAACATGCAGATACATTTGTTAGAGCAATAAGCCATGTCCTTAAAACCTCTTAATAGTTAATTGCCCATGTCTGCAGAAGCTATGCCTCTTGCTCAGTCCATCTGCCTCCACAGTTGAAACTCATATTCGTGACCCCCACCCGAGTGCACTGACATTCATCTGCAAAATCATGGAAGGCTCGTCAAGCATTATCTTGCTATAACTCCTGGACACATGGTGAAACTATTGCAAATTAGCATCGTCTTTACTGATAACTGCATAGGTCTATTATAATGACCCGAATGTATCCTTAATGCCTCAATTAGCTTGATACAGCTGTCAATTAGCTCTACCCTTTTTCCCTGGGCAGAGCACTTAATTGAATCAATTGTGACCCAAATAGTCAGGTGTTCAATTTGGATTTCTCTGGATGGATCAGCAATCAGCGACTCAGCAGCAATTTTTGAGGCAAACGCCCACTACTTACCCTCATGCATTCAGCATGGGATCCTGGCACATAGCCATGTTTGGATTCCTGTTTCGAGTTAATCCGTACTAACCTTAGACACTCTTTTAGAGTGGGACTTATCGAAGCTGAAGCAGGTATCACCATCCATCTCCTCCATTTGCTTGTACATGCCTCTGTACCAAGCATGTTGTTCGACACCATTCCCCACAATCTTATCACATATGTGTGTGGCTCCATCTTCATCCACTATACATCCACGTGGGAGGACTTATGCAACCTGCAACAGGAGCTGCCCCAGGCCTGTGTGCATGTATTTTAGCACCATATCGACCACTACGGAGAAACCGAGTGGGAGTAATGGCAGCCCTGCAAACAGGTTTTGCTTCAGGCCCCTATGCATACTCCTGTAGCACTCTCTCGACCACTCCGCCATTTGAGTGGGAGAAATTTTGGCAACCCTTTACTAGGCGTCACCTTAAGCATGTGTGCATGTATTTTAGCACTATCTCAACCACTGTGATGCACGAAGTGGGAGAAATGGCAACCCTGCAAACAGGTGTTGCTTCAGGCACATGTGCATCCTCCTGTAGCACTCTGTCAACCACTCCGACCCTTGAGTGGGGACTTTTGCAACCCTTTACTAGGTGTTGCTGCCTGACATGCCTTACGATGCAGCGTTCTTGAATTGCAACAAGACGCAATGTTGTCTGACATTGATACCCCTGGCTTGGCACTCACTCTGAGTTGGGGTTATCAGGTCGCTGCCTACAGCAGCCGCCAGGACTAGCCATGCAATTCGATACTCTGTTGGTATCCTCCTTCCCCAAACAGGCTGCACGTGCTAGCGACTCCAAATCGTGCTCCTTCCCGATGCCAACCGTCTATAGGGAAGAATTGGAGCACCTCTGGCCCCCATACATCAGACATAGTGGGAAATGCTGGAACAAACTTAACAATTATTTGTCATAGCCAAAGACATTTATGTGAATGAAGACGCCCATCCCAGTTAAACCTGGGCTTTATTACTTTTACTATGAATAAACCGGCGTCTTGGGGAAGAAACCGTGCTCAGTCCCTTTTAATGAGCAGCAATTACTATGACGCCACCTGGTGTAACTCCCACAGGTGACTGATAATACAGCTCTACACGGCTTCCCATCCTTAATTGAATAAATGATAATCATCTATCTCAGTATAATAGTCACAATGTGACGAAGTGGTAACTATAATGTCTACTCTTTTGAACGCTTCTCAAAATTGCGTTCGTCTTTAATTTGGAGGGCAACCTGAAACCTCCTCAGAATTAGCAGAAATTGCTGCTTTTCCACCTCGACACATAAGGGTGATAAACCACTAACCTCTCTTCCTGAGTTGGGGTTGGAGTCAGCCACACACTGACCCTTTGTACTCCTCTCCACTGAAGGATTTAATAAGCAGCCCTGAGCCTTACTCCTCCCCACTGAGGACATACACATATAACAGAGGGGACCCTCCTGGCCAGGCTCCACATATTTCAAACATATATGGGCTGCCAAAGTCGGGTCCTTCCTCAATAAGTCAGGTAGTAACCCAACGACCACGCTCAGTCTGCACCCCCCCTCGGGAGTCGCTGACCTTACTGTCAGCGACTCTCTCAAGAAGTCCAACGGCCACCGGCTACTCAATTTACCACGGACCGTAGCCGGTATCCCCGCGGTCTAGAGAACCCCACAGCCCCTATTTAAAACATTTCGCTGGAGTCGCTGACCTGCCGGTCAGCGACTCGAAACAGCAAGCCTAATGGCCACCTCTATGGTGACCACAGCTTGCTTCAACCCGCGGTCTATAAATAACCCGCGGCCCGAATTAACCTCGGGAGTCGCGGACCGTTCTGTCCGAAACTCTACCAGCAAAAACCCACCAGCAGCCTGCTACCGCACTCCCGCGGTCCAAAGCTGACATCCCCGGGGTTCACAATTCCTCCGCGGTCCACTGGATTCTGCTGAATTTTTACATGTCCAGCAGGAACCTGGGAAAATGATTCCTGCAATGGACAACCTGAAAAAGTAAGTTTAAACTTACCTGCAGGATTTTAAAAACTTACCGCTGGAGAACTGTGTTCCTCCCAGCCTGTCTGCGCCAATGCGACCGACGTGATGACGCGCATGCGCCCTGACGGGTCTTCTTCACGTAGTCACTCACATGCCTCCGAAGTAAAACAATGGTTACAAACTGAACATATCATAACTAGCAAAACAAAGAAACTATGGAACTAACTAAAGGACTGAAAGCTGAAGACATGATGAGAGACAAAAGACACTGGACTAACATTTTTCAAGGTCAAGGTTTCAAGGTCAGTTTATTGTCACATGTACCAATTAAGGTACAGTAAAATTTGAGTTACCCTAAAGCAATAATAAGTACCTTGTACCTTGTGGCCATCACTTCCGAAGAGTACACCAGGGACTATACGGGAAGTTGGACAGTTTTATACTGGATAATTGTTACATTTATCAAGCCAATTAACCTGCAAACCTGTACGTCTTTGGAATGTGGGAAGAAACCAAAGATCTCGGAGAAAACCCACGCAGGTTATGGGGAGAACGTACAAACTAGGTACAGACAGCGCCCGTAATCAGGATCGAACCCGGGTCTCCGGCGCTGCATTCGCTGTAAGGCAGCAACTCTACCGCTATGCCATCGTAACCACCCGTGAAAAGCAACAAGACACACAACCACATAAAAGTTAACATAAACATCCACCACAGTGGATTCCACATTCCTCACTGTGATGGAAGGCAATAAAGTTAAATTGTCTTCCCCTTTGTTCTCCCGCGGTCGGGGCAGTCAAACCATCCATAGTCGGGGTGATCAAAGCCCCCGCAGCCGACGATCGAAGCCCCCGTCAGGGGTGATCGAAACTCCTGCGTCGGGCCTGTTGAAACTCTCTCCGCGACATGCAGCTCCTGAGTCAGCCTCTTCTTACCAGAGACCGCAGGATTTACGATGTTAAAGTCCACACGTCCCGTGGTTGGAGCCTCGATCCCCGACAAAGGGATCACAAGCTCCGTGATGTTAAATTCCCGCAGGTTCCCGCAGCTTGGAGCGCCCGTCGGTCTCCAGGAAAAGCCGCCAACTACACGATGTTAGGCCATAGTGGGGACAGAGATACGATATGGAAAAAAATTGCATCTCCCTCGAGGTAAGAGATTAAAAAAAGTTTCCCCCAACCCCCCCCCCCCACACACGTAAAACAAACCAAGGAACACTAACACACACTTTTTTAACACATACTAAAAATAACAAAAAGAAAAAAGGAGAGACAGACTGTTAGCGAGGCAGCCACTGCTGGTGGCGCCACTCGTTGTACCGAACAGACTACAGAATACACTGCTGAAAAAAACAGGCTTCCTTATCTATAAAGGGTGATTAATGCACTTTGAACACAGCTATCCTGGGTGAAAACCACAGGGGTTAAATGCTCTGCAAACAGCTGACACCTTCACAGAGTCGCTGCTTTTGCAGCCCCCTGTCTTATCAGTAACAACAATCCTGGGAATCTCACTCCTTGTCAGTGTACAAGATCTCACATTGATTTTCAAAAAAAATTAAGTCTTAACTTGCGCAGAGCGCAGACAGAGTAGTTTAGTTTGGTTTAGTTTAGAGATACAGGGCGGAAACAATACCTTCGGCCCACCGAGTCCGCGCCGACCAGCGATCACCCGTACACTAGCACTATCCCACAAACACTAGGGATAATTTGTAATATTTTTTACCAAAGCCAATTAACCTACAAACCTGTACGTCTTTGCAGTGTGGAAGGAAACGGGAGCACCCCGGGAAAACCAACACGGTCACGGGGAGAATGTACAAACTCCGTACGGGCAGCACCCATAGTCAGGATCAAACCCGGTTCTCTGGTGCTGTGAGGCAGCAACCATATTGCTGTCGACTGTACTGCCCTTAGTAGTTTGGTAGGGTTTAGGTTTATTATTATCACATGTACCGAGGTACAGTGGAATACTTTGTTTTGCATGCTATGTAATCAAACTAGATAATACTATACATAAATACAACCAAGCCAAACTCAAGCATAATAAGTAGAGCAAAGAGAATGGCGCAATGATGGTGACCAGCAGAGATAGGAAGCTCACAGTACATCTGATGATTACATTTCATCTGTAGACAACCCTAACATATATGAACATGAAGCCAACATCATGTGGCAGATCATCATGAAGATAAGAAGTGTCTTGTATAACCTTTGCTTGATATCACTAATGCATGGGGCAAATTTTCTAAAGACAGCTCACTGGGTTCAACCCGTTAGGAGAAGGCTACTTCTGCCAGAGGTCTCCAAAGGAGGTCTAACCCATCTGCTGATTGACAATGAACTGTGAACCCAAGGACCTCTCTGGGTGCAGCTCCCTCTCGGAGCCAGCCCCTCTCATGAACGCATTGTGAGACCACTAACAAACCTCTAGCCCGATGTTCACCAACCTTGATAAGGACACAATGTTATATCTGGCAGGTCAACCCCACCCCAAGATAGGCATCAAATGCTGGAGTAACTCATCGGGACAGGCAGCATCTCTGGAGAGAAAAAATGGGTGATGTTTTGACTCGAGACCCTTCTTCAGACTGATGTCAGGGGAGTGGGAGTGTCCATAAGGAAGTGTCGAGACCTCACCCCTCTTCTTGGAAATTCTATGCACTCCTTAACTGCAACTCATCATCACATCTCTCATGGGTGGTCTTGTACAACAAATGAAGCAATCTTATAGATTTGTATTAGCCCTTGAGTGTCCGATGGCGCAACAGGATACACGGATATTACTGACCTCGCAAGATCCACTTTTCACCCAATGGGATGTGAACCTGCAGAATTCTTCGCCACAGAAGCAATTAAGGCCAAATCACACAAGATATAGTGCTAAAGGGCGATTTTGCCGGTGTCATAGCAGTGTCGCCAAAATATTTTGAACATTTCAAAATCCAGTGGCGACAAAAAAAATGTTGCGACACTTGGAAAAAACACCGCGTGTCAAACGTCATCACGCCGCGTCACGGCCGCTTCATACGTCTTCACGCCGCATCACGCCGCGTATTTTTCGGTGACCTGATACGTCAGTCAATGATGCCGGCAGTCGCCGATAAAATCGACAAGTGGGACAGGCCCTTAATGGCTGAAGAGACCAAGGGTTATGGAAGAATGTAGGAAATGGGGACTGATCAGCTACGACCATATTAGAGTCATAGAGTCAAAGAATCACACAGTGTGGAAACAGGCCCTTCGGCCCAACTTGCCCACGCCAACCAATATGTCCCATCTACACTAGTCCCACTTGCCTACGTTTGGCCCATATCCCTCTAAACCTGCTCTATCCATATTGAATGGCATATTGAAAGGCAATGGGCCCAACGGCCTCCCCCCTGCTGTGAATTTCTTTGCTCCCACAAATGGAATCAATGGAAGGGAGGTTGGTTTGTGTGATGGTCTGGGCTGCGTCCACAATTTGCTGCAATTTGCTGCATTAGGTCAGGAAAACATTTATGTCGGAGTGTCCTGAGAGGCTTGTACCAACAACACCAGCTGAAGGGTGGCGTGGCTGAAGGTGGTAGACCCAGCAGATAGCACTGTATCTGCAGTGGCCCTGCAAAGTGGGATTACAGCAGATGAGTACCATGGAGTTAGCTCAGGGACAATTCACCAGGACTCCCTAATGGATCCGAGCAACATCAGCATGTGCTTCCAACTCTATGAAATAAACATTTCCAGATCCACTCACTGGAGTCTGCAACTTTACAGTGGGATAAGTTCATAAGTTCATTAGTCATGGGAGCAGACTTACTCAGTGTAGTGGAGATAGCATAGTGTAAATTGAGTTTGGTTCATATCCACCTATTGATGTATTATTTGACATTGGAATCATTTGACAGAGAGTGTAGACACTTACTTGAAAACAATGATGTCTTCCTGTGGTGGCGAACAAAAGTTAATCTAATCAAATAAATGGAAAACTGCCACAAATCTGTCTGACATGAATGTGGAACATTGCCACAATGAATGCTGTGGAGGCTAAAATTGGGTTTTTTTAAACGGAGATTGACAGGGTCTTAATTAGTAAGGGTGTCAAAAATTACAGGGAGAAGGCAGGAGAAAAGGGTTGAGAGGGAAAGTAGATCAGCCATGAGCCAGGTTTGATCCCGACTACAGGTGTTGTCTGTACGGAGTTTGTACGTTCTCCCCGTGACCTGCATGGGTTTTCTCTGAGATCATCGGTTTCCTCCCACACTTCAAAGACATACAGGTTTGTAGGTTGATTGGCTTGGTAAATGTAAAAAATGTCCCTAGAAGGTGTAGGATGATGTTAATTTGCGGGGATCGCTGGTCGGCACGGACCCGGTGGGCAGAAGGGCCTGTTTCCACGCTGTATCTCTAAACTAAACTAAACTAAACTAAAAAAGCACCCCAAATCAATTTCAATTTTATTTCAATCTATGGAGTTCACGCCTCTGTAGACTGCTCTGTAAACCCAGCATCCAAAAACCAAAGACATTGGCAGGGTTAAATATGGATTGTGAACAATTGGTATTCAGACAACAGATGTGGGACACAAAATGCTGGAGCAACTCAGCCGGACAAGCAGCATCTCTGGAGAGAAGGAATGGGTGACGTTAACAGATGTGGGATTCCTGACAGATTTTCGGACATGCAGTTAAGGGGCTGTCCCACTTTGGCGACCTAATTGGCGAGTTTAGAAGTGTTTAGGAGAGTTTGAAAAAATGTCATGTTGAAGACCTCCTTCGACTATGTAGAAGACCTCCTTCGACCTCCTTCGACTATGTTGAAGACTAGCTTCGACTAGCTACGACTAACTTCGGGAAAATTGGCACCGAATAGTGGAGAGTGAAGACGACCTTCTTCGATCTCCTTCGACCTCCCTTCGACTATGATGAAGACTATCTATGACTGCCTTTGACTACCCTCGATTACCTACGATTAACATGATGTGACGATCTACTACGACCTACTATGACTAAACCTACGAGTAAAAAAGTAGCGATTTTTTGCCATGGCGACCTTTTTTTATTCGCAGGCATTTTTCAACATGTTGAAAAATACGCCGTGACCTAGCTGAGGCCTCGAGTACACGGGGACTACTCTCGAGCATGAAGGAGAGTTACAAAGACGTCCTACGACCTCATGTCGACCATGCTGCGAGTACTGGCGGGCAAACTGCCAGAACTCACGGATTAGGTCGCCCAAGTGGGACAGCCCCTTAATGATCATCAATGAGCAGAAATTATTATTTCGAACTGTTCGACAGAATAGTAAGATTAAACGAGAACTTACCAGTTTGAAGTTTGATCTTTATTTTATGAGGAGTTACGTTGGTGATTACGTGAAGAAGACCCGTCAGGGCGCATGCGCATCAATCTTCAAAGCAGCGGTATGAAATCACAGACAACACAATAATTGAAGTAACATATTAAGATGATCAACATGAGAACTACCATTATGACCTTTTTTCTATGAGAGAGGGTTGGGCGTGGCGGGCACGTAATCACCAACATAACTCCTCATAAAATAAAGATCAAACTTCAAACTGGTAAATTCTCGTTTAATCTTACTATTTTACTTCGGAGTCACGTGAGTGACTACGTGAAGATTTCAAAGCTCTGTGATTTTTATGCCGCAGATCAAAATCCCGGCTTCTCACTGCATTGATTGACTCTGAGTATCATCAATAATGCTGTAAACATGACATTGAATATCATGCAAAAAAAAAAAACTGTTTTATTTTTGGTCATAATGCAAACAATAAACCCTCTTAATTTAGGGGCAACAAACGAAACAGAATTAAACAGTATTGAAAACAGAATTTAAACAATAGCAACAGCACTCAATATTGAGTTGGCAAACAGCCCTCCATCGGCAATTGGCCGATGGTAGTATTGCTGAAAACACAAGTACATTTTTCCAACCTGCGGCTTTTAATATATGGTCGATGGGAACGTCCATCGCCCTGGCCGCGGATGTTGCTACTACACTAGTGGAATGAGATGTAAACACATAAATGTTAATTCCTGCCTGAACCAACTATTATTTTAACCACCTTGAGATAGTCTGAACTGCCACTCTTTTATGTTGGCTTCTTGTAACTGACAAATAATCCTGTTTCTTCTTGTCTTAAAGCCCTTGTGGCTTCAATGTAATGTAACAAATGTGTCCTTACACATAAACATGGATCTGTAGGATATGCTGAGAACACAATCTTAAATCCTGTCACACCTGGCCTGCTTTGTTTGAGCAGGTCATAAATATAAAACATAACATTCTCTGTAGTCACTTCCATTCTATCTAACTGAAGTTTTTGCAAAGTCTGCACTCTCTGTGCTGACACCAATGCCATTAGCATAGCCAATTTCATGGTTAATTTTAACAAAGTTATAGACGTGACAGGGACCCAATGACAAAGCATGTTAAGAACAACGCTTACATCGCAGATTACCATATACCTAGGCTTAGGCGGTTTGGAATTAAAGATTCCTTTCATCAACCTAGATATGAGAGGGTGAGAACCTATACTTTGTGTCCGTGTACCTATTACAAGATATGCTGACAAAGCACTTCTAGCTGTATTGATAGCACTATAGCTAAGACCCTCATCATAATAAAGTGTAGATAAACTCTAACACATTTCCAATAACTATAGTACCATATTGAATATTCTTTTGAACACAATATTGTTCCCATTTTTTTACATAAGTCATATACTGCTTTTGAGTACTCTTTCTCCAGGCTGCAGTGAGCATATCCACCGTTGGCCTAAAAAGTCCTCAACCAATGTAAGGCATTCTTAAAACCTGCAAATTAACAGATCAATACGATCACATAACGGATGAACTTAACGCGTTACTGGATGCTCCAGCAAATTCCTACTGTTTGGAATCAGCAAAGGAGGTTGGATCGCTATCTGTAACATCAAAGGGAACCATGGTTGAATCGGGCAATTTGGTATCACCAAAACCCCTGATTTTTTTTCCCCAAACACCGACCTATGAGGCAGAATGGTGGGGAAATGTACACAAACATATCATCCCAATTTAGTGAAAAACATCAATTGCGACTGCACCTGGATCTGGTTCCCATGAAACATATTTTGGCATTCCATATAGAAGTACTATGTTCTTGAACACATCCAGGTTCAACATCCACTGTGTATTATCACTGGAATTTTCGTGACCTGGCATCTGCTACTACATTAAGTTTCCCTGGCAGATAGATAGCTCCAATGCAAATATCTCTATCCATACTCCAGGTCCAATTTTATTTGCCAACCTGTCACATGATAACGATTTGATTCCACCCATGTGATTCATATAAGCAACTGCTGTAGTGTTGTCTATTTGGCACTGCACATGCAAACTAGTTTTGTTAGTGCCATAAGCCTTGAGTCCATAAAATACTCCTGGTTAATCCCCCATGTTTGCAGAACCAATGTCCATCTGTCTCCACAGCTGTATCTTGTATCAGAAGCACCCCACCCAAGTGCTCTGACATCTGTTTGCAAAATCATGGAAGCTTGGTCCAATAACACTTTGGAACTACTAGTGGACACATGCTGAATCCACCATTGTACATCAGCAACAGCCTCCATTGATAGAAGCATAGGCCTATTATAATGACCCTAATGTATCCTCAGTGCTTGTTCCTTTGACCTTTGTAATTGTAGATAATAAAGTGGCCACTATTGAACTGCTGGAAATGCTGTCACCAATTTCCCCAGCGGACTCGTCACCTGGCTAATTGAAGGCTGTGTGTCAGCAATTAACTTGAGACAGCTCTCAATTAGCTCTACCCTTTTTTGCCTCGGCAAGGTCACAATCATGTTGATTGAGTCTATTGTGAAACACAAGTAGTCAATTTGTGTCACAGGTATTAATTTAGATTTCTCTGGATAGCTTATGAAGCCCAATTTTTTTTAATTTATTAAGTGATTTTTACCAACTGCCACTGATGCTTCAGCTGTTTACTTTGATTGTCCTACAATCAAGATATTATCTAGGTAAACCATGAGCACATGACCTTGACTTCTCATCATGCCTAGGCCTATTATAATGGGCCTAGGCATGATGGGCCTAGGCATGCCTAGGCCTATTATAATGGGCCTAGGCACTTTGTAATCACTCTAGGAGCTGAAGACAAACCATTAGGCAGTGCATTGTATTGCCATAATTGCCCCATCCAGCTGAATTTTAAATCTTCTATCCTGCAAATGAACAGACACTGAATCCGCATCTTTAAGATCTCCTTCACAAACGTTTCCATCTTAAAATGTCTATACCGTACAAAAGGGTTAAGACTATTCAGGTCCAGTATAATTCTGCATCCCACATCCTTTTTTGGTCTGGGAAAGATATTGGACACAAACTGGTGGCTTTGGTAAACTGCCTTAGCAATTACACCTTTATTACATAAGCTTGCAAGTTCCACCTGAACTTCCAATTGTTCAGTGATACTGAAGTCATACTCCTTTTTGGAACATGTTGCATGGGTAAATCAGAATTTGCATTAAGCTTTATTCGAAACCCTTCAGTATAAACATATCTGAGGTAAACATTTAATTGTATCACATTAGATCTGTCTACATGAGAACCAGACCCACTTACCTCCTTACCACCTGGCATACTTCCCCGGCCTCGAGCTGGCTATCTCACCTTCCCCGGCGCTGCTACAGTACAAACGCCAACTGCGCTGCATCGTAGCTCGACTCGTCCCTTGCCTGGACCAGTCTCCTCGCTTATAGGGATACTTCCGCTTTGGTGGATATGTGGCTGCTGGCTGCTTAATCAAGCCCACCGTCTTGGCCTCCTCCTCCAGCTCCTTCACCTGCTTTGCGAATTCCTCGTCAAACAATAGATTTGCCGGTTGCACTGTGCCAGGCTGGCAGAGTGACGCATATTTAGGATTGATGGTTGGTCTAATCGCAGTTTTGCGGAGGCAGTTGATCTCAAAGTGGGCACTCCACAATAGCACCAGCACCTTTTGTTGTAATTTTGTCATGGCCTCTCCATCCACCATCCTGGCAAAGCTCATTATGCCAGATGCCAGCAACTTTAAAATATGCTGGAGCTTCACCTCCTCCTGGGCTCTCATTTGTATGCCCATCTTGCCCCAAATCTTCCTGTTCCCAACAGGAACTTGTAACAGGCCACAGTTGATTTGGGCTTCATGCTTCCTTACTGTCTCATCCATTGTCAGCTCCTGTAGCTGATGTGAGACTTGGTAATTTATGCTGGTGGCAAGTTCCTCACCCAGAGGCTCACCAGCGTCTGATGACATGGCAAACCGTGCTGCACACGGTGTCAGCTCTGGCCGCTGCATGCCCTCCCTTTGGAAGTCGTCGTCGGACTCAGGGTCAGAGCGTATCTGCCCTTCTGCACTCACCTCTTGAAAAGAGGGTGCTTTCAAGCAGGCCTCTACTAGGCACTGCCGGCGGAGCCTTCCGTACGGCCTCCCGCCCACACAACTCCTCCTGGAGTGTGGCTTTGTGAAGCAGGCCTCTACTAGGCACTGCCGGCGGAGCCTTCCCCACGGCCTCTCGCCCACACAACTCCTCCTGGAGTGTGCCTTTGTGGAGCAGCCCCTGTATGAGCTGCTCCTTTTGGATAACCGCTGGGGCACGGTATCCTGTCCCGGACGGGACTCTCCTGGCCCGACTCTGCGGAGTCAATGGGCCTGACAAACTTGGCTTATGCCTACCGCCCGACTGGCATTGGCTGTGTACCCAGCTGGGCATTTGGGAGTGCCAAGTCCGTCTCCGTAGCACGCCTGCACCTTGTTGATTTTTTCCTTGTTCCTGTAATGTGGTGACAAAACACAGCAACAATTTTCCTTTTTACTAACTCCTCCAAAGTCTTCCCGACTTTGGTGGAGCTCTAAACTACTCACCTGCAGGAGGAGCTCCTATTCCTGCTGCCGGGCGCCAATGCGTCAGACGTAATGACGCGCATGCGCCCTAACGGGTCTTCTTCACGTAGTCACTCACGTGACTCCGAAGTAAAATTATTACCGAACAACATTTTGAACAATCATCAAAATAGTAATGAACTGAATACTAAAGCAAGGATGCATGTGCATGTGTCTGCGGGTTCATACAGTAAGTTGAAGGGGGTTCATAGGTTGGAGTGGGTGGGTGGGGGACGGAGGAAGGGGGTAGATAAAAGCAAGTTTCATCTACATTGGATGCATGTAAATATTTGCATCCCTGAATCATTCAGGATTAGTTCAAAGTCGCATTTTGTATTAAGATTTTTGTATTGCCTAATAAATCAAATTAAACAATACAAAATTAGAGCAATATGGGAATTTAGTGCTCATGAAGACCGAATTCGCAAATCATTTGAATTAAATGACCTTCAGATAAGATTAGACAGTATTAATTTATGAAAAAAGCAGCCCACTATTACTTTCTCAAGGGCAATTAAGGACAGGCAGTCAAAGGATGGATTACCAGTGATGTCCACATCTCAGAAAGGGGGGGGGGGGGGTGGTGTTGGGGGGGAAATCACTTATGGTACTAATTATTCCACTTTTCTTTATATAAAATGACAGATAAAATGACTGATTAAACTGCAGGTTAAAAATAAATGGTGATGCAATTGGATTTGCGCTCTATATTCTTGTGCACTTTAATATGGGACACAATTTGGAAAACCTACAAGGGACAGCTACTTTTTCCCCAGTGGACACATCGGGGCAATTGGCAATTCTAAAATATTGCAGATCAAATATAATGTCATACAAGTCTGAAGAATGGTCTCAACCCGAAACGTCACCTGTTCCTTTTCTCTGGAGATGCTGCCTGACCCACTGCTACTCCAGCATTTTTGTCTATTTTCGGTGTAAACCAGCATCTGCAGTTCCTTCTGACACGTAATGTCATATCCTTTGGGGTAATTATTACCTGCACTACTTGGTAGGAATCTACTAGACTGGATTCTCTGAAAATTGCAGAACCTAACAATTTCCTTTGAGTTCCATCAAAATAAATGCTGGTTAGGGCCTGGAACACCGACCGTCTGAAGAAGGGTCCCAACCCAAAAAATTGTTTATTTTAAGATGAAGATAGGCACAAAATGCTGGAGTACCTCAGCCGGACAGGCAGCATCTATGGAGAGATGGAATGGGTGATGTTTCGGGTCGAGGCCCTTCTTCAGACACTTTGTTTAGTTTGGATTAGTTTAGAAATACAGCACGGAAACAGGTCCTTTTGCCCACCGAGTCCGCACCGACCAGCAATCCCCGCACATTAATATTATCCTACACACACTAGGGACAACTGTACACTTACAGTATACTAAGCCAATTAACCTACAAACCTGTACGTCTTAGGAGTGTGGAGGGAACCGAAGATCTCAGAGAAAACCCACGCAGGTCACGTGGAGAACGTACAAACTCCATACAGACAAGCACCTGTGGTCAGGATCGAACCCGGGTCTCCGGCGCTGCAAGGCAGCTAGTCCTATCGCTGCGCCACCGTGCCGCCCATATCATTGTCTATCCATGTCCTTCAGAGATGTTGCCTGTTCCGCTCAGTTACTCCAGCACTTTGTGACCTTTTACTGGTACATCTACCCAAAGTTGTTACTCTGAAAGCTTGAACATTCTCAGTTACAGAAGGATAATCAGTAGATCCTGCAGTTGGCTCACTATTTCTTCACATGGCAAGGTTTTTAAGAATGAGTCCCACCTTCTTCAATAGGTGCGTCTCTGAGAAATGGCAAGAATTCTCACTTTTCAAAATCCCATCGTGATTGTAACAATATGTTGAATACATCTTTAAGGGAAGGTCTCTCTGCATTGACTGATGTTGAATGGAACACAATCTAAAAAACAGAGACACGAAGGACTGCAGATGCTGGAATCTGGAGCTTTAACAAAACTGCTGGAGGAACTCCAGATGAAATTCAGTATAGCAAAGTGCAGATTCATGCATTTTGGTAATAAAAGTAAAGGCGTAGATTATTTTCTAAATGGAGAGAGAATCCAGAAATCGGAGGTGCAAAGGAACTTGAAAGTGCTGGTGCAGGAACCCAAAAATTTAATTTGCAAGACAAATCAGTAGAAAGGAAGGCAAATTCAATGCTAGCATTTATATTAAGAGGACTGGAATCCAAAAACAGAGGGTGTAACTGCTGAGGCTCTATAAGGTGCTGGACAGGCTGTATTTGAGTACTGTTCGCAAATCTGGGCACCATATCTGAGGAAGGATGTGTTGGCTCTGGAGAGGGTCCAGAGGAGGTTTACAAGAATGATCCCAGGAATGAGTGGGTTAGCATATGATGAGCGTTTGACAGCGCTGGGCCTGTACTCGCTGGTGTTTAGAAGGTTGAGAGGGAACCTCATTGAAAGGCTAATAATAAAGACAGAATAATGAAAGGCATAGATATAGTGGATGTGGAAAGGATGTTTCTATTGGTGGGAGAGTCTAGGACCAGAGATCATAGCCTCAGAATTAAAGGACGCTCTTTTAGAAAGGAAGTAAGGTGGAATTTCTTTAATCAGAGGGTAGATAATCAGAGGGAACTTATTGCCACAAAGGGCTGTGGAGGCCAAGTCAGTGAATATTTTTAAGGCAGAGATAGATAAATTCTTGATTAGGACAGGTGTCAAGGGTTATGGGGAGAAGGCAGGAAAATGGATTAGGAGGCAGAGATTAGCCATAATTGAATGGCGGAGTAAGATTCGACGGCCGAATGGCCTAATTCTATTCCTATAACTTGTGAACTTGTCGAACTTGTGCACTTGTGAACTAAGCTGGTCTGGGCAGTATGTGTGGAGGTAAAGTGGTGGATGATATTTTAAGTTGCATTTGGACTGAATCTAAAAACAACCCTCTGAAGCACCAAAACTATATCCCCCATACTAAGAGCTCCCACTCTTCTCAGCAAAATTTGACGCTTGTAAAAAAATGAAAGGTTTTTGGTTTTAGCCCCCATACTGTTCTTTCCCTTCTTTAAAACAACTGCAGCCTAACTGATTGATTCTTTCCAACAATCTCTTGACCTCATCCTTGGAATACACAATGACTGATCACTACCAGCATCCGGGTTATAGATTTCCAAATATTTACAAGTCTGAATGTCAGAGAATTTCTTCTCACATGATCTGAGATGACAATCTCTGACCCTGCAATTATGTACCCAAGTTCTAGATTCTCCGGTCTGAAAAATTGTTTTCACGTGTGTCGTTCTTTGTCCAAAATTCACTGGATTTTAGAAGGAAGAGGGAGGACCTCATTGAAACATACCGAATACTGAAAGGCTTGGATAGAGTGGATGTGGAGAGGATGTTTCCATTAACGGGAGAGTCTATGACCAGAGGACATAGCCTCAGAATTAAAGGATTGAAGTGGGCGCATGTGCGCATGAGCGGGGCTCTTCCAGAGTGGGCGCATGTGCGGGGGTTTTCGGGCGGGAAAGGCCTGCAGAATCAGCCATGTTTGCCAGACGTTTCTGAATTTATGTATTACAGAAATGAGTTGCTTAAAGCTTAAATAAAGTTAAGTAAATTACGAGTAGTGTAAAGTTTCATTTGCCTCACAGCAAGGATGTTCCTTTAGGAAGGAGATGAGGAGGAATTTCTTCAGTCAGAGGGTGGTGAATCTGTGGAATTCATTCCACCAGAAGGCTGTGGAGGCCAAGTCACTGGATATTTTTAAGGCAGAGATAGATAGATTATTGATCAGTACGGATGTCGGGGTTTATGGGAAGAACGCAAGAAAATGGGGTTGAGAGGAAACGTTGGATCAACCATGATTGAATGGCGTAGTAGACTTGATGGGCCGAATGGTCTAATTCTGCTCCTATCACATGACCTTAAGACCTCCCCTCCACCTCGGTACCGTCTCGTTTGCAAAGTTCTTGCTGGACTTGCCAAAACACTATAACACCTACACTCCCTGGACAATTTACAGAAGCCAATTAACCTACAAATCTGCATGTATTTGAAATGTGGGAGGAAACCAGAGCAACTGGTAAAATCCCATGCGGTCACAGAGAGAATGTGCAAACTCCATGCAGCCAGCACCCATAGTCATCCAGGTCTTTGACGCCATAAAGCAACAACTCTACTGCTGCGCCACCATGCCACCCTGTGCTAATTGTCTCTTGGCACCTGCCCTTTCAGAATCATATCTGTCACCATATCATCCTTCTAAAGAGAGTCCTAGTCCCAGAGTACTGGAAGCATAGAGGCATAGTCATAGAGTCCTAGAGGCATAGTCATAGAGTCATAGAGACATAGAGACAGAGACATTGTCACAAACTACACAACTACTTGAGCATAGATGGATAAGCAGTCTTTCCTTACATGCATGACAGAGAGAGTGAGGGAAAGTTCTTGTGCCTGTTTATCTGCTTAAGAACTGATCTGTCACTTGAGTTTCATGCCCAATATTTCACTGCAAGAATTTTCCAGAGATCTGTTCTGATATAATGAAACATTAATTGCGCACATTTTCATTTAAACTTTAAATGCCCTGAACTATACCAATAAGAGCTATATCATCACAGATCCACATTGCTATTCTTGCTTTTACAGTAATTCCAATATTCTCTTGAGGCAATCATTTTTTGTACCACTGTATAGCCTCACCTAAATCATGCAAAAATACACTTATCATTATCCCAACATCTTTGCAGTTTGTGTGATCCACATTTTGATGAATGCTTCCTGTTAGACAGAAACATTACTGACATGGATGAGTTGATTCTTGTCTGTGTCATAACTGATGGATAGTGTGGGGACGTGAGAATGTTTATTTCAGTTGCTGCCTAATAACTTAACTTCCCATTATTTAGTTGCCCCAGCAAAGCCAGTGTGCTCCACTGCACAGTCTATAAGTGGAACTAACTCCCTATTAATCAAACATGCAGTGCTGAGCAGAGGTTGCAGAATCAAGTAGGACAGTCCACTTGCTCTTATTCGATGCCTATTAGCTTCGAAACAGACTCAGAAACAAGTGAATAGTCAAAGATGTCACATCTGGAAAATCAAAACCGAGTCAAATCATCTGCAACTCCTCATTTTTCCCCAGCCTGAAGTGAGAGCAAAGAGCCCATTAAAATCCTAGCATATCTCATTCTGAGAGGCACTGAAGGAGGAGGACTACAAGATAAAGCCTCAGGAAAAGGTGTTAGTCCTCATAGCCAACATCTTTTGATAATGGGCGGCACAGTGGTGCAGCTGGCAGAGCTGCTGCCTCATAACGCCAGAGACCCGGGTTCAATCCTGACCTTGGGTACTGTCTGTGTGGAGTTTGCACATTCTCCCTGTGAGTGTGTGGGTTTCTTCTGGGTGCTCTGATTTCCTCTCACATGTCAAAGGTGTGCAAGTTTATAGGTTCATTGGCCTCCGTAAATTGTTCCGAGTGTGTAGGGAGTGGATGTGAATGTGGGATTAACAGAGAACTAGTGTGAATGGGTGATTGATGGTTGGCGTGGACTTGTGGGCTGAAGGGCCTGCTTACATGCTGTATTTTTTCAATCAAACAATCAAAAAGATCTCATCTAAATCTTTTAAGACTGAGGTGAATTAACATTTATTTACATAGGAACATAAACTGTTTGAATTGTTTACATCAGAACCCTGCGGATGTTCAATCATTGAATGAATGAATGAATGAATGAATGAATAAGTTTATTGGCCAAGTATGTACACATACAAGGAATTTGCCTTGGTGCTCCACTCGCAAGTAACAACACGACATACAGTAACAATTAAGAATGACATGTAAAACATTAAACATTAATAATAAACCATTACAGTTTAAATACGTTGATGGATAAAGGGAGTTTGAGAGGAAACAAAGGATACTGAAGAAGCTGGAACCTTGCACAAAGTGCTGGAGTTACTCAACAGGTTTCCCAGCATCTGTGATAGAATAGATTTTAGAGACATATGATGAAAGAATGGATTGACTGGGCGTATATTCACTGGAGTTTAGAAAGACGAGAAGGGATCTTATAGAAATATATGAAATTCTTAAGGGATTGGACAGGCTAGATACAGGAAAAATGTTCCCAACGTTGGGGGGGGGGGGGGGGGAGTCCAGAACCAGGGGTCACAGATTAAGAATAAGGGGTCAACCATTTAGGTGAGATGAGGACAATCTTTTTCACCCAGTCAGTTGTGAATCTGTGGAATTCTCTGCCACCGAAGGCAATGAGGGCCAATTCACTGGATGTTTTCAAGAGAGAGTTTGATATAGAGTAGCTCTTAAGGCTAACGGCATCATGGGTTATGGGGAAAAAGATGGAACAGGATACTGATTCTGGATGGTCATATTGAATGGCAGTGCTGGCTCAAAGGGCCAAATAGCCTACTACTGCGCCTATTTTCTATGTTTCTATGTTTCCATGACATTTTGGGACGGGACCCTTCTTCAACTGATGGTTATCTCCGAGATCTTCGGTTTCCTCCCACATGCTAAATGGCTTGGTATAAGTGTAAATTGTCCCTAATGTGTGTAGGATGGTGGTAATGTGCGGGGATCGCTGGTCAGTGTGGACTCGGTGGGCGGAAGGGCCTGTTTCTGCACTGTATCTCTAAAGGTGAGGGATGAGTAGGGTAATTGGCAGATGGGTGGAGTAAACAACAAAGGCTAGGGGTGAACATGAGACCAAAAGTATCAGATAAGGAGAAATGAGGACAAGTGAAATGTAAAGCTAGAGGGGTATGGTGGAAGGGGACAGGGGAGGGAGGAAAAGAGGGGGTAATAAATGGGAAATGTGGGGTTCCGAGTGGGAGGAGGGAGTGAAGAGGGGAAAAGAGCAGGGTGACTAGTGTGGGAGATTTAGTTTGGAGATACAGTGCGGAAACAGGCCCTTCGGTCCACAGAGTCCGCACCGACCAGCACTTCGCTTCAACACTAAGGACAACATTACATTTATAACCAAGCCAATTAGCCTACAAACCTGAACGTCTTTGGAGTGTGGGAGAAAACCAAATGTGGGTTACAGGTGCCACCGTGCCACCCAACTCAGTATCTCCTGCTGAAGGGGCTGTCCCACTGTACGAGCTAATTCAAGAGCTCTCCCGAGTTTAAAAAAAAATCAAACTCGTGATAAGTACGTAGAATGATGGACACAGAGAAAGCATTTGATCAGGTAGAGTGGCAGTATTTATATAAAGTACTGCAAAAATTTAATATGGGAGAGAATTGTATTGCATAGGTAAAATTATTATATGATAAACCGATGGCAAGAATATTAACAAATAATATGTTATCTCCAAAATTTCAATTATCAAGGGGCAATAGGCAGGGATGCGCGTTATCACCCCTGCTATTTGCCCTTATGATAGAGCCCCTGGCTGAAAGTATAAGAATTCATCCGAATATCCAGGGATACAATACTAGGGACTCAAATAATAAAATGTCATTATATGCAGACAATATACTTTTATATATTACAAATTCACAAACGAGCATACCAAATTTATTAAATTTAATAGAGGAATTCGGGTCCTTTTCTGGATATAGAATAAACTGGAATAAAAGTGAAATCATGACGTTAAGAATCTACACACTTATTGAAATTCCCCTTTAAAATTGCAACAGAAAAATTTAAAATTACTAGAAAATATAAAGCATTATTTAACGCAACTTTTATGCCTTTATTAAATAAACTCAACACGTTGATTAAATTCTGGAAAATGCTTCCCTTATCATTAATAGGTAGAATAAACGCTAAAAAATAATCTTTCTACCACAATTATTATACCTATTTCAATCTATACCATTATATATATATATATATATATATATATGTTTTTTTTAATTTAAATTACTCTAATTTTACTAATTTTATTTGGGATTATAGATCACACAGAATTAAAAAAAAAACACTTATGTAAACCAAAAGAGGTTGGGGGACTTTCACATCCGAACTTTTTGTATTACTATTGGGCAGTGCATATTAAGAATATAATTTACTGGTTGGACAGTTCTACCCAACAGACAGAATGGATAAGAATGGAGAAAGAGGATTGTTTTCCTTCATATAGGAGCGATCCTCTTCTCCCTGACAAAATTGAACAACACAATATATAAGAAGAACCCAATTATACATGATACAATAAGAATTTGGAAACAAATAAAATTATCCCTAAAATTAAGAAATCTATCATTGTTAATGCCAATAGTGAATAATCCTTCATTTAAACCATCTCATTGATAAAACAAATAACCAATGGGAAAGAATGGGAATTAAAAGGATCGGTGATATGTATGAAATGGGAAACCTATTATCATTCCAACAATTACAATTAAAATTTAAACTGAAAAATAACCAATATTTAAATATCTTCAGATTTGCGATTTCATGAAGAAATACATACAAAGATATCAAAACATAACTTTTGATCCACTGGAAGAAGCAATGAATATTAAGGCTGACTCACAGAAATTAATATCATATTTATATAATAGTATTTTAAATATAGACCTACCATCGACAGAGGTACTTAGAGAAGAGTGGGAACTGGAATTAATGCTAAAAATTACGAAGGTTACATGGGAAAAGTATTTGATATATATACACAAATTTTCGATTAATGCAAGACATAATTTAATTCAATTTAAAATTTTACATAGATTATATTATTCAAAAACTAGCTTGAATAAATGTTATCCAAATATATCCCCCATTTGTGATAAATGTCTATCCCAAAACGCAACTATAACACACTCTTTCGTTTCCTGCATAAAACTTTATAAATTTTGGAGTGATATTTTTGAAATATTTACAAAATTATTCAAGATGAAAATGGAACCTAATACTGAAATGATTATATTTGGAGTAACGGAAGATGGGAATAAATTGAACTCATCTCAAAATTTATTTTTAAATTATGGTTTAATAATGGCAAAAAAACTAATACTTAAATTCTGGAAAAATACACCCATACCAACGCTTAAAATGTGGATTTCAAGCATGTTCGACACCGCACATCTTGAGGAAATGCGATTCCTCCTAATAGATAAATCAGACCAATTCTTAACGAGTTGGTCTCCATTTGTTGTCTTTTTGGAAGCATATGGTGCAACACAATTGTATAAGCTAACTGTTCCAGGACTGGGTGAGGGATGGTCAAGATTATAAATAATGATCTCCTTATTTTTCTTTTTTATTTTCTACTCTCTTTCTTTCTATCTTCTTTTCTTCACTTTTCTTCTTTCACTCTTTTTTTTCTTTTTCACACACACTATATATATATCTCACGTTTTTCTATCTTTTATTATCTATTCTCTTTTTCTTTTTCTTCTTCATTATAATAAAAAAAATAAGAAGCTGTACATAAAATGTATTATGTCAATATATATTAGGCACTTTGGTGCCATATGATTTGACTTACTTCTAATAAAATAAACATATATTTTTTGTTAAAGTACGTAGAATGTACGTTGCGGGTATGTCAGAGCTCGGGACGTCATTTAGCGGCTCGTAACGCTAACGACAGGTACTTGGGAAATGCGGTAAGCTCGGGAAGACTCGTGAAGATTTTTCAACATGTTGAAAAATGTCCACGAGAGCCCCGAGTACCTACGAGCGGCTATTACCATAATTCTACGAGTTCGAATTAGGGGAAACTCGGGAGAACTCTTGAATTAGCTCCTACAGTGGGACAGCCCCATGAGCAAAACAGGTAATGGGAGAAAAGAGTGTGCATAATGATGGGGGGGGGGGGGGGGGTCATAACAAAAAGAGGAAGGGGATTGTGAGGAGTATTACTTGAAACTTGATATTTTAATTTTGATACCGTTGGGTGGATAAGGTGCTTTTCCTCCAGATATATCAGAGAGGTTGTGGAGTGAGTCCTGATCTGTATGATGGTGGGTCATTATAGTCCAGCACCAGCTTGTCCACGCTCACGATCAGGCAACTATTTCTATGCTAATCCTACACTGATCCCAATTTATTCTCCCAGATTCCCATCAATTCCTCCCAGGACCCTACCATTCACCTAGACACCAGAAACAGATTACAGGGTCTAACCCCACACATCTTCGTAGTATAGGAGGAAATCGGAGCACGCACTCACAGGGAGGACATGCAAACTCCACCCAGATAATAAAAGATGTTTTGATTGGAGCTGCTAGGTTGTTGTCACACGCTTGTCGTTCTTTGTCCAAAATTGGTCACCCGATTTCACAAAGACTGGAGTAAGACCCCTTCTGCATACTCCTTACCATCACGTTTGCTGAGTCATTGCTGGACTTGCCAAAATACTATTTCAATTAGAGATACAACATGAAAACAGGCCCTTCAGACTTCCAGTCCGTGCCAACCAACAATCATCCCATACACTAGTTCTATCCTACACACATGGGACAATTTACAGAAGCCAATTAACCAACAAACTGGCACGTCTTTGGAATGTGAGAGGAGACTGGAGCACTTAGAGAAAACACACGTGATCGCAGGGAGAATGTGCAAACTCCATCTTCACGCCCTTCAGAACATTAAGCGCCCAAAAATTACTTTTGTTTATAAAGTATGTGGCAAAACCTTTAACTGAAATTGACTTGGTGAATGCAATTGAATTTGAGTTCAATGAAGCAGGTCCTTTATCTTCCTAAGCCACACTTTATCTATGATGGGTCCGCAGGATAAACAATTGAACACACTGTGATTTGTCATCGAGTTTGCAGAAAGATAAAGTTTTCAGGAAATTACGTTTAAACTTAAAATAGGATGAGCAGAATGTGTAGATCTATGGTGTAAGTTGTCTCTATATTAAGAATAACGGTAAGAATTACGGTAGGACGTACACGGTAAATGGTAGCGAATTGAGGAATGCAGTTGAACAGAGGGATCTAGGAATAACTGTGCATAGTTCCCTGAAGGTGGAATCTCATGTAGATAGGGTGGTAAAGAAAGCTTTTGGTGTGCTGGCCTTTATAAATCAGAGCATTGAATATAGAAGTTGGGATGTAATGTTAAAATTGTACAAGGCATTGGTGAGGCCAATTCTGGAGTATGGAGTACAATTTTGGTCGCCTAATTATAGGAATGATGTCAACAAAATAGAGAGAGTACAGAGGAGATTTACTAGAATGTTGCCTGGGTTTCAGCAACTAAGTTACAGAGAAAGGTTGAACAAGTTAGGTCTTTATTCTTTGGAGCGCAGAAGATTAAGAGGGGACTTGATAGAGGTCTTTAAAATTATGAGCGGGTTAGACAGAGTGGACGTGGATAAGCTTTTCCCATTGAGAGTAGGGAAAATTCAAACAAGGGGACATGACTTGAGAATTAAGGGACAGAAGTTTAGGGGGAACATTAGGGGGAACTTCTTTACTCAGAGAGTGGTAGCTGTGTGGAATGAGCTTCCAGTGGAAGTGGTGGAGGCAGGTTCGATGTTCTCCTTTAAAAATAGATTGGATGGGTATATGGACGGGAAAGGAATGGAGGGTTATGGTCTGAGTGCAGGTAGATGGGACTAGGGGGAAGTATTTTATTTTTAATTTAAAAAAAATAAAAAAATAAAAATAAAAATAAAAATTTAAATGTTCGGCACGGACTTGAAGGGCCGAGATGGCCTGTTTCCGTGCTGTTATGGTTATATGGTTATATGGTTAATAAGGGGTGGGTCATTTAGGACTGAGATGCGGAAAAACGTTTTCACCCAGAGAGTTGTGAATCTGTGGAATTCTCTGCCAAAGCAGGCAATGGAAACCAATTCACTGGATGTTTTCAAGAGGGAGTTAAATTTTGTTCTTAGGGCTAACGGAATCAAGGGATATGGGGAGAAAGCAGGAACGATTTTAGATGATCAGCCATTATCATATTGAAAGGCAGTGCTGGCTCAAATGGCTGAATGGCCTACTCCTGAACCGATTTTTCCATGTTTTTATGCTCCGCACTTTGGCTGCACATGGAGAGCAATCACTATTTTTCAACAAGAGTCAGCGATGTTAAGCAGGAGTCAAAGAAACAGTTTAAACATGTTGCAATCTGTCTTATAAATGTGCCACACGACAATGAGAACTGTCCAAATAGATCAGGCCACATATAACTGCAGTTAAACCATTTACAGCACCAGCCTTATTTTGCAATCTGCTGTGTCCTGATGGATGACAATGCGGCTGTCTCAAAGTCATTAGGGATAGAGGGATACAATATGGCAACAGGCCATTCAGCCCATCAAGTCCATGCTGACTATTTATGCTGGTCCTACAGTAATCCCATTTTATCCTCCCTACCTTCCCAATGACTCCTCCCAGATTTTACTACCTACCTCCTTTTGAGGAACAAATTTCAGTGGTCAATTAACCTTCCATCCTGAATGACTTTGAGATAAAGGAGGATAGGGAGTAGTTAACCAGTGCGGGGCTTTACTTTCCAGAGGCCCAGGGACCGTTGCAGGAGGAGGAACCAAAAACTGCAACGTTCCATTCAAGTTTCCTATAAGTGAGGAAGCCGATGATTGGTGGAAGGGGACTAAGAGGAAGCAGCTGATTGGTGGAAGAGGACTTAGAGGAAGCAGCTGATTGGGAGTCAGATCCCTGCTGATTTCCTCCACCAGCTTGTATTGTATCCAGGGTAAGGCTTTGTATTGTATCCAGGGTAAGGGGGGAGAATGAGGGCCAGGGCAGTTTACTGTTCTGGATGTCAGATGTGGGAGGTCATGGAGTCTGATACCCCTCCAGACGTCCACATCTGTGCCAGGTGCGTCGAGATGGGGCTCCTAAGGGACCGTGTTAGGAACCTGGAGCAGCAGCTCGATGACCTCTGTCTGATCAGGGAGAGTGAGGAGGTCATAGAAAGGAGTTATAGAGAGGTGGCCACGCCAAGACCACGGGAGGCAGACAAGTGAAACGGTTAGGAAGGGCAAGGGGCAGAGGCAGGGACTAGTGCGTACCCCGGTGGCCGTACACCTTGAAAATAAGTACTCCTGTTTGAGTACTGTTGGGGGGGACAGCCTTCCTGGGGGTAGCGACAGCGGCCGGGCCTCCGGCACAGAGACCGGCCCTATTGCTCAGAAGGGTAGGGAAAAGATGAGGAGGGCAATAGTAATAGGGGACTCTATGGTTAGGGGGTTGGATAGGCGATTCTGTGGACGCAGTCAGGAGACCCGGATGGTAGTTTGCCTCCCTGGTGCCAGGGTCAGAGATGTGTCTGAACGCGTCCAAGATATCCTTAAAGCAGAGGGAGAGGAGCCTGAGGTTGTGGTACATATAGGTACCAATGACATAGGCAGAAAAAGAGAAGAGGTCCTGAAAGGAGAATTTAGGGAGTTGGGAGGAGAGATACGGAGAAGGACCGCAAAGGTAACAATCTCAGGATTACTACCTGTGCCACGCGACAGTGAGAGTAGGAATGGAATGAGGTGGAGGATAAATGCGTGGCTGAGGAACTGGTGCAGCGGGCAGGGATTCAAATTTCTGGATCATTGGGACCTCTTTCGGGGAAGGTGTGACCTGTACAGAAAGGACGGGTTGCACTTGAACCCGAGGGGGACCAATATCCTGGCGGGGAGATTTGCAAAGGCTACTGGGGAGACTTTAAACTAGAACGGTTGGGGGGAGGGACTCAAATAGAGAAAGCTAGTAGAAAATGTGGGAGGCAGGAGGCAGAGAAGGGAAGCACTCGGACCCAAAATGTAGGGGAGAAAGAAGAAAAAGATAATAAACAGAGAATAAGTGGCGGTGGGTTTCTTAAATGTGTATATTTTAATGCTAGGAGCATTGTAAGAAAGGTGGATGAGCTTAGAGCCTGGATTGACACCTGGAAGTATGTTGTTGTGGCGATCAGTGAAACATGGTTGCAGGAGGGCTGTGATTGGAAACTAAATATTCCAGGATTTCGTTGCTTCAGGGATGATAGAATTGGAGGGGCAAGAGGTGGGGGTGTTGCATTGCTTGTCAAGGAAGATATTACAGCAGTGCTTTGGCAGGATAGATTAGAGGGCTCATCTAGGGAGGCTATTTGGGTGGAACTGAGAAATGGGAAAGGTGTAGCAACACTTATAAGGGTGTATTATAGACCGCCAAATGGGGAGCGAGAATTGGAAGAGCAAATATGTAAGGAGATAGCAGACATTTGTAGTAAGCACAAGGTAGTGATTGTGGGAGATTTCAATTTTCCACACATAGACTGGGAAACACATTCTGTAAAAGGGCTGGATGGTTTGGAGTTTGTAAAATGTGTGCAGGATAGTTTTTTGCAGCAATACATAGAGGTACCCACTAGAGAAGGGGCAGTGCTGGACCTCCTGTTAGGAATTGAGACAGGGCAGGTGGCGGAGGTATGCGTCGGGGAGCACTTCAGGTCCAGTGATCACAATACCATTAGTTTCAATATAATTATGGAGAGGGTCAGAACAGGACCTAGGGTTGAGATTTTTGATTGGAGAAAGGCTAACTTTGAGGAGATGCGAAAGGATTTAAAAGGAGTGAATTGGGACATGTTGTTTTATGGGAAGGATGTAGAAGAGAAATGGAGGACATTTAAAGGTGAAATTTTAAGAGTACAGAATCGTTATGACCCTGTTCGGTTGAAAGGAAATAGTAAAAATTGGAAAGAGCCATGGTTTTCAAGGGGAATTGGACGGTTTGGATAAAGAGAGAGATCTTTTTTTTTTTTCTTTTTTTTTATTTTTTTTTATTTTTTTTAATTTATTTTTTACACTAGAAAAAGAAAAGATTGAAAGAAAGAAGAAAGTGAAGGAAAAAGTGAAAGTGTAGAAAATGTGACAACAAAAAAGGACGAAGACCCTATAAGAGCAAAATTAAAAAACAAAAGAAAAAGAGTTAAGAAATAGACCCTAGAAAAGAAAGAGAAAGAGAAAGAGGAAAAAGAGAGAAACAAATATTTTTATGAGCATTACGTAAATGGGACATACCAACTCTTCAACTAGCATCCCCCCTTACCTGACCTCAATTTTTTTTAAAGTACTTTTGCACCCTATATTTGTAATAATTCTATAAATGCAGACCACGTCAGGTGGAAGTGATCTGGTTTACCTGCTAGGAGGAGTCTTATCTCTTCTAGATGTAATGTTTCGAACATATTTGAAGTCCACATATTTATAGTTGGTATTGGAGCCTTCTTCCAAAATTTTAGAATTCGTTTTTTCCAGTTATTAACCCATAGTCCATTAGTTTCTTTAGAAACACATTTAGTTCTGGGCCATCTTCCGTTATTCCGAAGAAAATCCATTCTGCTTTGGGTATCAGTCTTATTTTAAATAACTTTGTAAAGATTTCAAAAATTTCATTCCAAAATTTTTGAATTTTTGTACAGAAAACGAATGAGTGCGCTATAGTAGCTTCTTGGGATTGACATTTATCACAAATAGATGATACATTTGGGAAAATTTTATGAATTTTAGTTTTCGAATAATATAATCTATGTAAAATTTTAAATTGTATTAAATAAAGAGAGAGATCTATAATAATTATAGGCAGCATGGAGTAAATGAGGTGCTTGAGGAGTATAAAGAATGTAAAAAGAATATTAAGAAAGAAATTAGATAAGCTAAAAGATGATATGAGGTTGCTTTGGCAAGTAAGGTGAAAGTAAATCCAAAGGGTTTCTACAGGTATATTAATAGCAAAAGGATAACAAGGAATAAAATTGGTCCATTAGAGAGTCAGAGTGGACAGCTACCTGCAGAGCCAAAAGAGATGGGGAAGATATTGAACAATTTATTTTCTTCGGTATTCACCAAGGAGAAGGATATGGAATTATGTGAGGTAAGGGAAACAAGCAGAGTAGCAATGGAAACTATGAGATTCAAAGAAGAGGAGGTGCGGACACTTTTGAAAAATATGAAAACAGATAAGTCTCCAGGTCCTGACAGGATATTCCCTAGGACATTGAGGGAAGTTAATGTAGAAATAGCAGGGGCTATGACAGAAATATTTCAAATGTCATTAGAAACGAGAATAGTGCTGGAGGATTGGCATACTGCGCATGTTGTTCCGTTGTTTAAAAACGGTTCGAAGAGTAAACCTAGCAATTATAGACCTGTTAGTTTGACATCAGTGGTGGGCAAATTAATGGAAAGGATACTTAGAGATAATATATATAAGCATCTGGATAAGCAGGGTCTGATTAGGAACAGTCAACATGGATTTGTGCCTGGAAGGTCATGTTTGATTAATCTTCTTGAATTTTTCGAAGATGTTACTAGGGAAATTGATGAGGGTAAAGCAGTGGATGTTGTCTATATGGACTTCAGTAAGGCCTTTGACAAGGTTCCTCATGGAAGGTTGGTTAAGAAGATTCAATTGTTGGGTATTAATGGTGGAGTAGCAAGATGGATTCAACAGTGGCTGAATGGGAGATGCCAGAGAGTAATGGTGGATGGCTGTTTGTCAGGTTGGAGGCCGGTGACTAGTGGGGTGCCTCAGGGGTCTGTGTTGGGTCCACTGTTGTTTGTCATGTACATCAATGATCTGGATGATGGTGTGGAAAATTGGATTAGTAAGTATGCAGATGAAACTAAGATAGGTTGTGTTGTGGATAATGAAGTAGATTTTCAAAGTCTACAGAGAGATTTAGGCCATTTGGAAGAGTGGGCTGAAAGATGGCAGATGGAGTTTAATGCTGATAAATGTGAGGTGCTACATCTCGGCAGGACAAATCAAAATAGGACGTACATGGTAAATGGTAGCGAATTGAGGAATGCAGTTGAACAGAGGGATCTAGGAATAACTGTGCATAGTTCCCTGAAGGTGGAATCTCATGTAGATAGGGTGGTAAAGAAAGCTTTTGGTGTGCTGGCCTTTATAAATCAGAGCATTGAATATAGAAGTTGGGATGTAATGTTAAAATTGTACAAGGCATTGGTGAGGCCAATTCTGGAGTATGGAGTACAATTTTGGTCGCCTAATTATAGGAAGGATGTCAACAAAATAGAGAGAGTACAGAGGAGATTTACTAGAATGTTGCCTGGGTTTCAGCAACTAAGTTACAGAGAAAGGTTGAACAAGTTAGGTCTTTATTCTTTGGAGCGCAGAAGGTTAAGAGGGGACTTGATAGAGGTCGAAAGAAGGGTTTGAACCCGAAACGTCATCTATTCCTCTATCCAGAGATGTTGCCTGACCTGCTGAGTTACTCCAACATTTTGGGTCTATCTTCGATGTAAACCAACATCTGTATTAAAAATATATATTTAGAGGATAAGCTAATATTTTGAATTTAGACCAATTCAACTATAAGAGATAATACAACTGACTTTTAAAGTTATAGCACAGAAACATTGAAAATATGTGCAGGAGTAGGCCATTCGTCCCTTCGAGCCAGCACCGCCATTCAATATGACCATGGCTGAATCAGTACCCTGTTCCTGCTTTCTCCCCATATCCTTTGATTCTGTTAGCCCTAAGAGCTATATCTAACTCTCTCTTGAAGACATCCAGCGAATTGGCCTCCATTGCCTGCTGTGGCAGAGAATTCCACAGCTAGACAACTCTCTGGCTGACATTTTTTTCCCTCATCTCAGTCCTAAAAACAGAAGTTCCCATTTGTTGTTGCACTGGTTTAATTGGTAGAGTAAGTGATGTCTCATCATCTGGCGTACAGAGGCAATTGTGGTCAGCATTGCAAGCGAGGAAGGGTTGAATAACAGAACAAATCAAGGACACAGTCCAAGTTCAAGTTCAAGTTCACATTTATTGTCACATGCACCAATTAAGGTACAATGAAATTTGAGTTACCATGCAGCCATACAACCAAAAAGAACACAACACACAATAGAATTTAACATAAACATCCACCACAGTGGAATCAACATTCTTCACTGTGATGGAAGGCAATAACATTCAGTCAATCTTCCCGACACATTACACATCGATGATGGTCAAAGGCTTTAAGTTCCTCGGCATAAATATCACCTACATAAATATCCCTTCTCCCACCAAGATGGGACTATCACCAACAATTTGTCATGGACCAATTGAACCTACGGTCAAGAAGGTTTGGAATATCTCCTTAAAATCTTACCAACTCCTACAAATGAACTGTAGAATCAAATGCATCACAGCTTGGTTTGGCAAAAGCTCTGCCCAAGACTGAATCATCCTACCACAACTAGAGAGCAGTCCTGAACTACCATATACCTCATTGGGGACCCTCGGACTATCTTTGATTGGACTTTGCTGGCTTTATTTTGCACTAAACGTCTTCCCTTATCATGTATCTTCTGTACGTTGTGAATGGCCTGATTGTAATCATTATTTTCCCTCTACTGGTTAACACACAACAAAAGCTTTTCACTTGTACCTCGGTACACGTGACAATAAACTAAACTGAACTGGACTGCAAATAATGGCAGAGAGTTTGTGGATGTTTTCTTGTCCTTCAACCAGTCACCTGCACCGTCGACTCCATTGACAATTCACACTGCCTTGGGAAAGCAGCCAATATAATCAGGCTTCATTTATAACCTGATCTTTCCCCTTTCTCCCTTCTCCCATCAAGCAGAAGTTTTAAAGCTTGAAAGTTTTGAAAGAATGGATCGACTGGGCTTATATTCACTGGAATTTAGAGGGGATGAGAGGGGATCTTAGAGAAACATATACAATTCTTAAGGATTTTGGACAGGCCAGATGCAGGAAAAATGTTCCCGATGTTGGGGGAGTCCAGAACCAGGGGTCACAGTTTAAGAATAAGGGGTAGGCTATTAGGACTGAGATGAGCAAATACATTTTCACCAGAGAGTTGTGCCACAGAAGGCAGTGGAGGTCAATTCACTGGATGTATTCAAGAGAGATTAGATATAGCTCTTAGGGCTAACAGGATCAAGGGATACGGGGAGAAAGCAGGAATGGGGTACTGATTTCTGGATGATCAACCATGATCCACCAAGGGCGGCACAGTGCTGCAGCAGTAGAGTCGCTGCCTTGCAGCACCAGTGACCCTGGTTCAATCCTGACTATGGGTGCTGTCTGTACGGAATTAGCACATTTGGGTGTGGGTGATCACTGGTCAGTGTGGACTCTGTGGGCCAAAGTGCTGTTTCCACATTGTATCTCTAATTAAACTAAAACTAACCACATTCAGGAACAGTTTCTTCCTCGATGTTTTTAAAGTATGGAACAGTCTTCTAAGAAGTCAAGAGTGTAGTCCCAATCTCCCAACCAATGATTTTTATGATCCCCATCACTCCTGAGATGTCACCTGTACGGAGTCCCCTCTTTCCACCTCCCACTCCACCAGCAGCTCCACCTATGACTCTTCATACTGCTCAGGTCAGATGATGCTGGACAGACTGAAGCCAGGGAAAGCAGTGGGGCCTGATGACACCAGCCAAGGCTACTGAAGACCTGCTCTTCAGAGCTGTGTGGTATTCTAACACACCTGTTCAACCTGAGCTTGCGTCTACAGAAGGTTCCAAGGCTGTGGAAAACATCTTGCCTGGTACCTGTCCCAAAGAAGACCCATCCCACTCACCACAATGACTACAGACCAGTAGCGCTCACTTCACATATTATGAAGACATTGAGAGACTTGTCCTTTCCTGCATCAGGACTAGTGTGTCAAATCAAATTGATCCTTTACAGTTTGCATATCAGCCTAACATCAGTGTCGATGATGCCCTCATTTACATGCTGCAGAGGGTGTACACACATTTGGACACTACTGATGCATCTGTAAGGATTACATTTTTTGACTTTTCAAGTGCCTTCAACACAATTCAGCCCCGATTGCTAGGGGAGAAGATGGAGAAGATGAAAGTGGATCCATCACTGGTACTGTGGATTTTGGATTACCTTTCCCTCAGACCACAGTACGTGCGCCTACAGAACAACAATGTCTCAAGCACCATCTTGAGCAGCACAGGGGCTCCACAGGGAACTGTGCTGGCTCCATTCCTGTTTACCATCTACACAACGGATCTCCGATATAACACCAACAGCTGCTTTTTGCAGAAGTTTTCGGATGACACAGCTGTTGTCGGCCTCATTAAAGGGGGCATGTGGAGGAGTACAGAGACATAATAAGTAACTTTGTGGAGTGGAGTGCACTCAATAACCTCCATCTTAACACCACAAAAAACCAAGGAGATAGTTGTGGACTTCAGGAGGGGGAGGAGGAAGACTCAAGCAACCACCAATCACCATTAAGGGCACTGAGGTGGAGGTGGTCGCTAACCACAGGTACCTTGGTGTGCGGCTTGACAGGGAGCTGGACTGGAAGTGTCATATGGAGGCGTTGTACAGGAAGGGACAAAGCCGACTGTATTTTTTAAGGAGGCTGAGGGCATTTAACATCTGCCAACCCCTACTGTGCAGTGTCTACCATTCAGTGGAGGCCAGTGCTCTGTTTTTTTGCGGTGGCCTGTTGGGGAGATGGCGCTCGCATAGCGGACAAAAACAGACTGGACAAACTGATCAGGAACGCCGGCTCAGTGGTCGGGGCTGAGCAACGAACGGTCCAGCAGGTGGCAGAGGCCAGAACTCTGAAAAAACTGGGTTCTATAATGACCAACCCCACTCACCCACTCCATGCCCTGAAGGTGATCAAGAGCAGCAGCTTCAGTCAGAGACTGATTGCACCAATGTGCAAAACGGAGAGACGTAGGAGTCCTGTTTACCCAGCTGCGATAAGGTTATATAATGCGCATAAATGACTGCACTTTTTTTAAATTAATTGTATTTTAACTTGTATTTTAACTTGTTAAGTATGGAAGCTATTTGTGGTGTTATGTCTGTCTTGAAGCTGTCGTGGCATTGTAATTTCCTGCAAAGGATTATTAAAGGTATAATCTAATCTACTCTAATTAATCTGCTCTTTCACAGTAGCTGTAACATTATATTTTGTACCCTGGTACTTTTCCCTTTGCATTATCTATCGTACTTGTATATGGCTTGGTTTTACTCATGTACATACGGTATGATTTGACTGGATAGAACAAAGTTGTTCCAGTGTTTCTTGATACACGTGACAGTAATAAACCAATACCAATTCCAACAGTGATGTTTACATCGAACCGGGCTCTAAGAAATCAAGGACAAGGTAGACACAAAATGCTGGAATAACACAGCGGGTCAGGCAGCATCTCTGGAGAGAAGGAATGGGTGATGTTTCAGGTTGAGACCCTTCTTTGGACCTGTGTCCCATCTACACTAGTCCCACCTGCCTGCGTTTACATCCATATCCCTCTAAACCCTATGTACCTGTCTAATTGTTTCTTCAGACTGATGTCAGGGGAGGGGGCGGGACAAAGATAGAATGTAGTTGGAGACAGTAAGACTATTGGGAGAACTGGGAAGGGGGAGGGGATGGAGAGAGAAAGCAAGGGCTATCTGAAGTTAGAGAAATCAATGTTCATACCGCTGGGGTGTAAACTACCCAAGCGAAATATGAGTGCTGTTCCTCCAATTTGCGCTGGGCCTCACTCTGACAATGGACAAAATACACGTTATCCAAGTTAACAATATTAATCAAAACTGTGACATAAGATAATTTAAGTTTCCAGAAAAGACTAGTTCAGAAATAAAGTATTATAATTAACACTGGTGGAAAAGTATATATCCAGTAAGATGCAGGTCCACCCACCGATTTTCCAGCACCCTTGGTTCCAGAGCCTTTCTGGATTATTCATTTTGCTGGACCAACAGAGGTCACTACCTCTGAGAGGAGTCTAACGGTGCCAGAACAGTCTGCCTAGGCTGCACAGGGACCAAGATACCGGCCCACAAATTCGACCACGGAGGTCAGCTGGGGAACAGATCTGCCAGCTCTATCTGGGCTGGAGTTCCAGAGCCCTAGCCGGAGTGGACAAATTTTACTGGCCGATCGGCGCAGAAGTACCGGTAAGGTCGAGATCGACCACTTCACCCGACCTAGGGGGGCTTACGTTTTGGGGGGGGGGTGGGGAGATTTCAAATGCACTCTCGTAATTTTTTTCTGGATTATAGGACTTGTACTTGGTATATTGGGCAACCCTCTGCAGTAACACAGATACAGAATTTAATATTTAACAAGGTATTATCAGTGTCATGTAACCCAGCAGCACATAAACATTAAGACATGGCAATCATAATGTTTTTACATTTGACATTACAACGAGAGGCTAAAAGTTATGGTTGACTGCAAGTCTTCAGCCGAGCATGAAAATTACGATGAGAAGGAAAGGTTAAATGGGAGATTGTATTATAAGATTTAAAAATCCACAGGACAATAACTTGATCTTTCTTCAAAAAAGAAGAGATTTCACAAGGATTCATGCAAGACACATTCTGCTGACAGCCAGATTACTTGCACTCCAGCCCACAGTGATGAAGAGAGAACTAAAGAAAGACATTACGAGCTGACAGAAGTTGCAAGCAGTATAAAGACGGAGAAATGGTTGAATATAAAGGTCGATTAAGGATTACAAAATTGAAAGGAAGTGAGAGGACTTTGCAATGTGTGCTGACATTTTAATGAAGGATGCAAAGGAGACCTTCCCCACCGTCCCCGCCCCTCTCGAGCGAGCGACAGGAGACAGGCGGTTGTAAAGTTTTACTTCGTGCATATTTCATTTAAAATAATTAACCGTGGGGAACAGGAAAAGGTGTTTTCCACTTCGAGGGGGGGTGGGCAGCTGCATTATGGGTATTGGCTGCCGTGGTAAGCCCGAGAGCCGTTGGAGAGGTCGCAGAGGGAAGAGCTACACCCGAGCAGTAGGAGTTAAAGTGGAGCGCGGGGCTTGCTTCTTACAGAGGCCCGAGAGCCGTTGGAGAGGTCGCAGAGGGAGGAGCTACACCCGAGCGGTAGGAGTTAAAGTGGAGCGCGGGGCTTACTTCTTACAGAGGCCCAAGAGCCGTTGGAGAGGTCGCAGAGGGAGGAGCTACACCCGAGCGGTAGGAGTTAAAGTGGAGTGTGGGGCTTGCTTCTTACAGAGGCCCGAGAGCCGTTGGAGCGGTCGCAGAGGGAGGAGCTACACCCGAGCGGTAGGAGTTAAAGTGGAGCACGGGGCTTGCTTCTTACAGAGGCCCGAGAGCCGTTGGAGAGGTCGCAGAGGGAGGAGGGGCCGAAATCTCCAACGTTACAAGTTCCACTCGCACTTCAAAAACAAGTGGACTTAAGGAAGCCGCTGATTGGTGGAAGCAGACAAGAGGGAGCAGCTGATTGGGAGTCAGATCCCTGCTGATTGTACTGTATTGTAGTAGTTTGTTTTGTATTGTATCCAGGGTAAGGGGAGTATGAGGGCCAGGGCAGTTTACTGTTCTGGATGTCAGATGTGGGAGATCAAGGAATCTGACAGCCTTACAGACGTCCACATCTGCGCCAGGTGCATCGAGATGGGGCTCCTAAGCGACCGTATTAGGAACCTGGAGCAGCAGCTCAATGACCTCCGTCTGGTCAGGGAGAGCGAGGAAGTCATTGAGAGGAGTTACAGGGAGGTGGTCACTCCAAGACCACAGGAGGCAGGCAAGTGGGTCACGATTGGGAGAGGCAAGGGGCACAGGCAGGGACTAGAGAGTACCCCAGTGGCTGTACACCTTGAACATTAGTACTCCTGCTTGAGTACTGTTGGGGGGGGGGACAGCCTAACTTGGGGTAGCGACAGCGGCCGGGCCTCCGGTACAGAGACCGGTCCTGTTGCTCAGAAGGGCAAGGAAAAGGAGAGCATTAGTAATAGGGGACTCTGTAGTTAGGGGGTCAGACAGGTGATTCTGTGGACACAATCGGGAGACCCGGATGGTAGTTTGCCTCCCTGGTGCCAGGGTCTGTGATGTGTCTCAACGTGTCCAAGATATCCTGAAAGGGGAGGGAGAGGAGCCCGAGTTCGTGGTACATATAGGTACCAATGACATAGGTAAAAAAAGAGAAGAGGTCCTGAAAGGAGAATTTAGGGAGTTAGGAGGGGAGTTAAAGAGAAGGACAGCAAAGGTAACAATCTCGGGATTACTGCCTGTGCCACGCGACAGTGAGAGTAGGAATGGAGTGAGGTGGAGGATAAATGCATGGCTGAAGGACTGGTGCAGAGGGCAGGGATTCAAATTTCTGGATCATTGGGACCTCTTTTGTGGAAGGTGCGACCTGTACAAAAAGGATGGGTTGCACTTGAACCTGAGGGGGACCAATATCCTGGCGGGGAGATTTGCAAAGGCTACTGGGGAGACTTTAAACTAGAATGGTTGGGGGGAGGGACTCAAATAGAGAAAGCTATTGGACAGTGTGTGAGGCAGGAGGCAGAGAAGGAAAGCACTCAGACCCAACATGCAGGGGGGAAAGAAGAAAACAATAATAAACAGAGAATAAGAGGTGGTGGGGTTCTTAAATGGGTGAGCAGAGAAACAGAGGGGTGTAAAATGCGGGCGGAAGCAATAGGTAGCAAGGTGAAAAGTAAAAGTGGCAGGTAGACAAATCCAGGGCAAAAATCAAAAAGGGCCACTTTTCAACATAATTGTAAAAGGGGTAAGAGCGTTGTAAAAACAAGCCTGAAGGCTTTGTGTCTCAATGTAAGGAGCATTCGTAATAAGGTGGATGAGTTGAACGTGCAGATAGCTATTAATGATTATGATATAGTTGGGATCACGGAGACATGGCTCCAGGGTGACCAAGGCTGGGAGCTGAACATCCAGGGATATTCAATATTCAGGAGGGATAGAGAGAAAGGAAAAGGAGGTGGGGTAGCATTGCTGGTTAGAGAGGAGATTAACGCAGTGGAAAGGAAGGACATTAGCTTGGAGGATGTGGAATCGGTATGGGTAGAGCTGCGAAACACTAAGGGGCAGAAAACACTGGTGGGTGTTGTGTACAGGCCACCTAGCAATAGTAGTGAAGTTGGGGATGGCATCAAAAAGGAAATTAGTAATGCATGCAACAAAGGCAAAACAGTTATAATGGGTGACTTCAATCTACATATAGATTGGGTGAATCAAATTGGCAGGGGTGCTGAGGAAGAGGATTTCTTGGAATGTATGCGGGATAGTTATCTAAACCAACATGTAGAGGAACCAACGAGAGAGCAGGCTATTCTAGACTGGGTATTGAGTAATGAGGAAGGGTTAGTTAGCAGACTTGTTGTGCGTGCCCCCTTGGGCAAGAGTGACCATAATATGGTTGAGTTCTTCATTAGGATGGAGAGTGACATTGTTAATTCAGAAACAATGGTTCTGAACTTAAAGAAAGGTAACTTTGAGGGTATGAGACGTGAATTGGCCAAGATTGACAGGCAATTAGTTCTAAAAGGGTTGACGGTGGATATGCAATGGAAGGCATTTAAAGAATGCATGGATGAACTACAAAAATTGTTCATCCCAGTTTGGCAAAAGAATAAATCAGGGAAGGTAGTGCATCCGTGGATAACAAGGGAAATCAGGGATAGTATCAAAGCAAAAGATGATGCGTACAAATTAGCCAGAAAAAGCAGCATACCAGAGGACTGGGAGAAATTCAGAGACCAGCAGAGGAGGACAAAGGGCTTAATAAGGAAAGGGAAAATAGATTATGAAAGAAAACTGGCAGGGAACATAAAAACTGACTGCAAACGTTTTTATAGATATGTGAAGAGAAAGAGATTAGTTAAAACAAATGTAGGTCCCTTGCAGTCAGAAACAGGTGAATTGATCATGGGGAACAAGGATATGGCGGACCAATTGAATAACTACTTTGGTTCCGTCTTCACTAAGGAAGACATAAATAATCTGCCGGAAATAGCAGGGGACCGCGGGTCAAAGAGGATGGAGGAACTGAGTGATATCCAGATTAGTAGGGAAGTGGTGTTGGGTAAATTGAATGGATTAAAGGCCGATAAATCACCAGGGCCAGATAGGCTGCATCCCAGAGTACTTAAGGAAGTAGCTCCAGAAATAGTGGATGCATTAGTGATAATTTTTCAAAACTCTTTAGATTCAGGAGTAGTTCCTGAGGATTGGAGGGTAGTAAACGTAACCCCACTTTTTAAGAAGGGAGGGAGAGAGAAAACGGGGAATTACAGACCAGTTAGTCTAACATCGGTAGTGGGGAAACAGCTAGAGTCAGTTATTAAAGATGGGATAGCAGCACATTTGGAAAGTGGTGAAATCTTTGGACAAAGTCAGCATGGATTTACGAAAGGTAAATCATGTCTGACGAATCTTATAGAATTTTTCGAGGGTGTAACTAGTAGAGTGGATAGGGGAGAACCAGTGGATGTGTTGTATCTGGACTTTCAGAAGGGTTTCGACAAGGTCCCACATAAGAGATTAGTATACAAACTTAAAGCACACGGTATTGGGGGTTCAGTATTGATGTGGATAGAGAACTGGCTGGCAAACAGGAAGCAAAGAGTAGGAGTAAACGGGTCCTTTTCACAATGGCAGGCAGTGACTAGTGGGGTACCGCAAGGCTCAGTGCTGGGACCCCAGCTATTTACAATTTATATTAATGAACTGGATGAGGGAATCAAAGGCAACATCTCCAAGTTTGCGGATGACAGTAAGCTGGGGGGCAGTGTTAGCTGTGAGGAGGATGCTAGGAGACTGCAAGGTGACGGATAGGCTGGGTGAGTGGGCAAATGTTTGGCAGATGCAGTATAATGTGGATAAATGTGAGGTTATCCACTTTGGTGGCAAAAACAGGAAAGCAGACTATTATCTAAATGGTGGCCGATTAGGAAAAGGGGAGATGCAGCGAGACCTGGGTGTCATGGTACACCGGTCATTGAAAGTAGGCATGCAGGTGCAGCAGGCAGTGAAGAAAGCGAATGGTATGTTAGCTTTCATAGCAAAAGGATTTGAGTATAGGAGCAGGGAGCTTCTACTGCAGTTGTACAGGGTCTTGGTGAGACCACACCTGGAGTATTGCGTACAGTTTTGGTCTCCAAATCTGAGGATGGACATTATAGCCATAGAGGGAGTGCAGAGAAGGTTCACCAGACTGATTCCTGGGATGTCAGGACTTTCATATGAAGAAAGACTGGATAGACTCAGCTTATACTCACTAGAATTTAGGAGATTGAGAGGGGATCTTATAGAAACTTACAAAATTCTTATGGGGTTGGACAAGCTAGATGCAGGAAGATTGTTCCCGATGTTGGGGAAGTCCAGGTCAAGGGGTCACAGCTTAAGGATAAGGGGGAAATCCTTTAAGACCGAGATGAGAAAAAACGTTTTCACACAGAGAGTGGTGAATCACTGGAACTCTCTGCCACAGGGGGTAGTTGAGGCCAGTTCATTGGCTATATTTAAGAGGGAGCTAGATGTGGCCCTTGTGGCTAAAGGGATCAGGGGGTATGGAGAGAAGGCAGGTACAGGATACGGAGTTGGATGATCAGCCATGATCATATTGAATGGCGGTGCAGGCTCGAAAGGCCGAGTGGCCTACTCCTGCACCTATTTTCTATGTATCTATGTAACGATGCTCGGAATAAGTTGTGCAATTGTAATATTTGTTTAAAGGAAAAATTGAAAGAAGTTACTCAGTAGTAAATTAAAGATGTTTGTTTGTTTTTACCCAGTCTAATTGCAAAGGAGTAGGAAATGCTTGCATCTATTTACAATTGTTGAATTACAATTAGGTTATTGGGTAACCATATAACCATATAACCATAACAGCACGGAAACAGGCCATCTCGGCCCTTCAAGTCCGTGCCGAACATTAAAAAATTTTTTTTTTTTTTTTTTTTTTTTAATTAAAAATAAAATACTTCCCCCTAGTCCCATCTACTTGCACTCAGACCATAACCCTCCATTCCTTTCCCGTCCATATACCCATCCAATCTATTTTTAAAGGATAACATCGAACCTGCCTCCACCACTTCCACTGGAAGCTCATTCCACACAGCTACCACTCTCTGAGTAAAGAAGTTCCCCCTAATGTTCCCCCTAAACTTCTGTCCCTTAATTCTCAAGTCATGTCCCCTTGTTTGAATCTTCCCTACTCTCAATGGGAAAAGCTTATCCACGTCCACTCTGTCTAACCCGCTCATAATTTTAAAGACCTCTATCAAGTCCCCTCTTAACCTTCTGCGCTCCAAAGAATAAAGACCTAACTTGTTCAACCTTTCTCTGTAACTTAGTTGCTGAAACCCAGGCAACATTCTAGTAAATCTCCTCTGTACTCTCTCTATTTTGTTGACATCCTTCCTATAATTAGGCGACCAAAACTGTACTCCATACTCCAGAATTGGCCTCACCAATGCCTTGTACAATTTTAACATTTCATCCCAACTTCTATATTCAATGCTCTGATTTATAAAGGCCAGCACACCAAAAGCTTTCTTTACCACCCTATCTACATGAGATTCCACCTTCAGGGAAATATGCACAGTTATTCCTAGATCCCTCTGTTCAACTGCATTCCTCAATTCGCTACCATTTACCGTGTACGTCCTATTTTGATTTGTCCTGCCGAGATGTAGCACCTCACATTTGTCAGCATTAAACTCCATCTGCCATCTTTCAGCCCACTCTTCCAAATGGCCTAAATCTCTCTGTAGACTTTGAAAATCTACTTCATTATCCACAACACCACCAATCTTAGTATCATCTGCATACTTACTAATCCAATTTTCCACACCTTCATCTAGATCATTGATGTACATGACAAACAACAGTGGACCCAACTCAGACCCCTGAGGCACCCCACTAGTCACCGGCCTCCAACCTGACAAACAGCCATCCATCATTACTCTCTGGCATCTCCCATTCAGCCACTGTTGAATCCATCTTGCTACTCCACCATTAATACCCAACAATTGAATCTTCTTAACCAACCTTCCATGAGGAACCTTGTCAAAGGCCTTACTGAAGTCCATATAGACAACATCCACTGCTTTACCCTCATCAATTTCCCTAGTAACCTCTTCGAAAAATTCAAGAAGATTAGTCAAGCATGACCTTCCAGGCACAAATCCATGTTGACTGTTCCTAATCAGACCCTGCTTATCCAGATGCTTATATATATTATCTTTAAGTATCCTTTCCATTAATTTGCCCACCACTGACGTCAAACTAACAGGTCTATAATTGCTAGGTTTACTCTTCGAACCCTTTTTAAACAACGGAACAACATGCACAGTACGCCAATCCTCCGGCACTATTCCCGTTTCTAATGACATTTGAAATATTTCTGTCATAGCTCCTGCTATTTCTACACTAACTTCCCTCAATGTCCTAGGGAATATCCTGTCAGGACCTGGAGACTTATCCGTTTTCATATTTTTCAAAAGTGTCCGCACCTCCTCTTCTTTGAATCTCACAGTTTCCATTGCTACTCTGCTCGTTTCCCTTACCTCACATAATTCCATATCCTTCTCCTTCGTGAATACCGAAGAAAAGAAATTGTTCAATATCTCCCCCATCTCTTTTGGCTCTGCAGATAGCTGTCCACTCTGACTCTCTAATGGACCGATTTTATTCCTTGTTATCCTTTTGCTATTAATATAGCTGTAGAAACCCTTTGGATTTACTTTCACCTTACTTGCCAAAGCAACCTCATATCTTCTTTTAGCTTTTCTAATTTCTTTCTTAATATTCTTTTTACATTCTTTATACTCCTCAAGCACCTCATTTACTCCATGCTGCCTATAATTATTGTAGATCTCTCTCTTTTTCCGAACCAAGTGTCCAATTTCCCTTGAAAACCATGGCTCTTTCCATTTTTTACTATTTCCTTTCAACCGAACAGGGACATAAAGATTCTGTACTCTTAAAATTTCACCCTTAAATGTCCTCCATTTTTCTTCTACATCCTTCCCATAAAACAACATGTCCCAATTCACTCCTTTTAAATCCTTTCGCATCTCCTCAAAGTTAGCCTTTCTCCAAACAAAAATCTCCACCCTAGGTCCAGTTCTGACCCTCTCCATAATTATATTGAAACTAATGGTATTGTGATCACTGGACCCGAAGTGCTCCCCGACGCATACCTCCGCCACTTGCCCTGTCTCATTTCCTAACAGGAGGTCCAGCACTGCCCCTTCTCTAGTAGGTACCTCTATGTATTGCTGCAAAAAACTATCTTGCACACATTTTACAAACTCCAAACCATCCAGCCCTTTTACAGAATGTGTTTCCCAGTCTATGTGTGGAAAATTGAAATCTCCCACAATCACTACCTTGTGCTTACTACTAATATCTGCTATCTCCTTACATATTTGCTCTTCCAATTCTCGCTCCCCATTTGGCGGTCTATAATACACCCCTATGTGTTGCTACACCTTTCCCATTTCTCAGTTCCACCCAAATAGCCTCCCTAGACGAGCCCTCTAATCTATCCTGCCAAAGCACTGCTGTAATATCTTCCTTGACAAGCAATGCAACACCCCCACCTCTTGCCCCTCCAATTCTATCACCCCTGAAGCAACGAAATCCTGGAATATTTATTTGCCAATCACAGCCCTCCTGCAACCATGTTTCACTGATCGCCACAACATCATACTTCCAGGTGTCAATCCAGGCTCTAAGCTCATCCACCTTTCTTACAATGCTCCTAGCATTAAAATATACACATTTAAGAAACCCACCACCACTTATTCTCTGTTTATTATCTTTTTCTTCTTTCTCCCCTACATTTTGGGTCCGAGTGCTTCCCTTCTCTGCCTCCTGCCTCCCACATTTTCCACTAGCTTTCTCTATTTGAGTCCCTCCCCCCAACCGTTCTAGTTTAAAGTCTCCCCAGTAGCCTTTGCAAATCTCCCCGCCAGGATATTGGTGCCCCTCGGGTTCAAGTGCAACCCGTCCTTTCTGTACAGGTCACTCCTTCCCCAAAAGAAATCCCAATGATCCAGAAATTTGAATCCCTGCCCGCTGTACCAGTTCCTCAGCCACGCATTTATCCTCCACCTCACTCCATTCCTACTCTCACCGTCATCCCCCTGAAGGTTGAGCAAGTGCATAACTGGCAGCATTGTCATTGAGTCATGGAGTCATACAGTGTGGAAACAGGCCCTTTGGCCCAACTTGTCCGCATTGACCAACATGTCCAATCTAAGATAGACACAATATGCAGGAATAATAGCAGGACATGCAGCAGCTCCGAAGAGAAGGAATGGGTAATTTCAGGTTGAGACACTTCTTCAGACCTATGTCCCATCTACACTAGTCACACCTGTCTGCGTTTGCCTTCATATCCCACTAAACCTGTCCTATCCATGTTCCTGTCCAATTGTTTCTTAAACATTGCGATAATCCCTGCCTCAACTACCTCCTCCGGCAATTTGTTCCATAGACCCACCAACCTTTGTGTGAAAAAATTACCCTTCAGGTTCCTATTAAATCTCTCCCCCCTTCACCTTAAAATCCATGTCTCTAAGGGTGCAGATAAGATTTACGAGGATGTTATCTGGACTCGAGGGTCTGAGCTATAGGGGGAAGTTGAGCAGGTTGGGATTCTATTCCTAGGAGCACAAGAGGATGAGGGGTGATCTTATAGAGGTGTATAAAATCATGAGAGGAATAGATCGGGTAGATGCACAGAGTATCTTGCCTAGAGTAGGGGAATCGAGAACCAGAGGACATAGATTTAAGGTAAAGGGGGAAAGATCTATTAGGAATCTGAGGGATAAAACTTTTTAACACAAAGGGTGGAGGGTGTATGGAACAAGCTTCCAGAGGAGGTATTTGAGGCAGGGACTATCGCAACATTTAAGAAACAATTAAACAGGTACATGGATTTGACAGGTTTAAAGAGATTGGTGCCAAACACAGGCAGGTGGGACCAGTGTAGATGGGACATGTTGGTCAATGGGGGTAAGTTGGGCCAAAAGGCCTGTATCCACGCTGTATGACTATGACTCTTGCATGCAGGCTCAGTAGACTATTTCTATACACTTGCTAATCGGGGATTAGGGGTATGGCAATGCTCTCTACTGGACTCTTTTTATGAAAAATAATTTCTCTGTGTTAAGGGACTGTCCCACTTGGGTGTCATTTGCGCATCATGCAGGTGACGTGCGAAGATTTCGTACATCCCAAAATCCTGAGGCGCCGCGCGCGACCGCGCGTCACTGCCTACGTCACCACACACCATGCTCGCATCATGCGCGTCGTGACGTGAAAATGATGTAGCGTAAATTACGCGCAAATGACGCCCAAGTGGGACAGGCCCTTTAGCACCTTGCACACGGGACAATTAAAGCACCATTGAACCTTTCATTCACTTGTATTGCAATGAAAGTTGTGACATTGACCATCAGCCTTGAAATGCGTTCAGCAGCAATTTGCCATCTTCACTGTTAATTCATTCTGCACATGCAATTTAATAAAGGTCAGTTTATTGTCACGTGTACCAATTAAGGCACAGTGAAACTCAATTTGACCAGTGAACTTTGCCTGGGTTTCAGAAATCCAACTCAGGTGCAGTTCTTTTGTGATGGAGAGGAGACAGGGATTGGAAGAAAACAATCAGCTGCTCAGTGTTTTAGTGGAACCAAACATAGCATGAAGTGAACCTAAACCAAGGATTTTCTTTTTGATCAAACCTCAACCATTTTTGTTGTTATTCCTGCAGAAAACAGGTGCATGTCTGTGTCCAGACTTTATCCTGTGAAGTGTCCATTTTCCACAAACATATGTAAAAAATGTGAAGACAGAGAGTGGTGGGTATATGGAACGAGCTGCCTGAGGAGGTAGATGAGGCAGGTAATATAACAACATTTAAAATACATTTGGACAGGTACATGGATAGGAAAGGTTTATAGGGATATGGCCAAAGGTGTGAGTGGTTTGGTGCGGGGGGGGGGGTGGAACTAGTGTAGATAGGACAGCTTGGTCGTCATGGGCATGTTGTCCCGAAGGGCCTGCTTCCAATCTGTATGATTCCTATAACATGGTGACCAGAAATGAACACATTACTCTTAATGCAGCTTCACCAACATCTATTAACAACTGCAACATGAACACCCAACTTCTATACTCAATACTCTGACTGATGAAGGACAATGTGCCAAAAGCCTTTTTGACCACCCTATGTGCCTGTGGTGCCACTTTCAATGATATAGATACACATGTGTGAAGATGCTACCCTTCAGTAGCTAAACTACAGCTTCAAGTGTAGAACTAGTGTGAATAGGACAGCTTGTTCGGCAGGGACATGTTGTGCCGAAGGGCCTGTTTCCGTGCTGTATGACTCCATGATTCTTAATGTGACACTTAGTTATCCCCACACACTGCATGACAACAGGAACAAGCCATTTTGATATTTAAAAATGATGAGGCCATAAAAATGTCAAGGATAAAACAAAGCTGTTTATTTTAAGCAACTTATCAAGTGAAAAAAAATCTTCTGCCAGGAGACGCAACAAAAGGCTGCATAATTTTGCAGGATATATTGAGACCAAACTGAGTTTGAGGGATGCATTGAGGGTGTTTAATGATAGGTGCATTATGCAGTGAAAACAGCTTGTTGTCAATGATGAGGAAACAAAATATCCACAAATAAGGTAACCATAAAATGCCTGTTGAAAAATTAGAAGACTGACCACGAATAGGCATTCAGGAATAAGAAATAAAAGAAATGGCCGAAATCTTGGCTCTTATTATTTGCAGATGCAAGATCAGTAGGCCAAGTGCGAATCTTAAGGGTGACACAATAAAGATAGAGGGGCAAGATTAACACGGAGGCTTATTTTTTTCTTTCTCCCTAAAGCCAATTTTACTTTGGAGAAAATCGCAGGTTCCCGATTACTAGCACGGTGAAGGATGAGCCTAAAGCCAAGGAGAGGATGATAGTTAGAAATGAAATGTTCATTAGGAAAATTGAGCGCTGGGAAGGCCATAACTCATGATGCGGGGTCTGTGGAACAGAGCCAAGAGTGCTGAAGGCAACGATGATGAACTCAGGTGAGTACATCATTCATTAAAGACGGAGAAATATCAAAAGCTTGGATGGTAGCTTGTGTGACCGCAAACACTGAGAGCTCCATTACATTGTAAGACAGCGATTACTGATGTAAAATGATAGGTAACGATACAGTAAGATTTATGACGTTTGAATCAGAGGGACTGACATTTTACAATTTATTGGCATGACCAGCTCTGAAGTATAATATGAATTATAATTTCTTCCTGATCGAGAGACAGACAGTGACAATTATAAAGGTGGTTGTGGGCAAGTTTTTTTAAACAGGAGGTGGTGAGTGCCTGGAACACACTGCCAAGGGTGGTGGTGGAGGCAGAAATTATAGTGGCAATAAAGAGGTTTTTGGATAGGCACAGGGATATGGAGGAATGTAGGGATGTGCAGGCAATGTAGGGATATGCAGGGAATGGAGGGATATGGATCACACGCAGGCAGAGGAGATTAGTTTACTTGGCATCATGTTGGGCATGGATATTGTCAGGAGCTAAGTGTTTAATTGTCATTTGTACCAACAATGAAATTCTTACAGGCAGCAATAACATGCCTGTAATCACAATCCACATTGATAATTTCAAATTTTTAAAAAATCACACAAATACAAGTGCAAAAAAGCTCAAAGTCGTAAGTGCAACTAATAATAAGATTAAACGAGAACTTACCAGTTTGAAGTTTGATCTTTAATTTATGAGGAGTTACGATGAGCAATTACGTGAAGAAGGCCGTCAGCCCGCATGCGCGTCAACTTTCAAAGCAGCGGTGTGAAATCACAGATAACAGTTGTTGAACTGATTATAGTAAGATTTGAGAGAACTAGAACTACCGAGTGATCTTTATGGTTGGGAGCGGAGGGCACGTAATCGCTCATCGTAACTCCTCATAAAATAAAGATCATACTTCAAACTGGTAAGTTCTTGTTTAATCTTACTATTTTACTTCGGAGTCACGTGAGTGACTACGTGAAGATTTCAAAGCTCTGTGATTTCATGCCGTGAAAACGAGTCCACACAAGCACAACTGCATCAGTTGACCACAGATAAGGGAAACATTCATAATGCATACAGACATGACATAGATTTAAAACATGCTGATGCTTTTTAATGAACAAATAATAATAATAGTAACCCCTCTCATCCGGGAGGAAACTATAAAATAGAACCTAAAATAGAGTTGGCAAATATCCCTGGTCTGGCTATGGGTTATTATAAAATATTTGGAAGCTCGTTCGATAGACCATACTGCAGCCGCTAGGATGTGGTCCAGTGGAACGTACATAACCCTTGCTGCTGATGTTGTAGCAGCCCTGGTGGAGTGAGATTTGACAATATTAGTATTTACTCCTGCATAAGCCTAAACCCCGTATTAACCACCTGGAGATGGTCTGAACTGATACCTTCTTATGAGGTTTTTTGTAACTAACAAAAATTGCTAGTATCAGAGCCTCTAAGTCTCTAGGTGACCTTGACATATTGTTGTAAATGTGTGACCACACATAACCGAAGGTCTATGGGGTATGCCAAGAAACTAGTTTGAGATCTGACGCCCCTGGGATGCTCTGCTTATCTAAATCATAAACATAAAATATTATATTATTTGCAGATGTAACCACCCTGTCCAGTCGCAATTTATGTAGTGACTGGACCTGTTACGCTGAGATCAGCGCCATGAGGATAACTACCTTATGAGAGCCGGCCCAAAGATAAGGATGTAGCTGGAGCCCCCTGGTGAAGTAGTGTTAACACAAAGTCAATATCCCATACTTCCGTGTACTTGGGCCTGGGAAAACTTGTGTTAAAGATATCCTTTATAAACTGGATATCAGAGGGTGAGACCCGACAGAAAAGGCATGTTTGGCACAGTTAATGGCACTATAACTTAATTTATTGTCAAAGACCCATTTGAAAATGAACTCCAAGACGTCAGTTGTCCGTGCTGAATTATATGTGACATTAGCATTTAAACAAAATGCTTCCAATCTCCTGAAGGGGAAAGGTACTGCTTTTTTGGTGCTATCCCTGCACTCTGCAGTGAGCACATACATGGATCAGTCTGACAACCCGAGCCGCAGGAACAGTCGTCTCAGAGTCTACAAGTCAATGAATTGATTTTATCATGCAGAGGCTGGTTTCCTGAGTCACAGGCTGAACCAGTAAAGTTTTATGTTTAGAATAACCATATAAGGTTCTATTATTATTCCCAGCATAAGCGGGAACCATGGCTGCATAGGCCAGTCAGACAGTATCAAAAAACCTGAAGCGGGATCTTGCTGAATTTATTGCAAGACCCGACTGATGAGGCAAAATGGAGGAAAGACATAAAAGAACATTCCTACCCCGTGTAGCGAGAATGTATCTCTTGCCACTGTTATGCCACATATTTTTGCAACCGATGAATGAGCCTGGATGCAAACATATCGATAGTCGGTGTTCCATCAAGCCATAATGTCATAAAATACTTTGTGATCCAACATCCATTCTGTGTTGTTATTGATTTTAGGTGGTGATACACCAGCGCCAAATGAGGTTAGGTAAATTATCACAGGATACTTTGACTTGATTGCACCCATGTGGCTAACATATGCCACCACTGCAGTGTATCAACTTGGAATTGAGCATGCAGATTATGCATATTCGCACAATAACCCTTTAACCCATAGAATGCACCTAGTGTCTATAGGTAGTTGATACCAATAACTGAAGAATTAGTAACTCATGCAAATCCCATCCACCTCTGTAACTAGAGATGGCATTCGTAAATTTCCATCTTTGAGCACCAGCATCAGTTTGTAATATAACTGAAGATTCACTGACCAAAAACTAATGGAGCAATGCTGAATACTTTTCGTCCACCATTGTGACTTTGGTAGCTTCAGCTGGTAATAGCATAGGTCTGTTAACAATGACCTACATGGCACTTGAGAGGTTACTACTTTGCACATTGTAAGTTCTGATAATGCAAAGGCCCAACTTGCACAGCTGAAACACAGCTACTATATTGCCAATTACACTTGATGAATAAGGCTGCTTCATAACAACAAGGTTGTTACAGGCTTCTATTAATTCCAATCTCTTGTCCCAGGGTGGAGTCACAGACAAATTAATAGTTAAAGGTAAATCCCAATAATCATTAACTCTAGTTGGTATTAACTTAAATTTAACTGGATGGATGAGGAACCTCAATTTCTCTAATATAGTTTGCGGCTGAAACAGTTGATTTTGGCAAAATACAGCGTTTAGAATATCATCCAGTAAAGCCATAACAAGTGTTTTTGTGCTCTGAGCCGTCCAGGCACCGGTTTTAGTAATTTAGTAAATAACCTGGGAGCTGAAGTTAGCCCATTTTGCAACGCTTTAACTGTTATCATTGCCCCATCCAGATAAATTTTAAATGTCTCCGGTGATCCCTGTGAATGGGACCTGAATAGTATGTATCTTTGAGATCGATGCATGCCATAAAGATCTCATGGAAATCAGTTGTTAGACAGTAATGAAGTTTCCTATTCTGAAAAGTCTATATTGCACATGCGAGTTAAATCAACGATGAGCCGACATCCTCCATCTTTCACAATGAACAGGCCACGCCTGCCATAATTCCATGCCTGCCTCGAATGACAACTCTGGCCAGATTCCCGAGCCTGTCTCGAAAGGCAATCCTGGCCATAATACTGAGCCTGCCTCGAAAGACAACTCTGGCCATAATTCTGAGCCTGCCTCGAAAGACAACTCTGGCCCCAATTCCAAGCCATGCTTGGAACCCTTGTACACTGTGCAGTATAAACTAATCACATGTTATAATTTTAGTTTATAAACAGATCTGAATCTCATGTTATCATTGTCATTTGTACAAAAAACAAGTGTAAATATTACCAACTTGTAAATGGTCCATATATCCCACATTTCGGAAGAACCAGACCCACCTACCTCCATGGTTACCGGTAGTCTTATGGTAAGCCCAAAGGCCCCTGATGCGGGTTCTATTTCCGTCCTTGATTGGAGAGTAGTTCTGGTAGGGTGCGTGGATTCCATATTTTTCCTGAAACCGGCTTGGGCCTTGGACTGAAAGACCTCTGCCCAGCTTTCAAGCTGCCACCAGCTTCAGTGAACCGCTTACTGCTGATGAAGGTGTGGGGTGTGTCGTCGCCGAAATGATGAAGCTTTGCTCGTCATTGGTACCTTGATTAGTCCGACAGCTTTTGCTTCTTCATCCAGGTATTACCTGTTGGATAAGTCTTACCTGAAGAGAAGATTCGGCGGCTGGTTTCATTTCCTGGATTTCATGCCCCCTCCAATCCCTGATAGCGCTGTTCACTGCCCGCACTTGTAGCATGAGGGGAACTCTGGCCCCTTCCGGGTTTTCTGCCAACGGCTGGAAACCAACTCTTCCGGCAGCAACACCTTCGTTTGCGAGTATTCCCTTGAACATGCTCCAGTATGTTCCACGGACATACTTTCGAATTTGAAGTCAGTTACACACTGACCACTCGCACTCCCCTCCACAGAGAGGGAGATTGATAGGTGGCCCTGAAAACAGGTGCTGCCGCAGGCCCCTGAGGATACCTGCGCTGATATGGCCCCTCCTACGGACCTATATTCAGGATGGAGCATCACATTTGTGGGATAAACGCCCGAGGGCGCAATCCATGCTCCATCTGCGTTAAACGTCCGAGGACGTACCCAGGTATGTCGGAGGGGAACCCTCCTGGCCTGACTCGTCCGAGTCCATAGGCCTGACCGACTTATTCTTGGATTTACCCCCTTTCTGGGGAACCACAGCGGTCTGGGAGCCGCTGACCGCACTGTCAGCGACTCGGGTGGCGAATCCGACTTACTTTTGGCTTTATCCCCTTTCTGGGGAACCACAGCAGTCTGGGAGCCGCTGACCGCATTGTCAGCGACTTGGGTAGCGAAACCGACGGCCGCCGGCTACCCGCGGTCCGGAATCTCCCCACGGTCCATAACCGGTTTCCCCGCGGCCCATCCAGACTTCGCCCCGATATTATCCAGCAGGAAAAACTCTGTAAGAAGAGATTCCTGCAAGAAAAAACAGAACCTGGAAATAAGTTCAAAACTTACCTGCAGGGTTAAACTTACCGCTGGAAGGAGCGACGCGCCTGCCAGTCAGTCGTTGCGCAATGCGTTAGGCGCGTGCGTGCTGACAGCCTTCTTCACGTAATCACTCACGTGACTCCGAAGTAAAATGACAGACTATAGTTCATAGTTGAGATTTGTGTTGTATAGTGTTCAAGAGTCTGATAGCTTTTGGGAAGAAGCTACTCTTGAACCAGATGGTCATGGTTTTTCAGTCTCCTATATCTTCTTCCCAATGGTAGGTGAAATGAGAGCGTAGTCAGGATGGTGTGGGTCTGTGATGATGCAGGCTGCCTTATTGAGGCAGCACTTCATTTAGATCCCTTTGATGGTGGGGAGGTCAGTACCTGTGATGGACTGGGAAGTGTCTACCACTCTTTGCAATCTCTTCCATGAGCCACAGGGCCAGTTCCTATGCTGTACTGTTACATGTTCTATGTTCTAGGAAGGTTAGACATGGTGGTTAGGGGACAAACTCTGGCCTTGGTAAATAAGAATGGGTTAATAATCTAGGAGGGCATGAGTGATGTTGATGTGCCGAATCTGAAGTAAAGGGAAGACAAGAATGGACTCAGGAAATAGCAAACTCATCATAACTTAAACTTTAAAAATTACTTACAGACAAGGATAGCATAGAGGCGTAGTGGTAGAGTTACTACCTTACAGCCCCAGAAATCTGGGTTCAATCCTGACTATAGTTCGCATGGGACTATATCATAAATTTAATGGCAAATTAAGTTAAGTTCCCTCATCTCAGTTAAATGCCAACAGGCGTGGCATTGATTCGAAATTGGACAATTCTTCAAGGGCAGTGATAGAATGTTTATTCCTTCCGAATTAAATTCTTGCAAGAACAATGTTGCGACAACATCTTTTTTTTTAAATGGGTGCAGAAGCCAAATTAAAATCTGAACTTGAATTGCTGCAACATTTAATCCAGGCATTCAATTTAGGAGTCAAGTAGCCAATAAATAATTGCACTAGAGCAGCAGCAGATCATAAAATGGCAATGAAACAAAAACTCCATTGCATCCTAGATAATTTTGACCTATGAGAATATCAGAAGATCACATATCACTACTGATCATTGCCTAGTTTGCATCAAAATCTAGCTGGAATTTATTCTAAACTATCAAACAACCATAATTTTTACAATATTATTTAAAATACAATTATAGATAACCATGAAATCTCCTCCATCAACTAACTGCTGCATTCACAGACTATCGTGATCCCGCCTTGCAGTGTTCCTATATAGAGTCATAGAGTGATACCGTGTGGAAACAGGCCCTTCGCCCAACTCGCCCACAACGGCCAACAATGTCCCAGCTACACTAGTCCCACTTGTCTGCGCTTGGTCCATATCCTTCCAAACCTGTCCTATCCATGTACCTGTCCAACTGTTTCTTAAACGATGGGATAGTCCCAGCCTCTACTACCTCCTCTGGCAGCTTGTTCCATACACCCACCACCCTCTGTGTGAAAAAGTTTACCTTCGGATTCCTATTAGATCTTTTCCCCTTCACCTTGAACCTTGGTCCTCTGGTCCTCGATTCACTCACTCTGGGAAAGAAACTGTGCATCTACCTGATCAATTCCTCTCAAGATTTTGTATACCTCTATAAAATCACCCCTCATCCCAATCCACTCCATGGAATAGAGACCCATCCTCCTCAACCTATCCATATAGCTCACACACTCTAGTCCTGGCAACATCTTCGTAAATCTTCTCTAAACCCTTTCAAGCTTGACAATATATTTCCTATAACTTGGTGCCCAGAACTGAACACAATATTCTAAATGTGGTCTCACCAGCGTCTTGTACAACCACAACATGACCTCCCAACTTCTATACCCAATACTCTGCCTGATGAATGCCAGTGCCAAAAGCCTTTTGATCACCTTATCTACCTTCGACTCGACCTTCAATGAAACATGTACCTGTACTCTGCTCTACAACACTACCCAGGGGCCTACCATTTACTGTGTAGGTCCTGCCCTTGTTCGACATCCCAAAATGTAACACCTCACATGCACTTGTACTATTGTATTTCTGGCAAAGTTATAATTAATAGTAAGATTAAACGAGAACTTACCAGGTTGAAGTTTGATCTTTATTTTATGAGGAGTTACGTTGGTGATTACGTGAAGAAGACACGTCAGGGCGCATGCGCGTCAATCTTCAAAGCAGCGATATGAAATCACAGACAACACAATATATATATATATTTTTAATTTTTTAATTTTAATTTTTTTTATTTATTAGAAGTACATTACATTACAACCAATTACAATAGTACTCATCACATATATCTTATTACAATTAATGTACTCCGTTTATTTTCTACACTAATAAAGGGAAAGGATAAGATTGAGAGAAAGAAGAAAGTGAAAGAAAAAAGTGAAGGTGTAAAAAACGTGCCAAAAAAAAAAGAAAAAAAAAAAAAAGACCCTATAAGAAAGAAATTAAACACAAAAGGAAAGAGTTAAGAAATAGACCCTAAAAAAAGAAGAAAAAAGAGAAAGAGGGAAAAGAGAAAAACAGATATTTTTGACAACACAATATTTGAAGTAACATATTAAGATGAGCAACATGAGAACTACCATATGACCTTTTTTTATGAGAGAGGGTTGGGCGTGGCGGGCACGTAATCATCAACGTAACTCCTCATAAAATAAAGATCAAACTGGTAAGTTCTCGTTTAATCTTACTATTTTACTTCGGAGTCACGTGAGTGACTACGTGAAGGGTTCAAAGCTCTGTGATTTTATGCCGCAGATCCAAATCCCGGCCTCACTGCATTGATTGACTTTCGATGAGAAACAATCAATAATGCGTTAAACATGAAATGTTAATATCATGCAGTAACAATTGATTTGAATAATCAAAACAAACAGTAACCCATCTATCCCAGAGGAACTAAACAGGATTAATACTGAATTTGCAAACAGCCTCTCTCCGATCGACGATCGGCCGATGGTAATTTAAAAAAAAAAAATTCATTTGACCACCCGGCACCTATAAAAATATGGCCGCTGTGACCATCCATCGCCCTAGCCGACGACGTTGCTGCTGCACTAGTGGAAAAAGGATATATACACTTCAGTGTTAATACCTGCCTTAATCAACATTTGCTTTAAACCACCTTGAGATAGTCTGCACTGACACTCTCCTGTGTGGCTTCAAGTAAATGATAAACAATGCTGTTTCCACATTTCTTAAGGTCCTTGTAGCTTCAATATAATGAAAATAAATGTGCCATTACACATAAACATGGATCAGTAGGTTATGCTGAAACACAATTTTAACAAACATGTGACACCTGGCCTTAAGCAGTATGCAATTATATAACATAACATTCTCTTCAGCAACTTCCATCCTGTCTAGCAGAAGTACACAATATTGCTCCCATTTTTTTTTTTACATAAGAAATATACCCCTTTCGAGTACTCTTTCTCCAGGCTACAGTGAGCATGTCCACTGTTCACCCAGTCAGTCCTTGCTCCAGATATGGCCTTCTTAAAACCTGCAAATTAACAAGTCAATACAATCACATAACAGATGACTTTCCCATGTTAGCGGATGCTCAGGTCAATTCCTACGCTTGGGAACCACCAAAAAGAGGTTGGATCCCTAACTGTAACATCAAAGGGAAACCATGCTTGATTCGGCCAATTAGGTATTACAAGCACCCCCAAAGCGGCATCCTGCTTGATTTCTTGCAGACTCCGACCTATTAGGCAAAATGGTAGGAAAATATATAAAACATACCACCTCAATGTAACGTCAAAGTATCAATTGCAACTGCCACCTGGTCTGGTTCCCATGAAACCTATTTAGGCATCTGATGGTTGAACCTTGATGCAAAACAAATCGATATCTGGCATTCATATACAAGTACTATATTATTGAACACCTGGTTCAACATTCAATCTATGTTGTCATGGAACTTTCGTGACTTGGCGTCTGTTACTATGTAGAATCTACCTTGTAGATAGAAACATAGAAACATAGAAAGTAGGTGCGAGAGTAGACCACCAGGCCCATCGAGCCCGCACCGCCATTCGCTCATGGCTGAACACTAAACAGACACCCTTACCCACAAACAGTAGACACAAGACACAGAACACAAGACACTACCCTCCCCTTTATATCGCTATCACCCCTCTCCACCCCAAGAACCGCGTGATCTCCTGGGGGAGGCAAAAAAACGGATAAAAACCCAGGTCCAATTCGGGAAAAAAATCCGGGAAATTCCTCTCCGACCCCAATCCAGGCGATCGACACTTGTCCAGGAGATCACTCAGGTCTTACTATACTAACCATACCTAGGTCCATATCCCTGCCCTCTCCCCGTAGCCCCTTATCCCCTTGGCAGCTAAAAAAACATCTATTTTAGACTTAAATATATTTAATGTTTCTGCTTCCACTGCTCCCTGGGGCAGTGAATTCCATAAATTAACCACCCTCTGGGTGAAGAAGTTCTTCCTCATCTCAGTTTTAAAAGAGCCCCCTCTTATTCTACAACTATGTCCCCTAGTTCTAATTTCCCCGATCATTGGGAACATCCTCGGTGCATCCACCCGATCAAGGCCCCTCACGATCTTATATGTTTCAATGAGATCGCCTCTCATTCTTCTAAACTCCAAAGAGTAGAGTTCCAGCCTACTTAACCTTTCCTCATATGTCAATCCCCTCATTGCAGGAATTAATCTTGTAAACCTTCGCTGCACTGCCTCCAGGGCCAGTACATCCTTTCTTAAGTATGGACCCCAGAACTGTACACAGTATTCCAAATGTGGTCTCACTAATACTGTGTACAGCTGCAGCAAGACCTCCGTGTTTTTATACTCAATCCCCCTAGCAATAAAGGCCAAAACTCCATTGGCCTTCCTGATTGCTTGCTGCACCTGCATACTAACTTTTAGTGATTCATGTACTACTACCCCTAGATCCCTTTGCGTTGCATTACAACGCAGCTCCACCTCATTTAGAAAATAACTTGCCCTATCATTTTTTTCCCCAAAGTGAATGACTTCACATTTATTAGTATTAAATTTCATCTGCCAAGTTGTTGCCCACTCACCTAGCTTATCTATATCCTTTTGCAGACTCTTCCTATCCTCCTCATCCCCTACTTTTCCTCCCATTTTTGTATCGTCCGCAAATTTTGATATATTACACTTGGTTCCCTCCTCCAAATCATTTATATAAATTGTGAACAACTGGGGTCCCAGCACCGACCCTTGCGGAACCCCGCTAGTTACCGGTTGCCATCCCGAGTATGAACCATTTATCCCCACTCTCTGCTTCCTATTTGTTAGCCAATCCTCTACCCATGCTAATATATTACCCCCAATCCCATAATTTTTTATTTTTAGCAATAGTCTCTTATGTGGCACCTTGTCAAAAGCCTTTTGGAAGTCCAAGTATACCACATCCACCGGTTCCCCTTTATCCACCCGGGTTGTTACTTCCTCAAAGAATTCGAGCAGATTCGTTAAACAGGACTTCCCCTTCACAAAACCATGCTGGTTCTGTCCGATGAAGTCATGTTTATCCAAGTGCCCCGTTAGTGTTTCTTTAATAATTGTCTCTAACATTTTACCCACCACCGATGTTAGACTAACCGGTCTATAGTTACCCGCCTTCTGTTTACTTCCTTTTTTAAATATAGGTGTTACATTGGCCATTTTCCAATCCACTGGGACCGTTCCTGCCTCCAGGGAGTTTTGGAAAATTATCACCAATGCATCCACAATCCCCACCGCTATCTCCCTCAAGACCCTTGGATGTAATCCATCAGGCCCAGGGGATTTATCCTCCTTCAGTCTCATTAATTTCCCTAATACCACCTCCTTGGTGATCTTAATAGTATTTAGCTCCTCCATTCCTACCGCCCCCTGTTTATCCAGCGTTGGAATATTTTTTGTGTCTTCTATGGTGAAGACTGATACAAAATACTCGTTTAATGCCTTGCCATTTCCATGTTCCCCACCAACAACTCTCCAGTCTCACCCTCCAATGGACCAACGTTCACCTTAGCCACCCTTTTTCTTTTTATATAGCTATAAAAACTCTTACTATTAGTTTTTATGTTGTTCGCTAAATAGATAAATAGCTGAAATATCTTTTCCAATGCACCAGGCCCAAATTTGATTAGCCAATCTGTCACAAAATACCGACTTGATTCCACCGATGTGATTAATATATATGCCACTTGTGTAGTATAGTCAATCTGAAACTGAACATGCAGATTACATTTGTTAGAGCAATAAGCCTTGTCCATAAAAAACTCTTAATAGTTAATTGCCCATGTCTGCAGAAGCGATGGCTCTTGCTCAGTCCATCTGCCTCCACAGCTGAAACTCGTATCCGTGACACCCCAACCGAGTGCACTGACATTCATCTGCAAAATCATGGAAGGCTGGTCAACCATTACCTTGCTATAACTCCTGGACACATGGTGAATCCACCATTGCAAATCAGAATAGCCTTTACTGATAACTGCATAGGTCTATTATAATGACCCGAATGTATCCTTAATGCCTCAATTAGCTTGATACAGCTGTCAATTAGCTCTACCCTTTTTTCCCCCGGGCAGAGTCACTTAATTGAATCAATTGTGACCCAAATAGTCAGGTGTTAATTTGGATTTCTCTGGATGGATCAGCAATCAGTGACTGAGCATCAATTTTAGAGGCAAACGCCCACTGCTTACCCTCATGCATTCAGCATGGGATCCAGGCACCTAGCCATGTTTGGATTCCTGTTGGAGTTAATCCATACTAACCTTAGACACACTTTTAGAGTGGGACTTATCGAAGCTGAAGCAGGTATCACCATCCATCTCCTCCATTTGCTTGTACATGCCTCTGTACCAAGCATGTTGTTCGACACCATTCCCCACAATCTTATCACATATGTGTGTGGCTCCATCTTCATCCGCTATACATCCACGTGGGAGGACTTATGCAACCTGCAACAGGAGCTGCCCCAGGCCTGCGTGCATGTATTTTAGCACCATCTCGACCACTATGGAGAACCGAGTGGGAGTAATGGCAACCCTGCAAACAGGTGTTGCTTCAGGCCCATGTGCATACTCCTGTAGCACTCTCTCGACCACTCTGCCATTTGAGTGGGAGATATTTTGGCAACCCTTTACTAGGCGTCACCTCAGGCATGTGTGCATGTATTTTAGCACTATCTCGACCACTGTGGTGCACCAAGTGGGAGCAATGGCAACCCTGCAAACAGGTGTTGCTTCAGGCACATGTGCGTCCTCCTGTAGCACTCTCTCGACCACTCCGACCCTTGAGTGGGGGGAATTTTGCAACGCTTTACTAGGTGTTGCTGCCTGACATGCCTTACGATGGAGCGTTGTTGGATTGCAACGAGACGCAATGTTGTCTGACATTGATACCCCTGGCTTGGCACTCACTCTGAGTTGGGGTTATCAGGTCACTGCCTACAGCAGCCGCCAGGACTAGCCATGTAAATCGATACTCTGTTGGTATCCTCCTTCCCCAAACAGGCTGCACGTGCTAGCGACTCCAAATCGTGCTCCTTCCCGATGCCAACGTCGTCTATAGGGAAGACTTGGAGCGCCTCTGGCATAGTGGGAAATGCTGGAACAAAACTCAACTGTTATTTGTCATAGGCAAAGACATTTATGTGAATAAAGACGCCCATCCCAGTTAAACCTGGGATTTATTTACTTTTAATATGAGTAATCCGGCGTCTTGGGGAAGAAACCGTGCACAGTCCCTTTTAATGAGCAGAATTACTATGACGCCACCTGGTGTAACTCCCACAGGTGACTGATAATACAGCTCAACAGGGCTTCCATTTCCTTAATTGAGTAAATGATAATCATCTGTCTCGGTAAAATAGTCACAATGTGACCAAGTGGTAACTATAATGTCTACCCTTTTGAACGCTTCCCAAAATTGCATTCGTCCTTAATTTGGAGGGCATGCGTGAATTGTAAATTCTCTTTGGAGCCAGCTTGGCCTAGATCTGAAACCTCCACAGAATTAGCAGAAAATGCTACTGCCATAGACACATAAGGGTGATAAACCACTAATCTCACTTCCTGAGTTGGGGTTGGGGACAGCCACACACTGACCCCTTGTACTCCTCTCCACTGAGGAATTGGTAAGCAGCCCTGAGACCTTACTCCTCTCCACTGAGGACATACATATATAACAGAGGGGACCCTCCTGGCCAGGCTCCACACAGTTCAAATTCATATGGGCTGCCAAATTCGGTGTCCTTGCCTCATTGAGCTGGGTAGTAACCCGACGACCACGCTCAGTCTGCACCCCGAATACCTTACTGTCAGCGACTCTAACAAGAAGTCCGACGGCCACCGGCTCCTCACTTTACCGTGGACCGTAGCCGGTATCCCCGCGGTCTAGAGAAACCCTGCGGCCCCTATTTAAAACATATCTCTGGAGTCGCTGACCTGCCTGTCAGCGACTCTAAATAACAAGCCCAACAGCCACCTCTATCGTGATCGCAGCTTGCTTAACCCGCGGTCTACAAAAAACCCGCGGCCCGAATTAAACCTCGGGAGTCGCGGACCGTTCTGTCCGCGACTCAACCAGCAAAACCCACCGGCCGCGGTCCGAAGCCGGCAACCCCGCGGTCCACAATTTCCCGCGGTCCACCGGGTTATGCTGAATTTCATGTCCAGCAGGAACCTGCGAGAAAAGATTCCTGCAATGGCATGCATGCGCCCTGATGGGTCTTCTTCACGTAGTCACTCACGTGACTCCGAAGTAAATTCTTCTTCACGGATTTAAAGTTGATAATCCTTCTTTCTCCAAAATGAGTCCCGACGTAATTTGGAAAGTTACTACAAAATCATAATATAGGGGCATGTTATGACGTTTGGAAGACCACACACAACAGAGCAAAGTTTGAAATCCAATTCAGAAGGATTTGACGGTTTCCAATTGACCTCCGTAAATTGCCCTGAGTGTGTAGCGAGTACATGGGAAAGTGGGATAACATAGAACTACTGTGACCAAATGATCTATGGGCGGCATGGACTCGGTGGGCCAAAAGGGCCTGCTTCCACACTGTAATTCTTACATTTTAAAACATTCCAGCCTGCAGCAAAACACGTGGTAGGAAAAGTATACGTGGTACTGATTAGAATTAATGTGAAGTATGCAGAAGTTGGCCGACCTAATTAACCTGTACCTTGATTGCTGCAATCTAGTCAACCTTATGCTTACTCGTGATTTGCAGAGTTTGCTGCTAGGTTGGCCATCTATTAATCTTCCACAGTTGCCTTTGGCAGTTACCAATTGGCTTATCTCTCAAATTCAGTGGTCCACAAATTTTAAATGAACAATTCAACATTTTTTGAGAGCAGCACGTTGTGGCAATTCAAAGAACAATAAAGAAACAACTTGGATAAGATAGAGACCGGGGTCATGAATAGTTCAGTACAGGAACTGTACGGAGTCTGTATGTTCTCCCTGTGACCGCGTGGGGTTTTTCCGGGTGCTCTGGTTTCCTCCCGCACCCCAAAGACGTGCGGGTTTGTCGGCTGATTAGTTTCTGTAAATTGTCCCAAGTGTGAAGGAAGTGGTAAAGTGGGATAACGTTGAACAGTTACAGGCCATGAGCGTGTCCAACAAGAGAGAGTATAACAAGCTCGTCTCTGTATTTAATGTATACCATCAGTGCGACCTACACCATCATTAATTGTCAGACATTACTTGTAATGACGCAGCCCAATGGGCCTGTATCAGCTCTCAGCAGGGCGATCCCATCAGTTCCGCTTCCCCCTCCTTATTTCTCTGTGCCCTCGCAACGTATTCTCTCTCGCATGCTCGTCAAAGCCTCTGATTAAGTTTAGTTTAGAGATACAGCGTGGAAACAGGCCATTTGGGTTTGATTCTGAGCTCTGGTGCTATCAGGGTGTAGTTTGTAGATTTTCCCTTTGGCTATAATAGATTTTCCAAAGAAGTTAGCGTAATTATTCATTGAAAAGTTATCCGTAGTATAGGTGGCTAGTGGGAGAAGGAGAAGGATGAGAGAGTATAGGTTACAAAAGAAAAAAGCAGTTCAACTCAGTTCAGTTTTGTTTAGAAATACAGTGCGGAAACAGGTCCTTCGGCCCATCGACCAGAGATCCCCGCACATTAACACTATCCTACACACACTGGGGATAATTTTACATTTATACCAAGCCAATTAGCCTACAAACCTGTACGCCTTAGGAGTGAGGAAGGAAACTGAAGATCTTGGAGAAAATCCACGCAGGTCAAATGGAGAACGTACAAACGTCTTTCAGAGAAGCCACCAGAGTCAGGATCGAACTTGGGTCTCCGGCGCTGTAAGGCAGTAGCTCTACCGCTACGCCAATGTGCGGCCACTTAATTTAACTTAGTTCACTTTAGTTTAGTTCAGTGGTTCAGCATAGAAACAGGCCCTTTGACACACCGAGTCCATGCCGACCATCGACCGATTCCCACTGGTTCAACGTTACCCCACTTTCCAATTCCCTACACACTAGGGGCAATTTACAAAAAACAATAAACCTACAAACCCGCGCGTCTTTGGTATGTGGGAGGAAACCCGAACACCCAGTGAAAATCCATGCCGTTGCAGGGAGAATGTACAAACTCCGCACAGACAGCAACCAAGGTCAGGATCGAACCTGGGTCTCGGCGCCGTGAGGCAGCAGCTCCACCAGCTGTGTCAGTGTGCCGCCCTCAATTGCTCAGGGAGCTGGCACAAATGGGTCAAGTGGCATCCTGTCTTGTGATGGAATATGAAACATCTCTATAATACTAAAACTCTTCGTCTTGTTTGTGGTTGTGTTTCTCTGTGGTTGTGTGTGTGTGTGTGTGTGTGTGTGGTTGTGTGTGTGCGCGTGCGTGCGTGCGTGTGTATATCTGGTTAATTCCTATTTTCTTCCAAACGCTAGGCCACAGCCTTCCCTTTTACACACATTCTACTCACATTTTTCCCATTGAGATAAACATCATCCTGTCGGATTACCACCTATATTTCAGAAGTTTGTAATCATTTAATGTTTAAAAACAGCCCGAAAACTCACATTCTAAGGGAAAAAAAACCCGAGTGATGTCACAATGCACTTGCAAGGCAAGATGGGACACTCTGGGAGGGAGGGGCACTCCAGTGCTCGGGTGGGGGCGGCTGCCGGCGCCCAAAAACTGGTGGCGAGGGTGGTGCCGCGGGTACTGGCTGGAGCCGAGCCTGGTGCTCGAGCTGGAGTGAGAGCCAAGCCCGGGGCTTGGGATGGGGCCGTGACCGGGGCCGAGGAAGAAGCCGCCGCTGGAACCAAGGACGAGCCAGGATCCGGGGTCAGGGACGAGCCCGAAGATGAAGTCGGGGCCTGCACTATAGCCCAGCAGGTGGCAAAGCTGACGGCTGGAGTCTACAGCCAGGTCCGCGCCGAGTACGAGAACCAGGCCAAGATCCAATCCCTGTCACTGACCTGGGTAGATCCTGGGACAGGGAATGGGAGTGAGCGGAGGAGGATGAGGGAAATGAGCAGGAGGGAGATGGGGAGTGGCTTGGTAGAGGGAGATCGGGGGGATGTGGAGGAGGGAAATGGGGAGGGCTGGAGGAGGGAGAATCTTCCTCCCAATCTACTCCCCTCCCTCCGTCTCCCTCACCATCTCCCTCTCTACCCTCCCTCCCCCTACTCTACCCCCTCCCTCTCTGTCTACCCCCTTCCCTCTCTCTTACCCTGCTCCCTCTCTGCCCCTCTCCAACCCCTCCCACTCCCTCTACCCTCCCTTTCTACTCCCCTCCCCTCCATCTCCATCACTACCCCTCCCCCTCCCGCTCTACCCCACTTCCACTCCCTCTCCCTCTCTACCTCCTCCCCCTCCCTCTAGACCACCAATCCCTCTATACCAACCCCCCTCTCTACCCCTCCTCCCCTATCTCTCGGGATTGAAGAGGGAGGGTGAAGAGGAGGAGGAGGAGGGAGTGCTGGGGGATGTGGAGAAATGAGTGGTGTCTGTGCAATTGGGGGCTATGCATGAGTGGTGCAATATTGCGTTGGGGGAACGGCTTGCATTGGGGGAACGGGTGAGTTGGGGTATCTTGCGTTGGGGGAGCAGACCCAACGGGTCTGCACTTGTTTTAGTGACATCCTAAAGCCTTTCCACATCTGAAAATCATGGTACCCCAGTGTACTTTCCCTGTAGTTGACACAAAATGCTGCAGTAACTCAGCGGAACAGGCAGCATCTCTGGAGAAAAGGAATGGGGGATGTTTCGGGTTGAGTACTTTCCCTGTAGCTGGGAGACCACACCTGGAGTATTGCGTACAGTTTTGGTCTCCAAATCTGAGGAAGGACATTATTGCCATAGAGGGAGTGCAGAGAAGGTTCACCAGACTGATTCCTGGGATGTCAGGACTGTCTTATGAAGAAAGACTGGATAGACTTGGTTTATACTCTAGAATTTAGGAGATTGAGAGGGGATCTTATAGAAACTTACAAAATTCTTAAGGGGTTGGACAGGCTAGATGCAGGAAGATTGCTCCCGATGTTGGGGAAGTCCAGGACAAGGGGTCACAGCTTAAGGATAAGGGGGAAATCCTTTAAAACCGAGATGAGAAGAACTTTTTTCACACAGAGAGTAGTGAATCTCTGGAACTCTCTGCCACAGAGGGTAGTCGAGGCCAGTTCATTGGCTATATTTAAGAGGGAGCTAGATGTGGCCCTTGTGGCTAAAGGGATCAGAGGGTATGGAGAGAAGGCAGGTACGGGATACTGAGTTGGATGATCAGCCATGATCATATTGAATGGCGGTGCAGGCTCAAAGGGCCGAATGGCCTACTCCTGCACCTAATTTCTATGTTTCTATGTTTCTATGCTCTGCTCTCTGTTGTCTTTCTCATTTTACACTACCTGTTTCACTCGTGTGTTATTTTATTGCATCCACATATGGATGACTTAATGGATAGCATGTAACTGGTATGTGTTGGTAAGGTATTCACTCTTCAGTGAAAAAACTTGTTTTGCGTGTTATCCTGGGATAATAATGAATGGTATTCTTTTTAGGCCCCCATTCTTTCAAGGCTGACCATGAGTGTCTCCAGGGTTGGAGGACGCCTGTGTGTGACTTTGTTTAACGTGGGGAGACTGGTGCACAGACAGCCACCCCACGGTCCTTGACAGATCTGGGTCAGGATCCAGTGCATGGGGTCCAAGACGACCGGAGACCCTTTTCTGCTGCAACCTTCATCTGCCTTCCCAGCCGTTGTGACGCTCCACTAATGTCAGCCATCATCCTCCGCCTGTTCCACCGTTGAGGTCGCGGTTGGATTGCTCTTTGTCAGGGACCTCCCCCTCGGCCTTACCGCCATGGGTGGCCCTACCAGGAGCATAGCTCCAGACGCCATCACTCTCAGGATCTCAGGTCCACACAAGCTTCTCCACCATGACAAGGTGCCAATCCACAGAGAAGAATGAATGGTATAATAATCCTATATCCTTTAACCCTGTTGATTTACTCTTGTCACGAGCTGCATCGCACATAGCAATAAACAGTACCATGAATAGGTGGAGCTGTGATGAAGATCAAGAACCTTGTCATGATTTTAGGAAAGAGCTAACCAAATGTCACCCTGAACATTCACTCTTTCCACTACCATCATGCGAACTGTAGTATGTAATAAGGGCAGCAGAGACATAAAAACAACGGCACATCAAGGTCTCCTCCAACCCTGACTTAGTCATTGCTACACGGAAGCAGGCTAAATTGAGGAAGAACATTCTTGCTATTGAGGGAGTGCAGAGTAGGTTCACCAGGTTAATTCCCGGGATGGCGGGACTGTCATATGATGATAGAATGGAATGACTGGGCTTGTATGCACTGGAATTTAGAAGGATAAGAAGGGATCTTATAGGAACATATAAAATTATTAAGGTTTTGCACACGCTAGATGCAGGAAACATGTTCCCGATGTTGGGGGAGTCCAGAACCGGGTGCCACAGTTTAAGTATCAGGGATAGGCCATTTGGAACTGAGATGAGGAAAAACTTTTTCACCCAGAGATGTGAATTTGTGGAATTCTCTGTCTCAGAAGGCAGTGGAGGTCAATTCACTGGATGCTTTCAAAAGAGAGTTAGATAGAGCTCTTAGGGGTGGTGGAATCAAGGGATATGGGGAGAAGGCAGGAATGGGGTACTGATTGTGGATGGTCAGCCATGATCACATTGAACGGCGGTGCTGGCTCAAAGGGCCGAATGGCCTACTCCTGCACCTATTTCCTATGTCTCTATGTATCTACAATACTCCAAATGCGGCCTCACCAACGTACTCTATATCTGCAGCATGACCTCCCAACTTCTATACTCTATACTCTGACTGATGAAGGAAAATGGCTTGCTGGTGTATCACCATTCCTTCATCATTGCAGGCTCTAAATTACGGAACAACCTCTCCCCCCACCCCCCTCCCCCCACCCCCCCCCCCCCCACCCCAAACAAAGCTGTATCATCAAGAATTGTGGTTATTTATGAATTGCTGGAACTTCATAGGGACAATATATATAAATATATATATATTTATTTTATTTCCTGTCTGACCTTCATCATGAGCGTCATTGTAAGAATTAGATGTTTCTCAATTGAAGGTCATATTTTCCCTTTAAATTAGCTACTCTAATTCAGTTTGCAGAAGGTGGTGCAGTGATGTGGGAAGCTCACAGTAAGATTCATGTTACATTATTAGAAACATAGAAACATAGAAAATAGGTGCAGGAGGAGGCCATTCGGCCCTTCGAGCCAGCACCGCCATTCATTGTGATCATGGCTGATCGTCCCCTATCAATAACCCGTGCCTGCCTTCTCCCCATATCCCTTGACTACACTAGCCCCTAGAGCTCTATCTAACTCACAACTCTTTGGGTGAAAAAGTTTTCCTCACCTCAGTCTTAAATGACCTCCCCTTTATTCTAAGACTGTGGCCCCTGGTTCTGGACTCGCCCAACATGGGGAACATTTTTCCTGCATCTAGCTTGTCCAGTCCTTTTATAATTTTATCTGTTTCTAAAAGATGCCCCCTCATCCTTCTAAACTCCAGTGAATACAAGCCTAGTCTTTTCAATCTTTCCTCGTATGACAGTCCCGCCATCCCAGGGATCAATCTCGTGAACCTACGCTGCACTGCCTCAATCACAAGGATGTCCTTCCTCAAATTAGGAGACCAAAACTGTACACAATACTCCAGATGTGGTCTCACCAGAGCCCTATACAACTGCAGAAGAACCTCTTTACTCCTATACTGAAATCCTCTTGTTATTAAGGCCAACATTCCATTAGCTTTCTTCACTGCCTGCTGTACCTGTAAGCCATCTTTCAGTGACCGGTGTACAAGGACGCCCAGGTCTCGCTGCACCTCCCCCTTACCTAAACTAACCCCATTGAGATAATAATCTACCCCCTTGTTTTTGCCACCAAAGTGGAGAACCTCACATTTATCTATATTATACTGCATCTGCCACGCATCTGCCCACTCACTCAACCTGTCCAGGTCACCCTGCAACCTCCTAACATCCTCTTCACAGTTCACACTGCCACCGAGCTTTGTGTCATCTGCAAACTTGCTAGTGTTGCTCCTAATTCCCTCTTCCAAATCATTAATATATATGGTAATCAGTTGCGGGCCCAACACCGAGCCTTGCGGCACTCCACTCGCCATTGCCTGCCATTCTGAAAAGGATCCGTTCACTCCTACTCTTTGCTTCCGGTCTGCCAACCAATTTTCTATCCATGTCAACACCCTACCCCCAATACCATGTGCTCTAATTTTAGTCACCAGTCTCCCATGCGGGACCTTATCAAAGGCTTTCTGAAAGTCTAGATACACTACATCCACTGGCACCCCTTCATCCATTTTACTTGTCACATCTTCAAAATATTCCAGAAGATTAGTCAAGCATGATTTCCCTTTCATAAATCCATGTTGACTTCGACTAATCCTTTTACTGCTATCCAAATGCCCCATTATTACCTCTTTAATAATTGACTCCAGCATCTTTCCCACCACCGAAGTCAGGCTAACTGGTCTGTAATTCCCCGTTTTCTCTCTCGCTCCTTTCTTGAAAAGTGGAATAACATTAACTATCCTCCAATCTACAGGAACTGATCCTGAATCTATTGAACATTGGAAAATGATCACCAATGCATCCACTATGTCTAGAGCCACCTCCCTGAGGACCCTGGGATGCAGACCTTCAGGCCCAGGGGATTTATCATCCTTCAGTCCCATTAGCCTACCCAATACTATTTCTCGCCTAATTAAAATGTATTTCAGTTCCTCTACCCCCTTAGATCCTCTGTCCTCCAGTACATGTGGGAGATTGTTTGTGTCTTCCATAGTGAAGACAGATCCGAAGTACCTATTCAACTCTTCTGCCATTTCCTTGTTGCCCATAATCATTTCACCTGTGTCTGCCATCAAGGGACCCACATTTGACTTTGCTACTCTTTTTCCCTGAACATATATAAAGAAGCTTTTACTGTCCTTCTTTATATTCCTGGCCAGCTTCCCTTCGCACTTCATCTTTTCAGCCCGTATTGCCCGTTTTGTTTCTTCTGTTGTCCTATGAAAGTTTCCCAATCCTCTGGCTTCCGGCTACTCTTTGCTGTGTTATACATCTTTTCTTTTAGTTTTATTCTATCCCTAACTTCTCTTGTCAGCCACGGTTGCCTCCTACTCCCCTTAGAATCGTTCTTCCTTTTTGGAATGAAATGATCCTGCGTCTTCCGGATTATGCCCAGAAATTCCTGCCATTGCTGTTCCACCGTCATTCCTGCTAGGATCCCTTTCCAGTCTATCTATTGACAGGACAGTGTGAAGAGGGGGGCTACCAGATAGTGTTCTTCAGATGTGGCATTTCACATTGAAGGCATGTTGGAATTCCATGTCAAGCTAGGTGCACAGTTCAATTCAGTTTAGTTTATTGTCAAGTGTACCGAGGTACAGTGAAAAACTTTTTGTTGCTAACCAGTCAGCAGAAAAACAATACATGATTACAATTGAGCCATTTACAGTGTACAGACACATGATAAGGGAATAATATTTAGAGCAATGTAAAGTCCAATCAAGGATAATCCGAGGGTCATCAAAGACGAATATAGTAATTCAGCACTGCTCTCTGGTTGCGGCAGAATGATTCAGTTGCTTGATAACAGCTGGGAAGAAACTGTCCCCAAATATGGTGGTGTGCGCTTTCGGAGGGAACAGGTTTACTAAAAATCTTACAAAAGAAGAAAGGAAGGATAAGTGCGGAAGACAATGATCAGTACGGATGTCAGGAGTTATGGGGAGAATGGTGGTTAGGAGAGAGAGATAAATCAGCCGTAATTGAATGGTGGATGGACTTGATGGGCCGAATGGCCTAATTCTGTTCCTATCGCTTATGACCACATGTGCATGTCCAATCCTCTTTCACAGCTAGGGCTAAATGACCATGTCGTTATATTTTGATTGATTGATTGCTTTAAATCTCATGTTTTCAGTTTTAGAGACACAGAACGGAAAAAATAGGCCCTTTGGTCCATCAGGTCCACAACGACCATCAATCACCCGTTCACACTCGTTCCATGCTGACCCACCTTTTCATCCTCTGCCTACACATTAGGGACATTTTTTTCCCACAGAGGCCAATTAACCTACAAACCTACATGTCTTTGGGATGTGGGAGGAAACCAGAGCACCTGGAGGAAGCCCACACCGTCACAGATTGAACATGGAGACAGCACCCAAGGTTAGAATCGAATCTGGGTCACTGGTGCTGCGAGGCAGCTACTCTAACAGCTGTACCATTATGCAGCTTGTGATTAAGTTAATTCTATTTTGGATCTACTTTTTCAATACTGCCATAAACGTCTCATTCCTCCTTTATGAACTTTTTCCTTTTTAACTGACTTTTTCCAGGATTAATTGTATTACCTTTCTCAATATTTTTTTGTTTGTTTAAGTTTAGAGATACAGCGCGGAAGCAGGCCCTTTGGACCATCGGGTCCGCACCGACCAGCGATCCCCGCACATTAACACTACCCTACATACGCTAGGGGCAATTTACACTTACACCAAGCCATTTTTTTTTTTTTTTTTTTTTAAATTTTATTTTATTAGAAGTAAGTACAGGAATATGGCACCAAGGTGCCTAATATATATATTGACATGTTGCATTTTATGTACAGCATCTTCTTTTTTTTTTATAATAATGAAAAAGAAAAAGAGAGAATAGATAATAAAAGATAGAAAAACATGTGATATATAGTGTGTGAAAAAGAGAAAAGGGTGAAAGAAGAAAAATGAAGAAAAGAAGATAGAGAGAGAAAGAGTAGAAAGTAAGAGATTAAGGAGATCATTATCTATATTCTTGACCATCCCTCACCCAATCCTGAAACAGTTAGCTTCTACGATTTTGTTGCACCATATGCATTTGGAAACACCAAGCCATTTAACCGACAAACGTGCACGTCTTTGGAGTGTGGGAGGAAACCGAAGATCTCGGAGAAAACCCAAGCGGTCACAGGGAGAACGTACAAACTCCGTACAGACAGCACCCGTAGTCAGATCAAACCCGGGTCTCAGGTGCTTCAAGTGCTGTAAGGCTGCAACTCTACCGCTGCACCACCTGCCCTGCAAGATTTTTTAGCCAGAATTTTTTTTTAAATTAAAAATTGGCTCTAATTTCCAGAATTGGCCACATCATCCAAGAATCTGACCAGTGCATCACATGAAGCTCCATGCAACTAATCTCCCGATTTGTCTGCTTATACTCTACAGTTCTGACTGTGAAATTCAATGTTCTGTTTACATTCCTGACTGCTGTTAAGCAGTAATTTGCCATGTTGTGGGGATTTGTGGAGATTTAATCTGTTCATGGTATCTGCCATTTCTTGTTATTTTTCTTTAGTAATTCAAGAAAACATTGAAAAAAATGATTTTTCGTGGATTTTAAGCCACAGCAAATTGTCATTGACATATTGCATTATGTATATGTAATTTGTGCAGATGATGATAAAGGAAAAATAAACTTGGTTTACCCAGCAATATACACTGTTCAAGTTAAAGTGACAGCTAATTAACAAAGGACACCATCATTAATAGTAAACTATAGAGTTAGTCATAAAATACAGTACAAAAGCAGGACTATCTGCTTTCATGTTCATGCCAACCAGAAACACCTATCTACACCAGTACCATTTTCCAGCAGCCAGTCATAAAGTCATAAGGAATAATAGAATGAGGCCATTCGGCCCATCAAGTTTACTCCGCCATTCAATCATGGCTGATCTATCTCTCCCTCCTGATCCCATTCTCCTGCCTTCTCCCCATATCCTCTGACACCCGCACTAATCAAGAATCTATTATCTCTGCCTTAAAAATATCCATTGACTTGGCCTCCAAAATCTTCTGTGGCAAAGAATTCCACAGATTCATCACCCTCTGACTAAATAAATTCCTCCTCATCTCTTTCCTAAAGGAACGTCCTTTAATTCTCAGGCTACGACCTCTAGTCCTAGACTCTCCCAGTCAGTCTGTGGTCTCCAATGCTTTGATTATTCCAGTGCTCCTCCACATATTTGGTGATCACAATGAGAGTTTCTGCCTCTACCAATCCCTCAGGTAGCACCCACTGGGTGAAAACAAAATCTTCCTCACATTCCGTCTAAACTTTTAACACCTTACCCCAAACCTGTAGCCTTTAGTTTTGACATTTTAGCATTGAGGTAATGTTTCTTGTCGTCAATCCTTTCAATGCATTTCATAAATCCTATCTATGCATTTCATAAATCTGTACATCTGTAGACATCTGTACAATGCATATACCATCTATGCATTTCATAAATCTGTACACCAAGATCAGTCGTTTCATATGGTCATAAGGTCATAGGTAATAGGAGCAGAATTAGGCCATTCGGCCCATCAAGCCCACTCCGCCATTCAATCAGGGCTGATCTATCTCTTCCTCCTAACCCCATTCTCCTGCCTTCTCCACATAACTCCCGACACCCGCCTCTACCTCCCCCCCCCCCTTCTCCCTGCTCCCTCCCAGCCTCCTTTACTCCAAGGAAAACCTCCATTGAGGCTTTTAGATAGACACATAGATATGCAGAGAATGGAAGGATATGGATCATGGCAGGCAGAGGGGATTTATTTAACTTGAAACTATGTTTGACATGGACATTGTGCATTAAAGGGCCTGTTCCTACACTAAACTGTTCTGCTGATACAAACACCGCCCCAATAGTTTTCCCAATTACTTCCCAACCACCAATTTTAGATTCAAAGGCCTGTAAATACTGGATTGATTCCCTGTTGCTCTTCATTCACCAAAGTGTCATAGTGTCATAGAGTCTTACATAGTGTCATAGTGCCATAGAGGAAACAGGCCCTTCGGACCAACCTGCCCACCCCGGTCAACATGTTCCATCTACAGTAGTCCCACCTGTCTGCATTTGACCCATATCCCTCTAAACCTGTCCTATCCATGTGCCTGTCTAAATGTTTCTTTTAGATGTTGCGATAATACCTGCCTCAACTACCTCCTCTGGCAGCTCGTTCCATACACCCCCTGACCTTTGTGCGAAAAAGTTACCCCTCAGCTTCCTATTAAATCTTTCCCCTCTCACCTTAAAACTACGTCCTCTGGTTCTCGATTCCCCTACTTTGAACAAGAGACTCTGAGCGTCTTCCCAATCTATTCCTCTCATGATTTTATACACCTGTATAATCTCATCCTCCTGCGCTCCAAGGAATAGATTCCTAGTCTGCTCAACCTCTTCCTACAGCTCAGGCCCTCGAGTCTTGGCGACCTCGTAAATCTTCTCTGCACCCTTTCCAGCTTGATATTAAAGATTTTGTACCCATATTTGAGCCATTGAGACATCTAATACTTCCTTATTTTTAATAATCATTTGTATCTAAAAATTTGTGTCTGCATCAACTTCCCCAACTTCAGAATTAGTGCCATTGCGTACGTGATCATTATGTATTTTCTATACATTAGATAGGCACAATGTGCTGGAGTAACTCAGCGGGTCAGGCAGAATCTCCGGAGAAAAAGGATGGGTGACGTTTTGGGTCAGGTCCCTTCTTCAGAATGAAAGCAAGGTTGTGGAGAGGGAGAGACAAAGAGCTGGAGGCGAGAAAAGACTAGGACAAATCAGGGCCAGCCATTGTTGGCTAGGGAAGGTATAATCTCAAGTGAAACTGAACCATGGAACTGGTAAAATAACTCGGGAGGAGGAAGGGGGAAAGGAGGGGCGGAGCTGGGGAGGGGAATATGCATTTGTCTGCTACCAGTCTCCTCCACCTGAACTTACTACTCATCTTTGTTATGCTATTCTTACTATCATTACCAGAAACAACCTAAACCTTAAATAGTACCAGTGGCAAAGAAAGTGATAACATGTAACTTCAACTCTTGTGTGCCGATTTTAAAACAAGAAGGAGCACGTCTGCACACGACATTTGACAAAGTGCCACAATGTCCCCAAACACTTAACAATCAATTAATTACTTTCATATCGTTCTGCAGGTTGAAAACCAGCAGTCCTTTTGCTCATACCAGATGTTGAAGGATGGATGTTGCCAAGAAGAGTAGAATGCACCACACTTATGTAAATAAAATATAATATAATAAAATAAAATATAAATAAAATGGCAGCACAGCTGTCAGAGCTGCTGCCTCACAGCGCCGGAGATCTGGGTTCAATCCAGACCTCCAGTGTTGTTTTGTTTAGTTTAGTTTAGTTTAGTAATGCAGTGCAGAAACAGGCTCTTCGGCCCACCGAATTTGCGCCAACCAACGATCCCCACACATTAACACTATCCTACAAACTAGGTACAATTTACAACTGTAGTATTTTTCTTTAATCAGGGGATTGAAAGGCAGGTGGACAGGTACATTGATAGGAACCGTTTAGAGAGGTATGAGCCAAATGCGGGCTGGTGGAACTAGAGTAGATGGGGCATCTTAGTCAGCATAGCCAAGTTGGACCAAAGGGCTTGTTCCCATGCTTTATGACTCGATGACTCCATGGTTCCTTGTTAACCAACTCAGTCAAATGTTGCCTTGACTTCGGGACCACTAATTCTCAACTCGCCTACAGAATTCATTTATTTGAGAGCATGCTTGGCTCAAATTGGTGAAGATGTCCAAATTGACCCTGACAAAATCCTAACATGGCATCTGTGAATATATTTTAGGGCAGTATTGTGGCGCAACAGTAGAATTGCTCCTTTATAGCGCCAGAGACCCGAGTTCGATCCTGACTACGGGTGCTGTCTTTACGGAGTTTGTGCATTCTCCCCGTGACTGGGTGGGCTTTCTCCACAATCTAGGGGTTCCCTCACAACTCCAAAGACAGACAGGCTTGTAGGTTGATTGACTTCAGAAAGGATTGAAATAGTAAAATTGTTCCTGGTGTGTGTAGGATAGTGTTAGTGTACGGGGGTCACTGGTCGGCGCGGACTCGGTGGGCCGAAGGGTATGTTTCTGCGCTGTATCTCAAAACTAAACTGCTGGTGAATAAGTGCTATTTTACTTCGGAGTCACGTGAGTGACTACGTGAAGAAGACCCGTCAGGGCGCATGCGCGTCATTACGTCTGACGCATTGGCGCACGGACCAGCGGGAGTACAGAGCTCCTCCTGTGTTAAGTACTTTTAAAGTACTTTTAAAGTAGTTTTAAAACTCCAGCTAAGTGGGAAACGGGGAAAGGCACGGGGAAGTCTGGGAGGCCCTCGGACTCAACTGAGTCGGGCCACAATGAGCCTGTAGGGGCTGGAGACGTTTTTTAAACGATTCTCCCAAATGGAGCACCTCATACAGAGGTTGCTCCAGAAACGCACACTCTGGGGGGAGGAGTCGTGTGGGCGGTAGGTTGCAGAAAGGCCGCGCCGGCAGCACCTGGTAGAGGGCTGCTTAAAGCACCCTCATGCATGAGGTGAGTGCAGAGGGTCAGCTAAGTTCTGACCCCGACTCTGACGGAGACTTGGAACTTAGCGAAGACGGCCGTTGTCAGAGTATCGAGTGCCACTGGGAGAAGAGCTGGCCTTCACGATATAGAGGCTGCTGGATAGCACCCTCATTGAAAAGGCGCTTGCAGAGGGTCAGCTAAGTCCTGACCCGACTCTGACGGAGACTTCGTTGACTAGCGAAGACGGCCGTTGTCAGAGGTCCATCTCTGGCAGCACGATTCGCTGTCCCGTCAGAGTATGGAGTGCCACTGGGAAAGCGAAGACGGCCGTTGTCAGAGTTCCCATCTCTGGCAGTACGATTCGCTGTCCAGTCAGAGTCTGGAATCACCAAGAAACAGGAGACCGGGGTAACTGCGAGTTGCTGAAAGTGCCAGCAGTGAACCGGGTGATATGGAGCCAGATGGGCATGGGGAGCAGTGCTCAGGAGATGAAGCTGCAGAGAATCCTGAAATTACTTGGCTCAGGAATCACGGCGTTTGCGAGAATGGTGGATGGAGGGCATATGTCGGAGACGCAGCAAGAGGTACTAGGGTTGCTTTGTAGCATCCATTTTGAGATAAATTGTCTCAGGGAAAGTGCCATTCGCCCCACCATTAATTCCAAGATTGTAGTACTCTGCCAGCCCAGCAACATACAGCCGGCCAACCTACTCTTCGGAGAGGACCTCGCCAAGAGTGTCAAGGATATGGATGACGAGGCAAAGACGGTGGGCTTGATCAAGCCACCGGCAGTCGGCAAGTTTCCAAAAAAGTAAGTACCCCTACAAACGAGGCTGGACCAGGAACAAGTCGGCCGGCAATGCAGATGCACAGGTGCATTCTGCAGCGGGAACATGGTCAAACATTGGCTTTCCCGCCAGGAGCCGGGGACAACGTGATCCACCAGGTACCAAGGAGGTAGGTGGGCCTGGTTCTCAGGTGCACATATTAAATGTGACACAACTTAAATCTGGGGGTACATTACATCTGTTCTGGGATGAATGGAAGCAAATTACCTCAGCTCTGTTTATACAGAGTGTTATTCAAAGATTTCAAATGGAGTTCAATCCAAATTGTGATTTGCACATTCAGCATGTTCCTGGGAGAACTATTCAGTTTTCATTAACAGAACAGATGGATGTTTAGACTGTGCTTGGAAGCTTATGTGATAAAGGTGTAATTGTAAAGTAGGTTCACAAACCCCATCAATTTATGTCTAATATTTTCCCAGGCCAAAAAAGGATGGGGAATGTAGTATAGATATTGTAAGATGGAATTGTCACTGCCAAGCAACTGGGTCAAGAGGATGCTATCTGGCAACTATAGAGCTTAAAGATGCGCATTACTCAATGTCTGTTTATTTGCAAGATAGAGGATATTTGAAATTCACCTGGATGGATCAACTATGGCAACAAATTTGTTAAAACCTATAATAGGCATGCTGAGAGGCCAGGGTCAGGTGCTCATGGCTTATCTCGATGATATCTTGATTACAGGGGTATCCAAGAGAACAGCTGAAGTAACCGGTGGAAGTTGTTAAATCCAGTTTTCAAAGATTGGGCATTATTCATCCAGAGAAATCCAAATTAACACCTGACTATTTGGGTCACAATTGATTCAATTAAGTGACTCGTCCCACGGGAAAATGGTAGAGCTAATTGACAGCTGTATCAAGCTAATGGAGGCATTAAGGATACATTCGGGTCATTATAATAGACCTATGCAGTTATCAGCAAAGGCTGTTTCTGATTTGCAATGGTGGATTCACCATGTGTCCAGGAGTTATAGCAAGGTAATGCTTGACCAGCCTTCCATGATTTTGCAGATGAATGTCAGTGCACTCGGGTGGGGTGTCACGGATACAAGTTTCAGCCGTGGAGGCAGATGGACTGAGCAAGAGGCATCGCTTCTGCAGACATGGGCAATTAACTATTAAGAGGTTTTTATGGATAAGGCTTATTGCTCTAACAAATGTAATCTGCATGTTCAGTTTCAGATTGACAATACTACGCAAGTGGCATATATATTAATCACATCGGTGGAATCAAGTCGGTATCTTGTGACAGATTGGCTAATCAAATTTGGGCCTGGTGCATTGAAAAAGATATTTGGGTTTCAGCTAGTTATCTACCAGGTAGATTCTACATAGTAGCAGACGCCAACTCACGAACGTTCCATGACAACACAGATTGGATGTTGAACCAGGAGGTGTTCAATAATATAGTACTTATATATGAATGCCAGATATCGATTTGTTTTGCATCAAAGTTCAACCATCAGCAGCCTAAATAGGTTTCATGGGAACCAGACCAGGGGGCAGTTGCAATTGATACATTGTCGTTACATTTGGGTGGTATGTTTTTATATATTTTTCCTACCATTTTGCTTAATAGGTCGGAGTCTGCAAGAAATCAAGCAGGATGTCGCTTTGGGGGTGCTTGTAATACCTAATTGGCCGAATCAAGCATGGTTCCCTTTGATGTTACAGTTAGGGATCCAACCTCCTTTGGTGGTTCCCAAGTGTAGGAATTTACTGGAGCATCCGCCAACACGGGAAAGTCATCCGTTATGTGATCGTATTGACTTGTTAATTTGCAGGTTTTAAGAAGGCCATACCTGGGGCAAGGAATGTCTGGGCGAACGGTGGACTGGAGAAAGAGTACTTAAAAGGGGTATATTACTTATGTAAAAAATGGGAGCAATATTGAGTACAAAATAATATTGACTATAGTACTGCAGGTATTGTGGATATTTTAGAGTTCCTGTTGACACTACGATGATGAGGGGCTCAGTTATAGCACCATTGATACAGCTTTAAGTGCTTTGTCCTCGTATGGTTTTCATGGGGTTAGGAAAGATCCTCTTGGGTATCATCATATCATAGCTCGATTGATGAAAGGAATTTCAACTCTAAACCTCCTAAACCCAGGTATATAGCGATCTGGGATGTAAATGTGATCCTCAAGATGCTTCGACAGTAGGTTCCTGTCACATCTCTGAATTTGCCAAACTAATCATGAAAGTGGTTATGCTCATGGCAATGGTTCAGCATAGCAAGTGCAGATTTTGCAAAAGCTTCTGCTAGACAGGATGGAAGTTGCTGAAGAGAATGTTATGTTATATATTTGCGCCCTGCTCAAACAGAGCAGGCCAGGTGTCACAGGTTTGTTTAAATTGTGTTTCAGCATAACCTACTGATCCATGTTTATGTGTAATGGCACATTTATTTTCATTATATTGAAGCTACAAAGACCTTAAGAAATGTGGAAACAGCATTGTTTATCAGTTATCAGTTACATGTAGCAACACAGGAGAGTGTCAGTACAGACTATCTCAAGGTGGTTTAAAGCAAATGTTGGTTCAGGCAGGTATTAACACTGAAGTGTATATATCCTTTTCCACTAGTGCAGCAGCAACGTCGTCGGCTAGGGTGATGGATGTTCACATCGGCCATATTCTTACAGGTGCCGGGTGGTCCAATGAATTGTTTTTTAAAAAAAATTACCATGGGCCGATTGCCGATCGGCGAGAGGCTGTTTGCAAATTCAATATTAAGTCCTGTTTAGTTTCCCCTGGGATAGAGGGGTTACTGTTTGTTTTGATTATTCAAATCAATTGTTACTGCATGATATTCAAATTTCATGTTTAACGCATTATTGATTGTTTCTCATCCGAAGTCAATCAATGCAGTGAAAAGCCGGGATATGAATCTGCGGCATAAAATCACAGAGCTTTGAACTCTTCACGTAGTCACTCACGTGACTCTGAAGTAAAATAGTAGAAGGCCTCTCTCACGAGTCTGCGGTCATTCGCGGTGAAACAGGAAGAATCTACCGCTCCTGGGCCGCCATAGACCGCGCATTCGGTCAAACGCAAAATTCCGTGGCCGCCGCCACAGCGCCGCGATCAGCACTGTCGCCGCCACCACCCCGCAGATCCGAAATGACGTCATCGCAGTCGGCCCGCCCTTTTTTTTTACTTACCGCAAGCTCGTGGGACCAGCCGTACTTAAATCACTCGGCCCCCGCGCAGCATTCGTGCGGCGCTCCCGTGGCATAGGCTCGGCGCTCTCGCCATTGCCGTGCGGTCCCCTGTACCGGCGACGCCGCGCTTCACCGCCGATGACCGCAACACCGTGAGACAGAGCCTTAAGATTAAACGAGAACTTACCAGTTTGAAGTTTAATCTTTATTTTATGAGGAGTTACGTTGGTGATTCCGTGCCCGCCACGCCCAACCCTCTCTCATAAAAAGGTCATATGGTAGTTCTCATGTTGCTCATCTTATTATGTTACTTCAAATATTGTGTTATCTGTGATTTCATACCGCTGCTTTGAAGATTGACGCGCATGCGCCCTGACGGGTCTTCTTCACGTCATCACCAACGTAACTCCTCATAAAATAAAGATCAAACTTCAAACTGGTAAGTTCTCGTTTAATCTTACTATTTTATAGCACTGTCAACGGAATCTCCCTTCCCTTTTCCAGATGATCAAGCTATTGACTGTGCAATAATTATCCAGATTGGATTTATGACAAGACATAGCTGAAAATATTTATCGTATTTTCCAGCAGATAATGCTGATGTAACTGAAGCGGAAGAGATTGGCTAAAGGCACAGCAGGTTCTGGAGCATATCTTCGATATTAAAGCCAGGATGCTGTTGGTATCTGCAGCCCCTGTTGTACCTAGTGCTCTCAGTTATTTCTAAAGTGAATCAGCTCAGATATAGTCAAGAGTGTTTTATTATCATAGGTCCCAAATAGAACAATGAAATTCTTACTTGCTGCAGCACTGCAGAATATGTAAACATAGCACACTGTAAACAATATAATTACTTAAGATAGACAAAAAATGCAGCAGGTCAGGCAGCATCTCCGCAGAAAAGGAATAGGTGACGTTTTGGATCAGAGTGAGAGAGTGAGAGAGTGAGAGAGTGAGAGAGTGAGAGAGTGAGAGAGTGAGAGAGTGAGAGAGTGAGAGAGTGAGAGAGTTTGTTCCGCTCTGACGGCCGCCGTTCCAGTGTGCGGTTTTACAGGCGAGTGCCGCGAGCTTGAAGGTCGCAGGCAGTCCGCTGAAAAGTCGCCTAAGTGGGACAGGCCCTTAAGGGTTTGGACACGCTAGAGGCAGGAAACATGTTCCCGATGTTGGCGGAGTCCAGAACCAGGGGCCATAGTTTAAGAATAAGGGTAAGGCATTTAGAACGGAGATGAGGAAACACTTTTTCACACAGAGAGTTGTATGTCTGTGGAATTCTCTGCCTCAGATGGCGGTGGAGGCCGGTCCTCTGGAAACTTTCAAGATAGAGCTTTAAAGGGCTCTTAAAGATAGCCCAGTCAGGGGATATGGGGTGAAGGCAGGAACAGGGTACTGATTGTGGATGATCAGCCATGATCACATTGAATGGCAGTGCTGGCTCGAAGGGCTGAATGGCCTACTCCTGCACCTGTTGTGTATTATCTATTGTCTATTGCCTTAACTACTATCTACCTCATTGGTGACCCTCGGACTATCCTTGATCAGACTTTGCTGGCTTTATCTTGCATTAAACATTATTCCCTTATCATATATCTGTGCACTGTAAATGGATGAATTGTAATCATGTATGGTCTTTCCACTGACTGGATAGCACGCTGCAAAAGCTTTTCACTGTACCTCGATACACGTGACAATAGATAAACTAAACTAAACTTCTTGAAGCTCCTTTATGGATAAATGTTCACCAGGTCACAGCGAGAAGCCGTGTGTTCCAATGAGAAATCGCCTAGAGATTTTAAGTCTTATCTAAAAATAAACTTCTCCGTATATCTACCAGTGAACCAGACCTTCAACATTGGACTGGCTTGATTACATACTCAAAGTAGGTCCAGAATCCAAGAGTTATGACAATGCTACCACAAAGCCCAATCGTTCAATAAATGCCTCAGAAATTAGATATTTAACCTTTAAAAACATTGACAACCTAATACAAAGAATATAGCCCTGACATTGAGTGGCAAGCCTGTGATTCCATTATTTGGTTTTGCTGACATTTGTAAATCTCTCAAGCTTCACACTTCCAGCTTATGAGGTTATCAGATCCACTCAATTGAATTACTACCTTGGAACTCACTGCAGCCATTTATTATAGTAGAAGTCTATCTAATTCCCTTTCAGGAGTCCAGCATTGTGTATCAAACAGTCCACTGAAGAAAGCTGTGCAGTTTTGATTGTTTTCCAATGCTTCAGGTGAAGCTTGCTTCCAAGGGCATTAATGAATGAGGAAAAACATTTTCACCCTGAGAGTTGTGAATCTGTGGAATTCTCTGCCACAGAAGGCAGTGGAGGCCAATTCACTGGATGTTTTCAAGAGAGAGTTGAATATAGCTCTTCGGGCTAATGGAATCAAGGGATATGGGGACAAACAGGAACAGGATACTGTTTGTGGACGATCAACCATGATCATATTGAGTGGTGGTGCTGGCTCGAAGGGCCGAATGGCCTACTCTTGCACCTATTTTCTATGTTTCTATGTTTCTATGTTCTATGAATCATCTGTTCATTAAGAGGTTCCTACTCCCCAAAATTGGGTCATAAGCATTGAACACACACATAAGATGGATGTGCAACGTCTAGGGGGTGACATTGTCCAATGTTTATATGAGTTCAACTCCATCAATACAGGGTCAAGTGAACGTCATGGGTCAAATCTGTGCAGGGACTCGGCATATCACAGCAGGAAGATGTCACCTTTCTCCAGTATAACACGGAACACTCGGTGACTCACGGGTTTACTGAATTGAATTGAATAAATGTTATTAGCCAAGTATGTATACATACAAGGAATTTGCCTTGGTGCTTTGCTCGCAAGGATAACAACACGATATACAGTAGACAATTAAAAATAAAACATTATAATTTACACATGTGAAGAATGAAATAAAATACCAGGGCACCAGGAGGCTACAGACTTTTGGCTGTTAAGTATAGCTACTACTCGTGGAAAAAAGCTGTTTTTATGTCTGGCAGTGGCGGATTAGACAGTCCGGAGTCGCTTTCCAGAGGGAAGTGCTTCAGAGAGTTTGTGGCCAGGGTGAGAGGGGTCAGAGATGATCTTACCTGCTCTCTTCCTGGCCCTTGCAGTGTACAGTTCATCGATGGGGGGAAGGTTGCAGCCAACAACCTTCTCGGTTGATCGAACGATGCGCTGCAGCCTCCGGATGTTCTGCTTGGTGGCTGAGCCAAACCAAACCATGATGGAGAAGGTGAGAACAGACTCTATAAAGGCAGTATAAAACTGGGCCGCCATTGCCTGTGGCAGATTGTGTTTTCTCAGCTGCCGCAGGAAGTACATTCTCTGTTGTGCATTTTTGACTGTGGAGTCTATGGTAGCCCCCCATTTAAGGTCCCTGGTGACGATGGTTCCCAGGAACTTAAAAGACTCCACAAATGCGACTGTGGTGTTGTTGATGGTGAGTGGGGTGAGGGGAGGGGGAGCTCTCCTAATGTCTACAATCAATTCCACTGTCTTAAGAGCATTGAGCTCCAGGTTGTTGCGATGGCACCAGGACACCAGCTGTGTCACTTCCTGTCTGTAGGCAGATTCCTCCCCAACCTGGATCAGTCCACTCAGGGTTGTGTCATCCACAAACTTAAGAAGCTTGACAGAGGTGTCTGTGGAGGTGCAGTCGTTGGTGTGGAGAGAATAAATGAGAGGGGAGAGTACGCAGCCATGCGGTGCTCCTGTGCTGAGGGTGTGCGCGTCTGAGATGTGCTTTCCCAGCCTCACATGCTGCTTCCTGTCTGTCAGGAAGTTGGTGATCCACTAAAGAGGGTTTCAGGCACAGTCAACTCGGAATGTTTGGAGTGTAGTAGCTCTGGCACAATGGTGTTGAATGCAGAGCTAAAATCCACAAACAGGATCCTCGCATAGGTGCCCTGGCGGTCTAGGTGCTGGAAGATGAAGTGCAGGTCTAGATTGACTGCGTCATCCACAGATCAATTGGCCCGGTATGCAAACTGCATAGGGTCCAGCAGGAGGTTTGTGATATTTTTCAGGTGGGCCATCACAAGTCTTTCACTGGTCTTCATGATTACAGAGGTCAGTGCAACAGGCATGTAGACATTAAGACCAGTAATCCTTGGCATTTTGGGCACAGGAACAATAGTGGAGACTTTGAAGCAGGCAGGAACAGTGCAGGTTTGCAGGGACTGATTGAAAATGTTTGTGTAGACTGGTGTCAGTTGTTCATCACAGAGCTTGAGGGTAGAGGGGGAAACATTGTCCGGTCCTCGAGATTTCCGGCTGAGATCTCCGGAGATTTGGTACGTTAACATTCAACAGCAAGAGACAACAGAAGTTAGTACAGCAACCAGACCTCGAAGGCCTGCTCTGCTCAATGTGATGTGTGTAGGATGCTGGTTTAAACCAAGGATAGATACAAAAATCTGGAGTAACTCAGCGGGTCATGCAGCATCTCCGGAGAGAAGGAATGAGCGACATTCCCGAAACATCAACCATTCCTTCTCCCCAGAGATGCTACCTGTCCTGCTGAGTTACTCCAGCTGTTTGTGTCTATCTTCTGCTCATAATGATCATCGCTGATCTGGCCTCATCTCTGTACCAGTTTCCCACTGCCCTCACTCCTCCAATATTTCAATGAGTTATTTACTGATACTGTCAATTTGTCGATCCCACCCACTCCAACCCATTCCTCTTTGACCCATTCCACAGGCCTTTCTTTCCTGCAACACACTAACTCAGCGTGAATTTTAACAGTTCTCCTTTTAGTTTAGTTTAGTTTAGTTTAGAGATACAGCTCAAACACAGGTGCAGGGAGTCCACGCAGCCAGCAATCCCCTTATATTAGCACTATCCTACACAATTATACCAAGCCAATTTGCCTACAAACCTGTACATCTTTGGAACATACAAACTCCGTACAGACAGCACCCGTATCTGCATCCAGTTAAACAATGTCCAAAAAAATATTTCTCGTAAGAGGCACTACTTCAAAATCTTACAATGCGTTTGTCATTCTCTGTAGAAATCACAATTGGAGTCATAGTCATAGAGTGATACAGTGTGGAAACAGGCCCTTCAGCCCAACTTGCCCACACCGGCCAACATGTCCCAGCTACACTAGTCCCACCTGCCTGCTTTTTGGTCCATATCCTTCCAAACCTGTCCTATCCATGTACCTGTCTAACTGTTTCTTAAACGTTGGGATAGTCCCAGCTTCAACTACCTCCTCTGGCAGCTTGTTCCATACACCCACCACCCTTTGTGTGAAAAAGCTACCCCTCATTGAAAAGTTTTTTTGTTTATTCCTTCGGCCATAGTAGGCGGCAGGGTGGTGCAGCAGTAGAGTTGCTGCCTTACAGCGCCAGAGTTCGATCCTTACTATGCTTGTTGTCTGTACGGAGTTTGTATGTCCTCCCTGTGACCACATGGGTTTTCTGTAGGTGCACCGGTTTCCTCCCACATTCCAAAGACGTGCAGATTTGTAGGTTAATTGGCTTCTGAAAATCGTCACTAGTGTGTAGGATAGAACTAGTGTATGGGTGACCCTGGACGGCACAGACTCGGTGGGACCATGGTCCTGTTTCCATGCTGGATCTCTAAACTAAACAAGAAAAGAACATTTGAACTGAAACCAATTTAGTGTGACTCAATTGTGCAGAAACTTGGCATGTTTATTCATCAGATGCAGAGAGAGAGAGAGAGAGAGAGAGAGAGTTCTAGAAGGAAAATGTGCAAACGTTATGATCCTTGCGCTAATTTTATCAACAGTTTTCTCATAGGAATTACGTCATTTACATTGCTTTTTACTCACACATAAAGGTGCCGGTGGGGACTAAATTCTTTAGTTAGAGAATGGTGAATCTGTAGAATTCATTGCCACAGACAGTTGTGGAGGCTGTCAATGAATATTTTTAAGACAGAGATTGACAGATTTTTGATTAGTACGGGGGCTAGGGGTTATGTGGAGAAGGCAGGAGAACGGGGTTGAGAGGGAAAGATAGATCAGCCATGATTGAATACTGGAGTAGACTTGATGGGCCGAACGAATGGCATACACCTGCTCCTATGACATATGAACGTATGAAATAGCAAACATACATGTCATGTGGCCAGAAGATAAAATAATGTTTAGGAAAAATCTGCAGATGCTGGTTTAAATCGAAGATAGACACAAAATGCTGGAGTAACTCAGCGGGACAGGCAGCATCTCTGGAGAGAAGGAATGGGTGACGATTTGGGTCGAGAACCTTCTTCAGACGGAACAAGGGTCTCGACCCAAAACGTCACCCATTCCTTCTCTCCAGAGATGCTGCCTGTCCCGCTGAGTTCCTCCAGTTCTTAGTGATAAAATAATATTGTTTAAATTGTTAAGATGCAGTAAGCATACTGTCACAAATAATAACTATTCATTTTAACTAGCATAAACATGGATTACATAATATAATTTCTTGACCAACAATGGATTAAAAATATGGACCTTCTGCATCATAATTCTCTACAAAAGAGAATTGTGTCAAATCCTATTCATTTTGAGAACTTGAATTTACTTTCAGCTGCCAAATACTGAATCAATCTCCAATTGTAATCATAAAGAAATTCTGTGTGGCTCATACACCTCCTCTCTGCACCATAGCTAAGTAATGGAATGTATTTGGTTTTGTGATGAAATGGTCTCCGGGCTATATTAATAATAGTAATTAGGATTCTGCTGTGAAATTGTGAGGTAACTGTTGCGGCTGAAATTAATGTTTTTTGCATTCACTTTTTCAGGATGCAGATGTTACTGACAAAGGCGGCATTTGTGTCTGTGGGAATCTCTCGGTAGTCTTTTATTTGATGCTTTAGCCGTTAATATTCACCCCAAATCACAAAGTGCCCATGATTGCCTTTTGCAGCATTTAACGGTTAAAACCCCTCAAATATGTCTTTGCATTCTTAACTTACCACTCTGGTGTTAATAATAGTAATTAGGACTCTGCTGCGAAGTTCTGCAACAACTGCTGTGGTTGAAATGAATGTTGTTGGCATTCATTTTCTGAGATTAATGAGATGTGCATGCCACTGACGTTTGTCTTTGTGGAAATGCAGCTTTAATCATACTTTTCTCGCTGCTTCAGATTTTAATATTATCTTCACCATAATACCACCTATTACCATTCATTAATACTTCCTTGGGCTACTTTAACCCTCAAATGTACACATGCGGCTTTAGACTTCTGTTCCACTGTGCCTTTTGCAATCCTGTATTCTGCCATATTAAATAAAACCCAATTAAGAATGTTTTGCTGTGCGCATTGTGTCTCATGTGTGTCTCATTAAACATTCCTTTCTTGTTTTCCTGTCTTCGTTAATGTACGTATGAAGGCTAATGTTTCCCAATTTTAAACTTAAAATCCCATCCTAAATTGCACCACTCTGGCAGCCCACTCCCTCTCTGTAATTTTTCCCCAGTTCCCTTTTACTTCAGTCTTTTACACAATTTTATTTTATTCTACCCATTGCCGGCAGTGCATTTACATGCCAGCATTATTCTCTCCAATATTCCCTTCGAGAAGTCTTGCCATCTAACGTCTTCAACGCCAGGCATTCAGTCCAATCACCCGACTTCTCTTTTGCTAATCTGGCATCTGCTTTCTTGACACCTATAAGCGAAGCAAATTTACGTTACAAAGATTATAATTATTATTCCAACCGGCCTTTCTTCCCAAGAATGGGATATCGATAAAGCATCCAGCCATCCCTCCATACATTAATCATCTGTCCCCTATTTTAGTGCACAACCATACAATTATATATCCAAAACCACAAATATTTTCAGAATAATGAATTAAATATAAGATTAGATCTTCTGAGCAAAGATGGTGGAGCCAAGTCAATGGATATTTGTAAGGCAGAGATAGATTCTTGATTAGTATGGGTGTCAGAGGTCATGGGGAGAAGGCAGGAGAATGGGGTTAGGAGGGAGAGATAGATCAGCCATGATTGAATGGCAGAGTAGACTTGATGGGGCAAATGGCCTGTTTCTGCTCTTATCACTTACGACCTTATGATCCTGCCTTCATCATTTCAATGTGCTATGTTCAGGTTTCTTACTTGCTTTTATATATATGTTTTATTAATTCACTTTCCCTCATGAGGGAGATCACTGCTGGCAATCGAACATTTTCCTTCTTGCAGATCCTTGCATTAAGGTGAAGTATTCGGAGAGTTGCTTTATTCATAAGGATACTGGTGTTTGAGATGCATCTGGAGTTAGAGAATAGTTTCGAGAGGTGATTGAAAGAAACAAAAATAAATAGTGAAAGGCTTGGATAGAGTGGATATGGAGAGAATGTTTCCACTAGTGGAAGAGTCTTGGACCAGAGGTCATCGCCTCAGAATTAAAGGATGTTCTTTTAGGAAGGAGATAAGAAGGAATTTCTTTGGTCAGAAGGTGATGAATCTGTGGAATTATTTGCCAAAGAAGACTATGGAGGCCAATTCAGTGGATATTTTTAAGGCAGAGATAGATAGATTATTGATTAGTACGGGTGTCTGGAGTTATGTGAAGGCAGGAAAATGGTGTTAGGAAGGAGAGATAGATTAGCCATGATTGAATGGTGGGATAGACTTGATGGGCTGAATGGCCTAATTCTGCTCCTATCGCTTATGACATGACCTCTTTGATTGTTATCATCTTGGTATTTTTGGATGCGCTTGACATGCCTTTCACTCCATCTAACCCATTTTGGATGACACTACAGAAGATATTATATCAATGCCAATTCCAAATGAAAGTGTTGAACTTTGTGTCGGAAGGCATTTTTCACTGTCTCGGATACAACACTCACAAGGCAGCAGCACACTCAGCTCACGTGGTACTTCCCTATTATCATGCAAGTAGATGGAAATCTGCAAAGGTGCAGACATGTGTATCACCACTGGTCAATATCTCTCTGTAGAGTCTCGCTGCTGCCAGTGCAATCTGAACAACCAGTGCAACTTATTCACACTGAGATGGGTGACCAGGCAGTTTGGAACATGTTATTGCACCTTCATGCTCCTATCTTTGCAAACTCTGTTTTTTTTGTTTAGTTTAGAGGTACAGCGCGGAAACCGGTCCATTGGCCCACCGAGTCCCCGCTGATCAGCGATCACCTGTACACTGGAGGGACAATTTACAGAAGCCAATTAACCAACAAACCTGCACATCATTGGAGCACCCAGAGAATGTCCACGGGGGAAAACGTGAAAACTCCATACAAACAGTACCCGTAGTCATGATTGAATCCGGGTCTCTGGCTCTGTAAGGCAGCAACTCTACAGTTGTGCCAATGTGCCACCCTTAAAAACTAGTACAGACGGCACCCAAGGTCAGGAATGAACCCAGGTCTCTGGCACTGCAAGGCAACAACTCTACCACTGCACCACTGTGCCACCCTCTCCATGTGCAAACTGACATAGTTCTTACCTAAATCTGAAGGGTCTCGACCCGAAAAGCCGGCAATTCCTTCTCGCCATAGATGCAGCCTCACGCTGAGTTACTCCAGCATTTTGTGTCTACCTTGGATTTTACCAGCATCTGCAGTTCTTTCTTAAACAAATAGTTCTTACCTCAATCTGGAAGTGATTTCCATGCCTACATTCGCTCTGTGGAGGAAGGGTTTTCTGTCCTGCAATCCAAGGTAAAAGCCAGATGAGTGAATGCTACTGTTGGTGCTGATGTTGCAATGTTGCAATTTTTCCTCAGGTTTTTACTTTAATGAATTTAGATTGTTGCTTTTCCCACAAGATTCCATTCCCTCAGCAGAACTTTTAAACATTGCTATTTGCATCTTCTGTGACATGACATTTGCCCATCAGAAAGGAAGATATTAAATCTTATTCTAGCTGTGAATAGCATTTACTAAATAATGATGGCTTGTTTCATTTTAGTCAGGTTTGTCCCCTTAATTATCAGTCTGATTGGTGTAAAAGGAATGAAGTATCCACTGCATTGTGAATTAACTGGATTAAAAATAGCAAGTCCCTGGCAACGAGTTAAAAGCTAAAATTCAATGTCATGGCGCAATATTCACAGACTATTTTTAGTTTTACCTTACCCTCCATGATGTCACTCCAATCAACACATAAAATAACTTTGAAATATTTTTCTTCAGCTGGTCGAACCATATTTCTAACAGTTGATTATGTTTTGACCAACTCCTGTTAGGCAATCTTAATCCAGATAATCATCCCAGCTATTATCAAGCAACTGTACCATCATATCAACAACTAAAGAGCAGTCCCGAGCTACTATCGACCTCACTGGAGACCCTCAGATTATCTTTCATCAGACTTCATTAGACTATCATGGAGAGAACATACAAACTCCGTACAAACAGTACCCGTAGTCAGGATCGAACCCGGGTCTCTGGGTCTGAAAGGCAGCAACTCTACCGCTGCACCAATGTGCGCCCTTAAAAACTAATAAAACTAAACTATACTAATCCAGCATGTGCAAGCTGATAAAAAAGCAACTCAGGTCAAGCCTTTGACTCAAATATGTCATCCATTTTCATCAGCTTCAATGGAATTGAATGTGTGGAGTTGAATACAAGTAGTGACTGATGTTCAAACTTACACTTGCACTGGTGACCAACAACACAGTCCTCCCCCACAGTCTTTCCCATCAGATTAGGTTTATCATCCATTCACAGCTAATTAATATATAGGGAGTTGTTTGCGTGCTGCTGTTCGTGCATACAGAAGTCTCAGCTGCGCAGAGATCCCGGCACTGGGTTTTGCCACTGGGACATAAGCATGGCAAATCATTACATGGCTGAGTGAACTGTGCGTGTAATTCTGATAAACGATTAGGCAGAAGAAAAGCAAAGATGAAACTCTATCTGAGTACCACAATTCTGATTGGAAAATTATTCCTTGTTCTATTGACAAGTTCTAGGAGTAGAATTAGGCCATTCGGCCCATCGAGTCTACTCCGCCATTCAATCATGGCTGATCTCTGCCTCCTAATCCCATTTTCCTGCCTTCTCCCCATAACCCCCGACATCCATTCCAATCAAGAATTTGTCTATCTCTGCCTTAAAAATATCCACTAACTTGGCTTTTTGAATTTTGAAGACAATTAGGCCCCTTGCACACTGCGCTTTGGACGCATAGTTCTGGTTCAAATGTCGTCTGCAATACACGATAACCATGTAGACACAAGAAATGGCAGATTTAGACTTTAGACTTTCGAGATACAGCGCAGAAACGGGCCCTGCAGCCCACCGAGTCCACACCAACCAGCTATCCATACACTGACACTATCCTATGCACTGGGGATAATTTACAAATTTACCAAAGCCAATTAACCAACAAAGTTGTATGTTTTTGGAGTGTGGGAGGAAACCGGAGCACCCAAAGGAAACTCGCACAGTGACAGGGAGAACCTACAAGCTCCGTACAGACAGCACCCCTAGTCAGGATCGAACCTGGGTCTCTGGCGTTGCAAGGCAGCAACTCTACCGCTTCGCCACCATGTGGCCCGGGTACAAACAAACATACTGGGCGCAAACAAATGGTGGAGTAACTCAGTGGGTCAGATAGCATCTCTAGAGAAATGGATATGCGACGTTTCGGGTCGGGACTCAAGATAATGCATTTTCTTTGCAATTTGTGCCATCCACTGTATGCTTTAAGGAAAATAGACTGTGCATCATTCGTATAGGTAGGAAATCAACAGCTGGTGACACTGGCATCTGTACATAGGTGATCCAATGTCAGCTCTGCCCCATTAGGCATTGGTAATCCATGTGCTCAATTCACAGGAAAATGCAAGTTTAGCAACAGTAAGAGCAAGTGTCACATTACTGCTTAAAGGGATTATCCATCATTGGCAGGTTTCTTTGCTCACGTTCAGAAGGAGACTTAGAGGTGGTGCTAGCTTCCACAGATGCGCCGTACAGAGCATTTTATCGGGATGCATCACAGCTTGGTTTGGGAACAGCTCCATCCAAGACCGCAAGAAATCGCAGCGAATTCTGGACGCAGCCCAGAACATCACACAAACCAACCTCCCTTCCATTGACTCCATTTATACCTCATGCTGCCTCTGCAAGGCCAGCAGCACTATCAAGGATGTCGCATTCTGGCTACTCCCTCTTCTCCCCTCTCCCATCAGGCAAAAGGTATAGAAGAGTGAAAAAGCACACCTCCAGGCTCAGGGACAGTTTCTTCCCAGCTGTTATCAAGCAACGGAATCATCGTACCACAACCAGAGAGCAGTGCTGAACTACTGTCTAGTTCATTGATTATCTTCAGACCATCTTTGATCGGACTTTGCTGGCTTTAACTTGCCCTAAACCTTATTCCATTATCATGTATATAGCCCTTTTTACTCATGCACTATATTTTTAAATTTTTAAATTATAACATTTTTATTGTCTGCTGTATATTGTGTGTATACCATGTGCGAGCCATGCACCATGTCTGAAGAAGGGTCTCGACCCGAAACGTCACCTATTCCTTTGCTCCATAGATGCTGCCTCAACCGCTGAGTTACTCCAGCATTTTTGTCTACCTTCGATTTCTTTCTTAAACATGCACCGTCATATTCCTTGTATGTGTACATCCTTGGCCAATAACATGATTCTGTTGTATCTATGCACTGTAAATAGAAACATAGAAACATAGAAAATAGGTGCAGGAGTAGGCCATTCGGCCCTTCGAGCCTGCACCGCCATTCAATATGATCATGGCTGATCATCCAACTCAGTATCCTGTACCTGCCTTCTCTCCATACCCCCTGATCCCTTTAGCCACAAGGGCCACATCTAACTCCCTCTTAAATATAGCCAATGAACTGGCCTCAACTACCTTCTGTGGCAGAGAGTTCCAGAGATTCACCACTCTCTGTGTGAAAAATGTTTTTCTCTTCGAGGTCCTAAAGGATTTCCCCTTAATCCTTAAACTGTGACCCCTTGTCCTGGACTTCCCCAACATCGGGAACAATCTTCCTGCATCCAGCCTGTCCAACCTCTTAAGAATTTTGTAAGTTTCTATAAGATCCCCTCTCAATCTTCTAAATTCTAGCGAGTACAAGCCGAATCTATCAGGTCTTTCTTCATATGAAAGTCCTGACTTCCCAGGAATCAATCTGGTGAACCTTCTCTGTACTCCCTCTATGGAAAGAATGTATTTCCTCAGATTCGGAGACCAAAACTGTACGCAATACTCCAGGTGTGGTCTCACCAAGACCCTGTACAACTGCTGTAGAACCTCCCTGCTCCTCTACTCAAATCCTTTTGCTTTGAATGCTAACATACCATTCGCTTTCTTCACTGCCTGCTGCACCTGCATGCCTACTTTCAATGACTGGTGTACCATGACACCCAGGTCTCGTTGCATCTCCCCTTTTCCTAATCGGCCACCATTTAGATAATAGTCTACTTTCCTGTTTTTGCCACCAAAGTGGATAACCTCACATTTATCCACATTATACTAGATCTGCCATGCATTTACCCACTCACCCAGCCTATCCAAGTCACCTTGCAGCCTCCTAGCATCCTCCTCACAGCTAACTTTGAGGGTATGAAACGTGAATTGGCCAAGATTGACTGGCAATTAGTTCTAAAAGGGTTGACGGTGGATATGCAATGGAAGGCATTTAAAGACTGCATGGATGAACTACAAAAATTGTTCATCCCAGTTTGGCAAAAGAATAAATCAGGGAAGGTAGTGCATCCGTGGATAACAAGGAAAATCAGGGATAGTATCAAAGCAAAAGATGATGCGTACAAATTAGCCAGAAAAAGCAGCATACCAGAGGACTGGGAGAAATTCAGAGACCAGCAGAGGAGGACAAAGGGCTTAATTAGGAAAGGGAAAATAGATTATGAAAGGAAACTGGCAGGGAACATAAAAACTGACTGCAAAAGTTTTTATAGATATGTGAAGAGAAAGATATTAGTTAAAACAAATGTAGGTCCCTTGCAGTCAGAAACAGGTGAATTGATCATGGGGAGCAAGGATATGGCGGACCAATTGAATAACTACTTTGGTTCCGTCTTCACTAAGGAAGACATAAATAATCTGCCGGAAATAGCAGGGGGCCGCGGGTCAAAGGAGATGGAGGTACTGAGTGAAATCCAGGTTAGTCGGGAAGTGGTGTTGGGTAAATTGAATGGATTAAAGGCCGATAAATCACCAGGGCCAGATACGCTGCATCCCAGAGTACTTAACGAAGTAGCTCCAGAAATAGTGGATGCATTAGTGATAATTTTTCAAAACCCTTTAGATTCTGGAGTAGTTCCTGAGGATTGGAGGGTAGCAAATGTAACCCCACTTTTTAGGAAGGGAGGGAGAGAGAAAACGGGGAATTACAGACCAGTTAGTCTAACATCGGTAGTGGGGAAACTGCTAGAGTCACTTATTAAAGATGGGATAGCAGCACATTTGGAAAGTGGTGAAATCATTGGACAAAGTCAGCATGGATTTACGAAAGGTAAATCGTGTCTGACGAATCTTATAGAATTTTTCGAGGATGTAACTAGTAGAGTGGATAGGGGAGAACCAGTGGATGTGTTGTATCTGGGACTTTCAGAAGGCTTTCGACAAGGTACCACATAAGAGATTAGGATACAAACTTAAATCACACGGTATTGGGGGTTCAGTATTGATGTGGATAGAGAACTGGCTGGCAAACGGGAAACAAAGAGTAGGAGTAAACGGGTACTTTTCACAATGGCAGGCAGTGACTAGTGGGGTACCGCAAGGCTCAGTGCTGGGACCCCAGCTATTTACAATTTATATTAATGATCTGGACGAGGGAATTGAAAGCAACATCTCCAAGTTTGCGGATGACACTAAGCTGGGGGCAGTGTTAGCTGTGAGGAGGATGCTAGGAGACTGCAAGGTGACTTGGATAGGCTGGGTGAGTGGGCAAATGTTTGGCAGATGCAGTATAATGTGGATAAATGTGAGGTCATCCACTTTGGTGGCAAAAACGGGAAGGCAGACTATTATCTAAATGGTGGCCGATTAGGAAATGGGGAGATGCAGCGAGACCTGGGTGTCATGGTACACCAGTCATTGAAAGTAGGCATGAAGGTGCAGCAGGCAGTGAAGAAAGCGAATGGTATGTTGGCCTTCATAGCAAGAGGATTTGAGTATAGGAGCAGGGAGGTTCTACTGCAGTTGTACAGTGTCTTGGTGAGACCACACCTGGAGTATTGCGTACAGTTTTGGTCTCCAAATCTGAGGAAGGACATTATAGCCATAGAGGGAGTGCAGAGAAGGTTCACCAGACTGATTCCTGGGATGTCAGGACTTTCATATGAAGAAAGACTGGATAGACTTGGCTTATACTCGCTAGAATTTAGGAGATTGAGAGGGGATCTTATAGAAACGTACAAAATTCTTATGGGGTTGGACAGGCTAGATGCAGGAAGATTGTTCCCGATGTTGGGGAAGTCCAGGGACAAGGGGTCACAGCTTAAGGATAAGGGGGAAATCCTTTAGGACCGAGATGAGGAAAAACATTTTCACACAGAGAGTGGTGAATCTCTGGCACTCTCTGCCACAGAGGGTAGTTGAGGCCAGTTCATTGGCTATATTTAAGAGGGAGTTAGATGTGGCCCTTGTGGCTAAAGGGATCAGGGGGTATGGAGAGAAGGCAGGTACGTGATACTGAGTTGGATGATCAGCCATGATCATATTGAATGGCGGTGCAGGCTCGAAGGGCCGAATGGCCTACTCCTGCACCTATTTTCTATGTATCTATGTATCTAACACTGCCCCCCAGCTTTGTGTCATCTGCAAACTTGGAGATGTTGCATTCAATTCCCTCGTCCAAATCATTAATATATATTGTAAATAGCTGGGGTCCCAGCACTGAGCCTTGCGGTACCCCACTAGTCACTGCCTGCCATTCTGAAAAGGACCCGTTTACTCCTACTCTTTGCTTCCTGTTTGCTAGCCAGTTCGCTATCCACATCAATACTGAACCCCCAATACCGTGTGCTTTAAGTTTGTATACTAATCTCTTATGTGGGACCTTGTCGAAAGCCTTCTGAAAGTCCAGATATAACACATCCACTGGTTCTCCCTTATCCACTCTACTAGTTACATCCTCGAAAAATTCTATAAGATTCGTCAGACAAGATTTACCTTTCGTAGATCCATGCTGACTTTGTCCAATGATTTCACCACTTTCCAAATGTGCTGCTATCCCATCTTTAATACCTGACTCTAGCAGTTTTCCCACTACCGATGTTAGACTAACTGGTCTGTAATTCCCCGTTTTCTCTCTCTCTCCCTTTTTGAAATGGGGGGTTACATTAGCTACCCTCCAATCCTCAGGAACTACTCCAGAATCTAAGGAGTTTTGTAAAATTATCACTAATGCATCCACTATTTCTGGGGCTACTTACTTAAGTACTCCGGGATGCAGCCTATCTGGCCCTGGGGATTTATCGGCCTTTAATCCATTCAATTTACCAAACACCACTTCCCGGCTAACCTGGATTTCACTCAGTTCCTCTATCTCATTTGACCCGCGGTCCCCTGCTATTTCCGGCAGATTATTTATGTCTTCCTTAGTGAAGACAGAACCAAAGTAGTTATTCAATTGGTCTGCCATGTCCTTGTTCCCCATGATCAATTCACCTGTTTCTGACTGCAAGGGACCTACATTTGTTTTAACTAATCTCTTTCTCTTCACATATCTATAAAAACTTTTGCAGTCAGTTTTTATGTTCCCTGCCAGTTTTCTTTCATAATCTATTTTCCCTTTCCTAATTAAGCCCTTTGTCCTCTGCTGGACTCTGAATTTCTCCCAGTCCTCTGGTAGGCTGCTTTTTCTGGCTAATTTGTACGCTTCATCTTTTGTTTTAATACTATCCCTGATTTCCCTTGTTATCCATGGATGCACTACCTTCCCTGATTTATTTTTTTGCCAATTTGGGATGAACAATTGTTGTAGTTCATCCATGCAGTCTTTAAATGCCTTCCATTGCATATCCACCGTCAACCCTTTAAGAATCAATTGCCAGTCAATCTTGGCCAATTCACGTTTCATACCCTCAAAGTTACCTTTCTTTAAGTTCAGAACCCTTGTTTCTGAATTAACAATGTCACTCTCCATCCTAATGAAGAACTCAACCATATTACGGTCAATCTTGCCCAAGGGGCCACGCACAACAAGACTGCTAACTAACCCTTCCTCATTACTCAATACCCAGTCTAGAATAGCCTGCTCTCTCGTTGGTTCCTCTACATGTTGGTTTAGAAAACTATCCCGCATACATTCCAAGAAATCCTCTTCCTCAGCACCCCTGCCAATTTGATTCACCCAATCTATATGTAGATTGAAGTCACCCATTATAACTGTTTTACTTTTGTTGCGCGCATTTCTAACCCCCTAACTATAGAGTCCCCTATTACTACTGCCCTCCTCTTCTTTTCCTTACCCTTCTGAGCAACAGGGCCGGTCTCTGTACCGGAGGCCTGGCCGCTGTCGCTACCCCCAGATAGGCTGTCCCCCCCAACAGTACTCAAACAGGAGTACTTATTGTCAATGTGTACAGCCACTGGGGTACTCTCTAGTCCCTGCCTCTGCCCCTTGCCCCTCCTAACCCTGACCCACTTGCCTGCCTCCTGTTGTCTTGGAGTGACCATCTCTCTATAACTCCTCTCTATGACCTCCTCACTCTCCCTGACCAGACCGGTTGATTGTAATCATACATTGTCTTTCCGCTGACTGGATAGCATGCAACAAAAGCTTTTCACTGTACCTCAATACATGTGAAAATAAACAAAACTGAATAGCCATGACTTTGCAGAGTGTTGTAACTGAAGGTAATGGTCTTTCAATGACAGTTTGTTCTTTTCAGACATGGGGTTCTGTATCTTAAGGAGGGGAAGAGAGGGCTGTAGAGCTGGGCTTCCCTGTCACACAATGGTGGAGGAAGAGAAGAACTTCCAGCAGGGGACCGTCATAATAAAGGTTTAAGAAAGAACTGCAATTGCTGGTAAAATCAAAGGTAGACACAAAATGCTGGAGAAACTCAGCGGGTGAGGCAGCATCTACGGGGAGAAGGAATTGTTCTATGTTCTGCTGAGATGCTGCCTGAACCTCTGAGACAGTGTTAGAGACACAGTGCAGAAACAAGTCCTTTGGCCCACCTAGTCTGCGCCGACCAGCGATCACTCCATTCATCAGCACCATCGTATGTATATAATAGGGACAATTTTACAACTTACCGATGCCAATTAACCTACAAAACAAATTCCTCATTGGAATGTGGGAGGAACCCAGAGCATCCGGAGAAAACACACGTGGTCACAGGGGAAATGTACAAACTCCGTACAGACAGCACCCATAGTCAAGATTGAACCTAGGTCCCTGGCGCTGTAATGCAACAACTTTACCGTTGCGCCACTGTATGCCAGCCCTTTGTGTCATTTAATGAATTTCCCTATTTTAGTTATCTTCCAGGCTGCTGCTGCAAGAGCAGCAATTTTTGTAGGGGAGGGGAGGAGTTGTACAGTTTGATAGCCACAGGGAAGACGGATCTCCTGTGGCATTCTGTTCTGCATCTTGGTGGAACCAGTCTGCTGCTGAAGGTGTTCCTCAGTTTGACCAGCGTGTCATGGAGGGGGTGAGCTGTATTGTCCAGGATGCTCCGCAGTTTGAGGAGCATCCTCCCCTCCAAGACCACCTCCCATGAATCCAACTCCGCCCCCAGGATGGAGCCAGCCTTCCTGATGAGTTTGTTAATCCTGTTGTCATCCACGGCCCTCTCCTTGCTTTCCCACGACACGGCAATGAAGAAGATGGCACTGGTTCCCACTGATTGGTAGAACATCTGCTGCATCTAACTGCAGACATTGAAGGAACGGAGTCTTCTCAAAAAGTACAGCCAGCTCTGTCCCTTCTTGTGCAGGGCCTCAGCTTTCTTGGGCCAGTCCAGTTTACTGTCCAGGTACACTCAAAGGTATTTGTACTCCTTGGTAAACTGCACATGCACACAGCTATAATTCTTACTTTTGGACCTGACTGGTTGTCATGTCTCTGATTGTCACAGCTTTGGGCTGTGGAATGGGAAGGGATAAACTTGACTCATGGATGATCTGTGGTTCTACCTGTAATAGCAATGCCTTTGAATGTATCTAACAGAACAACCCAAGAATCATCCTCACAGTTCAAGCCTACATTCGTTTGAACGACATCCAAGATGTTCACTGCGTATGAACGAACTGCGGATGCTGGTTTAAACCTAAGATAAACAAAAAATGCTGGAGTAACTCAGTGGGACAGGCAGCATCTCTGGAGAAAAGAAATGGGTTTGAAATGGGTTGTAGGGGAGGGTGATAGATAGATAAGGAAGTGTGAAGGTGTGAAAACAGGGCAAATGGAATGGTGATCAAGGACAATGTAGAATAAATCATTGTCAGTTGGGAGAAGGTAACAACAAAGCAAACAGAGAAAAAATGTAGTCGGTGAAAGTAAGAGTGGTCAGTGAACTGGGAAGAGGGAGGGATGGGGAGAGATGGAAAGCAAGGGTTACTTGAAGTTAGAGAAGTCAATGTTCATACCGCTGGGGTATAAGCTGCCCTTTGACGTTAAGGGGGAGAGAGATGCTTAGATAAGGAAGAGTCCGAAGAAGGGTTTCGACCCAAAACGTCAGCCATTCCTTCTTTCCAGAGATGCTGCCTGTCCCGTTGAGTTACTCCAGCATTTTGTGTCTGTCCAGGATGGTCAGCCATGATATTAGTAATTGGTAGAATAGGCAGCATTTCTGGAGAAAAGGACTACTTCTGTTTACATTTTTTTTTATCATAAGGTCTTCCTCTACAAGTCAAATCAAGATTCAAGTGTCTTATTGTCATATGTCGCAGATAGAACAATGAAATTCGTACTTGCAGCGGCACAACAGAATATGTAAACACAGTACTCTGTAAACAATATAATAAACGAGGAAAATAAAGTTCCGTGTGTATATATACACATACATATATTTCCATACACATACATGCACACATATGTACACATAAAAACAAACAAACCATTTGACCATTGTGCTTTAATCAGAGATAGCAGATATTAACTAGTGCTAAACACGTATAAAATTAGACCACATGGGTATGTGCAAAGGAAAGGACAGTAGGCAAGGCACTGTTGTCTTCTGTACTCATATTATAAAGTGGAAACATGAATTTTGTGTGTTGGGTTAAAGAGACATGGATTCATCCTGTAGCATGATGAAATCACCTGGTTTAAAGTGCAATCCATTTTCACCCTATGTTGCTTCTGCTGGTAAAATGACCTCCAAATGCGTTTCAATTCATAGCACTTTGGATAGATTGTACGTTCTTCTTTTATATAGCAAGACCAGATCTGTGGGCAGCAGCAGAATAAAGCCAGTGCCGTTATATATTCATTAATAATTCGAATTTCACTGTACCTTAATTGGTACATGTGACAATAAACTGACCTTGAAACCTTGAAACCTTGAAACCTTGAATAGTTCAATTATATAATTACTCCCTTCAGAAAGCAGGAGAATGTTTTTGCTCTGTTCATTCTAGTAATTATTAAATAAACGCACAATTATCTCAATGAGGTTAATTAGAAAGTACGATTTGATTCACAAAAGGGAGAATCTCCAGAATATATTCTTCCCATTGAAGGAGATTAACTGGTGCAATGTATTAGCATTTTATCTTTTAATCTTTGGGTTGGGTATTGAATACATCCAATTGGTTCGGTTATCTCACTTCATTCACTTAAAATTATATTGGGAATTTCACTCCTGCAACTGATAAAATAAGGCATGAGAATGACGAGAGTCCTTTGTATTTATAGAAAATATTTATGTATAAATTAATAATATATAAGCAACTTATTTCCATATATGAGGTGAGAATGGACGATCTCACCCCGATTTGTAAATGTACAAAGCTTTCGCTCAGAACTGTCTCAAAACGTACAGGAGACCTACAAACCCTACTTTAGAAATTAAGGCTGCAGTGGGGGGGCAGTCAAGCATAATCCAGCCCTCGAACACAACACTGATGTCAACAGTGGCGCATCTTGTAGAGCTGCCACCTCATAACTCCTGCAACCCAGCTTCGATCCTCACATCCGGCGCTGTCTGTGTGCAGTTTGCACATTCTCCCTGTGACCATTTAAGTTTCCTCTGGGTGCTGTGGTTTCTTCCCACATTCCAAGCACCAGCAGGGTAGTCAGTAAACGGCCACTGTAAATTGCCTCAGTGCGTGGGTGAGTGGTAGAATCAAGGAGAGGGTTTGGGGAAGGGCGGGGATTGTGGTAGGAATGTCGGAAGAATAAAAACGGGTTTGAGACGAATTACTATAAAAATCGGCCAAAGGGCCTGTTTCCGTAACGTATTTTAGTTTTTAGTCTTAGTTTTAGTTTTAGAGATACAGCGCGGAAACAGGCCCTTCCCGCACATTAACACTATCCTACACACACTAGTGACAATTTACACAGACACCAAGCCAATTAACCTACAAACCTGCACGTCTTTGGAGTGTGGGAGGAAACCGAAGATCTTGGAGAAAACCTATGCAGTCACGGGGAGAATGGGCAAACTCCGTACAGACAGCACCTGTAGTCGGGATCGAACCCGGGTCTCTGGCACTGCAAGCGCTGTAAGGCAGCAACTCTACCGCTGCGCCACGGTGCTGCCCTACCACATCTGTCAATAACTTCAGCACTATTATAAACAACTTTTATGGGGCCACGCATGCAACTTTGATTATTGGTGCCAATTATGAGCAAGGCTACTAGCCACTTGTTGAACTTACATAGAAAAAGTAAAAAATGCCACACATGGGAACAGATCCTTTAGCCCACGATATCTGCCGTGAACATAATGCCAACTTGTCCTCTTAATGCTGATGGTAATGGAATTGGGTATCGGGAGAGGGTTAAAACATGTGTCAAACACCCCATACTGAGCCTGAAGAAGGGTCCCGACCCAAAACGTACCCATCCTTTTTTTCCAGTGATGCTGCCTGATCCGCTGAGTTACTCCAGCACCCTGGGTCTATATTCTGAATATAAGACCAGGCTTATATTCACTGGAATTTAGAATGATGAGAGGGGATCTTATAGAAACCTATAACATTCTTAAGAGATTGGACAGGCTAGATGTAGGAAAAAAGTTTCCGGTGTTGGGGGAGTCCAGAACCAGGGGTCACAGTGTAAGAATAAGGGGTAGGCCATTTAGGACTGAGATGAGAAAAAACTTTTATCACCCAGTGAGTTGTGAATCTGTGGAATTCTCTGCCAGTAGAGGCCAACTCATTGGATGTTTTCAAGAGAGAGTTAGATATAGCTCTTAGGGCTAACGGAATCAAGGGATATGGGGAGAAAGCAGGAACGGGGTACTGATTTTGGATGATCAGTCATGATCATATTGAATGGCGGTGATGACTCGAAGGGCTGAATGGCCTACTCCTGAACCTATTTTCAATGTTTCGACGTTTCTATCTTAGGTATATACTGTGGTGTATGCCCCTTTAAGAGATATCATACACCTATTGTAATACCGGTAGCCACAAAAGGGGGCTTGCTTAGTATAAATGCCCTGGTGATAGTGTGAGCTCTCTCTCTTCTTTTCCCCCCTCTGAAACCATGATTAAAGGCACGTTGGTTTTACCTGATGGTTTCTCGATGGTTATTTAAGTATCTGACTCCAGTACTTAACAGTGGCGACGAGATTAAAGAACCCTGATGTCTTACCGACCTCGGCATCCTGAAAGATCGAGTGGAGAACGCTCCCCGCACCCTCCCAAGGCAAAGAAGCTTGGTAGAGGTGGGTGTGTGGTTGAGGCTGGACTGGAGCTCCAAAGTTGTGAGTGTTGGGGCAAAGTGCAGTCAAGGGGGAGAAGTGACCTCGGAGAGCGGGCCCCAGGAACGCATTGGTAGTTGGGGTGAATACCGTCGGTAGTGCATAGTGTGCCGGTGGGGGTTTTCCAGTTTCAGCAGTTAAAGAGGCCTGTATACCCGATGGAGGCTGAAGAGACTGGTTGGAAACGGACCTAGAGGGTCCAGGAAAAAGAAACGCTGCGAGAGAAGGGCGCAGACAGGGCGGGAACCGCCATTTTTGGCACGCCTAAAAACCGGAAGAGAAGGGTGCAAAAGCGGGAACCGCCATTTTTTGGCACGCCTAAAAACGGAAGAGAAGGGTGCCATTTTACAAGTTTTACAAATTCCATTGAAGCTAATTGATGAGCAACATGGCAATAAAAGGAAAATTTGGAATCTTCGAGAGCAACTTAGAGACTTGGGACACATATTTGGAAAGATTTGATGTTTTCTGTACTGTTAATGATATAGCAGATGATAAGAAAGCTGTGAATTTATTGAATTATATGGGTGCTAAGACTTATGGATTAGCAAAGGGGTTGTTACATCCTACAAAAGCTGCAAATGCAACATTTAAACAGATATCTGATAAATTAAAGGAACACTTGAATCCAGCACCATTGTTCTTATCTGAGCGTTTTGCATTTTATAAAAGGGACCAGCAGTTGGAAGAAACTGTGGCACAATTTCTGGCAGAGCTAAGAACATTAGCTGTATTTTGTAAATTTGATGATTTTTTAAATCAAGCATTACGGGATAGATTTATTTGTGGATTGAAAAGTGAGACTCTATTACAAATACTGTTAGCTGAGGGTGATATAGATTTGTCCAAAGCATTTACAATGGCTACGTCATTTGAGAAAGCCCAAGAGGGCGCGGCGGCCATACAACAGAAGAGTCCAGAGTTTGAAACCCATAAATTATTACCAAAGGCTGAGAGATGTGTCCGGTGTGGAAAAAACACTCACCATCAGAAAGATTGCTGGTTTAAAGATAAAATATGTAATGGATGTGGAAAAGTGGGTCACATTGTACGGGCTTGTAGGTCAAAGAAGCCTGGTAGAAGTGAACACTATAGAGCAAGGACATTGGGGGCTGAGGCCAAGTTAGTCCATGAAGTTAGGGAAAGTAGTGTGAGCAGCAGTTGTAGTGACTCAGACGTAGAAGCAAGAGAAGTAAGTTGCTTAAAGATTAAAGCAGTGCAGAATTCGACAGAACTGGATACAATGTGGGTAATGTTGACCATTTCAGGAGTTTCATTGAAACTAGAACTGGATACTGGTTCAGCGTTAACGGTGATAAATGAGAAGGATTATTATAGGTATTTTTCACAAGAACGGTTGCAGAAGACTAATATTGCTTTAAAAACTTATACGGGTCAAAAGGTTAGGCCAAAAGGAAGGATTGAGGTATCAGCCAAGTACAATGGTATGACAGTGAGGAATCTGTTTATATACGTGCTGAGGGAAGGCGGACGGCCATTACTGGGTAGAGAGTGGGCTAGGAGACTGAAATTTGATTGGTCAACTATTCACTCATTAAAACACAGGGAGCTGGGGTTAACAGGGCCCTTGCAAAGTAAATTGGTTGAAGTAAAGCATAGGGAGTGGGGGTTAATAGGACCCTCAAAAAGTAAATTGGCTGAAGTGTTGGCAACAGCTCCAGAGGTGTTTCAATCAGGACTTGGCAAGTTGGTTGGTATTCAAGCTACTATATCAATTACTGAGGGGTCTGCCCCCAAGTTTTTTAAACCTCGACCAGTACCTTTTGCAATTAGACCAGCAGTGGAAGCTGAATTAGATAACTTAGAGCAACAAGGAGTGCTCTCAAGGATAGATTGGAGTGAATGGGCTACACCTATTGTGCCGGTTATGAAAAAGGCTTTGCCGGATGGCCCGGGATTAGCACAGAAAGTACGTATTTGTGGTGATTTTAAAGTTACAGTGAATCCAGTGTTAAAAGTAGTACAATATCCATTGCCAAAGATTGATGAGATTTTTGCCTCATTGGCAGGAGGGCAACATTTTTCTAAAATAGATCTGGCACAAGCATATTTGCAGATGGAGGTAGAGGAAGATTCCAGACATTACCTGACGATTAATACGCATAAAGGCTTGTATAGGTATAATAGGTTGGTTTTTGGGGTAGCTTCGGCGCCGGCTATGTGGCAGAGAGCCATGGAGCAGGTGCTGCAAGGTATTCCAGGTACCCAATGTTACTTGGATGATATTTTGATCACAGGTAGGACGGTGGAAGAACACCTCTCCAATTTGGAACGGGTGTTGGGCAGGTTAAAACGTTATGGCCTTAGAGCTAACAAGGCCAAGTGTGACTTCTTCAAGGAACAACTGGCGTATTGTGGACATTTGATTGATAGACATGGGTTGCATAAATCACCAGACAAAATTGCTGCGGTGGTAAATGCGCCAGCTCCGGTGAATGTGTCACAGTTACGCTCATTTCTGGGACTGATAAATTACTATCATAAATTTTTGCCAAACTTATCTGCTATCCTGTATCCATTAAATGGATTGTTAAAATCAGGGGTGAAATGGAATTGGTCGTTGGAATGTGTGAAGGCATTTGCTGATAGTAAGGTCTTGATTACATCAAGGAAGGTGCTTGCACATTTTGATCCAGCAATACCAATTAAGCTGGCTTGTGATGTATCTCCTTATGGTATAGGTGCAGTGCTTTCACATCAGTTTCCAGGGGGTCATGAACGACCAATTGCTTTTGCATCAAGGTCATTGTCCACGGCTGAAAAGAATTACGCCCAAATTGATAGGGAGGCTCTTAGCCTGGTATGGGGTGTTAAAAAATTTAATCATTACTTATATGGACAGAAATTTACATTGATTACGGATCATCAGCCGTTGGTTTCGATATTTAATCCAAAAAAGGGGGTGCCCTTGATGACGGCACAGCGCTTGCAGAGATGGGCCTTGTTTTTGGGTGCACATCGTTATGACATCCAGTATAGAGGCACAAAGTTGCATGGGAATGCAGATAGTTTGTCAAGATTGCCATTACCGATTGTAAGTGATGTACCAATGACTGATGTGGCAGAATTGTTTCATATGTCCATTTGTGAAGTGTTGCCAGTGGATAACAAACGTATAGAGCGTGAGACAAGGAATGATAGGACTCTTTCAGGGGTATATGATGTAACAGTACGAGGGTGGCCAGCGGAAGGAGATTCTCGGTTTCCTCAATATTCAGCAAGAAGAGAACAATTGTCTACGTGCAGGGGTACCGTGATGTGTGGTTCTAGAGTGGTGATCCCCCAAAAGTTACAGAAACAAATCTTGGAGGAACTACACGTTGGTCATCTAGGATGCACTAAGATGAAAAGTCTGGCTCGTGCATATGTATGGTGGCCAGGTATTGATGGCCAGATTGAGGAATTGGCCAAAAATTGTTCTGGCTGTCTGCTTGAGCAGAAGACACCTCCATTGGCCCCTATCCATCCATGGGAATGGCCGTCTGGTCCATGGAAACGGGTTCATATTGATTATGCAGGACCCTTTCAAGAGTCTATGTTCCTGGTGGTAGTAGATGCGCATTCGAAATGGCCAGAGGTTATAAAGATGTCCTCGACTACGTCTCAGAAGACGATTGCGACGTTACGAACAATTTTTGCAAGGTATGGTTTGCCTGAACAAATATGTTCGGATAACGGGCCTCAATTTGTATCTGAAGACTTTAAGAAGTTTCTGAAGACTAATGGCATTAAACACTATACGTCGGCACCTTATCATCCGGCAACAAATGGACTGGCGGAGCGTTTTGTACAGACCTTTAAGAAGGCGCTTAAAGCAATGAAACATGAGGATCTGCCTATGCAACATAAATTGGACAATTTTTTGTTCAACTATAGAAATGCGGTTCATGCTGTAACAGGTCAATCACCTGCGATGGTGTTTTTCAACAGACAGTTGGGTTCCAAATTGGACTTAGTTCGTCCTGATCTTAGAAGACAAGTGGAACAGAAAGTGTTCCATTGTGCACCTCAACGTCTTACCAGGAGTTTCCAGGTTGGTGAAGCTGTACTTGCCCGCGATTATAGAAACCAGAAATGGCAGCCGGGAGTTGTTGCGGAGGTACAAGGACCTCTAATGTATGCAGTCAACACGGCCGATGGCCAGATTCGCCGGCATGTGGATCAAATCGTACAGTCTACTATTGCTCCTCATCTGGAACCTCGGTTAAGTGCTTTGGATCAGCCAGTATCAATGGGGGGCCAATGGTCGAATAAGGAATTGGAACCTATTGTGCCTATGTCTTGTTATCCTGTTCTAGCTGCCAAAGAAGCACCTATGCCTTCGTTGGATATTTCACCAGCTAAAGTAGCAGTACAGGTTCCTGACCAGGTGGTTGCAATACCAAAACAGGTGTTCCCTAGCTCGGAAGTGCGGTGTTCGCCTGTAGAATCTGGATTAAGACGCTCAACCAGAATATCAAGGCCGCCACAGAGGTTGATTGATGAACTTTGACATTGAATACGGGACTGACTAAGTGATGTTTCCTGTGTGTGTGTTTGTTTGTTTTTTTCCCTCACGTATTGGTGATGGTGTTATTATATTGTGCTTGCAAAATATAAGGTGAAGGTGATAATGTAATTTTGTCATCTATTATATGATCTGTTGTAGGTATGGTGTACTTTTCCCCTTAGTTTTTGTGTAAAACTAAGGGTTTTAAAGGGGGAGGATTTTGGTGTATGCCCCTTTAAGAGATATCATACACCTATTGTAATACCGGTAGCCACAAAAGGGGGCTTGCTTAGTATAAAAGCCCTGGTGGTAGTGTGAGCTCTCTCTCTTCTTTTCCCCCCTCTGAAACCATGATTAAAGGCACGTTGGTTTTACCTGATGGTTTCTCGATGGTTATTTAAGTATCTGACTCCAGTACTTAACATATACCAGTATCTGCAGTTCCTTTCCTACACACTCCATACTGATTGCTAACCCCAGGAGATACAAGGAGATAATGGTGGGATGGAATATCCCACTACCCTCCCTACCCCCTCCTCTCCCTCAATCCCCCCACTCTCCCTCCTTACCTCCCCAGGATCACTAGGGGCGCCGCATTGAAGGCAGCCTCTGCCTACAGTCTGTTCGTTTTTCAATTTATTTTTTATTTTTTAGTCAGTTTTAAAGTTTGTTTTGGGGATTCCTTTAACTTTTCTATGTGGGGGAGGGGGGTAGGGTAAGGGGGAAACTGTTTCCCAGTCGTTTCCTGGCGAGGACGCGACTATTTCTCCGTGTCGCATCCTCGCCCCCGTCCTCGCGGCCTACCACCTGGATTGGAGCGGCCTTTCCTGCCGGGGACTGGACCAGAGCTTCAACAGCAGCGGCGCAGCGCTTGAGTCACCGCAGAGCGGAGCGGGCGATGCCTCACCTGGATCGCCGTTTGGAGCTCCGGAGCGTTGGGCCGCTGCTCCAACACCACGGAGCTGTGGTTTGGGAGAGCTTCCAACGCGGCCGGCGCTGTCTTCAACATTGCGGAGACCTGGGGCCATTTGCCGAGGGCCGCCAGCATTGAATCTCCGCCCGGCGCGGCCTGTGGACTTTGGGAGCCACGGACTCTGGTAGGAGGTGGCCGTTTCGGATGTCCAAGCTGCGGAAGATGCCCTCCAGTCCCGACGTCGGACTTCCATCACCCCGGAGAGCGGGCTTGAACATCGGGCTGCCCGTAGTGGCGACAGCGGGGGCTCGGGAGCCCCCCGACCACGGGAAGACAACAGAGGAGGACGACTGAATTTTGGAGCCTTCCCTCACAGTGGGGAAAATTTGATCCCGCTGTGTGGGGATGTCTGTGTTAGAAACTATCGTGTTCTGTGCTCTTTATTATTTGTATGGCTGTATAACGACCACACATTTCACTGTACCAATTGGTACATGTGACAAATAAATGTATCTATCTTATCTTATCTTATCTTGAGGCTGCCGCTCCTCTGACCGGAGGCTGCGCCAAACGGAGGCCGCGCCGACCAGAGCCGTGCCGACCAGAAGCCACGCCGACCGGGCAGCGCCGGGCAGAGGCAGGCGGCGATGGTGACAGACAGCAGACATAGCCAATCAGTATGGTTCAGGAAGGGGCGTCGCCCTCCTGGCAGTGACTGACGGGAGATGAGACCAATCTGCACATGCGTTTTTTTAAAGATTTAAAAACCTTAATAATTTTTAAAATATTGGAACAAAACTTGTTGCACTTTCAGCACAGCGGAATGGTGAGTAATGTGGTAAAATGTCTTGGCACTATTCTGTACCATTTTGGTGCAAATGTAAAAACAACGCATACCAGAAGATAACAGAATGAGAGTTTTAGTTACGTAGAGATTCTCTTGAAATATAGGCTTACGTTGCTTGTCTTCCCAATTACTTGCAATACCTACATGTTAATATTCACTGGCTTTTACACAAGGAAATCCAGATCCATCTGAACAATACATTTCAATGGCACAACATACCTCACATGAACCTAAAGAAGGGTCTCGACCGGAAACGTCAGCCATTCCTTATCTCCGGAGATTCTGCCAGTCCCGCTGAATTATCTTTTGTCTATCTTCGGTGTAAACCAGCATCTGCACTTCCTTCCAACATATATTCCATTTGCCATGTCCTCACCCATTCACTGACTCCTCCCCGACCCCATATTTCTCTACATTTTCCACATAATCCAGGGTGCAGCCTGACCATCGGCAAACCTGAATATATGTTACTGTGTCGGAAGGAACTGCAGATGCTGATTTAAACCAAAGATAGACACAAAATGCTGGAGACAGGCATGACAGGCAGCATCTCTGGAGAGAAGGAATGGGTGACATTTTGGGTCGAGACCCTTCTTCAGACTAGTCAAGGGAAAGGGAAACGAGAAATTTGGATGGTGATAAAGAGAGATATAGAACAAATGAATGAAAGATATGCAAAAAAGTTACCATGATAAAGGAAACATTTGCTAGGTGAGAACGTGATGCGACCTGGGGTAGGGATGAAGAGAGAGGGAATGAAGGGGTTACTTGTAGTTAGAGAAATCAATATTCATACCACTGAGTTGCAAGCTGCCCAAGCAAAATATGAATATGAAGGAATTTATCTATTCTACATTTTCCTTGAACTCCATACCCTTTGCCCTGTTTTCACACCTTCACTCTTCCTTATCTATCTATCTCCCTCCCCTCTGATGTCAGTCTGAAGAAGGGTCTTGACTCAAAATCTCTCCAGAGATGCTGCCTGCCCCGCTGAGTAACTCCAGCATTGTGTGTCTAACTCAAGCGAAATATGAGATGCTGTTCCTCTAATGTCTGTTTAGCCTCACTCTGACAATGGAGGAGGCCATATGTTATGTACAATGAATATGTTACTGTTGGTCCTGTTATCCACATCATTGACATATAATGTGAATTACCAGGGTCTCATCAACACTCCACTAATTATACCCTCCCCAAGGCATTATTGCAGAGGCACTAATGGACAATGTTACGGGGGTGGTAAGGAGCAGTGTGAGAGACAGTGTGAACTCGTGGACTAAAGCACTTTACAGAGCAAAAATAACACAATGGATGTTATATCATTCAACTTCAAATAGTTGCCAGGCAGTGGGATGATCTAATAGCTGGAGATGAAGTCTATGATCACCCAAAATCAATGTTATTAGAATTATCATTCTATTTCATTTCAAAGACTCCATACCCTGCCCTCACTGGGACGACCAGAACGCCAAACAAAATTCCGAATGCAGCCGAACTAAATTTTTACTAAGCTGCAATATGCAGCTGTTTTGATATGTTTTGTATAGAAGTTGGCAGGCTATGTTGCACTTACATAAGATGGTGATTTACGAGGATGTTCCCAGGACTTGACGGCTGAGCTCTAGGGAGAGGCTGAGCAGGCTAAGACTCTATTCCTTGGAGTGCAGGGGCATGAGGGGTGATCTTATAGAGGTGTACAAAATCATGAGAGGAATAGATCGGGTAAACTGCAGAGAGTCTCTTTGCCCAGAGTAAGGGTTTTGAGAACCAGAGGGCATAGGTTTAAGGTGAGGAGAAAAAGATTTAATAGACACCTGAGGAGTAACTTTTTTACACCAAGTATGGTGGGTGTATGGAACGAGCTGCTGGAAGAGGTAGATGAGGCAGGTACTATCAAAATGTTTAAAAGACATTTAGATAGGTACATAAATAGGATAGATTTAGAGGGATATGGGCCAAATGCTGGCAGGTGGGACTAGTGTAGATGGACATGTTGGTGGTGTGGGCAAGTTGGGCCAATGGGTCTGCTTCAATGCAATATCACTCTTTGACTATAACTTGACAGTTTGACTTGTATACACAATGCCCTGACCAATGAGGACAAGTTAGGAATGAAACAAATGCCTGTAACGTTTTGGAATTACTTTTTCATCTATTCTATTTCATGTTCCCGAGAGCCCTATTTGCTTTATTTACTGCATGTATTGCAGGTAGTTTCAATAAGCTGGTCTTCCTTTTTCTTTCCCAGTGGTGTATCCTTGACGCAGACACCATTTATTATATAATTCCAATATTTAATCCTCTTTATGAAACACTCGGCAATTGTCAATTTGTGACGTCCATTTGTCACTTTTCTGCATCATTTCTGAATCCATCTTGATCCCTCTGCATAATTTTAACATTTATACTTACTGGCTTGATTTCACAGATCAATCTTCAGCTTTCTAGTTTTCCAAAGAGCATCCCCTTCATCACTCTTCAAAGAGGTTGTCGTACTGACTTCAAATCAACCGATGACAAAAGATTCATGCAGTAGTCCCAGCAAACTAAGTTCAATCCTGACCTTTCATCCTGTCAGTGTAGAGTTCAAGAGTCAAAAGTCAAAGGTCAAAAAAGTTTAATTGGAAAACTCTTACTCGCATCAGCTTTACAGGCAGATCAACGCAACAACTCAATAGGATAAATATTCGATAAATTATCAGTTATTCTAAGTAAATCAGATCATAATACTGCAAGCCGAGTATCTAGTACAACAATAATCGTGCGAGGTCCACAGTGGTTTGGAGCTAAGGTAGAGGGTTGCATGTTCTCACTCTGACCACATGGATATCCTCAGGTTTCTCCAGTTTCCTCCCACATCCACAAAAACGTGCAGGTTGGCGACTGTATGTTGGTCCTAGCTTGCAGGTGAGCGGTAGAATCTGGGGAGGTAGATGGTAATGTGGGGAGAATTAAGTAGAATTAGTGCTTGTCGGCACTCAGAGATTCAATCAGATCCAATGGGCCAAAACTCCTTTTACCATTTTGCTTGACTAAGATTCTATGCTCCTTCTGTTTCTTCACTGCTGACTTATTTTAAGTATTTTTGGCTGGTCAACCAGATATTTAAACAGGAATATTAGTCATATCCATTTATAATATTCATTGGATCTGGTAAAAGAAAATTGCCAGAATGTACATTTTAAAAACTCTTCAGGATTAGCCCATGTTGAGACTGTTTTAGCTCCAAACTTTGAACGCATTTTGACATGAGATCATTTCAACCTGTTGCCTTATGCCACAAGCTTTACTTTTCCAAAATTATTCATAGAACAGCATGGAAACGGGCCCAACCTTCCCACACCGACCAACATGTTCCATCTACACTGGCTGCTACAACTGTGGCAAGTGCGTCCAGCTTCAGCTCCTAAAGGACCGTGTTGGGGCACTGGAGCAGCAGCTGGATGACCTCAGGGCCATCCGGGAAAACGAGAGTTTCCTGGACAGGACCTACAGTGAGGTAGTCATGCCGAGGTTACGGGAAGAACCAATGTGTGTGATGTAGAGAAAGGATGGAAATCGTGGAGGGCAGAAGACCCAGGTGGCTGTGCCTAATGAAAACAGGTACGCCCTCTTGGGAACTGTCCGGGGAGACAATGTTTCCAGTCCGACCGGCAGACACATCGGTGGCTCCAATCCTGGAGATGGGACTCGACCGGCGAGACAGACGTCGGGCAGAGCCCTAGTGGTGGGTGACTCCATTGTCTGAGGAGTGGACAAGAGATTCTGTGGCGGCAGACAAGATGCGAGGATGGTCTGTTGCCTCCCTGGTGCCAGGGTTCAGGATGTCACGAGCCGAATTCTGAACATTCGAGAGAGAGAAGGTGAACAGCCGGTAGTAGTTGTGCACATAGACACAAACGACATCGGGAAGAAGAGGAAGGAGGTTCTCCAACATGACTTCAGAGAGTTGGGAAGAAGACTGAAATGCCGGACTTCTAGGGTGGTTATCTCTGGATTGCTTCCTGTATCACGTGCTAGTGAGGACAGGAACAGGGAGATTGGGGATCTGAATGTGTGGCTGAGGTGCTGGTGCAGGGAGCAAGGATTTAGATTTATAGACCACTGGGATCTCTTCTGGGGTAGGGTTGACCTGTACAAAAGGGACGGGTTACACCTTAACTGGAGGGGGACCGACATTCTGGCAGGCAGGTTTGCTAGGGCTACACGGGTGGGTTTAAACTAAATAGTGGGGGGGAGGGATTGACAAATTGGGAGTATAAAGATGGAGTTGAAGGGGAAGTGGCTACAGGAAAAATTACAAAAGATTTTCGAAGTAATGGGAAGGAAAGCTTGAGAATGGACAACATAGAAACATAGAAACATATGATCATGGTTGATCATCCAACTCAGTATCCTGTACCTGCCTTCTCTCCATACCCCCTGATACCTTTAGCCACAAGGGCCACATCTAACTCCCTCTTAAATATAGCCAATGAACTGGCCTCAACTACATTCTGTGGCAGAGAATTCCAGAGATTCACCACTCTCTGTGTAAAAAAAGTTTTTCTCATCTAAAAGATTTCCCCTTTATCCTTAAACTGTGACCCCTTGTCCTGGATTTCCCCAACATCGGGAACAATCTTCCTGCATCTAGCCTGTCCAACCCCTTAAGAATGTTGTAAGTTTCTATAAGATCCCCCCTCAATCTTCTAAATTCTAGCGAGTACAAGCCGAGTCTATCCAGTCTTTCTTCATATGAAAGTCCTGCCATCCCAGGAATCAGTCTGGTGAACCTTCTCTGTACTCCCTCTATGGCAAGAATGTCTTTCCTCAGATTTGGAGACCAAAACTGTACGCAATACTCCAGGTGTGGTCTCACCAAGACAAGGTCAGGGCCAATCGCGAGGGGGGGAGTGAATACGGAGGTCAAAATGCTGTATATGAATGCGCGAAGTATAAGGAATAAAGTGGACGAGCTTGAGGCTCAGTTAGAAACTGGCAAGTATGATGTTGTGGGAATTACTGAGACATGGCTGCAAGAGGGCCAGGGCTGGGAACTGAATATTCAAGGGTATACCACCTATCGAAAAGACAGACAGGTGGGCAGAGGGGATGGTTGTTGGTGAGGAATTAAATTCAGTCCCTTGCAAGGGGTGACATTGAAACAGGAGATGTGGAGTCAGTATGGATAGAACTAAGGAATTGTAAGGGTAAAAATACCCTAATGGGACTAATCTACAGGCCCCCAAACAGTAGCCTGGACATAGGGCGTGTTGAATCGGGAGTTAAAATTGGCATGTAGTAAAAGTAATGCTGTGGTTGTTATGGAAGATTTCAACATGCAGGTAGACTGGGAAAATCAGGTTGGTACTGGACCCCAAGAAAGGGACTTTGTAGAGTGCCGTTGTGATGGATTCTTTGAACAGCTTGTATTGGAGTCTACCAGGGAGAAGGCAATTCTGGATTTAGTGTTATGTAATGAACCGGATTTGATAAAGGACCTCGAGGTTAATGAGCCATTAGGAGGCAGTGGCCATAACATGGTCAGGTTTAATCTACAATTGGAGAGGGAGAAGAGTAGATCGAAGGTGTCAGTGTTGCAGTTGAATAAAGGGGACTATGGGGCCATGAGGGAGGAGCTGGCCAAAGTTGACTGGAAAGATACACTAGCAGGGATGACAGTGGAACAAAAATGGCAGGTGTTTCTAGGAATAATACAGAAGGTGCAGGATCTGTTTATTCTTAGGAGGAAGAAAGATTCCAAGGGGAGAAAGGGACGACCATGGCTGACAAGGGACGTCAGGGACAGTATAAAAATTAAAGCGAAGAAGTACAACGTAGCAAAGATGAGCGGGAAGCAAGAGGATTGGGTAATGTTTAAAGAACAAAAGAAGATAACCAAAAATACAATACGGGAAGAAAAGATGAGGTACGAAGGTAAGCTAGCCAAGAATATAAAGCAGGATAGTAAAAGCTTCTTTAGATATGTGAAGAGGAAAAAATTAGTTAAGACCAAAGTTGGACCCTTGAAGACCAAAAAATGTGAATTTATTATGGGGAACAAGGAAATGGCAGATGAGTTGAACAGGTACTTTGGATCTTTGGACACAAACAATCTTCCTAATATAGTAGTTGCCAAAGGTTCTGCGGCGAGAGAAGGAACTGAAGGAAATCCACATTAGGCAGGAAATGGTGTTGGATAGACTGATGGAACTGAAGTCTGATAAATCCCCAGAGCCTGATGGTCTGCATCCCAGGGTACTGGCTGGAAGTGGCTCTAGAAATCGTGGATGCATTGGTGATAATTTTCCAATGTTCTATAGACTCAGGATCAGTTCCTGTGGATTAGACGGTAGCTAATGTTATCCCACTTTTTAAGAAAGGCGAGAGAGAGAAAACGTGGAATTATAGACCAATTAGCCTGACATCGGTGGTGGGGAAGATGCTGGAGTCAATTATAAAAGATGAGATAGCCGCACATTTGGATAGCAGTAACAGGATCGGTCCGAGTCAGCATGGATTTACGAAGGGGAAATCATGCTTGACTAATCTTCTGGAATTTTTTGAAGATGTAACTCGGAAAATGGACAAGGGAGAGCCAGTGGATGTAGTGTACATGGACTTTCAGAAAGCATTTGATAAGGTCCCATATAGGAGATTAGTGGGCAAAATTAGGGCACATGGTATTGGGGGTAGAGTGCTGACATGGATAGAGAAGTGGTTACATAGAAACATAGAAACATAGAAAATAGGTGCAAGAGTAGGCCAATCGGCCCTTCGAGCCTGCACCGCCATTCAATATGATCATGGCTGATCATCCAACTCAGTATCCTGTACCTGCTTTCTCTCCATACCCCCTGATCCCTTTAGCCACAAGGGCCACATCTAACTCCCTCTTAAATATAGCCAATGAACTGGCCTCAACTACATTCTGTGGCAGAGAATTCCAGAGATTCACCACTCTCTGTGTAAAAAATGTTTTTCTGATCTCAGTCCTAAAAGATTTCCCCTTTATCCTTAAACTGTGACCCCTTGTTCTGGACTTCCCCAACATCGGGAACAATCTTCCTGCATCTAGCCTGTCCAACCCCTTAAGAATTTTGTAAGTTTCTATAAGATCCCCCCTCAATCTTCTAAATTCTAGCGAGTACAAGCCGAGTCTATCCAGTCTTTCTTCATATGAAGTCCTGACATCCCAGGAATCAGTCTGGTGAACCTTCTCTGTACTCCCTCTATGGCAAGAATGTCCATCACATTAGGAGACCAAAACTGTACGCAATACTCCAGGTGTGGTCTCACCAAGACCCTGTACAACTGCAGTAGAACCTCCCTGCTCCTATACTCAAATCCTTTTGCTATGAATGCTAACATACCATTCGCTTTCTTCACTGCCTGCTGCACCTGCATGCCTACCTTCAATGACTGGTGTACCATGACACCCAGGTCTCGTTGCATCTCCCCTTTTCCTAATCGGCCACCATTCAGGTAAGACAGGAAACAAAGAGTAGGGATTAACGGGTCCCTTTCAGAATGGGAGGCAGTGACTAGCGGGGTACCGCAAGACTCTGTGCTGGGACCGCAGCTATTTACAATATACATCAATGATTTGGATGAAGGGATTCAAAGTAACATTAGCAAATTTGCAGATGACACAAAGCTGGCTGGCAGTGTGAACTGTGAGGCGGATGCTATGAGAATGCAGGGTGACTTGGACAGGTTGGGGGAGTACAATACCATACGGTTTTATTCGTCACAGAGTGGGCAGATGCATGGCAGATGAAGCTTAATGCGGATAAATGTGAGGTTATCCACTTTGGTAGCTAAAACAGGAAGGCAGATTACTATCTAAATGGCGTCAAGTTGGGAAAAGGGGAAGTACAACGGGATCTGGGGGTCCTTGTACATCAGTCTATGAAAGTAAGCATGCAGGTACAGCAGGCAGTGAAGAAAGCGAATGGCATGTTGGCCTTTATAACAAGAGGAATCAAATATCGGAGCAAAGAGGTCCTTCTGCAGTTGTACAGAGCCCTAGTGAGACCACACCTGGAGTATTGTGTGCAGTTTTGGTCCCCTAATTTGAGGAAGGACATTCTTGCTATTGAGGGAGTGCAGCGTAGGTTTACAAGGTTAATTCCCAGGATGGCGGGACTGTAATATGCTGAGAGAATGGAGCAGCTGGGCTTGTACACTCTGGAGTTTAGAAGGATGAGAGGGAATCTCATTGAAACATATAAGATTGTTAAGGGCTTGGACCCACTAGAGGCAGGAAAACATGTTTCCGATGTTGGGGGAGTCCAGAACCAGGGGCCACAGTTTAAGAATAAGGAGTAAGCCATTTAGAACGGAGACGAGGAAACACTTTTTCTTACAGAGAGTGGTGAGTCTGTGGAATTCTCTGCCTCAGAGGGCGGTGTAGGCCGGTTCTCTGGATGCTTTCAAGAGAGAGCCAGATAGGGCTCTTAAAAATAGCGGAGTCAGGGGATATGGGGAGAAGGCAGGAACGGGGTACTGATTGTGGATGATCAGCCATGATCACATTGAATGGCAGTGCTGGCTAGAAGGGCCAAATGGCCTGCTCCTGCACCTATTGTCTATTGTCTATTGTCTACACTAGAACCACATGCCTGAGTTTGGCCCAAATCCCTCAAAACCTATCCTTTACATTTACTTGTCAAAATGTTCCTTAAACTTTGTATAGTCCCTGCCTCAACTACTTCCTCGTTCCATACACCCACCACCCTTTGTGTAAAAGGTTATCCCTCAGATTCCTATTAAATCTTTCCCCTCTCACCTTAAACTTGAAGTATGTTCTCTGATTCTTGATTCCCCTACTCTGGGCAAGGAACTTTGGGCATCTACCTGATCTATTCCTCTCACTATTTTATACACCTCTATAAGATCACCCCTCATCATCTTGACAACATCTTTCCTATGACATTGTGCCCAAATCAGAACACAATACTCTAAATGTGGCCTTGCCAGCATCTTATATAACTGCAACATGACCTCCCAACTTCGGTACTGAATATAATATTCCAATTTCTTGGAATATTCTTTCAATTTGATTCAACAACCAAAATCAAAGATAATGCAATGCAAAATCTCAATAAACGCAGTTGAAATTATAGCAAATTCCACAATATCTTTTCAGTTTATGCATTGATAAGGAAAATATTGCTGTTAATTCACATAATACCCCTGCAGCTATCAGTTTATGTTGACTGTTTAAATTAGTCCCAGAAGTAAAAGAATGATGTGCTAAACTAATCCTGTCTTTATCAATACTGTAGAATATATTTGTCACTCCAGAAGGAAAACATATTAATTATGTTAATTAAATGCTGCATACACATCAAGATGCAGATTTGATTTACAATAAGATGGTGTTTTTTTTATTTAACTGAAATGTCAAAAATGCTTGCAAGACTGGTTACAAGAAGTAATTATAGACATTTCAAGAAAAGCATCCTCATAAAAATTCAAGCTTTGCTGTTCCATCTCAACTTTTCAAGCAGGCCAGAACTAAATAATAATGATGCTGGGCCCAACAGTCCCTGCGGTAAGCATTAACACATCCAGATGTATTATGTACCACATTGCCTTCACACCAAGCAATATATAAACATTCTGTCACTCGTGAGCGCAAGGGAATTTTCCTGATTTTCTGCAATCTAAGTGGCAATGGTGCCTGTAACGTAATAGCAAGCTTACAATTGATTTCAATAAATATGGTAACTTAGGTCCAAAAATCGATCATGATAAAATATGGAGTCCCGACTGCGGTCTCTCAAGGAAGGAGACTTCTGCCTTTACCTAGTGGGGTTGACAGACATGACACCACCTGATTGGCTTTTACTTCACTGGAATGGAGTCAAGAAAAGAACGTTCACGTCGCGGCCCTGTTTCCCCCAATCTTTCCACCACCACGCACAAGAAGCGACAAGACAGACACCATTGTATGCAGATGCCAAGAAATGTGTTTGGAGGAGGGGGTGGGAGGGGGGTTGTGGGGGGGGGGGGCGGGAAGGGGACGGGAGGGGGGGGGTCATCAATTCGTACATTCATATAAATGATAGGAGAAGAATGAGGCCATTTGACCCATCAAGTCTACTCCGCCATTCAATCATGGCTGATCTATCTTTCCCTCGCAACCCCATTCTCCTGCCTTCTCCCCATAACCCATACTAATCAAGAATGTATCTATCTCTGCCTGAAAAGTACCCAATGACTGGGTTGGAGGTCTGCTTTCCCAAAAGAACATCGGTTTTGCAAAGACACATCAAGAAAAGTGAGTTGAAAAAAAAATATTGACACCCGAATTCTGAAAGAGTAAATGTTTATTTCTCATCTCAGATTCTTTGGCAGTGATTTGTGAATTAGTTCAGGGCGCATGTCTGTTATCTGAACCGCTGTAATGCAGGGGTTGAATGTATTTACTATCATCCTTTGTGAGGCAAAACTTGAACCAACAGGTCTTGGGCGGATATGCCAAGTCACCCCACTCTAAGACGTGGTCTGCTCTCTGCATTGAATAGAAACAAGATACAGTGCATGGTTATGCATTAGTGAAAGGCAAAAAAATACACAGCCCAGTTTTGCATGTGACATAGAATATGACCTGTTTGAAAAACATAATGCAATTTGTTTCACAGTAACAATTACCAATCTAGGGAGCAGTCCATTAAACCAGTTCTGCACCCTCTCCAAAGTATCCCCATCTTTCCTGTATTGTGCCCCCTCCTCCCCCCTCCCCCCTCCCCCCCCCTCCCCCAGAACTGCACACAATTGCAATGGGTGACTTAAGAAATAGGATGTCTCGTTAGCTGCTCACAAGTATTGTGAGCAATTTTGGGCACCATATCTGAGGAAGGATGTGCTGGCTCTAGAGAGAGTCCAGAGGAGGTTTACAAGAATGATGCCAGGAATGAGTGTGTTAACATATGATGAGCATTTGATGGCAATGGGCCTGTCTGCACTGGTTGGAGTTTAGAAGGATCTGTGAAGGTGGTGAATCTGTGCAATTCTTTGCCACAGAAGGCTGTAGAGGCCAAGTCAGTGGATATTTTTAAGGCAGAGATAGATTCTTGATAAGTACAGGTGTTAGAGGTTATGGAGAGAAGGCAGGAGATTGGGGGTTAGGAGGGAGAGATAGATCAGCCATGATTGAATGGTGGAGTAGAGTTGATGAGCTGAATGACCTAATTCTGCTCCTATCCCTAATGACCCCATGACCAACCATACAGGAGGCAGGGAACCTCAGTTGCAGAAGATGTAAGCACACATCTTCCCCTGTAATAAAACCTTACACATCCAATTCATCATTTACAAAGCGACCAGAAATTATGGAATTGAATACTGAGTCCCGACGGTAACAATATGCGGAGATGGAATGTAAGCGACTGTCCGGCGAATATGCAGTGGCCTCTGTGTCTCAAATATTATATTAAACAATTTTAAAGAAGTTGCTTTTACTATTTGCATTAGGACTGGTCAGTTCTGCTCAACGGTATCCACCTTTAGCATGCAGCGTTCATCTCTGAACAGGCATTGCTAGATCCCCCTAGACATTTCCTAATTATTTTTATTTATAGATTCGGTGACAGATTAGTTTCGTTCAGAGATACAGCGCGAAAACAGGCCCTTCGGCCCACCGGGTATGCGCCGACCAGCGACCTCCGCACATTAACACTTTCCTACACACACTAGGGTTAATTTTTACATTTACCAAGCCAATTAACCAACAAACCTGTACCTCTTTGGAGTGTGGGAGGAAACTGAAGATACGGAGAAATCCCACGCAGGTCACGGGGAGAACGTACAAACTCCATGCAGACAGCACCCGCAGTCTGGATCGAACCCGGGTCTCCGGCTATGCAAGCGCTGTAAGGCAGCAACTCTACCGCTGCGCCACCGTGCCGCGGTGATCTGACATGCTTTTGCACATCCCTTTGTTTTGTTTACTCTCCCTCTCAGAATCACTTTAGCAACCATGGGCTCACCCCATCCCTCTCCCTTCCTTTAGTTTAGTTTTTTTTAATTTAGAGATACAGGGCGGAAACAGGCCCTTCGGCCCATTGAGTCTGCACTGACCTGCCATCCCCGCAGATTTACACCACCCTACACACACTAGGGACAATTATACCAAGCCAATTAACTTACAAATCTGTAACTTACACCTTGGCCGGAGGCCCCCTAGATTTTGAGGCCCCAGGCTTCAGCCTATGAAGCCTATAGGTAAATCTGGCCCTGCCGAGGCCCCCCTAGATCTCGAGGCCCTAAGCTTAAGCTTGTGAAGCTTATATGTAAATCCGGCCCTGGTTACGAAGAGAACGTACAAACTCCATGCAGACAGCACCCGTAGTCGGGATCGAACCCGGGTCTCTGGCGCATGTTCCTCTCTACAAGCTTAAACCACCTGACTCACCTCCATTCTGGAGAAGGATTTATGACCTGAAAGATGAACACTGTTTCTCTCACTACAGATATGAGAGTGATGTTTAAGACGCTTTTAGACAGGCACAATAATATGCAGGGAATGGGGGAATATGCATTATGTGCAGGCTGTGAGGATTAGTTTAATTTTGCATCACTTTCAGCATGGACATCGTGGGCAGAAGGGCCTCTTACTGTGCTGTATCAGTCTATGTTCTATGTCAAAATGGTTGCCTCATACATCTTTGCCAAATTCATCTGAAAATGTGTAGGAAGGAACTGCAGATGCTGGTTTAAACCAAAGATAGGCTCAAAATGCTGGAGTACCTCAGCGGGACAGGCAGCATCTCTGGAGAGAAGCAATGAGTGACCTTTCAGCTCGAGATCCTTTTGAAGAAGGGTCTCAACCCGAAACATCACCCATTCCTTCTCTCCAGAGTCCCGCTGAGGTACTCCAGCATTTTGTGTTCAGCTGCAACTGTTCTAAGTAACCTCCTGGAACTAGTGAGCATCGGAAAATAGGGCAAAGGAATTGACCCTTTGACACACAATGATTTTACCAAATGCCAAGATAAAGCAAGATAAACTAAACTCCTCATCTGCCTGCACATAATCCATACCCCTCCATTTCATGCGTATCCATGTGCCCGTAAAAGCCACTGAAATGCCACTATCGTATCTGCCTCGACCACCACCACCACTGGCAGTGCATTCCAGGCATCCACCGCTCCCTGTGTAAAAAAAAAATGGCCCGCACATCTCAGTTAAATTTTTCACACTTCTATGTGTAATATATATAAATATAAATGTAAATATGTAATATCATATCATATAATATAATGTAATACAATATAATACAATACTATACAATAATACTTTATTAGCCAAGTATGTTTTGCAACCTACAAGGAATTTTGTTTACCAAGTCAGTCTTACAAATAAAAAGCAACAGAACACACAAAATACATTTTAACATAAACATCCACCACAGTGACTCCTCCACAATAACTTACAAATCTGTATGTCTTTGGAGTGTGGGAGGAAACCGAAGATCTCAGCGAAATCCCACGCAGTTACGAGCAGGGCCAGATTTAGATGAAGAGAGGCCCTAGGCTATTCCACTTGTGAGGTCCCTCCCAATCCCCCACCCCAACGATGAGAGGAAGATGGAAGAGTGCACCAGATTGACACCGATGTGCAGCTGAGCGTGGCCAATGAGATAAGGGCTGTAAAGCTGCGCTTTTTATTTATTGCAAGTGCTAGTGTCGAGTTACCGGCTTAAAACACTATTATTCTGAAATGGAGGGCAAGGAAAATTACTGAAGTGTTGTTTAGAGACTACAGTGCATTGTGACAGCATATGTAAGAAAGGCCTATGATAGTGTCAAAAATATTATACACCAGGCCCATACAAAGCTTTTCAAAAAGGGGGGTGGAATGGCAGGATTACAAAAAAGGTATGTGAAATAAGTGCACGCAGCGCATATCACAAGTGCGAAGCTGAAAGACCATTGCGGCCAGGGTCCAGGGCCCTGGAAGCTCTGGGGTTTTAGATGCTCTCTGGTGCATTCTGAGCCTTAATTTGGAGCATTTTTGCACCAAATTTATGACCAATATTTCAGAAATAATTTTGGTTGAGTCAAGAGTAATGAGTGGTTGGAATGGGATGATTGGGATCATTGTTGTATACTTTTTTTTTTTAATCAAGAATTGAAGATGTCCTTGTTTTAATAATCAAGTTTTACTGTAAAATGTTATGTAAAATGTTATAAAGGAGCATGAAAACACTGCACATAAAATACTGTAAGTTTTGCAGTAAATAAAACATTTTTTTAGAAAATGTTTTGTGTTGATTTGATTGCCTGTTACTGGTCGACTGTGTTAGTGTGTGCACATTAAAAATATGATGCAAAATGAAATTCGCAAACTATGGAATTCATATTTTTCAGTATGGTTATTGTTCCAATTGTTTGATATTATTCATACGGAGGAGAAAATATAATTGTCTAAATACTACCTTAATTTTGCAATCTCACTAAACATAATCCCCCTTTCCCTCTCCCCCCTCCTCCTCCCCCTCCCTCACTACCTCCCCATCTCTCTCCCCCTCCCCCCCTTCCCCTCTCTCTCCCCCTCCCCCTCTCTCTCTCTCTCTCTCTCCCTCCCCTCACTCCCTCTGTCACAATGCCCCCTTTCCCCCTCTCACATCCCCCCTCTCTCTCTCCCTCCCTCCCCCTCTCTCTCCCTCCCACGCTGCGAGGCTCCGACTCCGCGCCACAGACACTGCAGCCACCCCCCGGCCCAGAGAAACGGGCATTCCCGCAATGCAATATTCCACTATTTACCGAGAGTAGACATGAGGCATCGAGGTGATTGTGTGGAGTGCAAATGGAGATCTGAACCCGCCCGGGCCCACTGCGCAGAGAGACAGCATAATTTTGCTCCGCTACTTCCTCACCGGCTTCCCCCAACTGCGCAGGCGCGAATGGTCACAATTTCCCCCCCAAAACTTCCAACGGGCCAGAACCAGAATTTTGGGTAATTTCCGTCAAAGTGGAAACGCTGATAGCGCTCTCATTTTTTTTTCCTCTGGATTTTTGTTACTCTGGGAAAAAAAACACCTTGGCCGGAGGCCCCCTAGATTTTGAGGCCCCAGGCTTCAGCCTATGAAGCCTATAGGTAAATCTGGCCCTGCCGAGGCCCCCCTAGATCTCGAGGCCCTAAGCTTAAGCTTGTGAAGCTTATATGTAAATCCGGCCCTGGTTACGAAGAGAACATACAAACTCCATGCAGACAGCACCCGTAGTCGGGATCGAACCCGGGTCTCTGGCGCATGTTCCTCTCTACAAGCTTAAACCACCTGACTCACTTCCATTCTGGAGAAGGATTTATGACCTGAAAGATGAACACTGTTTCTCTCACTACAGATATGAGAGTGGTGTTTAAGAGGCTTTTAGACAGGCACAATAATATGCAGGGAATAGGGGAATATGCATTATGTGCAGGCTGTGAGGATTAGTTTAATTTTGCATCACTTTCAGCATGGACATCGTGGGCAGAAGGGCCTCTTACTGTGCTGTATTAGTCTATGTTCTATGTCAAAATGGTTGCCTCATACATCTTTGCCAAATTCATCTGAAAATGTGTAGGAAGGAACTGCAGATGCTGGTTTAAACCAAAGATAGGCTCAAAATGCTGGAGTACCTCAGCGGGACAGGCAGCATCTCTGGAGAGAATCAATGAGTGACCTTTCGGCTCGAGATCCTTTTGAAGAAGGGTCTCAACCCGAAACATCACCCATTCCTTCTCTCCAGAGATGCTGCCTGTCCCGCTGAGTTACTCCAGCATTTTGTGTTCAGCTGCAACTGTTCTAAGTAACCTTCTGGAACTAGTGAGCATCGGAAAATAGGGCAAAGGAATTGACCCTTTGACACACAATGATTTTACCAAATGCCAAGATAAAGCAAGATAAACTAAACTCCTCATCTGCCTGCACATAATCCATACCCCTCCATTTCATGCGTATCCATGTGCCCGTAAAAGCCACTAAAATGCCACTATCGTATCTGCCTCCACCACCACCACCACTGGCAGTGCATTCCAGGCATCCACCGCTCTCTGTGTAAAAAAAAAATGGCCCGCACATCTCATTTAAATTTTTCACCCTTCTATGTGTAATATATATCAATATAAATGTAAATATGTAATATCATATCATATAATATAATGTAATACAATATAATACAATACTATACAATAATACTTTATTAGCCAAGTATGTTTTGCAACCTACAAGGAATTTTGTTTACCAAGTCAGTCTTACAAATAAAAAGCAACAAAACACACAAAATACATTTTAACATAAACATCCACCACAGTGACTCCTCCACATTCCTCACTGTCATAGAAGGCGAAAAAAAAGTTAAATGTCTTCCCTTATTTCTCCTCGTGCGGTCAGGGGCCTAGAGCCCTCCATTGATGGGACGATGTTACCCCCGTAGCCGGCGGCGTTCGGGTCCTCCGCTTCGGGGCGATCACTCCTGCATCGAGAGGGGATCTCAGCTCCCCCATGCCGAGCGATCGGACCCCGGGTCGGGGCTTGTCGAACTTTCTGCGTCTTTGGAGCTCCCGACATCCACGGTATCTACTGAGACTACAAGCTCCCGATGGTAAAATCCGCAGGCTGCGGTTGGAGCGATCCCAGGCAAGGAATCGGCTCAGATGAAAGTCCACGCCCCGCGGTGGGGCTCAAAGTCAGTTCCAAGCAAGGCCTCCAGCTCCATCGATGTTAGGCCGCAGAGCAACCGGAGATACGACCCAGAAAGTAATCACATCTCCGGCAGGGTAAGAGATTGAAAAAAAGTTTCCCCCGACCACCTCCCCAACCCCCCACATAAAACAAACCAGAGAACATTAAAACAAATTTTCAAAACACACTAAAAATACCAAAATAAGATGAAAAAACAGACATACTGTTGGCGAGGCTGCCAACCATACTGCGCCCTTGGTCGTATATAATATAATGTAATATAATATAATATAAATTTAAATATGAATATATATTAACATATAACATATAACATTAACATATAAATATTAACATAGGTCCCTAATGTAGGTCCCTTGCAGTCAGAAACAGGTGAGTTGATCATGGGGAACAAGGATATCGCGGACCAATTGAATAACTACTTTGGTTCCGTCTTCACTAAGGAAGACATAAATAATCTGCCGGAAATAGCAGGGGACCGCGGGTCAAAGGAGTTGGAGGAATTGAGTGAAATCCAGGTTAGTCGGGAAGTGGTTTTGGGTAAATTGAATGGATTAAAGGCCGATAAATCCCCAGGGCCAGATAGGCTGCATCCCAGAGTACTTAAGGAAGTAGCTCCAGAAATAGTGGATGCATTAGTAATAATCTTTCAAAATTCTTTAGATTCTGGAGTAGTTCCTGAGGATTGGCGGGTAGCAAACGTAACCCCACTTTTTAAGAAGGGAGGGAGAGAGAAAACGGGGAATTACAGACCAGTTAGTCTAACGTCGGTAGTGGGGAAACTGCTAGAGACAGTTATTAAAGATGGGATAGCAGCACATTTGGAAAGTGGTGAAATCATTGGACAAAGTCAGCATGGATTTACGAAAGGTAAATCATGTCTGACGAATCTTATAGAATTTTTCGAGGATGTAACTAGTAGCGTGGATAGGGGAGAACCAGTGGATGTGGTGTATCTGGACTTCCAGAAGGCTTTCGACAAGGTCCCACATAAGAGATTAGTATACAAACTTAAAGCACATGGCATTGGGGGTTCAGTATTGATGTGGATAGAGAACTGGCTGGCAAACAGGAAGCAAAGAGTAGGAGTAAACGGGTCCTTTTCACTATGGCAGGCAGTGACTAGTGGGGTGCCGCAAGGCTCAGTGCTGGGACCCCAGCTATTTACAATATATATTAATGACCTGGATGAGGGAATTGAAGGCAATATCTCCAAGTTTGCGGATGACACTAAGCTGGGGGGCAGTGTTAGCTGTGAGGAGGATGCTAGGAGACTGCAAGGTGACTTGGATAGGCTGGGTGAGTGGGCAAATGTTTGGCAGATGCAGTATAATGTGGATAAATGTGAGGTTATCCATTTTGGTGGCAAAAACAGGAAAGCAGACTATTTTCTAAATGGTGGCCGACTAAGAAAAGGGGAGATGCAGCGAGACCTGGGTGTCATGGTACACCAGTCATTGAAAGTAGGCATGCAGGTGCAGCAGGCAGTGAAGAAAGCGAATGGTATGTTAGCTTTCATAGCAAAAGGATTTGAGTATAGGAGCAGGGAGGTTCTACTGCAGTTGTACAGGGTCTTGGTGAGACCACACCTGGAGTATTGCGTACAGTTTTGGTCTCCAAATCTGAGGAAGGACATTATTGCCATAGAGGGAGTGCAGAGAAGGTTCACCAGACTGATTCCTGGGATGTCAGGACTGTCTTATGAAGAAAGACTGGATAGACTTGGTTTATACTCTCTAGAATTTAGGAGATTGAGAGGGGATCTTATAGAAACTTACAAAATTCTTAAGGGGTTGGACAGGCTAGATGCAGGAAGATTGCTCCCGATGTTGGGGAAGTCCAGGACAAGGGGTCACAGCTTAAGGATCAGGGGGAAATCCTTTAAAACCGAGATGAGAAGAACTTTTTTCACACAGAGAGTGGTGAATCTCTGGAACTCTCTGCCACAGAGGGTAGTCGAGGCCAGTTCATTGGCTATATTTAAGAGGGAGCTAGATGTGGCCCTTGTGGCTAAAGGGATCAGAGGGTATGGAGAGAAGGCAGGTACGGGATACTGAGTTGGATGATCAGCCATGATCATATTGAATGGCGGTGCAGGCTCGAAGGGCCGAATAGCCTACTCCTGCACCTAATTTCTATGTTTCTATGTTTCTATGTTTCTAACATATAAATATAAATATATATATTATATATAATATATAACATAAAATATATAATATATATAATAATATAAATATAAATAATATAATAAAATATATACTGATTTATATATAATATACTATATATATTATATAATATGAAATATATGGTATATAAATAATATAATAAGGTATGTAATATATTAAAATATAAATAAAAATGTTTTATATATATAAAGGCTATACCGTCTAGCCTTTGACATTCCCAGTCTGAGTGGTGACACTGAAAGCTTGCTGAAATAATCCCCTGTGAACAAAAGGCAGAAACTGGCGGAGAGCTTCCTTTCTTGCCATTGTACTGCTCCCTGCAAAAATATTGGCACACCAGTGTGTTTCACAGTGTGAATGTTTCGACTCAGATAGGCAACGCTACTTTAGCAGTCTCCTTTAGGAGGCTTGTTTGTAACTTTCCTTTGCATTATCTTTATCCGAGCTCTCTGCAGAAAGCTTTGATTTGACAAATTGTTCAATAAATTCACCCAGCTGCTGGGATATTAAAAAGAGAGAAACAAAACAGGCTGGATTGACTTTCACTCCTCATCAGCTCAGTAACACACACACACACAAACACACACACACATGCACGCACGCACGCACACACACACACACACACACACACACCACACACACACACACCCCACACACACACACACCCCCCACACACACACAAAGTAAACACACACAAAAATTGCAAATTGTGAAAGAGCTTTGATATTCCATTTTGCAGGTCAAGCAATTTGCCTTGGTACCGTTCTTCTGAATAATCACTGCGAGAACTGACGAGTTGTAAATCGCATTGTAATGTTAATTTCTACACAAAAATATACAAACAGGTAGCCCCGAGGCTCAAACCTGCTCTGTTTTAAAAGGTGCACCGTGATTGACAAATCAAAGAGCTTTCCCGTCTACGGGAAGGACAAATAATCAGAGAGAGATGGTAGCTGAGATGATGCAGTGGTATTTTGCGGCTTCTCGGAATCGGTGTGTTCTGAAGTACTTGGTCACAGTTACCAACGGTGAAATGTTCTCACCGTACAATGGAAAATCTTGGAACACCGAACTAGAGTGAACCATCTCTCTTCTTTCTTCTCCCAAGAGACGATAGAAAAGAAAGGTCTCGAACCGAAAGAGGTCTTTAAAATTATGAGCGGGTTAGACAGAGTGGACGTGGATAAGCTTTTCCCATTGAGAGTAGGGAAGATTCAAACAAGGGGACATGACTTGAGAATTAAGGGACAGAAGTTTAGGGGGAACATTAGGGGGAACTTCTTTACTCAGAGAGTGGTAGCTGTGTGGAATGAGCTTCCAGTGGAAGTGGTGTAGGCAGGTTCGATGTTATCCTTTAAAAATAGATTGGATGGGTATATGGACGGGAAAGGAATGGAGGGTTATGGTCTGAGTGCAGGTAGATGGGACTAGGGGGAAGTATTTTATTTTTAATTTAAAAAAAAAAAAAAAAATTTAATGTTCGGCACGGACTTGAAGGGCCGAGATGGCCTGTTTCCGTGCTGTTATGGTTATATGGTTATATGGTTATATGGAAACGGCACCCATTCCTTCTCTCCAGTGATGCTGCCTGTCCCGCTGAGTTACTCCAGCTTTTTGTCGTTCCATGAGAAAATAATAATATTTATATAGCACTTTTCACATCCCCACAATAGAATGAATGCATTGCAGCATTTGAATCGCTTCAATAACAAGAATGTCATTTTTTTAATTGGCATTGACAAAGGCTTAGTTTAGTTGAGAAATACAACATGGAAGCAGGCCCTTCGGTCCATTGAGTCTGCGCTGTCCAGCGATCACCCGTACTCTTGATCGATCCTACACACTGGGGACATTTTATAGAAGCCAATTAACCTACAAACCTGCACGTCTTTGGAAAGCGGGGGGAAACCCAGACAAATCCCATATGGTCACAGGGAGAACGTGCAAACTCCATACAGATAGCACCAGTAGTCAGGGTCAAATCCAGGTCTCCTATGTTGTAAAGCGGCACCTCTACCGCTGTATCATCCTACATCAGTATTGGCCAAGACACAGCATAACCAGGATTGGTATAGACAGGTACTTGATGCAAAGTGCTATTCAATGGGCTGAAGGACCTAGTTCCTTGTTGTATGTCTCTATCACTATGACTAACACCTTTGTTCTTCTCGTAAACAGTGCCGATGGGATTTTTTAAGTCAACTTGTGCACTGCACAGCCTTTTCAGTCATAGAGCTTGGACTGGCATAGTGGAATCTGATGATGAGCAATGCATGGTGGCTGCATAGCCACAAAACATGCTACATTGACAGCACCGCATACTCATTTAGTTGCAGTCTGGATGCAAGAACCGTTTTGTGAAAATACCTGGACTGACACGATCCAAGTTGGACAAACTTGGATCATTTTCTCTGCTGAGGGGCAACCTGATGGAAGGTCACAAAATTATGAGGGGCATGGATAAAGGAGAGAGTCAGAGTATTTTTCCCAGGGTAGAAATGTCATATACTGGAGGGCATAGATTTCAGGAGAAAGGGGGGACAGTTTTTGGCAATTTGCACGGCATGAAAATGCACACCACCAGATTCAGGGACAGTTTCTTCCCAGCTGTTGTTGGGGAACTGAATCATCCTACCACAACCAGAGAACAGTCCTGAACTGCTATCCACCTCATTGGTGACCCTGGGACTATCCCTGATCGGATTTTGCTGGCTTTACCTTACACTAAATGTTATTCCCTGATCATGTATCTGTAAACTGTGAATGGCTCGACTGTAATAACGTGTTGTCTTCTCGCCGGCTGGATAGCACACAACAAAAAGCCTTTCACTGTACCTCGACTGTACACGTGACAATAACCTAAACTGAAACTGAAACCAAGTTAAATCTACAAAGATCAATGATACAATGAATTCTCAGTAATAAGAGGCAACACAATCCTTTGAACAGGCAGGGAATGGACTAATATGGATGAGTAAGAAGGAACTGCAGATGCTGGTTTGCACCAAAAATAGACACAAAATGCTGGAGTAACTCAGCAGGACAGGCAGCGTCTCTGGATTACCCATTCCTCTCCAGAGATGCTGCCTGATGGGATTGTTTTAGATAGGCATCATGGCCAGTACAGACATTCTATGCTGTACTGTTATAGCTTTTCCGTAAAGCTCTGTCCTGTCCCACCTCGGGACTAGAGCCAGGCACACCGCTTCCCACAAGCAGTCAATTGTAACCCAGCAAACCCCTTTTGTCCCAATTAATCTCTGGGCATCTTTCCTACATCAGCTCTTCTCCTGTTTCCATTTGACTCTCCCTCTGTGCACACTAGATTCTTGTCAAGCTACGCCTTGGAATAAAACACTTGTGTTTATCTTGAGAGATACAGTGTGGAAACAGGCCCTTTGGCCCACCGAGTCCACGTCTTGGTTTCTTGGTTTCTTGGTCCTCCAAAATATTCCAAATGGAATTTAAACTGGAGGTGGTGGAGGGAGGACTTAAGCCAGAAAGGGTTTTTGGGAAGAAAGAGCTACCTTAAATTTAGTTGCATCTGGTTGGGTAACTAAAGTAGGGTGGAGGTTATTCCATGCTTTAATTGTGCGGGGGAAGAACAAATTGCTGTACACATCTGTCTTGGTAGCTGGAATCACAAATTGGATCGAATGCCCTCGTCTGCTCCTAGTTGGTTTGGGTTTGGTGTAGGTCTTGTAATCTATGTCGAGCTGACCATTTAACATTTTGTAAAAACAGGTCAAACGGTTCCACCCCAGAGAATTCAGAAGTTTGGTAGCACTTGCTTCTCTCTCATAGGTGTTAGTAACAAATCGAGCTGCCTGTCTTTGGACACGTTCGATGGAAGAAATGTTTTTATTTGTGTATGGGTCCCATGCTGCAACTGCGTAGTCCAAATGAGGTCTAACGAGGGTAAAGTATAGCTTCTCCTTGACCAATGATTACCGGTTCACATTAGTTCTATCCAACACACCAGGGGCAATTTATAGAAGCTAATTAGGCTGCACGTCTTTGGAACATGGGAGGAAACCTGAGCACCCGAATAAAACTCAGGCAGTTACAGGGAGAACATACACACTCCACACAAACAGCACCGGTGGGCAGGGTCGAACCCGGGTCCCTGGCACTATAAAGCAGCAGCGTTATCACTGCACATCGTGCCGCCCACCAGCTGATGGTTAGGCACTGCATTTTTAATGTGACCTTTCCAGTCACTAAGGAATAGCTCGCACTCGACAGCAGGATAGCTGCCAAATAACTGAATAAGCGTCCTGACTTTATTTGGCAATCGGAAAGGACTCAGTGGGCTGAAGGGTCTGATTCCATCCTGTATCTCTCTGTGTTTCTGGAGTCGTGGTTGGAGAAATATTAATCGTGCAACATCAATGCTTCTTGAAAGAAGAGACAACTGAAGGATAAACATTTTTTATGTTCAGTTTTTTTTAAACCTTATAAATATTCATGTGGACTGCTTCGCGCTGCACTCTGCGGTGATGACAGGTTCAAGGATCCCATTGTTGACTACTTGCTTCAAAAAGTCATGCCAATCGGATAGCCATCGAATATTTCAGAAGATTTAATCTATTCCATCCTTTCCATATTTCTTTCCAGCGTAGGTTCTGCAGAGGACTGGAAAATTTTAAAGGGATCTTCTGTGATCAATGCACACAAATGCCTCAAGGCGCAGTGGAATAGACAGTGCCTTGTCTTTTGATCTTACACCAGCTGTTTAAAATTGCTGCTGCTGTGGAGAATCAGTGACATTTTTCGATTACAACTTGGCGTGTAGAAATGAATAGAAAGCAAATAAAAAATGGCATTTGGAATAATGAATACAGAATGCATGTTTAGATTTTGAATTCAGAGATGGATAAGGTATAAATCTGGGTTAGTCTGACTGATTTTTGCAGGTATATTTTATTGAGCAGGGCTGCTGATATTACATTGCAGAAAATGGGTTAAATTTCATATGTCTATAAATAAAAAGCAAACTTTTGATTTGCAGAAAACATGTCTTCATTTCATTGCTTCAAAGGCAGATTGGCAACCTTTTAAACTTGCACAGGAGCAGCTCAGTAATTTAACAACAGTGGGACAAGCGGAAAGTATTTTTTTTCACAGATGAGGCACTGAAATAGCTTGCCAGCTTCAAACAATGACAGCAGATTCTCAACAAAATCATCGCTCTGCAGCAAAACAGGTTTATCTGGCAGAAGTGTTAGAGAACTACTTAGACGCTCTAAAGTGCGTAACATGTTTAATATATAACATGCAGCTTCTTCCACCTGAGAGAGAGGCAAAATGCTGGAGTAACTCAGCGGGTCAGGCAGCTTCTCCGGAGAGAAGGAATAGGTGATGTTTTGGGTCGAGACCCTTTCTTCTGTCTGCGAGTCAGGGGAGACTAGAGGCATGAAAATGTACAGAACAAATCAGATCATTACAAAACAGATCACCTGTGCTCAGTCCGCAATCTTCCAGTTGCCAAATATCTTAACTCCCTTCCCATTCCCATACTGACCTTTCTGTCCTGAGCCCCCCCCTCTGTCAGAGTGGGGCCCACACAAATTGAAGGAACAGCACCTTCATACCCTTTCATTATCACCTCCTTCACAGCCAACAATGGACCATTGTGGGCTCCTTAGCCATCAGTGACAGCTCTGAATTCTTCTATACCTTTTCATTTTGGTAGTTTCCTTCCCCCTTGAGTCCACGTCTGAAGAAAGGATCTCAGCCCGAATGTCACCCATCCCTTTTCTCCAGAGATGCTACCTGACCCACCGAGTTACTCCAGCATTTATGTCTATCTACAGATTTATCTGAGCTCTATCTTAAGTATAAAAGTTCATCAGACTTTGGCTCATGGAGGTATCCTGCTCAATCCTATACAAGTGAAGGTACTCACAGTGTGTCCATCAATCATTAATGCTGGAGCACATAAACACATCGCATCACACCGGAACTGACCCAACAATCTTTTACCTCATTTCCCATTGGGTCAGGGTCAGGGGTGATCGGGTAATTTAGGATGAGACTATGCTCATGATCTGAGCTATGTAGGAGTGTTATTTTGGAATTCTTTATCACTGACAGGTGAGGGGAAATTTTAGTTTTTAGATTAGAGATACACCGTGGAAACAGGCCCTTCGGCCCGCCGAGTCTTCACCGGTCCCCGCACACTAATACTATCCCTCACACACTGGGGACCATTTTACATTTGTGCCAAAGCCAATTAACCCACAAGCCTGTAAGTCTTTGGAGTGTGGGAGGAATCCGAAGATCTTGGAGGAAACCCACACGGTCACGGGGAGAAGGTACAAACTCCGTATAGACTTCCGTAGTCGGGATCGAACCTGGGTCTCTGGCGCTGTGAGTGTTGTGAGGCAGCAACTCTACCGCTGTGCCACTGTGCCGCCCAAATCTGGCACTTGTTCCTCTCAAAGTCTGTGTCAATTTACTTCATCCAATCCAAGACCAATACCTTTGACGGTTTAGCTTTAGGTTTAGGTTTATTAGTGTCTTGTGTACCAAGGTAGAAAGAAAAACTTTATTTTGCATGCTATCTAATCATGAGAGGAATAGATTGGGTAGAACCTCTTGCCCCAAGTAGGGAAATCAAGGATCAGAGGACATAGGTTAAAGGTGAAGAGTAAAAGATTTAATAGGAATCCGAGGGGGTAACTTTTTCACACAAAGGGTGGTGGGTGTATGGAACAAGCTGCCAGAGGAGGGAGCTGAGTCTGGGACTATTCCAACATTTAAGAAACAGTTAGACAGGTACATGGATAGGACAAGTTCAGAACTGCTGTAGATTTGGGAGCAACAGCAGCAGAAGATTAGCAAGAGATACGACTGATTGGCTCTAGCCCAAGTGGGAGGAGAGAAGTGAGTCAGAGGGGGGAAAAACAGTTGAAAAGTAGAAGCCAAGCACAGGCAGACTTTATTCAGAACAAGATGGGTGGCCAGGAGATGTGCCAATACTGTGAGATGTGGGAAATTGTCGACACCATTGATGTAGATGATCCCTACAGCTGCAGTAAGTGTTTGAAGCTAGCGGAACTCGAGCTCCGCATTGATGAGCTGGAGACCCAACTTCATACGCTGCGGTGCATCAGGGAGGGAGAGTATTACCTGGATGTTTTGTGCCAGGGGATGGTCACACCGACCAGTTTAACTAAGTCAGTAGTTAGTGAGCAGGGAAAGGAAGGTGTGGCCATAAGCGAGGCAGGTAGGGGGAACCAGGAGGAGATGCGGCAGGAGCCACAGCCCTTGTCCCTGACGAGCATGACCGAGGCTCTTACTCAATGTGAGGACGGGATCAGGGGCTGTGGGAGGGATGAGCAACCTGGCTGCAGCACCGTGGATCAGGGGGGCATTCAAGAGGGGGGAGTTAGAAGAAATGCCGTGGTGATAGGGGATAGTATTATTCGGGGGGTAGATAAGGTTCTCTGCGGCCAGCAGAACATGTCCCGAAGGCTGTGTTGCCTACCCGGTGCTAGGGTTAAGGATATCTCTGCGATGCTGGAGAGAAATTTGCAGAGTGAGGGGGAGGATCCAGTGGTCGTGGTCCATGTGGGGACCAATGACATAGGAAGGACGAGGAAGGAGGATCTGCTGAACGAGTTTGAGCAGTTAGGGAATAAATTAAAAAGCAGAACCTCGAGGGTACTGATCTCCGGATTGCTACCTGAGCCACGGGCCAAATCGGCGAGGGTACGAAAAATTAAAAAGCTGAATGCGTGGCTCAAAGACTGGTGTGGGAAAAATGGGTTTGGTTTCTTGGGCCACTGGCACCAGTACTGGGACAGGGGGGATCTGTTCTGTAAGGACGGACTTCACCTGAACGGTGCTGGGACTGGGGTCCTGGCAAATCATATAACTAGGGCAGTAGAGAGGTCTTTAAACTAAGTAGCGGGGGGGAGGTATCAAGGGGGGTAATAACGGCAGGGGTAGAGGAAATAGAGCAGGGTATCAGTGGGGAAACGGAAAATCAAAATGTGACAGGAGGATCCAGAATGTGTGAAGATAAAGCTCTAGAGGAAAAAGGGGCAAAAACAGAAAGGAAGGGTAGTAAAAATCATCTGAAAGTGCTGTATCTAAATGCACGGAGTATTCAAAATAAGATAAATGAATTAACGGTGCAATTAAGTACATATAGTTATGATATCGTGGCCATTACGGAGACATGGCTGCAAGGGGATCAGGATTGGGAGTTAAATATAGAGGGGTACTCGACAATTAGAAAAGATAGACAGGAAAGAAAGGGAGGAGGGGTGGCCCTTTTAATAAGGGAGGGAATAACGGCAATAGAGAGGAAGGATATTGCGTTGAAGGATCAGGATAGTGAAACAGCTTGGGTACAGATAGAGAATAACAAGGGGAAAAAAACACTAGTGGGTGTAATTTATAGACCTCCAAATAGCTGTGACGCTGTTAGTCAGAACATAAATCTGCAAATAATTGACGCATGTAAAAAGGGAACTGCTGTAATCATGGGGGACTTCAATTTTCATATTAATTGGGCAAACCAAACTGGGCAGGGTAGACTAGAGGAAGAGTTTATAGAATGTATTAGAGACGGGTTCCTGGAACAGTATGTCACAGAACCGACAAGGAGGGAGGCAATCTTGGATCTGGTCCTGTGTAATGAAGCAGGATTAATTACAAATGTCATAGTTAGGGACTCGTTGGGAACAAGTGACCACAATATGGTCGAATTCCATATTCAAATAGAAGGAGAGCAGGTTGAAACTCAGGCTAGGGTACTTAGTCTAAATAAAGGGGATTATGAAGGTATGAGGACTGAGCTGATCAAAGTTGACTGGGATAGCAGACTCAAGAATAAGACGGTACATGAGCAGTGGTGTACGTTTAAGGATCTACTGTATAACCTTCAAGAAAAATTTATTCCTATGAAGAAAAAAAGGGGTAAGGGAAAGAACAGTCAGCCATGGCTCAGTAAAACTATAAAGGATAGTATTCGGCTGAAGGCAAGGGCATATAAGGTAGCTAGAGATAGTGGGAGGGTAGAGGATTGGGAAGCATTTAAAGGTCAGCAAAAAATAACTAAGAGATTAATTAAGACGGGGAAAATAGACTATGAAAGGAATTTAGCGAACAACATAAAAACTAATAGTAAGAGTTTTTATAGCTATATAAAAAGAAAAAGGGTGGCTAAGGTGAACGTTGGTCCATTGGAGGGTGAGACGAGAGTTGTTGGTGGGGAACATGGAAATGGCAAAGGCATTAAACGAGTATTTTGTATCAGTCTTCACCATAGAAGACACAAAAAATATTCCAACGCTGGATAAACAGGGGGCGGTAGGAATGGAGGAGCTAAATACTATTAAGATCACCAAGGAGGTGGTATTAGGGAAATTAATGAGACTGAAGGAGGATAAATCCCCTGGGCCTGATGGATTACATCCAAGGGTCTTGAGGGAGATAGCGGTGGGGATTGTGGATGCATTGGTGATAATTTTCCAAAACTCCCTGGAGGCAGGAACGGTCCCAGTGGATTGGAAAATGGCCAATGTAACACCTATATTTAAAAAAGGAAGTAAACAGAAGGCGGGTAACTATAGACCGGTTAGTCTAACATCGGTGGTGGGTAAAATGTTAGAGACAATTATTAAAGAAACACTAACGGGGCACTTGGATAAACATGACTTCATCGGACAGAACCAGCATGGTTTTGTGAAGGGGAAGTCCTGTTTAACGAATCTGCTCGAATTCTTTGAGGAAGTAACAACCCGGGTGGATAAAGGGGAACCGGTGGATGTGGTATACTTGGACTTCCAAAAGGCTTTTGACAAGGTGCCACATAAGAGACTATTGCTAAAAATAAAAAATTATGGGATTGGGGGTAATATATTAGCATGGGTAGAGGATTGGCTAACAAATAGGAAACAGAGAGTGGGGATAAATGGTTCATACTCGGGATGGCAACCGGTAACTAGCGGGGTTCCGCAAGGGTCGGTGCTGGGACCCCAGTTGTTTACAATTTATATAAATGATTTGGAGGAGGGAACCAAGTGTAATATATCAAAATTTGCGGACGATACAAAAATGAGAGGAAAAGTAGGGGATGAGGAGGATAGGAAGAGCCTGCAAAAGGATATAGATAAGCTAGGTGAGTGGGCAACAACTTGGCAGATGAAATTTAATACTAATAAATGTGAAGTCATTCACTTTGGGAAAAAAAATGATAGGGCAAGTTATTTTCTAAATGAGGTGGAGCTGCGTTGTAATGCAACGCAAAGGGATCTAGGGGTAGTAGTACATGAATCACTAAAAGTTAGTATGCAGGTGCAGCAAGCAATCAGGAAGGCCAATGGAGTTTTGGCCTTTATTGCTAGGGGGATTGAGTATAAAAACACGGAGGTCTTGCTGCAGCTGTACACAGTATTAGTGAGACCACATTTGGAATACTGTGTACAGTTCTGGGGTCCATACTTAAGAAAGGATGTACTGGCCCTGGAGGCAGTGCAGCGAAGGTTTACAAGATTAATTCCTGCAATGAGGGGATTGACATATGAGGAAAGGTTAAGTAGGCTGGAACTCTACTCTTTGGAGTTTAGAAGAATGAGAGGCGATCTCATTGAAACATATAAGATCGTGAGGGGCCTTGATCGGGTGGATGCACCGAGGATGTTCCCAATGATCGGGGAAACTAGAACTAGGGGACATAGTTGTAGAATAAGAGGGGGCTCTTTTAAAACTGAGATGAGGAAGAACTTCTTCACCCAGAGGGTGGTTAATTTATGGAATTCACTGCCCCAGGGAGCAGTGGAAGCAGAAACATTAAATATATTTAAATCTAAAATAGATGGTTTTTTAGCTGCCAAGGGGATAAGGGGCTACGGGGAGAGGGCAGGGATATGGACCTAGGTATGGTTAGTATAGTAAGACCTGAGTGATCTCCTGGACAAGTGTCGATCGCCTGGATTGGGGTCGGAGAGGAATTTCCCGGATTTTTTTCCCGAATTGGACCTGGGTTTTTATCCGGTTTTTTGCCTCCCCCAGGAGATCACGCGGTTCTTGGGGTGGAGAGGGGTGATAGCGATATAAAGGGGAGGGTAGTGTCTTGTGTTCTGTGTCTTGTGTCTACTGTTTGTGGGTAAGGGTGTCTGTTTAGTGTTCAGCCATGAGCGAATGGCGGTGCGGGCTCGATGGGCCTGGTGGTCTACTCTCGCACCTACTTTCTATGTTTCTATGTTTCTATGTTTCTATGGTTGTGGATTAAGTGCAGGAAGGTGGGACTAGTGTAACTGGGACATATTGGCCGGTATGGGCAAATTGGGCTGAAGGACCTGTTTCCACACTATATGACTCTATGACTATAAATCAGAGTATACCATACATAAATACAATGAAGTCAAACTCAAGTACGATAGCTGGAATGGAGGGGAAGATATAGAATGCAGAATAAAGTTCTCAGCATGGTGGCACACCAGTCCTATAGGCAGGTTCACAGCATTCATACACTAGGATGAGGAGATTGATGAAAGCATTAGAGGTAAATGGAAATAAGGCAACAAACCACCCAGATCTAACCTTCCAGGACTTCCAATTCATGATTGGTGCAAGGATTCCTGATCAAATCAGGCAAACCAGTCCACGCTGACCATCGACCACCCGTTCACACTAGTTCTATGTTATTCCAGTTTCTCATCCACACCAGGGGCAATTTACAGAGGCCAATTATCCTACAAACCCGTAGAACACAATGCTCTAGAGTAACTCAGCAGGCCAGACAGCATTTCTGGAGAATATGGATATAAAATGTTATGGCTCGAAACCCTTTGGCTTGGGTCCCAACATGAAACGTTGCCTATCCATGTCCTCCAGAGAACTGCCTGCTCCACTGTGTTACTTCAGCACTTTGTGTTCCACACAAAACTCCAGCAAATGCAGTTCCTTGTGTCGACAAAGCTACAAACTCTTTGTGATTTCTGAGGAATCTGGAGGAAAAAATGGAGAATGTGCAAACTCCACACAGACAGCTCCGGAGGTCAGGATTGAACCCGGGTATCTGGAGCTGTGAGATGGCAGCTCTACCAATTGCATCACCGTGCCACCCTTCCCATACTATTTTCTCAGTGTGTTGTTTATTGAAGCACTCACATACGGGAGAGTAAGTCGCTTGTGCAGAAGTCAGAACACAATGTTTATTGAAGAGTGACACAAAACGCTGGAGTAACTCAACGGGACAGGCAGCATCTCTGGATAGAAGGAATGGGTGATGTTTCGGGTTAAGACGTTTTGACCCGAAACGTCACACATGCCTTCTATCCGGAGATGCTGCCTGTCCCGCTGAGTTACTCCAGCGTTTTGTGTCTATCTTCAGTGTAAACCAGCATCTGCATTTTCCTTCCTACACAAGGTTTATTGAAATACCTGGCACACAATTCTCTCTGGATGTTGGCACAGGAATCCAATGGATTGCTAAACAATTGCAGAATTTTAGCAAAATCTATTCGAAATCAATCAGCAGATGAGCTGCAAATGACTAATGATCCCTATAGATGGAAGAAATGCAGCTAGGGGCTGCCGAATGTTTGTTCTATTACCATGGTTTAAGCTGTAGTAATGTCAGCACTGCCATCAAATCTACCTTCCATGCTGATTGAGTTCACAGCACTCACACTTGGAGCTAGCATTTGCCCTAATTGCAAGAACACCCTCCCCATATGAAGGTAGTTATAGCTCACACCACAAATCAGTGTGTGCTCACTGGACACTATAGAAGAAATTATCCTTTTACAATGGAAATATAATATTATGACCAAGACAATATTATGACCAGTGAGCATTGCAATGCAAGCAAAACAACAGTGAAGGAATGAAATGCAGATGCTGGTTTAAACCGAAGATGGACACAAAAAGCTGGAGTAACTCATCGGGACAGGCAGCATCTCTGGAAAGAAGGAATGGGTGACGTTTTGGGTAGAGACCCTTCTTCAGTCTGAACAATACAACTGCTTTGCTATGAATGCTACCACAAATATTTGTTTTAGAAGACGGTTTGGGACGAACTATTCCAGGCTTAAATGTCCCTGAACATAATTTCAGGTCAGAGATAGATACAAAAGGCTTTACTCCAGCTTTTTTTGTCCATCTATCTTTGATTTAAACCGGCATCTGCAGTTCCTTCCTACATAACTTCAGGTTGTTGGGTTCTGATACATTTGAGCTGTTTAAAACAGCATTGTCAATGTTCATAGAGCCTGAATAAGTATGCGTTATTATTTATTTTATCCAGTGGTGATCAACTGCTAAATTGTAAGGTAGATGTCCTGTCCTTGGACAGGATTCCCTTCCTGAGAACATTGAACGTGGAATAACTACAGTGCAGGAACAGGTCATTCAACCCACAATGTCTGTACCAAACATAATGCTGAGATGAATTAACCTTATCAGCCTAGCCGCAATTCCTATACCTCCACTTACCTCCTGCATATCCATGTGCCAATCTATAAGCCCCTTAAACGTCAGTGTCGTATCTGCTTCCACCACCACAACTCCTGGCAGCACATTCTTGATTAGTACGGGTGTCAGAGGTTATGGGGAGAAGGCAGGAGAATGGAGTTAGCAGGGAGAGATAGATCAGCCATGATTGAATGGCGGAGTAGACTTGATGGGACGAATGGCCTAATTCTACTCCTATCACATGATCTTATGATTCCTGGCATCCACCATCCTTTCTGGGTACTAGAATAATATTTATCATGTGCGGACAGGAAGTCGAAGGATGAGAAGCTGAAGCCAAGAACCCGGAGACAAGATGCCGAACGTACATCATGCCGAAAAGCCAAGATGCCGAACGTACATCATGCCGAAAAGCCAAGATGCCGAACAGACACGGCGCCGAATGGACACGACGCCGAAAGGATACGAAGCCGAACGGACATGACATCGAAAAGCCGCCGAATGGACATGACTTCGAAAAGCCATGACGCCGAATGGACATGACTCTCCAGAGACAGGATTGGTCCGACACCTTGTCAGTCATCGACAAAGGTCAACGATTGGTCCAGACCCCCGCGTCCATCACATCACTGGCCGGGGGGAGACGGAAGGGTTGGGGGGAGGGGGGGGAGCTTGAGCTGGCGTTTGTAAAATGATGGCAGTGACTCCAAGCTGCTGCGATTGCCACAGAGGCAGTGATGTGATGGACGCTGGGGTCTGGACGAATCGCTGACCTTTGTCAATGACTGACAAGGTGTCGGACCAATCCCGTCCCTGGAGACGTACAAGGTACAACAATTTAACTATTTTAAAATGTAACAAAGTACAACAATTCTTGCAGCAAATATAGATTTTTTTAAAGTGTTTCATATCTATTTATCATTTCGGCTTCATGTCCGTTCGGCGTCATGAATTTTCGATTTCATGTCCGTTCGATGTCGTGTCCTTTCGGCGTCGTGTCCGTTTGGCGTTGTGTCCTTTCGGCGTCATTTCCTTTCGGCGTCTCGACTTTTCGACGTGATGTCCGTTCGCCATCTTGGCTTTGACTTCTTGGCTTCGGCTTCTCGTCCTTCGGCGTCCCATCTGGTACCAATATTTATATAGCATTTTTCACATCCCCAGAACAGGAAAGAATAGTGATAACTAGAACATACTGTAGGGATGTGGATTGTGCTAATGTGGTGACAGGGAACCACAGACAACGCCTAAACGTAGCGACATGGAATGCAGCAGTGACGACACTCAGGTTTCAGGAACTTCATTGATTATATTATAACGTGCACACATTGTTGTAACAGAAAATTGTATGTACTGTCAACAAACTTGTGGATAATCATTGTATTCCGTAATCAAAACATAGCTTGTTACCAAATTAAGTCTTTCTGTAACCACCATTCCATAATCAAGACCTAGTTTTACTGTTAATCAAGTTTCTGTGTAATTAGTTCATAAGTTCTAGGATCTGAATTAGGCCATTCAGCCTATCAAACCCATTCAGCCCATCAAACCCATTCAGCCCATCAAACCCACTCCACCACTTTAAAATGGCTGATCTATCGTTCCCTCTCAACCTCATTCTTCTGCCTTCACTCAATAACCCCCGACACCTGTACAAGTCAAGAATTTATCAATCTCTGCCTTAAAAATATCAATTTACATCCACAGCCTTCAGTGGCAAAGAATTCCACAGATTCACGACTCTCTGACTGATGAAATTCCTCCTCATCTCCTTCCAGAAGGGACATATTTTTATTCTAAGGCTATGGCCTCCGGTCTTAGACTCTCCCATGATGCATGATACAAGATACAAGATACATTTATTTGTCACATGTACCAGTTGGCACAGTGAAATGTGTGATCACCATACAGCCATTCGAATAAAAAATAACACAACACACGATAGACTCCAACATAAAACATCCCCACACAGCAGAATCAAAGTTTCCCACTGTGAGGGAAGGCACAAAAAGTTCAGTCATCTTCCACTGATGATCTTTGATGTTCACCCGTGGTCGGGGCCTCCCGAGCCCTCCGCAGTCGCCGCTACGGATGGCCCGTTGTTCAGGCCCGCTCGCCAGGCTGATAGAACTCCAACATCGGAACGGGAGAACAACCTCAGCAGCTTGGACTCCGAATCGGCCACTTCCTACCGGAGTCCGCGGCTCCCTAAGTCCACAGACCACGCCGGGCGGAGACCCATGCTGGCGGCCCCCGGCAAAAGGATCCCAGGACTCGGCGACGCCGAAGTCAGTGCCGCCCACGCTGGAAGCCCCACGAACCACAGCTCCGCGATGTCGATGCTGCAGGCCCAACACTCTGGAGCTTCAAACGGCGATCCAGGTAGGCATCGCCCGCTCCGCGATGGATCCAGCGCTGCGCCGCCGCTGCTGAAACTCTGGTCCGGTCCCCGGTCCCCGGCAGGAAAGGCCGTTCCAATCCAGTTGGTAGGCCGCGAGGAGGGGGGCGAGGACGCGACTCGGAGAATAGTCGCATCCTCGCCAGGAAGTGACTGGGAAATGGTTACACCCGTACCCTACCCCCCTCCCCCGCATAGAAAAGCTAAAGAAACCTCCAAAACAAATAGTTAAGACAGACGAAAATAAAAAAAAAGATAGAGAAAACCGACAGACGGTAGGCAGAGGCTGCCATCAATGCGGCGCCCCTAGTGGAAACTGCCTCTGCACAGCCACTCTATCCAGGCCTTTCACTATTCGGCAAGTTTCAATGAGGTTCCCCCCTAATCCTTCCAAACTGTAATCTTGTCAACTGAGAATGTAAAAGTTGTACCAAAGTTGTGCTCAAGACATCAGCTTTGACTGGTCTCCTGGTTTAGTTTACTTTATGTTTAGTTTAGAGATACAGAGTGGAAACAGGCCTTTTGGCCCACCGGGTCCGCGCCGACCAGCGATCCCCGCACATTAACACCATCCTACACACACTAAGGACAATTTTTACTTTTACCAAGACAATTAACCTTCATACCTGTACGTCTTTAGAGTGTGGGAGGAAACCGAAGATCTCGGAGAAAACCCACGCAGGTCACGGGAGAACGTACAAACTCCATACATAAGCACCTGTAGTCGGGATTGAACCCGGGTCTCCGGCGCTGCATTCGCTGTTAGGCAGCAACACTACCGCTGCACCACCGTGCCGCTCAGTTTTAATAAATCGCCCATTACGTCGAACAGCAACTCCACGTGGCCTTTCCATTTGCTCCTACAGTCTTTTATAAACTTCTCTTCTCTCATTTTAGCTATGCCCTCTCGTGTTTGACGTTTCCATCCTGGGAGAAAGGTTCATAACCCGAATAGTTTGCAAGATGGAAATGTAGCTGCCCAGCAATGTATTTTTTAAAAACCAGAGGTTTTTACCCATGGTAAACCCAAAGTTAAATAACCCGGTCACTGTGGGTGTAGGATAGTGTTAATGTGCGGGGATCGCGGGTCGGCGCAGACCCGGTTTATCTCTAAACTAAACTAAACTAAAAACCAAGTTCAACATGTAGTTAAATCATGGCCTTTAACGCAACCATTTAGATTTCTTGATAAGATGTGATGATGTTGCCATGAACTAGAAGGTGCCGACAGCCATGCAGAAGCCAGCAAACCCATCCCAAACACTCATCTGTATGTAAGGGATGTACACAAGTCAGGCATTTGTAACCAGGGGAGAACCTGTAAATGCCCATGATTGTGAAGTTTGTCCCTGGCATTGGCATCTGAGTCAAATGTCTCCTGAGCATAGTCTAGTTTAGTTTATAGATACAGTGCGGAAACAGACCCTGCAGCCCAGCGGGTCTGCACCGATCAGCAATCACCCATACATTGGTTTGATCCTCCACACTAAGAACAATTTACAGAAGCCAATTAACCTACAAACCTGCAGGTCTTTGGCAAGTGGGAGGGAACTGGAGCACCCGGGGAGAAAACCCACACGGTCACAGTGGGAACGTGCAAACTCCACACAGACAGCACCCGTCGTATTTATACGTCTATATTATACATCTATGACTTGAGGTAACCTTTATTGCATTTCCTTCATCGGTGCTCTATGTTGTCACAAAAAAAAATCACTTAGATTCACCGAACACAATTCCACCTTTCACAGGACTAACCTGACTCTTATCTGAGAACAGAAAATGCTAGATACACTGAGTGTGCCAGGCAATCCCGTTCAATTATGAGGAATCACCAACATGAAGTATTAACTTCATATCTCTCTCCACAGATGCTGTCTGACCTGTTTAGTGTTTCCAGCATTTTCCGCTTTTATGTTGGGACTTCAAGCCTGGATATGCGTTCACTAATTTATCCACAAAGCCAGCAGTAGATGTGGGTGATGATTGAGGATCCTAAGCATGCACATCAGATATTTTTTTCTCTCAGATCAGGGCGGCACGGTGGTACAGCGGTAGAGTTGCTGCTTACAGCGCCAGAGACCCTGTTCGATGCTGACCACGGGTGCTGTCTGTACTGTCTGTACGGAGTTTGTACCTTCTCCCTGTGACCACGTGTGTTTTCCCCAGGATTCTCCAGTTTCCTCCCACATTTCAAAGACGTGCAGGTTTGTAGGTTAGATGGGTTCGGTAAAAAGATTGTAAATCGTCCCTAGTTTGTGTCGGATAGTGATATTCTACGGGGATCGCTGGTCGGTGTGGACTTGGTGGCCCGAACGGTCTGTTTTCGCGCTGTATCCGTAAACTAAACTAAACTAAATCTGGAAAGTCGTGTACAGTATAGAGCTGTTGCCACTTTTATCTAGAGGACCCACCGATGCCCAGAAATAGAGATGGCAGATGCTGGAATTTGTGGCGAAAAACAAGCTGCTGGAAGAACTCGTCAGGTCAGGGAGCATCTGCGGAAGCAAAGGTATAGTTGGCATGTAGCAACAACACACTCCTCTGTTAAGTGTTGCTGGTTGCATTTACGAGTGACTCACAAAATTGGGTCCCATGTAGAGGCTTAAAGCCATTATCTGATGATAAATGCATGCAAAAAACATATAAATCCCAGTTATTATACTATAGTTGAGAAAGTTTCTTTGGCTTGTAGTAAGTGTTAGGCTTTTTTTTCTGATATTCCTAATGATTATTAGTTTTGAGTCAGGATCCAATTGGGTGTTGACAACTTCCGAAATTATTTAAAAAATTTATATTAACATTTTGGAAAGGCCCTATAACCCCCACAATTAAAATGTAGATTATGGAAATGTCAGAGACCTTACATTTGGAAAGAATTAGACATGTCTTAATGGACAAACAAGAACTTTTTGTCAGAATATGGTCTCCATTTATCGACTATTTGAAGGGGTAGAATGGTTCGGCACGAAAAAACTGACTGAAGCTCGAGCTCAGGATTAGATGAAAAGTTATACTTAATAATCTTCAAACCTATCTCCAATGTTGTAGTATTAGTAACTTATTCCATTCTTTTTTTTACCATGCTTTTTTTTTCTTTCTCTTTATTATTTTCTATCTATATTTAAAAAATAATAATAGAAGCAGTTATTAAATAATTGATAATATTTGCAATGTATGATTGATATATATGAAATGTTTTTATTATGTATTGCTTCTAATAAAAAAAATTGTAAAACAACATAAAACAGCACAAAACAGATGTGCTACCTGCATTAGAAGCAGTTTAATTATTTATTATGATATCAGGAGCTTTTCAATCAAGAATACACTTTTAAAATCAAACTCTTAATGCTACTACACAAAAATCTCACCTCTGCTTCCAATAGCTTTAAACCAGCTTATTCTCTTTAAAAACTATTCATCTTTCTAAAATCCAATCAGGCCTTCCTATTGAAATATGCTAAACAGGTGAAGTGGTTATAAATCTAACTCTACCTTTAAAAAAAAATTATATTCCAGAACGGAAACATTTATCAAAATCAGTTCATTTTGGCTCAGCATATTTCAAGCAAGGTCCTTTGTAAATTCAATTTGAACCCAGGGCTTGGGTGGAGAATGCAAGAGTGAAAGAACATTAATTTTGTACAGCATTTCACAAACTTGGCACTCCACTGGAATTCTTCAAACGCAGTATTCAAACTTGACAATCAAGGTCCTACAAATGAGATAAGAGACCTGATTAGCATCTTCTTCAGTGACAATGGCAACAGAATCTTTTCTCTTTCCTCGCAGGATCTCTCTATCCTTCTTGGCCAAGGATTAAATACCATCCACCTAAGAGCAGAGCAAAATCTTGGTGTAATACCTCGTCTGAAATGTGAATACAACACTCCCTCACCGCTGTAATCAAGTATTGCTACCAAGATCGATGGGGATCCTGGTGGGGGCCGTTGAGATTGAGGAGGGGGGGTCTCAGTGGAGGGAGGGTGAGGTAGGGGTCGCCGAACAAAGAGGGGGACCCCCCGGGCGAGGGGACGCTGGGAATGAAGGGGGGGACCCAATGTGGGGAAGGGGATACCAAGAACGAAACAGGGACCCGCAGGGACCGCTGAGAATGAAGGGGGGACCAGGAGAGTGGGGACCGAGAATGAATGGGGGACACGACAATGGGGGGGCTACTGAGAACGAAGGGGGGACCCGACAAAGGGGGGAGATGGGGGGGAATGGGGGGAGGTGGGAAGCACAGAGAATGAATGGAGACCTGGGGGGGGAGGATGGGAGGGGCGGGGAGGGTCCGCTGTCACGGGAAGGGATGGTAGCGGTTCGGTGAACTTTTGTAACTTTGTCGGCGAAAGAAACGTGACCACACTTGTGTCCTGCCTAAGTTGTATGATTTTACCAGGTTGTACGAAAAAACGAAACATTTCACTGTACCTAGATACGTGTGAAAATAAAGTATCATTGAATGAATGAATACTTTATTGTCATTATAACATGTAAAACATGATGTACAATCATTGAATCATTGAATCAGTGAGTCGATAGTCTTTATCTAGATTTGCTTAGTTTTCTAGTCCCCATTTTGGAAATGAGTTTGACCTGTTGTATTACCTCAGAGCCTAAAACTATCCATGGGATAAAAATCACTGCCAACAGAAAATATTAGTTGATATCTAATAAAAGATTAGATGACATAAAATATTAGCCTGACATCAGTGGTCAAGTCAAGTCAAGTCACATTTATTTATATAGCACATTTTAAAAACTCTCGTTGGCCAAAGTGCTTTACATTTGTTATAAGAATAGCACAAACAAAACAAACTACATACATATATACATATAGCCCTCATTCAGAGGACGTCAGGAAAGGCTTGGGAATATAGCTAAGTCTTTAGTCTTGACTTAAAAGAGTCGATGGAGGGGGCAGTTCTGATGGGAAAGGGGATGCTGTTCCACAGTCTAGGGGCTGCAACCGCAAAGGCGCGGTCGCCCCTGAGCTTATGCCTAGATATTCAGCAACCCCAAGTCGGCCGATCTGAGGGGCCTGGAGGTGGAGTGGTGGGTGAGAAGACTTTTTATGTAGGTGGGGGCAAGCCCAGTGAGGGTGGAGGTGAAGATGCTGGAGTCAATTATAAAAGATGAAATAGCGGCACATTTGGATAGCAGTAATAGGATTGGTCCGAGTCAGCATGGATTTACGAAGGGGAAATCATGCTTGACTAACCCTCAGGAATATTTTGAGGATGTAACTAGGAAAATGGACAAGGGAGAGTCAGTGGATGTAGTGTACCTGGACTTTCAGAAAGCATTTGATAAGGTCCCACATAGGAGATTAGTGGGCAAAATTAGGGCACATGGTATTGGGGGTAGAGTGCTGACATGGATAGAAAATTGGTTGGCAGAGGAAACAAAGAGTAGGGATTAACGGGTCCCTTTCAGAATGGCAGGCAGTGACTAGTGGGGTACCGCAAGGTTCGGTGCTGGGACCGCAGCAATTAACAATATATATTAATGATTCAGATGAAGGGATTACAAGTAACATTAGCAAATTTGCAGATGAGACAAACCTGGGTGGCACTGTAAACTGTGAGGAGAATGCTATGAGAATGCAGGGTGACTTGGACAGGTTGGGTGAGTGGGCAGAGGCATGGTAGATGCAGTTTAATGTGGATAAATGTGAGGTTATCCACTTTGGTAGCAAAAACAGGAAGGAAGATTGGGAAAAAGGGAAGTACAACAGGATCTGGGGGGGGGGGGTCCTTGTTCATCAGTCAATGAAAGTAAGCATACAGGTACAGCAGGCAGTGAAGAAAGCGAATGGCACGTTGGCCTTCATAACAAGAGGAGTTGAGGATTGGAGCAAAGAGGTCCTTCTGCAGTTGTACAGGGCCCTAGTGAGACCACACCTGGAGTATTGTGTGCAGGTTTGGCCTCCAAATTTGAGGAAGGACTTTATTGCTATTGAGGAAGTGCAGCGTAGGTTCACAAGGTTAATTCCCGGGATGGCGGGACTGTCATATGCTGAGAGCATGGAGCGGCTGAGCTTGTATACTCTGGGATTTAAGAGGATGAGAGGGGATCTTATTGAAACGTATAAGATTATTAAGGGTTTGGACACGCTAGAGGCAGGAAACATGTTGCCGATGTTGGGGGAGTCCAGAACCAGGGGCCACCGTTTAAGAATAAGGGGTAAGCCATTTAGAATGGAGATGAGGAAACACTTTTTGACACAGAGAGTTGTGAGTCTGTGGAATTCTCTGCCTCAGATGGCAGTGGAGGCCGGTTCCTGGATACTTTCTTTTTTTTTCACTTAAGTTTTTCAAGAGTGAGCTAGATAGGGCTTTTGAAGATAGCGGAGTCAGGGGATATGGGGAGAAGGCAGGAACGGGGTACTGATTGTGGATGATCAGCCATGATCATATTGAATGGCGGTGCTGGCTTGAAGGGGTGAATGGCCTACTCCTGCACCTATTGTCTATTGTCTACGGCCCTTCAACTGATTGAGGGGAAAGGTAACCGGCATGGCTCGCAACTAAGCAATGGATCACATAGCTAAGCCACTAATACAGTTCATTGTCACACCACTAGAAGGAACAGGAAAGTCAAATCAATTTTAAAAGGAAAAGTTAAAAGCAAACTCTAGGGTAGGAACTACCTGTATCTTAGTCTAATGAGCAACACACAAAATACATAGAGATAAAAGCTTTGGAAATATTTGTCATGAAATATATTCATTCAAAATCAGTTTGCATGGAGCTAACAGCCTGAAACATTAGTAGTTTCTAGGCTTCAGAACAAAATAAGAGATGTAAGATGTGGTATAAATGAAGAGATCAGAGGCGACAGTGATGGGTTTAATGAGGAAATCTTTGAGCTTTTAACTGACAATTAGACAGAGCAAATCACATTAGTTGCAACAATGCAGGGGATGAGTTCCTGGAATGGATACCAGATAGATTTCTGGATCATTTGGTTAAGAAAGGAACAGATTAGAGATCGAGTACTGTTTAATGAGAAAGGGTTAACTAACAACCTTTTTGTAAAGGGCTAACATTTCATATTAAGTCTGAAAGAGACACAAAATGCTGGAGTAACAGCAAGACAGGCAGCATTTCTGGAGAGAAGGAATGGGTGACATTTCGGGTCAGTCTGAATAAGCGTCTCGACTTGAAACGTGACTCATTCCGTTGCTCCAGAGATGCTGCCTGTCCCGCTGAGTTACTCCAGCATTTTATGTCTATCTTCAATTTAAACCAGCATCTGCAGTTCCTTCCGACACATTAAGTCTGAAAGTCTGAAAGTGAGTTCAATCAAAACAAAGGTTGCTGTAAGGGTATGAGGAACAAATTGCCTGTGGCCGATTGGGAAACTACAGAAAGGGTATGATAATGAACAGGAATGGCAGCTGGAATTTAACTCAGGCAAGCGCAAAGTAAGACACAAAATGCTAGCGTAACTCAACAGGGCAGGCACCATACTTTGCATTTGTGTGGGAAGGAACTGCAGATGCTGGTTTATACCGGAGATGGACACAAAATGCTGGAGTAACTCAGGGGGACAGGCAGCATCTCTGGAGAGAAGGAATGAGTCACGTTTCGAGTCAAGACGCTTATTCAGACTGACCCGAAATGTCACCCATTCTTTCTCTCCAGAAATGCTGCCTGACCCGCTGAGTTACTCCAGCATTTTGAGTCTGTCTTTGGTGCAATCCAGCATCTATATATAACCATATATAACCATATAACCATAACAGCACGAAACAGGCCATCTCGGCCCTTCAAGTCCATGCCAAACACTTTTTTTATTATTTTTTATTTTTTTATTTTTACTTCCCCCTAGTCCCATCTACCTGCACTCAGACCATAACCTTCCATTCCTTTCCCGTCCATATACCCATCCAATCTATTTTTAAAGGATAAAATCGAACCTGCCTCCACCACTTCCACTGGAAGCTCATTCCATACAGTTACCACTCTCTGAGTAAAGAAGTTCCCCCTAATGTTACCCCTAAACTACTGTCCCTTAATTCTCAAGTCATGTCCCCTTGTTTGAATCTTCCCTACTCTCAATGGGAAAAGTTTATCCACGTCCACTCTGTCTAACCCACTCATAATTTTAAAGACCTCTATCAAGTCCCCTCTTAACCTTCTGCACTCCAAAGAATAAAGACCTAACTTGTTCAACCTTTCTCTGTAACTTAGTTGCTGAAACCCAGGCAACATTCTAGTAAATCTTCTCTGTACTCTCTCTATTTTGTTGACATCCTTCCTATAATTAGGTGACCAAAATTGTACTCCATACTCCAGAATTGGCCTCACCAATGCCTTGTACAATTTTAACATTACATCCCAACTTCTATATTCAATGCTCTGATTTATAAAGGCCAGCACACCAAAAGCTTTCTTTACCACCCTATCTACATGAGATTCCACCTTCAGGGAACTATGCACAGTTATTTCTAGATCCCTCTGTTCAACTGCATTCCTCAATTCGCTACCATTTACCATGTACGTCCTATTTTGATTTGTCCTGCCGAGATGTAGCACCTCACATTTATCAGCATTAACCTCCATCTGCCATCTTTCAGCCCACTCTTCCAAATGGCCTAAATCTCTCTGTAAACTTTGAAAATCTACTTCATTATCCACAACACCACCTATCTTAGTATCAACTGCATACTTACTAATCCAATTTTCCACACCATCATCCAGATCATTGATGTACATGACAAACAACAGTGGACCCAACACAGACCCCTGAGGCACCCCACTAGTCACCGGCCTCCAACCTGACAAACAGCCATCCACCATTACTCTTTGGCATCTCCCATTCAGCCACTGTTGAATCCATCTTGCTACTCCACCATTAATACCCAACAATTGAATCTTCTTAACCAACCTTCCATGAGGAACCTTGTCAAAGCCCTTACTGAAGTCCATATAGACAACATCCACTGCTTTACCCTCATCAATTTCCCTAGTAACCTCAAGAAGATTAGTCAAACATGACCTTCCAGGCACAAATCCATGTTGACTGTTCCTAATCAGACCCTGCTTATCCAGATAATTATATATATTATCTTTAAGTATCCTTTCCATTAATTTGCCCACCACTGACATCAAACTAACAGGTCTATAATTGCTAGGTTTACTCTTAGAACCCTTTTTAAACAACGGAACAACATGCGCAGTACGCCAATCCTCCGGCACTATTCCCATTTCTAATGACATTTGAAATATTTCTGTCATAGCACCTGCTATTTCTACACTAACCCCTCAATGTCCTAGGGAATATCCTGTCAGGACCTGGAGACTTATCCGTTTTCATATTTTTCAAAAGTGTCCGCTCCTCCTCTTCTTTGAATCTCATAGTTTCCATTGCTACTCAGCTTGTTTCCCTTACCTCACATAATTCCATATCCTTCTCCTTGGTGAATACCGAAGAAAAGAAATTGTTCAATATCTCCCCCATCTCTTTGGCTCTGCAGATAGCTGTCCACTCTGACTCTCTAATGGACCAATTTTATTCCTTGTTATCCTTTTGCTATTAATATAGCTGTAGAAACCCTTTGGATTTACTTTCACCTTACCTGCCAAAGCAACCTCATATCTTCTTTTAGCTTTTCTAATTTCTTTCTTAATATTCTTTTTACATTCTTTATACTCCTCAAGCACCTCATTTACTCCATGTTGCCTATAATTATTGTAGATCTCTCTCTTTTTCTGAACCGTGTCCAATTTCCCTTGAAAACCATGGCTCTTTCTAATTTTTACTATTTCCTTTCAACCGAACAGGGACATAAAGATTCTGTACTCTTAAAATGTCACCCTTAAATGTCCTCCATTTCTCTTCTACATCCTTCCCATAAAACAACATGTCCCAATTCACTCCTTTTAAATCCTTTCGCATCTCCTCAAAGTTAGCCTTTCTCCAATCAAAAATCTCAACCCTAGGTCCAGTTCTGACCCTCTCCTTAATTATATTGAAACTAATGGTATTGTGATCACTGGACCTGAAGTGCTCCCCGGCGCATACCTCCACCACCTGCCCTGTCTCATTTCCTAACAGGAGGTCCAGCACTGCCCCTTCTCTAGTAGGTACCTCTATGTATTGCTGCAAAAAACTATCCTGCACACATTTTACAAACTCCGAACCATCCAGCCCTTTTACAGAATGTGTTTCCCAGTCTATGTGTGGAAAATTGAAATCTCCCACGATCACTACCTTGTGCTTACTACTAATATCTGCTATCTCCTTACATATTTGCTCTTCCAATTCTCGCTCCCCATTTGGCAGTCTATAATACACCCCTATAAGCGTTGCTACACCTTTCCCATTTCTCAGTTCCACCCAAATAGCCTCCCTAGACGAGCCCTCTAATCTATCCTGCCAAAGCACTGCTGTAATATCTTCCTTGACAAGCAATGCAACACCCCCACCTCTTGCCCCTCCAATTCTATCACCCCTGAAGCAACGAAATCCTGGAATATTTAGTTTCCAATCACAGCCCTCCTGCAACCATGTTTCACTGATCGCCACAACATCATACTTCCAGGTGTCAATCCAGGCTCTAAGCACATCCACCTTTCTTACAATGCTCCTAGCATTAAAATATAATAATAATAATAATAATAGATTTTATTTATATAGCGCTTTTCAGGACTCAAAGTCGCTTAATACACATTTAAGAAACCCACCACCACTTATTCTCTGTTTATTATCTTTTTCTTCTTTCTCCCCTACATTTTGTGTCCGAATGCTTCCCTTCTCTGCCTCCTGCCTCCCACATTTTCTACTAGCTTTCTCTATTTGAGTCCCCCCCCCCCAACCGTTCTAGTTTAAAGTCTCCCCAGTAGCCTTTGCAAATCTCCCCGCCAGGATATTGGTCCCCCTCGGGTTCAAGTGCAACCCGTCCTTTCTGTACAGCTCACACCTTCCCCAAAAGAGGTCCCAATGATCCAGAAATTTGAATCCCTGCCCGCTGCACCAGTTCCTCAGCCACGCATTTATCCTCCACCTCATTCCATTTCTACTCTCACTGTCGCGTGGCACAGGTAGTAATCCTGAGATTGTTACCTTTGCGGTCCTTCTCCTTAACTCTCCTCCCAACTCCCTAAATTCTCCTTTCAGGACCTCTTCTCTTTTTCTGCCTATGTCATCTGCAGTTCCTTCCTACACAAATGCAAAGTAATGCAGTTTTGGGAAGCTAAACTAGGACAGGCCATGCACAGTAAATGACAGTCCCTGGAGAGCTCTATAGAACAAGAGACCTAGCGACATAGAGTGACATAGTTCCCTGAAAGTGGCGACAAGAGGTGTATTGCATGGTTGCCTTCATTGATCGTGGCACTTGAGTTGGGATATCCTGTTACAGTAGTATGAGACATTTTTGAGACGGCACTTGGAATATTATGTGCAATTCTGGTTTACTTTAGAATGGAAACAGGCCCTTTGGACCACCGGGTCCGCGCCGACCTGTGATCCTTGCACATTAACACTACCCTATACCTACTAGGGACAGTTTTATTTACATTTATACCAAGCCAAATAACCTACCAACCTCGAGGTCTTTAGAGTGTGGGAGGAAACCGAAGATGTCAGAGAAAACCCGCGCAGGTCATGGGGAGAATGCACAAACTTTGTGCAGGGAGCACCTGTAGTCAGGATGGAACCCGGGTCTCTGGCGCTGTAAGGCAGCAACTCTACAGGGCCTGTCCCACTTGGGCGTCATTTGCGTGTCACGCAGATGGCGCGCAAAGATTTTGTACACCCCAAAATCCTGGGGTGCCGCATGCGACCGTGCGTCACTGCCTACGTCACCATGCACCATGCGCGCGTAATGCGCACCCTGCATGCATCACGTGCACGTCACGACGCGCGCGTCATGCGTCATGAGGCGTAAATGATGTCACGTAACTGACGCACAAATCACGCCCAAGTGGGACAGGCCCTTACCGCTGCACCACCTTGCCGCCCTGGTTGTCTTGCTACAGGATGTGATTAAGTGAGAGACAAGAGCACAAAACTTTCACAAGTATGTTGCCAAGACTGCAGGTCTTGAGTAACGTACTATCCAACACACTAGGGACAATTTACAATTTTACCAAATCAGTTAACCTACAAACCTGCACATCTTTGGAATGTGGGAAAAATCCACAGCACCCGGAGAAAACTCACATGGGTCACAGGGAGAACATACAAACTCCTTGCAGAAGGCACCCGTAGTCAGGATCGAACCCGCTCTCGGGCGCTGTAAGGACGCAACTCCACTGCAGCCCTATCATGCCACCCTGTTCTTTCAAAAGCATCTCCTAAACTCACAAAAGACAAGCAAAGAAACTGCACTGAAACATAATTATCTTCAGAAGATTTATCTCCCTGACCCAGCCACCTTCATTACCTGAATTCCCCACCCAACAGCAGTGACAGCAAAGACTGTAGCTAACCATGACGCCACTCACACATTTATAAAGAGATGAGGTATGTGTTGAAGATCTGTGATCATAGGTCATAAGATCATAAGTGATAGGAGTATAATTAGGCCATTCGGCCCATCAAGTCTACTCCACCATTCAATCATGGCTGATCTATCTCCCCCTCCTAACCCCATTTTCCTGCCTTCTCCCCATAACCTCTAACACTGGCACTCTGTCTTAAAACTCTGTCTTAAAAATATCCTCTGACTTTGCCTCCACAGCCTTCTGTGACAAAGAATTCCACAGATTCACCACCCACTGACTAAAGAAATTCCTCCTCGTCTCTTTCCTTAAAGAACGTCCTTTAATACAGAGGTTATGACCTCTAATCCTAGACTCCCACTAGTGGAAACATCCTCTCCACATGCACTCTATCCAAGCCTTTCACTATTCTGTACATTTTAATGAGGCCCCCCCTCATTCTTCTAAACTCCAGCGAGTACAGGTCCAATGCCATCAAACACTCGTCATATGTTAACCTACCCATTCCCGGGATCATTCTTGTAAACCTCCTCTGGACACTCTCCAGAGCCAGCACGTCCTTTCTCAGATATTGTGCCCAAATTTGCTCACAATTGATCTATTGATCTCCAGGGTCAGGATCGAGTGCTGGGTGCAATTGGGGCAGGGTGGTTCCCTTTGTTGCCAGATGACAACATGATCCCAAGAGTTTGGTCCAGCTGTTCCAGTCCAGCATGCTCTGGGGATGGTGTATGGAAGGGAGGGATGACAGAAAATCGTACAAATGACAACATGTCAATATCTGATATTTGCCAAAAAACACAAAATGCTGGAGTAACTCATCAGATCAGGCGGCATCTCTGGAGAACATGGATAGGTGACATATTGGATTGAGACCCTTCAGATTCCAATGCCAATGCATATCGGCCAATGCTGTTCTGTTAGTTAGACACAAAATGCTGGAGTAACTCAGCGGGTCAGGCAGCATTTCTGGAGAAAAGGAATAGGTGATGTTTTGAGCCATGATCCTTCTTCTGACTTCTCTAAGGTTCCTGGTGTGTTAAATTTCATCAGGTGTATATAGAGAGGATTAACTTATCAGGGGTGGGAGATTGCAACCTTCACGTGGGTCCGATCTGTTTCGACGAATGCAATCAACCTGGCATGCACAATCAAATAAGATCAAATAGAGCAAGTTGTCCTACAACTTTAGGCTGTGCACGCCGTATGCAAGAAGAAGATTAACCTACCAGACAAAAGTCATATTGAGGGAGTTTCAGCACATGGCCATATTTAAGGATAGGGTGGCATTGAGGGATATTGACCAAACCCAAGCCGGTGGGAATGGTGTAGAAGAAGCATTTTGTTATGCATGGGCAAGTTAGGCCGAAGGGCTATTTCCGTGCTGTATGACTACGCCTCTATCTTCTCACGTTACTTCCAGGGAGGGGGAAGTTGGAAGGGACAATGTTCATGCTGAAAGTATAACATCCACGCATGCGGAAATGATGAAGCCTAATACCTCATCAATTGCTGCAGTGTGAAGATATCAGAGCATTCCCGTGGATAATACAGATCTGTCAATTACAATTTCATTGCTCGTACATTTCTTTGCAGAGGGTATTCAAAGTTCACTGCAAGGAAATTAAAGGAGAATGTAGATGGAATTAACCAATCCAGATTTCTGAATCGTGAAAGGTGAGTGAATAATTATCATGTCTACAAATAGATCTGATTTCCACGGGGTTGAGACAAACAAGAATGGAATATGGAAAGCTACAGACTTCTTATTGAAGCATATTATCATCTATGCAATATGTCATCAATCTTAAAGAAACTTGCTTCCCTATCATTTAGTTGACAGAGGTATTAAGGACTACACTACATTCTCCTGTTAGAACTGCCACTGATTGACTGTAAATTGGAATGTTCCCTGCGGAACAGCCGACTCAGGAGAGTGTGGGGAGAATACGGTCAGGCACGGTGGTGCAGCGGTGGAGTTGCTGCCTTACAGCGCTTGCAGTGCAGGAGACCTGGGTTCGATCCCGACAACGGGTGCTGTCTGTACGGAGTTTGTACGTTCTCCACGTGACCTGCGTGGGTTTTCACTGAGATCTTCAGTTTTCTCCCACAATCCAAAGACGCACAAGTATGTACAGTAGGTAAATTAGCTTGGTATAAATGTGATTTGTCCCTAGTGTAGGACAGTGTTAATGTGCGGGGGATCGCTGGTCTGCACAGACCCGGTGGGCCGAAGGGCCTGTTTCCGCGCTGCATCTCCAAACTAAAAAACTACACAAATAGCATTATCGGAAGGTGCTTCACCAGTTAACCATTTCACAAAACGAGCCAAAGGCTTTGTGGAGAATTGCCAGCACTAAGTGCCACCAAGGTCAGGAATCCTACATTTGATACTCAATCGCGGAAGTCAAGATCTTCCCAGCTTGTCACCCTGAGCATATTCTTAACAACATTTCCCTCGGAGCCCAATGGGCTAGCACGAATTTCAGCTGCTCTCCACATCTTACATTGAAGAATCCATCCGAAAATCTGCGCTGAGTTAGATCCAGTACTGAAGCAGCTGCTGCATTCACCAGGATGATTCTGCTCATGTAGACACAAGGAACTGCAGATGCTGGTTTACAACAAAAGACACAAGGTGCTGGAGTAATTCAGCTGGTCAGGCAGCATGTCTCGTGGACACAAATAGGTAATGTTGTGGCTCGGGACCTTTCTTCAAACTCCCTCCTATTAAAATAAGTCTCAAGAAGAGTCCTGACCCAAAACATCTCTTATCCATGTTCTCCAGAGATGCTGCCTGACCCTCTGTGTTACACAATTACTTTGTGTCTACGTATGCACAGTATGATTTTACTGGATCGTATGCAAAATAAAGAATTTCACTGTACGTGTGACAGTTAAGTCTCAATGAACTATTGAACCATTAGATAGAGAAGAACTGCTGCAAAGGATAAAGATCATTATTGAGCCAATCACAAAACGCAGGAGGAACTCAACTGGTCAGGCAGCATCTGTGGGAACATTTTGGGATAGGACCCGTCTTCAGACAGATGCTGCCTGTCCCATTGATTTTCTCCTGCACATTGTGTTTTGCTCAATATTCCAGCATCTGCAGTACCCTGTGCCCCCAAGATAATTACTGGTTAATTTACTTTTGGCTTTAATCACTTTTCAATGTTTTGATGAATGTTTAAAATGTTGTTGAATTGTTTGACATATTTAAAACAGCTGCAGAGATGCTGCCTGACTTACTCCAGCACTTCCTGTACCTTCAATGTTTATCACTCAAAATAATACAAAGAACTAGACAAAGAAATGTTGTTCCTAAGAGATGATATCAACGCAAAAGAATGAATAATGAATTAGGGGATGCATTGTAATTGAAAAGAAATGTGTACTACTCAGTAATTACTTTGATCATTTTACAATGAAAAAGCAAATTATTGGTTTGGAGACACAAGGAACCTGCTGCTGCTGAAATCTGGAACGTACTGGAGGAACTCAGTAGGTCAGGCAGCATTTGGGGTGGAAATCAACAGGTGATGTTTTGGGTTGGGACCCTTCTTCAGATTGTTTGGAGTATGGGGAAGAAAGATGGAAACGAGGACAAAGCCTGGCATGCCCAACTATCACTGGCCAACTATCAGCTTGGTTCAATTTGTAGACCCTGCACTTGGTCAATCTGGGGTAAGCATAACACTTGTGAGGACATTTTGTATTTTTAATTTTTATTCATCTTTAGTTGAGACATTGTTCCGGGAGAATTTGAAACGTTCCCGTGACCTTATAAAGTAGTATCCTTCTGGCAACATATCTCTTTAGGTAAACATTTAGGTATTTTATTGTCACATGTACCAAGGTACAGCAAAAACTTTGTTTTGCATGCAGTCCAAGCAAATCAGCTATGCCATGGATAAATACAATCAAATCAAACTCAAATGCAATAGATGGAACAGAAGTGAAAGACACAGAGCGTAGAAGATAGTTCTGGACATTGTAACGCAACAGTTCCATAGACGAAGTCCAATGCACTCTTGAGAAGAGAGGACCGCCCAGAGGCATGATAACAGAAGAGAGGACATGGAAGAATCGTTCAGAAGCATGATAACAGAGGTAAAGAAGCTATTCCTGAGTCTTGTAGTGCATGTTTCTGAGCTTCTCACCTTCTTCAGGATGAGAGCAGGGAGAGGAAGGGATGACTGGGGAAGGACAAGTCTTTGATTATATTGGTTGCTTTTCCATGGCAGCGTGAGGTATACTTGGAGTCAACGGTGGGAAGTCTGATCAGTGCGATGGATCTACAGCTTGCAATTTTCATGTCACCACGTTCTCCACCTCCTTCTTGTACTCCATCTCATCATTGTTCATGATTCGGTCCACAACATTTATGTCATCTACAAACTTGAGGGATTAGAGGCAAATTTGGCCATAATGTCGTGTGTGTACATATAGTAAAATAGGGGACTGAGAACACATCCTTGCATGGTGCCGGTGTTGACAATTACTGTGGAGGAAGTGTTGTCACCTACCCTAATTGATTGAGATCTATGGGCAAGAAATTTGAGGATCCAGTGGCAGAACAGGGTCCAGGAGTTTGGAGATGAGTTTTGATGGGATATGGTGTTGAAATCAAAGCTACAGTTGATAAATGGGAGTCCAACGTTGTCAAGGTGTTCCAGAGATGCATTTAAGGCCAGGGAGATGGCATCTGCTGTGGACCTGTTGCAACGGTAAGCAAACTGCAATGGATTAATGCTGGCTCTTTAGTTTAGTCTAGTTTAGTTTAGAGATACAGCACGGAAACAGACACTTCGGCCCACCGAGTCCACGCCAACCAGCGATCCATGCATATTAACACTATCCTATACACACACTGGGGACAATTTACATTTTTATACAAAGCCAATTAACCTACAAACCTGTACGTCTTTGGGGTGTGGGAGGAAACCGTAGATCTCGGAGAAAACCCATGCGGTCATGGGGAGAATGCACAAACTCTGTGCAGACAGCACCCTTAGTCGGGATCGAACCCGGGTCTCCGGCACTGCACGCATTGTAAGGCAGCAACTCTACCGCTGCGCCACCATGCCGCCCCAAAAGGGCTGGGAGGCTGGTGTTAATGTGCGCCCTCAGCAGTCTCTCAAAGCACACCATGAAGATGGATGTCAAAGCCACTGGACAGTAGTCATTAAGGCACACTATTATACTTTTCTTCGGCACAGAGATGATAGTGCGCTTTTTGATGCAGGTGGGCATGTCAGAATGGAGTAGTGAGAGGTTAAAGATGTCTGTGAATACCTCAGCCAGCTAATCCGCACAGGTCCTGAGGACCTGAGGTCAGAGACTCCAACTGGACCAGTTGCTTTCCACAGATTCATTGTCAGGAAGGGCACTCTTATATCTGCCATGGTAACCTTTGGTACATGCACACCCGAGACTGGTGCGGAGGGAGGAATTACACATCCAGCCTTCTGCTCAAAGTGGGCATAGGATGCATTGAATATAAGAAGATAAACACAAAATGCTGGAGTACCTCAGCGGGACAGGCAGGGATGGAATGGGTGACGCTTCGGGACCCAAACGTCACCCATTCCTTCTCTCCAGAGCTGTTGCTTGTCCCATTGAGTTACTACAGCATTTTGTGTCCAACTCTGGTTTAAACTAGCATCTGCAGTTCCTTCCTACACATTTCCCCAAGACCATCAAAGGCGGAATAATCCAATAATTCACTCATATATTTTCGCGGGCTAGAAAATAGACACAAAGTGCTGGAGTAGCTCAGTGGGTTGAGCAGCATCTCCGGAGAAAAAGGATGGACAACGTTTTGAGTCGGAACTCTCCTTCAGACTGAAGGCAGAGAAAGGGGGGAAGAGTGGGGGGCCCTGAAGGTAGGAAAAGGCCAGAACAAATCGGGGCTGGCAACCAGATGACCAAGGAAGTGTGGAGCCCATAATGGTCCAATGTTGGCTGGGGAAGAGGTGATAACGAGAGGGATGTGAACAGTGGAATGACTAGGGTGGGGAGGGGTGTAGAGAGGGGGAATGCAGGGGTTACTTGAAATGAGAGAAATCAATGTTCATACCGCTGGGTTGTAAGCTGCTCAAGTGAAATATGAGGTGCTATTCCTCCAATTTGCCTGTGGCCTTCCTTTGACAGTGGAGGAGGCCCAGGACAGAAAGGTCAGTGTGGGAGTGGGACAGGGAGTCTCTGGGTCATGTTTGTGGGCCTCTGCCCAGCATAACTCAACTTGCTTATTACCATGTGTAACCACAGAAACTACACTTCAGAAAGAACTCTTTGATTGTAAAAGATGTCTGGACATCACAAGGAAGTGGTAAGGCCACTTGGATAGTAAGCTTCACAAAAGAATATAATTATAGTTCACAGCCCTGAAGTTTTTATTAGCTATTCAGTCTGCACAAAATGTTAAAAGTTAATGAGGCAAAGAATTAGATAAAATTATTTTAAAGTAAATTGAGTTAATGTGGCGTTATATTCCTTGATGATTTGGCTTCAGTTTGCAGTTGGAGCCATCTGTATGTTAATAAGCTATCTTATGCAATGCAATTTAAAATGAAGATACTGCGAATATTCATAAAATAAATGATCAATAGAACGTGATGTTGTATCAGCCTTGAAAATTCAATGTAGCTCCACTGACCTGTGGCAGCACTCACACAATGCTCTCTCTCTTTTGGTGGCACAATCCAGACTTAATCATTAGATTTGCTGAGCAAAGACTGTTGAAGCATCACCCGAGGATTCGTGCTCCCTCCTGAGCCTGGGAACATTGGCAAAATGATTAAGCCGTCGGGATGTGGGTGTCCGCAGAGACGTTCAAATCCCTCCTTCCATCTGGAAATCTACATCCAAATACTTAAGTAAATCCGCAATTTAATAAAAAATAAAGTGAAAATGACCACGGAGATGTAAATGTGGTAAATATCTAGCTGCTCACTAAATTATAAGTAAAGGAAATTTAAGATCCTCACCTTATCTGACCTACACATAGCAACCTACCAATTATCTTAATTCTTTACTACATCATTAGCTCTGATGAGCAATCATTTCCAGCAATGTCCACATCTTGTAAATGAATAAACTATTTTGTTTACAAAATAAGCATCAGACTAATTAAACTACCTCAGGCTGTTTTGCGTTACATAATACCGCAAGAAGGGTAGTATTTATACTTCACCTCAGATTTAATGAATACAGTGTACTTGCTGGATAGGACCAGTTTCTGCCAACCCTCTTTCTCTTCTTTATGTGGATGCCGCTTTTCCGTAAACCAGACAGCTACAAATTTTCACACTGATGTTGTATCTCTCTGATACATGAATGTGTCTGGAAAAAACTATTCATATCCCCTCAAAAGGAAACAAAATGCTGGAGTAACAACAGGTCAGACAGCATCTCTGGAGAGCATGGATGGGTGATGTTTTGGGTCGAGACCCTTCTTCAGACTGAAAAAGGGTCTTGACCTGAAACAATCTGAAGAAGGGTCTGGACATGAAGCATCACCCATCCATATTCTCCAGAGATGCTGCCTAATCTGCTGTTACTCCAGTATTTTGTGTCCTTTTGTGTATTAACCAGCATCTACCAGTTCCTTGTTTCTACATAATCATATGCGTCGGAAAGAACTGTAGATGCAGGTTTACACCAAAAATAGACACAAAATGCTGGAGTAAATCAGTGAGAAAGGCAGCATCTCTGGAGAGAAGGAATGGATGATGTTTCAGATCGAGACCCTTCTTTAGACATAATCTTAATCTTTCTTCTCCTCCTCCCTTATTGCAGACACATTTATTGAGGATAATCCAACCGTCTCCACACACCAACATTCTAGATTTCACCCAAACAGCCGTATTAAGTATATTTTCCATTTTGGAAAAATCGCTAAAATTTTAATCATTTAGGCTAGTCTTTGAAATGCACGACATTGGTTATTTACTGCCTTAAAAATGCATGAACGTAAAGGTGACTTAATTACTTCTTGCATTGGCTTCACAATCTGAGTAGGTTTCCACTCTGCATTCTGATTATAATTTGTTACGTTTGATTCCCTTTTCTGCGACAATTCTATGCATCAGCAGAATCACGGTATCTGTATCGAGCATTTACACAGCTTACTTGTGACAAGTGATGACTCGGCCCCACTCTTGTGATGATTAGACCCTCTTCCAACACATGCACATCTGTTGGCTGTTAACAGCCACTGCCAGGCCAGTTTCTGTTAACCATTAATTAATCCGCGGTTCATAATGAATGCTAAACTAGATTTCCATTTGAAGTCTGCTCGTTCGTCACTGTTCAAATATTAACCGGTGACCAAATTTTCATCTGCATATTCTGTTTAATACTGATCTTCCACTGCAACATTTTATATTCAATCAACTTGATGACCTTTCGTGAGAAATTAGAGAGTGGACTTCACCTTGAGGAAGACAAATGAAAGGACGTTATCATGAGTATGTTACTTTAATTTTCCTTCTGCAGTTGTACAGAGCCCTAGTGATCCTTCTGCAGTTGTACAGAGCCCTAGTGAGACCACACCTGGAGTATTGTGTGCAGTTATGGTCCCCTAATTTGAGCAAGGACATTCTTGCTATTGAGGGAGTGCAGCGTAGGTTTACAAGGTTAATTCCCGGGATGGCGGGACTGTCATATGCTGAGAGAATGGAGCAGCTGGGCTTGTACACTCTGGAGTTTAGAAGGATGAGAGGATATCTCATTGAAACATATAAGATTGTTAAGGGCTTGGACACGCTAGAGGCAGGAAACATGTTCCCGATGTTGGGGGAGTCCAGAACCAGAGGCCACAGTTTAAGAATAAGGAGTAAGCCATTTAGAACAGAGACGAGGAAACACTTTTTCTCACAGAGAGTGGTGAGTCTGTGGAATTCTCTGCCTCAGAGGGTGGTGGACGCAGGTTCTCTGGATGCTTTCAAGAGAGAGCTAGATAGGGCTCTTAAAAATAGCAGTCAGTGGATATGGGGAGAAGGCAGGAATGCGGTACTGATTGTGGATGAATCAGCCATGATCACATTGAATAGGGGGGGGGGGGATCTCCCCCCAACCTGAACTTATCATGGGTATGAACATCAAAAAACAAACTGAAGAAGGATCCCGACCCAAAATGCTGGCTCTATTGTCTATTGTCTGAATTGATCATGGGGAACAAGGATATGGCAGACCAATTGAATAACTACTTTGGTTCCGTCTTCACTAAGGAAGACATAAATAATCTGCCGGAAATAGCAGGGGGCCGCGGGTCAAAGGAGATGGAGGAACTGAGTGAAATCCAGGTTAGTCGGGAAGTGGTGTTGGGTAAATTGAATGGATTAAAGGCCGATAAATCACCAGGGCCAGATAGGCTGCATCCCAGAGTACTTAAGGAAGTAGCTCCAGAAATAGTGGATGCATTAGTGATAATTTTTCAAAACTCTTTAGATTCTGGAGTAGTTCCTGAGGATTGGAGGGTAGCAAACGTAACCCCACTTTTTAAGAAGGGAGGGAGAGAGAAAACGGGGAATTACAGACCAGTTAGTCTAACATCGGTAGTGGGGAAACTGCTAGAGTCAGTTATTAAAGATGGGATAGCAGCACATTAGGAAAGTGGTGAAATCATTGGACAAAGTCAGCATGGATTTACGAAAGGTAAATCGTGTCTGACGAATCTTATAGAATTTTTCGAGGATGTAACTAGTAGAGTGGATAGGGGAGAACCAGTGGATGTGTTGTATCTGGACTTTCAGAAGGCTTTCGACAAGGTACCACATAAGAGATTAGGATACAAACTTAAATCACACGGTATTGGGGGTTCAGTATTGATGTGGATAGAGAACTGGCTGGCAAACAGGAAGCAAAGAGTAGGAGTAAACGGGTCCTTTTCACAATGGCAGGCAGTGACTAGTGGGGTACCACAAGGCTCAGTGCTGGGACCCCAGCTATTTACAATTTATATTAATGATCTGGACGAGGGAATTGAAAGCAACATCTCCAAGTTTGCGGATGACACTAAGCTGGGGGGCAGTGTTAGCTGTGAGGAGGATGCTAGGAGACTGCAAGGTGACTTGGATAGGCTGGGTGAGTGGGCAAATGTTTGGCAGATGCAGTATAATGTGGATAAATGTGAGGTTATCCACTTTGGTAGCAAAAACGGGAAGGCAGACTATTATCTAAATGGTGGCCGATTAGGAAATGGGGAGATGCAGCGAGACCTGGGGGTCATGGTACACCAGTCATTGAAAGTAGGCATGCAGGTGCAGCAGGCAGTGAAGAAAGCGAATGGTATGTTAGCATTCATAGCAAGAGGATTTGAGTATAGGAGCAGCGAGGTTCTACTGCAGTTGTACAGGGTCTTGGTGAGACCACACCTGGAGTATTGCGTACAGTTTTGGTCTCCAAATCTGAGGAAGGACATTATAGCCATAGAGGGAGTGCAGAGAAGGTTCACCAGACTGATTCCTGGGATGTCAGGACTTTCATATGAAGAAAGACTGGATAGACTTGGCTTATACTCGCTAGAATTTAGGAGATTGAGAGGGGATCTTATAGAAACGTACAAGATTCTTATGGGGTTGGACAGGCTAGATGCAGGAAGATTGTTCCCGATGTTGGGGAAGTCCAGGACAAGGGGTCACAGCTTAAGGATAAGGGGGAAATCCTTTAAGACCGAGATGAGGAAAAACTTTTTCACACAGAGAGTGGTGAATCTCTGGAACTCTCTGCCACAGAGGGTAGTTGAGGCCAGTTCATTGGCTATATTTAAGAGGGAATTAGATGTGGCCCTTGTGGCTAAAGGGATCAGGGGGTATGGAGAGAAGGCAGGTACGGGATACTGAGTTGGATGATCAGCCATGATCGTATTGAATGGCGGTGCAGGCTCGAAGGGCCGAATGGCCTACTCCTGCACCTAATTTCTATGTATCTATGTAACAACTTATCTTTTGAGAAGGGAGGAAAGGGAAGAATTACATTTCATATTTTTCTTCACTCCTTACAATGCTATGTACGACAGTGATTGCAACTTCTACTGAAGTGTGGATGGCCGTTGGCTCGCTAGAAGCTCATCCGCTCTTTGACAGGTCTTGTTTTTGGTCCTGCTGGGGGTTCCACAGCCCCCTCCTCATCAAGCAAACCAGGTGGTGGAGACGGCTATCTGAACATGGAGCAGGGTGCACGGGATTACATGTTACCCGTGGCGGGGGGGGGGGGGGGGGGGGGGGATCTCCCCCCAACCTGAACTTATCATGGGTATGAACATCAAAAAACAAACTGAAGAAGGATCCCGACCCAAAATGTCACCTATCCATTTTCTACAGAGATACCGCGTGATCTGCTGAGTTACTCCAGCATTTTGTGTCTATCTATTGCTGGAGACACTCAGCGGATTGAGCAGAATCTGTGGGAGGGAAGGACCGGACGATGTTTCGGGTCGAAACCATTGCATCAGGTCAGAATTAAGTATCAACATCGCCAATGCTGAGCATGTCCAATTAAAGTCCATCAACAATGAACAAAACACAGTATATAACATAGTAGTGTTATATCAAGGAACTGCTTGTTGAAAGATGCCACATTAGACAGAAACATAGAAACATAGAAAATAGGTGCAGTAGTAGGCTATTCGGCCCTTCGAGGCAGCACCGCCATTCAATATGATCATGGCTGATCATCCAAAATCCGTACCCCATTCCTCCTTTCTCCCCATATCACATGATTTTGTTAGACCTAAGAGCTACTCTATATCTAACTCTCTCTTGAATACATCAGACCATATATTATTATGTTTGGCCAAACTTTCCCAGGTTCACTCATTAAGATTACAATATCTAAATTCCTTGAATACCATTTTTGTCTTTCTGATTTCCTTCTGATTTTAGTCTCCTTAAGAGATAAAATGGGAAATTAGAATTTAACCTACACCATGGAACTCATTCAGCCAAACTGCTAATTCAAACCTTCTTCGATGTTGTCAAAAAGCTGGAAACATAGACATAGAAACATAGAAAATAGGTGCAGGAGTAGGCCATCCGGCCCTTCGAGCCTGCACCGCCATTCAATATGATCATGGCTGATCATCCAACTCAGTATCCCGTACCTGCCTTCTCTCCATACCCCCTGATCCCTTTAAGCACAAGGGCCACATCTAACTCCCTCTTAAATATAGCCAATGAACTGGCCTCAACTACCCTCTGTGGCAGAGAATTCCAGAGATTCACCACTCTCTGTGTGAAAAATATTTTTCTCATCTCGGTCCTAAAAGACTTCCCCCTTATCCTTAAACTGTGACCCCTTGTTCTGGACTTCCCCAACATCGGGAACAATCTTCCTGCATCTAGCCTGTCCAACCCCTTAAGAATTTTGTAAGTTTCTATAAGATCCCCCCTAAATCTTCTAAATTCTAGCGAGTACAAGCCGAGTTATCCAGTCTTTCTTCATATGAAAGTCCTGACATCCCAGGATTCAGTCTGGTGAACCTTCTCTGTACTCCCTCTATGGCAAGAATGTCTTTCTTCAGATTAGAAGACCAAAACTGTACGCAATACTCCAGGTGTGGTCTCACCAAGACCCTGCACAACTGCAGTAGAACCTCCCTGCTCCTATACTCAAATCCTTTGTGCAAAAGAGTGCAGAGAAGGTCTCTGAAGATGCTGGCAGGACTCAAAGCCCTGAGCTATAGGAAGAGGTTGGGCAGGGTAGGACATTATTCCTTGGAGCGCAGGAAGCTAAGGGGCAATCATATCGCAAAGTGTATAAATCATGAGGGGTGTAGATACGGAATGCTCAGTGTTCTTTTTTTAATCCACTGCAGGGAAATCAAGGGCCAGAGGACATGTAAATATGCTCCTAAAGATTAACCCCTTAGTCTAGTTCAGTAAAAACACTGAGTCAAGCACTGGAACAACTAAACTTTATTTTTGAACAAACAACAAATCCACCTATACGATACCTGAACCACTTTGGGTTCAATCCTTGTCTCTGCCTGTCCAAGCCCTTCAGCCTCGTGCAAGCATACACTACCAAAAGGACATGCAGTCCCAGTGCCCTTCCAGAAGGTTGACACCGATCCAAATGGGGGCTACCTTTTATAGGTCAACGAACCCTGAGGGGCCAAACTACATAGGGGTGGTTCCCCTTACAAGCCAATTACACATATCAATTACATTAATGTATTATTATAGACAGTCCCCCAACTCAATTACAAAGAAACCCAAACAATGTTTCTCCAGAAGCTTCTGGAAGGAAGTCAGCTTAACTGAATAATGTAACATTTACCCTGGTAGTACAAACAATTCAGCCAGGATTTCACACTTCGGCCAATCACCAAACAGCAGGGCAAATGTCTTGCAACATTATTTCCATTATTTACATTCCCTTTGCAGTAATCCAATCAAACCCATGCAATTATAACACCTTGAAGTTTATTTGCAGGGTCCTCATACATACTATCAATAGAGAGGACATCTGGATCTTTCCCCATCCTGCATATCAATCGAGGGCTCAGACTGGCCGGTGCCACCAACAACCTGTAATTTTCCACAGACAAAGGTTAAGCAAATCTTACAAATGCAGGGATCCTCCATTTTATAATGTCTTCAATTTGTTCAGTATTAACATTCCTCCATTTTATCATTGATGATAACCCTCATCATTAATGATAACCAAAATACAATAATGACTGCTTTACTCTAACAGATATCCTAACAAAAAGATGCTGATGTATTTTCCCAGAATTTCATCAAGCTCCTGAGTTTTCATGGGCATAGCTTCATGATTTCCATCTGATGAGTCTTCACCTCCCGAGTTTTCGTGGGCGCGAATCCCATTCATCAATGTTGATAGTTCATCTGTGCTTGATCCATAGTAGAGTATGAAGCGCCTAAGAGAATCTGGAATGTAGTAAGTTAGCAGTCCCCATTTACACTGATGCTTTTACAGTGGTGGAGATGTACCCAAGTATTCCTTCCTTCCACTTTCACTGCTGTTGGGGTCGTTATGAGAACCTGGTAAGGTCCTTCCCAGCAAACATCTAATACTTTCCTTACCCAATTCTTTATAAGGACATAGTCTCCAGGTTTCACTTTAGTTGGAGCTGCTAACAAAGGCATCTCACTATAGGCTGCTCTTAATCTACAATGGGATTCTTTCAACTCTCGAGTCAAATCTAGAATGTAGTCAGTCATCTCCGCAGTCATATGATGGAAATTTATAACTTTCATTGCATTCTGGTTCCAAGGTGTTTTCAAGGGTCTTCCATAAACAATTTCAGCTGGGCTCAGTCTAGATTTCCCTACATGCGTGACTCTCATCTGAAATAAAGCTTTTGGCAGTTATTTAATCCAACCAAGTCCAGTTTCCACCTTTAATTTAGCTAATTTAGTTTTAAAGGTCTGATTTACCCTTTCTACAAGTCCAGCAGCCTGTGGTTGATACGCACAGTGTAATTGCTGTTGGATCCCCAACTGTTCACAACATTATTTATTGATTTGTCCAATAAAGTGTGTACCGTTATCGGGACTAAGTCGAATAGGGATTCCGAATCTAGGGACAATTTCTCTCATTAACACCTTGACAACAGTAGCCACTTTGTTATCAAGGGTAGTGTAAACTTCGATCCACCGGCTTAATACATCGACTATGACAAGTACGTATTTATAACCCTGGCACCTTTTTAATTTGATATAGTCCATTAGCAATGTCTCAAACGGACCAAGAGGCAATGGTGTCTTTCCCTCTTCACATCCTATTCCTTTCCCTGGATTGTATTTCTGGCAGACCAGACAATTACTGCTTACCTTCTGAGCTAAAGTTTATAGTTTTGGATGCCACCAAGTAGCCAATAGATTGTATCTACTGCCCTTGCACCACAATGGGTTGCATAGTGCATTCACTTTGTTGAATTGCATTGAATCTGTCATGCAAGTCTGCCCTGCTGGAGTGGTCCATAGTCCAGTCATACAATCCAGTATACACCCAAGTTGTCTCCATCGTTTTTTATCCCTTTCAGTAGCCTCCTTCTGTAATTGAACAATTTCTTGGACGGTTGGCATCATTCTTTCCGAGGGGGGACTTGTTAGTTAATCTTTTAGTATGCCTCATCATTTTGGGCACCACCGTCTTACGTTCCCCTGATACTTTGTTGGCTACTAAATCGGCATTACGATTCCCAATATCCACTGGAGTCTGTCCTTTAGTGTGGGTGCTACATTTCATAACAGAAATTTGTCTGGGCAGCATTAAGGCCTTTAATGCTGCCACCAATTGTTTATTTGAAAATTGGGTTCCTGCAGAAGTTAGAAATCCCCTATTTGTCCATAATTGTCCAAAATCATGCACCACTCCAAATGCATACCAAGAATCAGTGTAAAGGGCCTCTCCCACTAACGTGACTTATCAGCGACAGTCTTCGACATTCTAGCTCGAGGGCACTTGCCTGAAAAACTTCAAGCTGGATCGACCATCAGCGATGAAACCGCGAGCCAGATCGACCGTCTGCACACACACACACAAGCACATCGCAAAGGCGGGGGCCAGGGAAAGCGGGGGAGCTCTGCCTGAAATTCACAACCGTGATGATCAGGAAGGTAAAAGACGGCTGGCACAGTTACGGTAAGTCCTTTAGAGAGCGCGGAGGGGGGGTGGAGAGAAGGGTAGAGAAGGGGAGAGAAGGGGAGAGAAGGGGAGAGAAGGGGAGAGAAGGGGAGAGAAGGGGAGAGAAGAGGAGAGAAGGGGAGAGAAGGGGAGAGAAGGGGAGAGAAGGGGAGAGAAGGGGAGAGAAGGGGAGAGAAGGGGAGAGAAGGGGAGAGAAGGGGGGAGAAGGAGTGGTGACACATTTAAGAAGCCAGACAACTTTTAATAAAGTTTAGCGGGCAGTTTACTTCCCTTTTTCTCAACGAGCTTTACCTTCGACTACCTTCAATTATCTTCGATTGCCTTCCATGTCCTACGATAGAATTACGACCTATTACGACCTACCTCGAGTAAAACTACGAGTAAAAAATATATAGATTTATTCCATGGCGACCTTTTTTTACTCACGGGCAATTTTCAGCATGTTGAAAAAAATGTTGCGACCTAGCTGAGGTCTCGAGTATGTGGGGACTACTGTTGAGCATGAAGGAGAGTTACAAAGACCTACTAGGACCTCGTGTCGACCATGCTGCGAGTATGAGTCGAGGGCAAACTCTTCTAAACTCACGAATTAGGTCGCTGCAGTGGGACAGGCCCTTAAATATTTACCTTTAGATTTTCCCCAATAATACAAGCCCAGATTAAAGCGAATAATTCAACTTGCTGTGCTGAATAAGGTGACTCAAAGGCAGCTGCTTCTACAATCTCTGCTTCCTGATTAACAATTGCATACCCAGACAATCTCTCACCCCACGGTCCAATAGATGCACTCCCGTCCACGTATAATGTGATGTCAGAGTCCTCTATAGATGCGTCCCTTAAGTCCTCTCTTACAGATGTTTCCTCTATGACAAATAGACAGTCATTTCCCGCTTCGGATTGCTCTTCTGGGGACGAAACAAGAAAAAAGGCTGGGTTAATCAATGTACAATGTCTAAATTGCAGTTTTGGGTTGTTCAAAAGATAGATCTCATACTTATTTTGGCGAGCCATTGTTAAGTGGTGGGTCTGAGGCTGCCCAACAATGCCGCTACCGAATGTGAGCTATAATCCTACAATCTCCTGCTGGAGGGTCAAATTAGCAGCTGATTGTAAACTATTGTATATTGCTGTCAAAATTTGAGTGCAAAGTGGATGTCCCCTGGCTACAGGATCTAATTTAGAAGAGTAATAAGCAACTGGTCTATGTCTGTCCCCATGTTTTTAAGTCAGAACTGATGTAGCACATTCGAATAATATAGTGCAGTAGAGCTGGAAAGGTTGGTCGTACAATGGTCTTCCCAACACCAGAGCTTGCATCAGTGATCTTTTAAAGTTTTCAGAGGCCTCTTGCGCTTTCTTGGTTAATTTAAATTCACTCTCCTTGCTGGTGTAGGGTGTTAGCTCCTTGGTTTCCAGAGCTATGTTAGGGATCCAAGGTCTACAATAATTGACCATGCCAAGCCATTGCCTCATTTGTTTGGCTTCTTTTGGAACTGGGAATTCACAGATGGGTTCAAGTCTGCTTTTCTCGAGACTACTTTCAGTTGCCAAAATTATGACCCCAAAAAATGTCACTTTTTCCTGGGCCATTAGTACTTTTGACTGGGAGAATACGTATCCTAAATTATCTAGATGGTTTAGTAGTTGTGCAGTATCGTTCCCATTACTGGATTCGTTTTTGCTGGACACTAATAAATCATCGACACACTGCACTAATGTTGAATTCATTTTGAATTTTAAAGTACACAATTGTTCTTGTAGACACCTGGGAAATAAAGTAGGTGAATTGATAAATCCTTGAGGCAATCTGGTCCAGGTGTATTGTTGGCCCCTATATGTGAAAGCAAACAAATATTGGCTGTCTTTGTGAAGAGGCGGGAAAAGAATGTATGTTGCAAGTCGACTATTGAAAAGATTTTTGCTTCAGCCGGTATTTGGACTAGGATATGGGCAGGGTTTGGCACTAGGGCCTGGAGCGATTCCACAACAGAGTTGATTTCTCTCAGATCTTGCACAAGTCTATATTGGCCCTCCTTTCCCGGTATTGGAATTGCAATAATAAGGGTGTTACAAATCGATTGGCATTTCACCAGTATTCCATGTTCCAGCAATCCCCAAATTAATTTTTCAATGCTGCTGACGGCCTGTAATTTTAGTGGATATTGTTGTATTGGAGGAAGTGTTACCCCTTTCTGGAGAGCTACATGGATGGAATTGATGTTCATGCATCCCACCTGAGCTGTGTCTTCTGCCCACACTTGAGGGTCACTCCCCAGATGATGATGTAAGTGGGTAACAACTGTCATTGGGGCCTGATAAAATTCAACAACATATTGATTAGACAAATTTTGCTTCTGGTAATTATTTGGGTCTGCCATGGTGATTGCTTTTCTTACCATCGTTCCTATGTCTTTCGCTCTTCACCTTTCGAGTAATGTGAGGAGCAACTTCTACGTTCTCTTCCATTGTTGTATTGGTATTTTGGTGTATTCTGCAGTTCCCTCTTTTACCTCAACTAGTGCCAACACTTCTACCTCCCAATCCTGTCCTTCATGTGGTTGAAAGAAGGCTTCCAGCTCTTTATTCTTCCCACTCCTGTCGTAAGCCAGCATAATATGAAATGGGGGTTCCTCGTCCAGATCTAGGGACCACCAATGAGGGATCACTATGGAGTAATACTGCCGTAAAGGAGCCCAGGGGGTCACTACTGTGCCTCTATCGCCACATTCTATTTTAAATTGGAAAGCACAGAGCAAATCTCTAGCCATTAGATTGCAATCTAATCCAGTGGTTATCACAAATCTGTGTTTGATTGCCTTTCCTCCATATAATAGTTCAACTGGCTCAGAGATGGGATACTGGCAGACTTGTCCTTGAAAACCGGACAGGTTCTGAACATCTTTTGATTCGGGGAGATTGTAAATTGATTGGAGAGATGACATGGATGGGCCTGTGTCTACTAAGAAGGTGCAGGTTTTTCCTTCTATCTGTAATGACAATATAGGTGCTTCGTCAGATCTGCATCCAGTCACTATTAGGTTTGCTAATCATAGACGTGTGAATGGGTTATTCTGGGAAAATGGAGATTTGTCCTCTTGTTTCTTGATTTTCCTGCCAGTTCCCTCTGTGCTCTCTGTGATCCCGTTGATCTCTGGGATCTCCATTTCCTTTAGTCTTGAACATTTCTTCTGTGACCCACCTCTTTCATTCCTTTCTTTGTTTGGGCACTCCCTACTCCAGTGACCTATTCCTCCACAAGTATAACACGGGCCTACTCCTGATGATCGGTATTTCCTCAAACTTGCTCTCTGAGGGACTGGCTCAAGGGCAGGTATTTCTCTATGATATCGATCTAAATATTCTGGAACCCTAATTTCTCCCAATCCGTAATTTGCTGGTACTCTGGGGATCCATGATTCAGGATCAGGTTTTGACACTTCTTTTCTGATTACATATTCAGTCTTTGGTTTTACTGCAGGCTGACTCCTGCTTTTCTATATCCCTCCAGTGGTATCTTACTGCCCAAGCCATTTGACTGGCGCTATTTTCTGTCCGGTCGATGTTATTGGTTTTAATGGATTCAGCTACATTAGTGGGAAGACAATTCAATAAGATGGCACAGTATTGTGGGGAATTTGCCCTGTTCCGATAATTTGTCACCCAATTGATCCATATATAATTCGGAGAATCGCTCTAAGAATTCATCTGCTCCCTCTCCCTTTTTTGGTCTTACATCCAAGATTTTGGCCAAATCAATTGGTTTCTGAAGGGTATTCGCAAGGGCCGTAAAAACAGCCTCTTCTCTTACACTATTGTCTGCTTTTATATTTGCTAGAGCTTCATGTGTTGGATGTCCTAGAATTGTTAAGAATCTGGTGTGTTTGGTTGGGGTAATTATTTGCTGGATCACTGCCCATAAATCTCTGGAGTCTGCGTGATATACGCGCATTGTAGTTCTTAGATGATCCACAAAGGAAGCAGGTGATTTTCTACGATCGGGTATTTGACTTAAAATGGCCATCATCTCATTGGGCTTCCATGGGGTATAAACTCTTATTGTACGGGGATTATTTGCACCCACTACATTGGCCAGATCAAAGGAAGGATTAGGCATTTCCCTGACAGGGAACTGTCTACGGGTTGCTTGTTTAGTTTTTGTACTTTCTGCCATATCAAGATCTATCTCGGTATCTTCAACTGCTATCTCACCCCCAGATGTATCTTCCCCTTCACTAAGGGGTTCACGGTACCTTCTAAATTACTCTCTTTCCTCTCTCGATACTCGTCAAACTCGTCTAGGTTTAAGCTCGCAAGAATACCCTGGTTTCTGTACCCTTCCTCTACCTTCTTTGTCCTTAACTACTTGAGTTTTCTTTTTTGTTTTGCTTCTGGTACCGTGAACTCTCGGACTATTTATTATTAATGGAGCGGTCGGGGTTAAGGAATCCTGTGCTGCAGAATCTGATTGTCTATTCCGTTCACAAGCTACACAATGCGTATTTGAAGTGCTGGGAACCGAAGAAGAATACGGTGGTGGCTGTGGATTTCTAATTTTAATACTTTCCCAAACTTCTAAGTACTCATCATCGTCCGCCTCAAAACTAACGCCAACCGTCGGGTCCTCATGCTCGAGACGTACTGGTGCCAGTTTCCATTTGGAAGATTTCCTTCTCCCCTTCTCTCTAATACATCCATGCTCCTCTCTCAAGATGCCTGGAGGTCGGTACGTTTCAATATCCTCTAATTCTATTCCACGCTTCAGAGTTGCTTCCTTCCAACTTGCCATTCTTTCAGCTTTTCTACTCGCCTTCCTCATAATAATTTTTCCACAAACCAATTAACTCCTTTGCCTCCTCACTATCTCTACATTGCCAGATAATTTGCTCAATGTACTTCACTCCCTTCAATGTCCCAACGCCTCCCTCGGGCCATAATTTGTCCCTTAATTCTTTATTTAATACCCCAGAAAGGTTTCTCAATTGTTCAACGGACCTTCGGAATCAGCAGTCATATCTCGTTCCACGTGATTTTGATTCCCCATGTTTCTAGACAATGGAAGCAACTCCTAAGCTACTCACACCTTCTTAATATTTCAGACCTCCCTCTCAATCTCCGAAGCTATCAAGCTCGCTCCCGAACAATGGCCACAGGCTCCGGAGCACCAGCAGTCTCACACTTCCCTCAACACAATTGCACAATCAATCATTTCAATCTAGTATCCAAGGTCTTCTACCGTCTCCCACAAATCCACACCTTTTCAACTCCTACAATTTTAACAATCCTCAATCATCCAAAGATTAACGTGCTCCGGGGAACAATCAAATGCAGTCAAGCACAATCAAACACGTTCCCGCAGCCCGTTTCCTATACCCAGAGCAACCTTCATTCAGACAGATGCAAGTGTGCTCCAAACATGCAAGTAAAATTGTACACAGACATGAAATTATACTACTTATTATTAACATACACAACCACACTCCTACACAAACCACAAGCATTTGTCTAATATTGCATTAATTAACTGTACAGTTCCAAAAACAAATCACAGTATATTTTAATCCCTCATCGTGGTGTGCTCGACCAACGGAACAATCCCTCCCCCGACAAAGCGATCGGAAGGATACAAAACCCTGGCCGAACAAACACAATGCAACAACGGCAGTCTTAAATACACTTTAAACTACTACTTCGAAGTTTTATTATACACAGATTAATCTGGAAGAAAATATGTACACTTTAAATTGACCAGCACCTCAATGTGAGGTTCTGAATATTGGCAAATTTGAATCGAAAATTTTTCAGCTCGTTCTTCTCTATCTAATTATTTTTTAGTACATAAATTCGACGTACGCAAATTTGAATTCAAAATTTATAAGGAAACGTCTTTGGGGATATGGAATTCTCAGATTGATTAAAGTATTTTAAACCAATTTATACTCTAATCACTGAGTTCCTGATACATTTATGAGACTCCTCCCCCGTATTTTCAGAGATCCAGATACTTTCACTCAGGCGGGGACTCAAACCCACATAGCCTCACATTATCAAAAAGGAACTTCCTTTCTACCTACTTGGTATCGGGTGTCAGCGCGTAATCTCCTCATGCTGGCAGTCGATGCTGATTTTTAGAGCGCCTTTCCAATCTGCGCTCCCAGCAACGACGCAGTGCTTTGCCTCTTAGCACTGTTTAAACCCAGTTTTGTTTTCCAATATCCAGTCAATCGGATATCCAATTCGGGGCAGGGCCTTTAACCCAGTTTATTGAACGGTTGGTCTTAGCAGCAGTTTGAGTTTTAACCCAAAGGAGAGGGACTTTAACCCAACCCTAAGAAAGGGGGTCTCTAACCCCAAAGGCACTAATGCTCCCAGTGCCTGCTAGACTATCTGTTCTACGATCTCGTTGGGACTTTTGCCCAAGTGCGCGAATGATCGATCTGCACCGACTAGCGAACTGGGGAAAACCGATGTGAAAACTGAATGTGGCGCTGCTTTCTCCCCTCGCGATCTGGAACAGCTCAACACCCTCGATCGCAAATTTGTGTTTGGGGGTCTGTTGATATCCCGGATGCGCCCCCAAAATAAATATGCTCTTAAAGCTTACCCACCTAGTATAGTTCAGTAAAAACACTGAGTCAAGCACTGGAACAACTAAACTTTATTTTTGAACAAACAACAAATCCCCCTATACGATACCTAAACCACCGCGGGTTCGATCCTTGTCTCTGCCTGGCCAAGCCCTTCAGCCTCGTGCAAGCAGACAACCAAAAGGTCACGCAGTCCCAAGCACCCTTCCAGAAGATCGACACTGATCCAAATGGGGGCTACCTTTTATAGGTCAACAAATCCTATGGGGCTGAACTACATAGTGGTGGTTCCCCTTACAAGCCAATTACACATATCGATTACATTAAAGTATTATTGACAGTCCCCCAACCCAATTACAAAAAATCCCAAACAATGTTTCTCCAGAAGCTTCTGGAAGGAAGTCAGCTTAATGAATAGTGCAACGTTTACCCTGGCAGTACAAACAATTCAGCCAGGGCTTCACACTTTGGCCAATCACCAAACAGCAGGGCAACTGTCTTGCAGCATTATTTACATTATTTACAATCCTTTTGCAGTAATCCAATCAAACCCATGCATTTATAACACCTTGAATTTTCTTTGCAGGGTCCTCAATAGAGAGGACATCTGGATCTTTCCCCATCCTGCATATCAATCTAGGGCTCAGACTGGCAGGCACCACCCACAGCCTGTCATTTTCCACAGACAAATCTTACAAATGCAGGGATCCTCCATTTTATAATGTCTTCAATTTGGTCAATATGAACAGACATAGATTTATGGTGAGAGGGTAAGATTTAATAGGAACCTGAGGGCAACCTTTTCATTCCGAGGGTGGTGGGTATATGGAATGAACTGCCAGAGGAGGTAGTTGAGGCAGATATTATAACAGCATTGGGGTCAAGGAAAGAGTGTTCACGTTGCGGCCCTGTTTCCACCAATCTTTCCACCACCACGCACAAGAAGCACAAGAAGCGCAAGACAGACATCATTGTATGCAGATGCCAAGAAGTGTGTTCAGCACTGGCTGAACAACTTCTAATCTTGTGTATGGACTCGATAAGAAGAAGATAACAGCATTTAAAAGATACTTGGACAGGTCTGTAGAAGGGTCTCGACCCAAAACATCTTCTATTCCTTTTCTCCAGTCTGTCCGACCCGTTGAGCTACTCCAGCTTTTTGTGTCCATTTTGGACAGGTACATGGATAGGTTAGAGGAAATCTTAGCAAAATGCAAACAAATGGGACTAACTTAGATGGGCATCTTGGTTGGCATGGATGAGTTAAGCACATAAAGTGAACGGAAGTTTACCTGGTAGTGAGCAGGAAGGAAATGCTTTTAATGGTTTACTCAATGTTTACACCAAAAATAGACAAAAAATGCTGGAGTAACTCAATGGGACAGGCAGCATCCCTGGAGAGAAGGAATGCGTGATGTTTCGGGTCGAGACCCTTCTTCAGACTGAGAGTCAGGAGTAAGGGAGCCGAGAGATATGGAAGGGTAAGATGTGAAAATGACAGATCAAAGCAGACGATGATAAGGAAATGTAAAATGGTTCATTGTTTACTGAAGGGAAGGTGCCAAGGAAGCATATAATCAATAACATCAATCAGAAGGACAGTGATACTAGTTGGAGAACTAGGGTGGCGGAAGAATGGAGAGAGAGCGAAAGCAAGGGTTACTTGAAGTTACTTGAAGATAAATCAATATTCATACCGCTGAGTTGTAAGCTGCCCAAGCAAATTATATGAGGTGCTGTTCCTCCAATTTGTGTTGGGCCTTGCTCTGATGGTAGAGGAGGCCCAGGACTGAAAGGTCAATATTGGAATGGGAGGAGGAGTTAAAGTGTTTAGCAACCGGGAGATTGCGTCGGTCCAGGCCGACTAAGCGGAAGTGTTTTCAATGAACGTGTACATGCTAGTGTTATGGGCCTATCCCACTTCGGTGAATTTTTTAGGCCACTAGTTTGTCGCCACATGTTCGCCGGTGGTCGCCGGGAGTAGTCTCCTCAGTCGCGCAAAAAGTCGTAGCGTCTTTCTGGTCGCTGCTAAATTTTCAACATGTTAAAACATTTTTGGTGACAGTGGGTTTGACGCCAATGAGCGTAGCTTAACTTCTCCTGACATAGGTGCTGTCGTAGGTTGTCGCCAGGATGACGTAGGTTGTCGCCGGTTTCTCGCCGGCAGTTGCCTAAAAAATCGGCAAGTGGAATAGGCCCGTCAGTGACTCTGTGATAGTTTATGAGTAATGTTTCTCAGCACATTTCTGCTATTTAAGTATATAATTAAATGCAAAATCAGCAGAGCTCAGGCTGACTACTCGATCTCCTTGACACGGAAGAAAATGAGGGACCTCTTTCAGTAGTTTATTGATGGGCAGACTAAATAATACATTGTCAGTAGCCAAAATAAATAATGTATGATGAAAGCCCTGAACTGAATGTGAAAGCTGATGCCTACTGGAACAGTGAACTTGGCAAGAATATTTCAATGCATTCCTTCAATACTTTGCCTTAATTTAGTATCGCATTTAGTTTCTGTTAATTCGAATAGTACTTGATGCAGGAACAGAAGTCATTTACAGATTATGAATGCCATGCACGTCAATATTAATTTATCCATCCAGAGGAATTTTCACATCCCATGATAGCAGCAAATTATTTCCTTTATTAGTTCTTATCTTACATGTTTATCCTTTACGGACACAGCATCTAAATGGTAATTTGTGGGAATAGATTGTCAACTTGTGCTTCATGTTCAGACATCAGTCTTAAGGGTCTCGACCTGAAACATCACCCATTCCTTCTCTCCAGAGATGCTGCCTGTCCCACTGAGTTACTGCAACATTTTGTGTCTATCTTCAATTTAAACCAGCATCTGCAGTTCCTTCCTATACTCCATGTTTATAGGTGGCTTTGCAGATTGACTACTGCATGATGTTTATTACCGGGTTTATGTCCTCCCCTTCCGATGGTTTTCACCTTCCCCAAGCTAACAATGATCTATTCTACATTTCCCATGACCCTCGTCCCCTTTGATCTCTCGCTTTCACACCTTACCCTGCCATATCTCTCGATTCCCCCTCCCCTCTCCTCTGATTCTCAGTCTGAAGAAGGGTCTCGACCCAAAACGTCACCCATTCTTTCTCCCCAGAAATGCTGCCTGTCCCACTGAGTCACTCCAGCATGCTGCATCTATCTTTATGTCCTCAGAATCACTTACACCTGATGCTTCCATTGTGATTGAGAGTCCAAACATTCAGAAACACAATGGTCAGCTTCAATTTGCTTCAAGAATGATCACAGACAGCAATGGAGGAATGCAAGTTGTGAAGGTTTGAAACTGCCTTTCAGTTTGGATATGACACATAGGCACGGATATCCCCTTCATTGCAAGTATAAAACAAACTGAAGGAAAAACAAACCTTAGATTCACCTGGTTTGTTTTACCAAAGGTGAGAAATTGGTTATAATGAGAGATCTGAGAATTACCTTCTACATTCCAGAGCATTTAAGTTGTATAGAGATCGAGCGGGGAGTACGCGATTCACAAAGAAAACATCCACTGGACAAGACTGGATGGGATAAATAGTCTGTTTCTCTGCGGCATGGTTTCCTCAATGTAATTCCGCCTAATGGCCTCCATTGATGAAATGAAATAGTAAAACTAACTACTGAGCTTTAAACCTCTGTCCCACGGTACGAGTTCATTCCAAGAGCTCTCCCGAGTTTGCCCTGATTCGAACTCGGAGAATTACGGTAATGGCCACTCGTCAGTACTCGGGGCTCTCGTGGACATTTTTCAACATGTTGAAAAATCTTCACGAGTCTTCCCTTGCTTACCTGCCATTAGCGAGTCTTCCCGAGTACCTGCCGTTAGCGTTACGAGCCGCGAAGAGACGTCCCCGTGCTCCGACGTACCCTCTAAGTTCATTCTCCGTGCTTACCCCGAGTTTAATTTTTTTTTAACTCGCGAGAGCTCTTGGAATGAACTCGTACCGTGGGACAGTGCTATAAGAATCGTAGAGTCATACAACTTACGGACGAACATGACCATGTCATCAAGTACCCCTCTAAACCCACCTTCAAGAGTCAAGTCAAGAGTGTTTTATTGTCATATGTCCCAAAAAGAACATAACAATCTTACTTGCTGCCGCACAACAGATATGTAAACATCAGAGCTAATTTGAGGTTGTAGTGTTTAAGGGATATGGGGAACAAGCAGGAACGGGGTACTGATTTTAGATCATCAGCCATGATCATATTGAATGGTGGTGGTAACTCAAAGGTCGAATGGCCTACTCCTGCAACTATTTTTCTATGTCTCTATGTAACTCACACTTACAGCACAAATACAGCAACTTCAGTAGTCAAGTTAAGAGTCTTTTATTGTCATACTAGTCTGTGGGACCCGTTGGGTCCCAGCTTCACACAGGAGGGCTGGTCCCCAACGCAATATTCCACCTCTCCACCAATTCCAATATTCACACACAGACACACACACACACACACACACACACACACACATGCACACAGTCATACACACACACACACACACACACACGCACACACACACAGTCTCACACACACACACAATCTCACACACGCACACACACTCACACACACATACACACACACACACCCTCCATGTCACACATACACTCACACACATACACTCACTCACACACACACATACATTCACTCTCACACTCACTCACACACTCACTTACACATTCACTCACACACTCACACATACACTCACACACATACACTCACACACATACACTCACACACACACATACACTCACACACACACACACATACACTCACACACATACACTCACACACACACATACACTCACACACACACACACACATACACTCACACACACACACTCACACACTATATGTATGACAGTAAACTTTCTTGAATCTATTCACACGGCTGAGCGCTGCCTCCCCACTGTGGGGCTTCCGCAGTCAGCGACACTTCCGCAATCAGCGCTACCTCTGCACTCATCGGAAATTACGCAATCAACGCGAACTGTCCACTAAGTGGGAGGGCTGGTACCCCAACGCAATATTCCACCTCTCCACCAATTCCAATATACACTCACACAAACACACACAGTCTCACACATACACATACACTCACACACACACACCCTCCACATCACATATGCACTCACACACATACACTCACTCACACACACACATACACTCACACTCACACATACACACACTCACTCACTCTCACACTCACTCATGCACTCATTTACACACTCACTCACACACACTCACACACAGACTCACACACTCACACATACTCTCACACATACACACATACACACACACGCACACACATACACACACTCACTGACTCACACACATACTCAAACAGAATCACACACACATACACTCACACATACACACACACACACTCACAGACTCACAGACTCACACATACACTCGCACACACACATACACTCATGCACACACACACTTACACTCACACACACTGACTCACAAACCATATATATGACAGTAAACTTTCTTGAATCTACTCACATGGCTGAGCGTGGCCTCTCCACTCTGGGGCTTCCGCAGTCTGCAGCACTTCCGCAATCAGCGCTACCTCTGCACTCACTGGAAATTACGCAATCAGCGCAACCTGTCCACTAAGCGGAAGTCACAAAATGAGCGGGACTTTTGGACTAAACACAGTCAGACCTAATAAAGCATTTATTCCTTCCAAACACAGTCGGACCTAATAAAGCATTTATTCCTTCCAAACACAGTCGGACCTAATAAAGCATTGCAGTTTCAAGCACAGGCAGGGCAACAGGCCAAACAACTCATGGCATTGTCATTTCATTTCATTTCATTTCCAATTAAGCATTGCTTTTTCAAGCACAGGCAGCGCAGCAGGCCAAACAACTCATGGCATTGCCATTAAGGGCTAACAAATCAGTTATTGCAAGTACATTGCAGACTCACAGTTCAGTTGATTCACAGCTTAGAATGACAGTCGTGGGCTCTCCCTCGCGATCTTGCAGAGTGACTGACTCACGTCCAGGTATCCGGGGTTTTATAGTCCTTCCTCCACCCCCCCCCCCCCCCCGGAAGGGGTGTTACCTTCATTGCAGTGATTGACAGGCGAGAGGACCAATCAGCTGATCTCAAGGTTTTTTAAACACTCATATCTTTTTTTATTTTTCATCGATGGGAAAAATCCTCGGGGCTGGCTCAGCGGAGGAGGACTGTGAGTAAGATCGCCAAAAATCACAGCGATAGACGGTAGCGTTTTTTTTAAAAATTCAATATTCAGCGCAGAGAGGAAGTGGTCAAGATGAGACTTTTAATTATATAGATGTCCCAGATAGAACAATGAAATTCTTACTTGCAGCAGCACAACATAATATGTAAATATAGTACACTGTAAACAATATAATAAACGACAAAAACGTTCAATGTGTGTATAAATTCACATATTCACACTCACATATATATGTATATACTGTATATAATATATACACACATACACACACACACATTTATATACACACATACGTGCACATAAAATATAAACAAACTATAATAGTGCAATAATAACAATAATTGTCTATGTAGTTCAGAGCTTAATGGAGGTTGTAGTGTTTAATAGCCTGATAACTGTTGGGAAGATGCTGCTCCTGAACCTTTATTCAGTACAGTATTCATGCTCCTGCACCTTCTTCCTGATGGTAGGTGTGAAATGAGAGCGTGGCCAGGGTGATGTAGATCTCTCATGATGCTGGCTGCCTTTTTGATGCAGACACTCCTGTCGATCCCTTCGACGGTGGGAAGGTCGGTACACTTGATGGACTGGATAGTGTTGACCATTTCTTACAAACTTCTACATTCCTGGGCTTTCTAGTTGCTTAACCAGGCCATGATGCAACCAGTCAATATGGTCTCTACTGTACACCTGGAGTATTTCAGGAGAATATCTCCTCAAATGTCTAAGGAAGTAGAGGCATTGTTGTGCTTTCTTTATGATTGCATCAATGCGCTGGGTGCAGGACAGATATTCAGATGATCACACGACCAGGAATTTGAAGTTGTTGACTCTCTCTCCACCACATTCCCGTCGATGTAAACAGATTTGTGCATCCCCGATCTTCCTCCTCCAAAGTTAACAATCAGTTCCTTGGTTTTACTGACTTAGAGAGCAAGGTTGTGGTTCTGGCACTATTTGGTCAGTCGATCGATCTCCCTCCTTTACTATGACTCATCATCGTCTGTAAATCATCCTGCAACGTTTTTGGCATCAACAAATTTGAAGATGTATGCGGCTACACAGCCATCAGTATAGAGTGAGTAGAGAAGGGGGTTTGAGCACATAACCTTGAGGTGCTCCCATGCTGATGGTTATCAGAGTGGAAGTTCCCTTGAAGATGTTTAAGGGCCTGTCCCACTAGGGCATCATTTGCGCGTAATTTCCGCAACATCATTTACGCGTCATGATGCACGACGCGTGCGTCGTGCCGCGTACATGATGCGTGCATGGTGCTCATTACGCGCGCATGGTGCTCATTATGCGCGCATGGTGCATGGTGACGTAGGCAGTGACCGGCGCCCCAGGATTTTGGGATGTACAAAACCTTTGCATGCCATCTGTGTGACGCGCAAATGCCGCCCAAGTGGGACAGGCCCTTTACTGACCACAAAGACTGACTAAAAATATTTGACACGAAATGCTGGAGTAACCCAACGGGACATTTAGCATCTCTGGAGAGAAGGAATGGGTGACGTTTCGGGTCAACCCGAAACGTCGCCCATTCCTTCTCTCCAGGGATACTGCCTGTCCCGGTGAATTACTCCAACATTTTGTGTCTATCTTCAGTTTAAACCAGCATCTGCAGTTCCTTCCTACACTAAAAAATATTTGCCAATTTGAAACATTAGAAAGGTTAAAGCATGATGTACAACATTGCTAGTTTTTCTTTCCTATGAAGAAATTGCAGGATATGTAAGAGGTAATTATTTTACTCTATCTCATGGCTAACCAGAATGAACTGAGACAGTTTTTTAATTTGATTCTGCAGGTGTATAAAATGAGAGTAACTAAAGCACACATTGGTCCCTTGGTGGATGAGACTAAGCAAATACTCGAGGCAAGTGGAGAGATGACAGAGATTCAGAAGAATTATTTCACAAAGAAGATACTAAAAGCACACCAATACTAATAAACAATCAAAGGGCTAGACCAAGGACAGAACAAGAAACCAACTATCGCAAGGGTGGCACAGTGGCGCAGGGTGGCACAGTGCCTTACAGCGCTGACAGCTCCAGAGGCCTGGGTTCGGTGCTGTCCGTATGGTGTTTTACTTTCTCCCCATGACCCATGGGTTTTCTCCGAGAACTTTTGTTTCCTCCCACACTCCAAAGACGTACAGATTTTTAGGTTAATTGGCTGGGTATAAATGTAAATTGTCCCTAGTGTGTGTAGGGTAGTGTTAATGTGCAGGGATCGTTGGTCAGTGAGGACTCGGTGGCCGAAGGGCCTATTTCCTTGGTGTAGCTCTAAACTAAACTAAAGATATTTCTGCATAAACTAATAGGACTAAAATTTGACAAGCCCCCTGTAAGAAATAGGTACAGCGATGGTGGATGAGTTGGTTGTAATCCTCCAAAGCTCTCTGGATTCTGAAGAGATCCCACAGGATCAGGAAGGACAGCAGAAAGCAGGAAGATATATGTCACTTTGCTGACTCTATCATTGGACAAATATTGGAATCCATTGTAAAGGATTTAATTAGCAAGAAACTTAGAAATCATAAGACAATTAAGCTCCATCAACATGGTTATATGAAGGAAAATAACGCTTAACAAATTGGCTGGAGTTTTTTTGGGTTGTCACTAAAAGGTTGATAAACGGGGACATAAGCGACCACAAATGCAGGAATCTGGAGCAAAAATATAATGCTGGGGGAATAGAATGGGTCACACAGCATCGGTGGAGCTGGTGGGATGGTTGTTATCGTATCGAGACCATGTATCAGGTGAAGGGGAAAAGATTTAATAGGAATTTAAGGGGTTAACCCTTTCACACAAAGGGTGGTGGGTGTATGGAACAAGCTGGCAGAGGAGGTAGTTGAAGCTGGGACTATCCCAACGTTTAAGAAACAGTTAGATAGGTCTTCTTCTTCTTCTTCTTCTTCTTCTTCTTGCGAATGAAACATAAATAAACCAAAGGAAAAGTTAGATCTCAAACCGGGTGTTTAGCAGCTTGGTTTTGGTACATGGATAGGACAGGTTTGGAGGGATATGGATAGGACAGGTTTGGACGGGACATGTGTAGCTGGGACATGTTGGCTGATGTGGGCATGTTGGGATGAAGGGCCCGTTTCCACACTGTATCACTCTATGACTCTGTGATTGAGAGTGTACATAGACAATAGGCACTGTATAGAAATGAGAGGGAAACGGTGAGACAGTTTATATCTTCATCAACCCCCCTTCTGTTTACTGCTCGACTCTTAAATCTCATTCCTTATGGGCCTGTCCCACTTAGGCGATTTTTCAGCGGACTGCCGGCGACTGTCAAGTTGCAGGCAGTCGCCTGAAAAACCGGCAACTGGAAAGGCGACTGTCAGAGTGGAACACACACAATCACATCGCTTCCTTCACCAGCCCGTTATGCAGGCGGGGGACAGGGCAAGCAGGGGGAGCGCTGTCTAAAAAATTCACACGGTGCAAAGCCAAGGTGAAACACACACACACTGCGATGAACAGGAAGGTTGGCGCTGCAAAAAGCACAGTATACGATAAGTCCTGTAAAAGAGGGAGGGAGTGGGGGGGGAAGAAGGGGGGAGAAGGAGTGGAGACAACTTTTAAGAAGCCAGAGATACACGGCTGTGAAGCTCGGCGGACATTTAACATTACCGGTCGGTAAGTAAACTACTGCTTACCTTTTTTTTCCCAATGAGCCAATGAAATTCACCGGTCAGCACCGGCTACAACCTATGAGAACCTCCGAGAACCTTTGACCTCCTGGCAACCCTTAGGACCTCCTGGCGACCCACCTACGGCACAAGAATTCTCGCTACACTCCATGGCGGCTTCATTCTACTCACCGCTAATTTTTCAACGTTGAAAAATTCACGGTGGCCACAATGAGGCTGCGACTAATTCCCAGAATGCGGGAACTCCTCACGACCATGAAGGCGACTCCCCGGCAACCACCATGTGGTGACTGTGTGGTGACTGAATAGTCTCCTCCAGTCGCCTAAAAAGTTGTCTAAGTGGGACAGGCCTATTAACTGATCCTCCAACCATTCACCCACACCCCAGATGCTTTATTACTGTTACTGGAGCAGGTAATATTTTAATCAATTAACGAGATATCCTGCCTCAACAAGTTATAATGAAGAGTTTTATACGGTTTCACCTTTGCCCAATTTAATTTTTTTGCCGAACCCAATTAATGTACAAACCTGTCCGTCTCTGGAATATCGGTGGATACCGGAACTCCCAGGGATTATCCACACGCTCACAGAGACTACGTACAAACTCAGTTCGGAGAGCACCCTTAGTCAGGGTGGAACCCGGGTCTCTGGCGATGTAAGGCAGCAACTCTACCGATGCACTGCCGTGCCGCCGTGCCGTCCCAATGTAAGTAACAGAATTGTTCCACAGCATGTGACATATAAACCTCACTTACTCTTCTGTTCAAGTGCCCACAATGTATTTGACAGAGCCCCTCTCAGATACACCAGCAATAATGGACTTCTATCTGTTGCCCTCAATTGCATCTGTGTTTTCTAATCAGCGTTAAAACTATCAATAATATATTGGCATTTAGACTTCAGTCCTGGATTTCTGACGTCATCCAAATTCTTTGATCTTGCTGCTACCTTGAAGCACATATCAAATAACTTATAATTCTCTGAGAGTGCAGGTTCAGCACCTTCTTTTGAATCATACCAGAACAAGTTATACAGTAAATATTTTATATCCATGCATAAACCATGAGAAATTTATTTCATTTTAAAGGGCTTGTTAAGTGAGAGCCAAGGTGAGATCAGCAAATCTGAAAAACGAGCCTGGCCCCGCAATCTGTTTTACATTGCCCAAGCCTTGTCTCCGACCAAAAATGTCCCGTGTGCCCTCAGCCTCCCAGAAATGACAGCATCACTCATTCCTGACACTGATCCGTCACACGTTTGCTGGGTAAAATCATCAATTGCAAGTGTTTCTGAAGAGAGCTGTCTTTGCCAACATCCCTTCTTTAATTCCATTGCCCTCATACTCACGGCCATGGTGGCGCAGCGGTAGAGTTGCTGTTTATTATCACACAACTGCTCTTCCAAACTTCTAGCAAATAAATCACAATCACATGTTGCAATTCACCGGCTCCTGTATAAATGTAAAAAAGCAACTACAATAATTTCCATCTTTTTTATTAATTCATGGAAATATTAAGTGGGTCAATGTAATTTTTTCCTCAGTCAATAGTTTATTTTACTGAAGAGATAGATCAGCATTTGCAAGATGTGTGTGTCCTTGGAATACAATTTACTATTTATTATTGTTGTATGTCCAGGGAGAGGATTGAAACGTAAAGGAACAGGTCACTGGTTCTTTCAATCCATGTGGAGGATATTTTCATGTGATAGGAGCAGAATTATGCCATTTGGCCCATTAAGTCTACTCTGCCATTCTATCATGGCTGATCTATCTTTCCCTTTCAAACCCCATTCTCCTCCCCATAACCCCTCACACTGACCATACGGCGTGGAAACAGGTCCTTCGGCCCAACTTGCCCACAGTGACCAACATATCCCCATCTACACTAGTCCCACCTGCCTGCATTTGCCTCATATCCCTCTAAACCTGTCTTATCCATGTACCATATACCACCGCGTGGTGCCACAGTTTTTTTTGTTATTTTTAGTGTGTTTAAAAAATATGTGTTAATGTTCTCTGTTTTATGTGAGGGGGGTGGGCGGAGGGGGTTCAGGGGAAACATTTTTTTCAATTTCTTACCCTGCTGGAGATGCAATTGTTTTCCGGATCGTATGTCCGATCGCTCTACGGCCGAACATCGTGGAGCAGCAGGCCTTGCTCGGGACTGACTTTGAGCCCCACCGGGGGGCGTGGACTTACCCTCAGAGCCGACTTACCAGCGCCGAGCCGGGGTAGATCGCCCGACATGGGGGAGCGGTGATTCCCCCCCGATGAAGGAGCTTGATCGCCCTTACGAGGAGGCCCGCTGCCGGCTACGGGAGTAAGATCGTCCCGTCAACGAAAAGTTAGAGGCCCCCAAATGCTGGAGGACAAACAAGGGAGAGGTGAACTTTTTTTCGCCTTCCATCACAGTGAGGAAAGCAGATGAATCACTGTGGTGGATGTTCATGTTAAAATGTATTTTGTATGTTCTGTTGCTTTTTATTGGTATGACGATGGCAAATCAAATGCCTCGTATGTTGCAAAACATACTTGGTTAATAAAGTATGATTATGATCATGATTATGATTACCTGTCTAAATGTTTCTTAAACCTTGCAATAGTACCTGCCTCAACCACCTCCTCCAGCAGCTCGTTTCGTACACCCACTACCCTTTGTGTAATGGAGTTAAAGTTCGGACCAAGGTGCCAGCAATAGCTCGTGCTTCATGCAACATCATCCTGTATCCTTCTTGCAGTCATCTTTTAGTTTAGTTTAGTTTAGAGATATAGTGTGGAAACAGGCCGTTTGGCCAATCGAGTCCGCACCGACCAGCGATCCCCGCACATTATGCATGGATGTGGAATTGATATGGGTAGAGCTGCGAAACACTAACGGGCAGAAAATGCTAGTGGGAGTTGTGTACGGGCCCCCTAACAGTAGTAGTGGAGTTGGGGATGGCATCAAACAGGAAATTAGAAATGCGTGCAACAAAGGTAAAACAATTATAATGGGTGACTTCAATCTACATATAGATTGGGTGAATCAAATTGGCAGGGGTGCTGAGGAAGAGGATTTCTTGGAATGTATGCGGGATAGTTTTCTAAACCAACATGTTGAGGAACCAACGAGAGAGCAGGCTATTCTAGACTGGGTATTGAGTAATGAGGAAGGGTTAGTTAGCAGTCTTGTTGTGCGTGGCCCCTTGGGCAAAAGTTAACCATAATATGTTTGAGTTCTTCATTAGGATGGAGAGTGACATTGTTAATTCAGAAACAAGGTTCCTGAACTTAAGGTGACTTTGAGGGTATGAGACGAGAATTGGCCAAGATAGACTGGCAAATGATTCTTAAAGGGTTGACGGTGGATATGCAATGGAAGGCATTTAAAAACTGCATGGATGAACTACAACAATTGTTCATCCCAGTTTGGCAAAAGAATAAATCGGGGAAGGTAGTGCATCCGTGGATAACAAGGGAAATCAGGGATAGTATCAAAACAAAAGATGAAGCGTACAAATTAGCCAGAAAAAGCAGCCTACCAGAGGACTGGGAGAAATTCAGAGTCCAGCAGAGGAGGACAAAAGGCTTAATTAGGAAAGGGTAAATAGATTATGAAAGAAAACTGTCAGGGAACATAAAAACTGACTGCAACATTTTTTATAGATATGTGAAGTGGAAAAGATTAGTTAAAACAAATGTAGGTCCCTTACAGTCAGAAACAGGCGAATTGATCATGGGGAACAAGGACATGGCAGACCAATTGAATAACTACTTTGGTTCTGTCTTCACTAAGGAAGACATAAATAATCTGCCGGAAATAGCACGGGACCGGCGGTTAAATGAGATGGAGGAACTGAGTGAAATCCAGGTTAGCCGGGAAGTGGTGTTAGGTAAATTGAATGGATTAAAGGCCGATAAATCCCCAGGTCCAGATAAGTTGCATCCCAGAGTACTTAAGGAAGTAGCTGCAGAAATAGTGGATGCATTAGTGATAATTTTTCAAAACTCTTTATATTCTGGAATAGTTCCTGAGGACTGGAGGGTAGCTAATGTAACCCCACTTTTTAAAAAGGGAGGGAGAGAGAAAACGGGGAATTACAGACCAGTTAGTCTAACATCGGTGGTGGGGAAAATTCTGGAGTCAATTATTAAAGATGGGATAGCAGCACATTTGGAAAGTGGTGAATTCATTGGACAAAGTCAGCATGGATTTATGAAAGGTAAATCATGTCTGACGAATCTTATAGAATTTTTCGAGGATGTAACTAGTAGAGTGGATAAGGGAGAACCAGTGGATGTGTTATATCTGGACTTTCAGAAGGCTTTCGATAAGGTCCCACATAAGAGATTAGTATGCAAACTTAAAGCACACGGTATTGGGGGATCAGTATTGATGTGGATAGAGAACTCGCTGGGAGACAGGAAGCAAAGAGTAGGAGTAAACGGGTCCTTTTCAGAATGGCAGGCAGTGACTAGTGGGGTACCGCAAGGCTCAGTGCTGGGACCCCAGCTATTTACAATATATATTAATGATCTGGATGAGGGAATTGAATGCAACATCTCCAAGTTTGCGGATGTCACGAAGCTGGGGGGCAGCGTTAGCTGTGAGGAGGATGCTAGGAGGCTGCAAGGTGACTTGGATAGGTTGGGTGAGTGGGCAAATGCATGGCAGATGCAGTATAATGTGGATACATGTGAGGTTATCTACTTTGTTGGCAAAAACAGGAAAGTAGACTATAATCTGAATGGTGGCCGATTAGGAAAAGGGGAGATGCAATGAGACCTGGGAGTCATGGTACACCAATCATTGAAAGTGGGCATGCAGGTGCAGCAGGCAGTGAAGAAAGCAAATGGTATGTTAGCATTCATAGCAAAAGGATTTGAGTATAAGAGCAGGGAGTTTCTACTGCAGTTGTACAGGGTCTTGGTGAGACCACACCTGGAGTATTGGTCTCCTAATCTGAGGAAAGACATTCTTGCCATAGAGGGAGTACAGAGAAGGTTCACCAGACTGATTCCTGGGATGGCAGGACTTTCATATGAAGAAAGACTGGATAGACTCGGCTTGTACACGCTAGAATTTAAAAGATTGAGGGGGGAACTTATAGAAACTTACAAAATTCTTAAGGGGTTGGACAGGCTAGATGCAGGAAGATCATTCCTGATTTTGGCGAAGTCCAGAACTAGGGGTCACAGTTTAAGGATAAGAGGGAAGTCTTTTAGGACCGAGATGAGAAAATCATTTTTTACACAGAGAGTGGTGAATCTGTGGAACTCTCTGCCACAGAAGGTAGTTGAGGCCAGTTCATTGGCTATATTTAAGAGGGAGTTAGATGTGGCCCTTGTAACTAAAGGGATCAGGGGGTATGGAGAGAAGGCAGGGATGGGATACTGAGTTGGATGATCAGCCATGATCATATCAAATGGCGGTGCAGGCTCGAAGGGCCGAATGGCCTACTCCTGCACCTATTTTCTATGTTTCTATGTTTCTATTAACACTCCCCTGCACACACTAGGGACAATTTTACAGTTTATACCAAGTCAATTAACCTTCAAACCTGTACAAATTTGGAGTACGGCAGGAAACCGAAGATCTTGGAGAAAACCCACATAGGTCACGGGGAGAACGTACAAACTCCGTACAGATAAGCACCCGTTGTCAGGATCAAACCCGGGTCTCTGGCTGTACTGCAGTAGCTCTACCGCTACACCACCGTGCTGCCCCTACCGCCCTATCTATAGTAGCAAAACAGTTTGTAAGATCTCTGTAATGCATGAATTGCATTTAAAAAAATGGCATGAGCAGTCGTGTGACTAGATTAATGCAGCTGTTGTCCTGAACTGCAAGGAAGTCTTTGTGTGCTTGTGCTTGATGTTATCACTTTTGATACCAATGTGATCTGAAGTGAACAATAAGATGGTGGTTAAGATGTTTAAGAAAGAACTGCAGATGCTGGAAAAATCGAAGGTAGACAAAAATGCTGGAGAAACTCAGCGGGTGAGGCAGCATCTATGGAGCGAAGGGAATAGGCGACGTTTCGGGTCGAGACCCCTCTTCAGATAAGATGGTGGCATAATTTCCAGCTATTGGATACCTAACAGCTTTAAATCAAGATTTACTGTATCTTAGATATGCATAGGCAATGGACGGATGTGGATCATGTGCAGGCAGAGGAGATTAGTTTGTCTTGTCATCATGTTTGGTGCAGATATTGTGGGCTGAATGGCCTGTTCCTTTGCTGTGCTTTTCTTTGTTTTATGTAACACACCTGAGACTTCTTTTAAGGGTCCACTGTGCATTAGAATTAGATAAAATGCAGAAAACATTGAAAAACTCAATAAGGCAATTGAAGAGGCATCATGGTGGCGCAGCTGTAGAATTGCTCGAAGACCCGGGTTCGATACCGACTACGGGTGCTGTCGGTACGGAGTTTGTACGTTCTCCCCATGACCGCGTGGGTTTTCTCCGAGATCTTTGGGTTCCTCCCACACTCCAAATACATACAGGTTTGTATGTTAATTGGCTTGGTATAAATGTAAATTGTCCCTAGTGTGTGTAGGATAGTGTTAATGTGCAGGGATCACTGGTCGGTGCGGACTCGGTGGGCGGAAGGGCCTGTTTCCGCACTGTATCTCTAAATTAAACTGAAAGAACAACTCCTTGAATTGAACTCGGGCCAGATTTATATATGACCCTGACCAAATTATTCATATCTTAAAGAGCAATATTTTTGCTGACATGGTGAAGAAATAAAACCAATACTTCAAACCTGCACTTTTGGACATAATTGAAAGCAACAAAAGATTGAAAAAGAGAATAAAAATCTGGTGAGTCCATGATTGATTGAGTCGTGATATAGAAGAACCTTTTATTAAGTTTAACTCTGATCAATTTCTTAACAGAGTTCCATGTGGTAGGCCGGTTTCTGGACTAACTCGTGAAAGAGTTCAATAAAACATTACACAAGTACTCCTGTTTACCTTTGAGAAAGCCTATTGGATGGAGATAACAACGTTAAATGATGAAAATCTTTGTCTGTCCCAAGTGGCTTTTCCTCCATGTAGACTTACTGTGCTAGAACATACAATTATGTACAGCCAGGGCAAAATAAATAATGTTTGGCCATGTTATTGCAGATGCAATGATCATCACCCAGCACGACACTACAAATTTGAAACAGCCATCTTTAATAGAGATTAGAGAGATTCCTTTATTTGTCATATAGAAGCCCAATGAAAGTGTTATGTTACTACAACTTACAGACTGCCGCCCAAAATAATGCTGTCAGACCACCTGGAGCTTAATAACATGGAATTTAATGAGTATAAATAAGAAACTATGACATATAATATGCATATTATAAGTGGGCAAAAGGGAAACTGGTGAGTTAAGATTTTAAGGCAATAAGAAGAACAATCAGATGAAAGTATTTTTAAACAGTGCAGATGTAAAAGGCTGTTTGAAGATTCAGGGCCTGCACTCACTGCAGTTTAGAAGAATGGGGGATCTCATTGAAAATCACTGGAGAATAAAAAGCCTAGAAAGAGTGGGTGTACTAAGGATGTTCCTAGTAATGTGAGAGTCTAGAATCAGACGGCACAGCCTCAGAATAAAAAGATGTACCTTCAGAATGGAGACGAGGAGGAATTTCTTTATCGGAGGGTGACGAATGTGAAATGTATTGCCACAGATGGGGGCTGTGGAGGCCAAGACATTGGGTAATTTTAAGGCGGAGATCGATGAGTTATTGATTAGGGAAATCATCAAAGGTTCCAGCGCGAAGGCAGGTGTATAATGTTGAGGGGGGAAATAGATAAGCCATGATTGAACAGCAGTGAAGACTTGCTAAGCTGAATTTCTCTCCGGTATCTAATGGTTAGAAATCTGAAATAAATGCTGGAGGCATTTACGGATGTTACTGTCTGAAGAAGAGTTCTGACTGAAGAAACGTCTCGACCCAAAACATTGCCAATTCCTTCTCTCCAGCGATGCTGTCTGATTCACTGAGTTACTCCAGCATTTTGTGTCTATCTTCAATGTAAACCAGCATCTGCAGTTCCACCCTACTCATGAAAAGACTTTGTTCAGAACAAGCTAGAGTTTAGCCAGACAAAGTTGGACTGAGTTTGAGTGGAAAAGATTGTCAAAACTTGCATATCATGACAAGGTCCCAGGAGAGAACATTTCAGGTTAATGAACATATACAAGTATTAGTTTAATTAGTTTAGGGATAGAGCATGAAAACAGGCCACTGAGTCCGCACCAACCAGCGATCCCTGCATATTAAATCTATCCTACACACGAGGGACAATTTTTTTACATTTATACCAAGCCAATTAACCAACAAGCCTGTACATCTGGGAGGAAACTGAAGATCTTGGAGAAAACCCACGCAGGTCACGGGGAGAATGTACAAACTCCGTACAGACAGCACCCGTAGTCAGAATCGAACCAGGGTCTTTGGCGCTGCAAGGCAGTAGCTCTACAGCTGTGCCATGTTAAAAGAAACAGAATAGAAAGTAAATGGGGAAACTAGAAGCATTACTGCTATCTGTTGTTCCAACCAATGTCTTTGTTAGACTATTAACAAAATCAGGAGCATGCAGGTAGATCACATGTGTACAGTATAGGATGCACTATTAGTATATAAACACACTTGGGTTCCAACTGATTGTAAATTTGGTTGCATTATGTATATCAGCATCCCGGATTATACCATTCTTTGGGTATCCATACCAACTTAAGCAACAATGAAAAAAAGTCATCAGTCAGACCAACTCTTTCTTTAAAATGGAGGCACAGGGAACTGCAGATGTTCCTTAAGATGTTAGTAAACAGTAAGAGGTAAAGGTACCAACAGATCCCAATCAATGAGGATAGAGGACAAATCATCCTCCACGTTAATCCTCAACACTGGTGGTCCGCAAGGATGCGTTCTTATTCCTCTTCTTTACTCCTTGTACACCCACGACTGTGCAGCCATGTGCAAATCTAATTCAATTTACAAATTTGCAGATGACACAACCATTGTGGGCCGGATATCAAATAATGGTGAGACGCAGTACAGGAAGGAGATTAAGAACCTCGTGTCCTGGTGTCGAGACAACCTTTCTCCCAATGTCAACAAGACAATGGAGATAGTGATCAACCTCAGGAAGCGAAGCAGTACACATACCTCCAGTTTGCCTTGACAGCGCCGAAGTAGAGATGGTTGAAAGCTATACGTTCCTGGGAGTAAATATCACCAACATCTTCTCCTGGACCATCCATATTGAAGCAATGACCAAGAAAGCTCATCAATGCCTCTACTTCCTTAGAAGGTTTCGGAGGTTCGGCATGTCCCAAACAACTCTCACCAGCTTCTACAGATGTGCCGTGGAAAGTATTTTATCGGGATGCATCACAGCATGGTTTGGGAACAGCTCCATCCAAGACTGCAAGAAATTGCAACGAATTGTGAACGTAGCCCAGACCATCACACAAACCATTGGTTCCATTTACACCTCAACCTGCCTCGGCAAGGCCATCAACATAATCAAGGATAAGTCGCACCCCGGCTACTCATTTCCTCCCCTCCCCATCAGGCAAAAGGTGTGAAAACGCACACCTCCAGATTCAGGGACAGTTTCTTCCCAGCTGTTATTAGGCAACTGAACATCCTACCAAAAAACTAAAGAGCATTCATGAGTTACGATCTACCTTATTGCACACCCATGGATTATCATTGATTGGAATGTACTGGACTTTATCTTGCACTAAACCTTTTTCACATTATTTTCCTTCATCATGCATCTGCACACTGTGGATGCCTCGATTGTAATCATGTATTCATGTAATCATGTATTGTCTTTCCGCTGAGCACGCAACAAACCTCGGTACACATGACAATAAATTAAACTCTCTACAACTCTGCACCACTGAATTTCTGGCAACTGATGGCCTGGCACCTCCTTTGATTGGGACAAAATTACAAGAGCGTTGTGGGTGGTACGCACTCTTTTGGGACATCTGCCTCTGTGCTGAAAGACTTAATTGCTTACTTCTTTATTAATTATTAATTCTGTATTTAAATTTCTAGCAATTCATGATGATTTAGAGATACAGGAGTGGGTCAGAGGTGTATAGTAGTAAGATTAAACGAGAACTTACCTAAGTTTGAAGTTTGATCTTTATTTTATGAGGAGTTACGTAGGTGATTACGTGAAGAACCCCGCCAGTGCGCCTGCGCGTCAATCTTCAAAGCAGCGGTGTGAAATCACAAAAAACAACAACCAAAGTAATATAGTCTCATAATAAAACGAGTAATACAAGAACTTCCATCTGACCTTTATGATAGAGGGTAGGGTCGTGGCGGGCACGTAATCACCTACGTAACTCCTCATAAAATAAAGATCAAACTTCAAACTTAGGTAAGTTCTCGTTTAATCTTACTATTTTACTTCGGAGTCACGTGAGTGACTACGTGAAGATTTTAAAGCTTTGTGATTTCATGCCGTGGATCAATCCCGGCTTCTCACTGCATTGATTGACTCGGAACGAGAAATAATCAATCATGCATTCATAATAACATTTGTACCACAAATGCAGTAATTCATTTCAATAATGAAATTAATCAGATCCACTTTAAACCAGAGGAATTTACACAGAACTTAAAATAGTTTCTGCAAACAATCCCGCATTAACAATAGGCCGATGGTAAAAATGTTGAAACATCAACTCATTGGACCACCCGGCGGCTGCGAGGATATGGTCGACGGGGACGTATTTTGCCCTGTCCGCCGACGTTTCTGTGCTGCCCTAGTCGAGTGAGACGTAAAAACATAAGTGTTAATACCAGCAGCTGTTAAGACTTCTTTTATCCATCTGGAAATAGTCTGTATTGAAACTCTCTTGTGTGGTTTCTTGTGTGTGATCAACAACCCAGTTTCCATATCTCTCAAATTCTTTGTGACCTCAATGTATTGTAACAAATATGTCTTAATACAGAGACAAGGATCATTTGGATATACTGCTAGTATAATTTAAAATCCTGTCGCACCTGACCTAATTTGCTTTAGTAGGTCATAGATATAGAATGTAACCTTATCTTCAGTTACATCCATACTGTCTATTTGTAATTTTCCAAGTCTTTGCGCTCGTTGTGCTGTCACTCATGCCATATTCGCAGTGCGAGGCAACAGACGGGATGCGAGGATGGTGTGCTGCCTTCCTGGTGCCAGGATCCAGGATGTCACGGACAGAGTGCAGAAAATCCTCAAGGGCGAAGGTGAACATCCGGAAGTGGTAGTGCATGTCGGCACAAACGATCTCGGAAAGAAGGGGATGAATATTCTGCAGCGTGACTTTAGAGAGCTCGGAAAAATGCTGAAAAGCAGGACCTCCAGGGTTGTTATCTCCGGTTTGCTTTCAGTTCCTCGTGCTGGCGAGAGCAGGAACAGGGAGATACGGGACCTGAACGTGTGGCTCAGGAACTGGTGCACGGGGCAGGGATTTAGATTCTTAGATCACTGGGATCTGTTTTGGGGTAAGGGGGAACTGTACAAAAGGGACGGATTGCATCTTAACAGGTGTGGGACCAGCATTCTGGCAGGCAGGTTTGCCACTGCTACACGGGTGGTTTTAAACTGAATAAGGGGGGTGGGGTGTCGAATGGGATAGTGGAGGATGGAGTTAAAGGGAAAGGGTTTCTTAAATGTGTGAGCGTAGAGACAGAGGAGTGTAAAATGAGGGTAGAAGCAATAGGTAGCAAGGTGAAAAGTAAAAGTGGAAGACAGACAAAACCAGGGCAAAAATCAAAAAGGGCCACTTTTCAACATAATTGTATAAGGGGTAAGAGTGTTGTAAAAACAAGCCTGAAGGCTTTGTGTCTCAATGCAAGGAGCATTCGTAATAAGGTGGATGAGTTGAATGTGCAGATAGCTATTAATGACTATGATATAGTTGGGATCACGGAGACATGGCTCCAGGGTGACCAAGGCTGGGAGCTGAACATCCAGGGATATTCAATATTCAGGAGGGATAGAGAGAAATGAAAAGGAGGTGGGGTAGCATTGATGATTAGAGAGGAGATTAACGCAATGGAAAGGAAGGACATTAGGTTCGAGGATGTGGAATCGGTATGGGTAGAGCTGCGAAACACTAAGGGGCAGAAAACGCTGGTGGGTGTTGTGTACAGGCCACCTGACAGTAGTAGTGAAGTTGGAGATGGTATCAAACAGGAAATTAGAAATGCGTGCGACAAAGGCAAAACAGTTATAATGGGTGACTTCAATCTACATATAGATTGGGTGAATCAAATTGGCAGGGGTGCTGAGGAAGAGGATTTCTTGGAATGTATGCGGGATAGTTATCTAAATCAACATGTAGAGGAACCAACGAGAGAGCAGGCTATTTTAGACAGGGTATTGAGTAATGAGGAAGGGTTAGTTAGCAGTCTTGTTGTACGTGCCCCCTTGGGCAAGAGTGACCATAATATGGTTGAGTTCTTCATTAGGATGGAGAGTGACATTGTTAATTCAGAAACAATGGTTCTGAACTTAAAGAAAGGTAACTTTGAGGGTATGAGACATGAATTGGCCATGATTGACTGGCAATTAATTCTAAAAGGGTTGACGGTGGACATGCAATGGAAGACATTTAAAGACTGCATGGATGAACTACAAAAATTGTTCATCCCAGTTTGGCAAAAGAATAAATCAGGGAAGGTAGTGCATCCGTGGATAACAAGGGAAATGAGGGATGGTATCAAAGCGAAAGATGATGCGTACAAATTAGCCAGAAAAAGCAGCATACCAGAGGACTGGGAGAAATTCAGAGACCAGCAGAGGAGGACAAAGGACTTAATTAGGAAAGGAAAAATAGATTATGAAAGGAAACTGGCAGGGAACATAAAAACTGACTGCAAAAGTTTTTATAAATATATAAAAAGAAAGAGATTAGTTAAAACAAATGTAGGTCCCTTGCAGTCAGAAACAGGTGAGTTGATCATGGGGAACAAGGATATGGCGGACCAATTGAATAACTACTTTGGTTCCGTCTTCACTAAGGAAGACATAAATAATCTGCCGGAAATAGCAGGGGACCGCGGGTCAAAGGAGTTGGAGGAATTGAGTGAAATCCAGGTTAGTCGGGAAGTGGTTTTGGGTAAATTGAATGGATTAAAGGCCGATAAATCCCCAGGGCCAGATAGGCTGCATCCCAGAGTACTTAAGGAAGTAGCTCCAGAAATAGTGAATGCATTAGTAATAATCTTTCAAAATTCTTTATATTCTGGAGTAGTTCCTGAGGATTGGCGGGTAGCAAACGTAACCCCACTTTTCAAGAAGGGTGGGAGAGAGAAAACGGGGAATTACAGACCAGTTAGTCTAACATCGGTAGTGGGGAAACTGCTAGAGTCAGTTATTAAAGATGGGATAGCAGCACATTTGGAAAGTGGTGAAATCATTGGACAAAGTCAGCATGGATTTACGAAAGGTAAATCATGTCTGACGAATCTCATAGAATTTTTCGAGGATGTAACTAGTAGCGTGGATAGGGGAGAACCAGTGGATGTGGTGCATCTGGACTTCCAGAAGGCTTTCGACAAGGTCCCACATAAGAGATTAGTATACAAACTTAAAGCACATGGCATTGGGGGTTCAGTATTGATGTGGATAGAGAACTGGCTGGCAAACAGGAAGCAAAGTGTAGGAGTAAACGGGTCCTTTTCACCATGGCAGGCAGTGACTAGTGGGGTACCGCAAGGCTCAGTGCTGGGACCCCAGCTATTTACAATATATATTAATGATCTGGATGAGGGAATTGAAGGCAATATCTCCAAGTTTGCGGATGACACTAAGCTGGGGGGCAGTGTTAGCTGTGAGGAGGATGCTAGGAGACTGCAAGGTGACTTGGATAGGCTGGGTGAGTGGGCAAATGTTTGGCAGATGCAGTATAATGTGGATAAATGTGAGGTTATCCATTTTGGTGGCAAAAACAGGAAAGCAGACTATTTTCTAAATGGTGGCCGACTAGGAAAAGGGGAGATGCAGCGAGACCTGGGTGTCATGGTACACCAGTCATTGAAAGTAGGCATGCAGGTGCAGCAGGCAGTGAAGAAAGCGAATGGTATGTTAGCTTTCATAGCAAAAGGATTTGAGTATAGGAGCAGGGAGGTTCTACTGCAGTTGTACAGGGTCTTGGTGAGACCACACCTGGAGTATTGCGTACAGTTTTGGTCTCCAAATCTGAGGAAGGACATTATTGCCATAGAGGGAGTGCAGAGAAGGTTCACCAGACTGATTCCTGGGATGTCAGGACTGTCTTATGAAGAAAGACTGGATAGACTTGGTTTATACTCTCTAGAATTTAGGAGATTGAGAGGGGATCTTATAGAAACTTACAAAATTCTTAAGGGGTTGGACAGGCTAGATGCAGGAAGATTGCTCCCGATGTTGGGGAAGTCCAGGACAAGGGGTCACAGCTTAAGGATAAGGGGGAAATCCTTTAAAACCGAGATGAGAAGAACTTTTTTCACACAGAGAGTGGTGAATCTCTGGAACTCTCTGCCACAGAGGGTAGTCGAGGCCAGTTCATTGGCTATATTTAAGAGGGAGCTAGATGTGGCCCTTGTGGCTAAAGGGATCAGAGGGTATGGAGAGAAGGCAGGTACGGGATACTGAGTTGGATGATCAGCCATGATCATATTGAATGGCGGTGCAGGCTCGAAGGGCCGAATGGCCTACTCCTGCACCTAATTTCTCTGTTTCTATGTTTCTATAAGCATTAATACTTTCATACTGAGCTTAGCCAAAGGTAAAGACACACTTGATGACCATTCACGAAGTAGTTTCAGTACCACACTTACATCCCAGATTGTCATGTACCTAGGTTTCGGTGGTTTGGAATGAAAGATTCCTTTCATTAGTCTGGAAACAATTGGGTGTGACCCAATTGGGTTTCTTTCCGACTCCAGAACCAAATATGAGGACAATGCACTTCTGGCTGAATTAATTGCACTACAACTCAGACGTTCATCATAATAAAGTTTTGACAGAAATTCTAAACATTTGAAATATCTGCAGTACTTTATTGCACATTCTTTTGTACACTGAACTCTTCCCATTTCTTAATATAAGACAGGTACTGTTTTTGAGTGCTCTTCCTCCAGGCTGCCATAAGCATGTCCACAGTACGCTCACACAGTCCTCGTCCCAGAAAAGGCATTCTTAAAACCTGCAAATCAACAAATCCAAACAATCATATAATGGATGTTGTTACCCTGTTACAGGGTGCAGCAATAAATTACTCCTTTTTGGGACTTTCATCAACATTTGTGTTGTTAATTCTAATATCAACGGATACCATGGCTGTGTAGGCCAATCTGGTACTACCAATACCCTTGAAGCAGCATCTTGCCTGATTTTAAGCAAACATTGGCTTATGAGGCAGAAAGGTGGAAATATATATGAAAACATACCACCCCAATGTAGCGAGAAAGCATCAATCGCCACTGCTCCTGAATCTGGTTTCCATGAGACATATCTCGATAGCTGATGATTCAAGTCGATGTCGGGCATTCCAAATCTGATTACTATATCATTGAATACCTCTTGATTTAACATCCATTCTTTATTATCATGGAACTTTCGTGACCTGGTGTCTGCTATCGTGTTCATTCTACCTGGGAGATAGATAGCTGAAATCCAATACACCAGAACTGAAAGTTCAATACACCAAGACCAAAGTTGATTTAACTATTTTCTCACATGACACCGACTTAATTCCACCCATATCATTAATATAGGCAACTGCTGTTGTGTTTATTAATTTTAACTTGAACCTTCCTTTTAGTTGTGTTAGAACCACAAGCTTGGAGTCCATAGAAAACCTCCTAAAAGCTCCAAATAGGTAATTCCCCATGTCTGCAGTAACAATAACTCTTCCTGATTCCATCTGCCTCCGCAGCTAGATGTTAAGTCAGTTGCACCCCATCCTAGTGCACTGGCATCAGTTTGTAATATCATGGAAGGTTGTTCAATCAGCACTTTGCCTGAACTGCTTGAGACATGTAGAATCCACCACTGCAGATTAGAAACAGCATTTGTTGTTACTTGCATGGTTCTATCAAAATGAGCAGCATTTATTCTCAGTGCCTGTTCTTCTCTGCAGCTGTTGATAATGTAATGGTCCATACTGGACTGCTGGGAATCTACTAATTTTCCCAGTACTCGAGCCACCTGTCTGATTAGAGGTTTTTGCACGTTTAACAGATTACTGCAATCTTTAATCAACTCCACCCTTCTTTCACTGGGCAAAGTAATTTGCATTTGGGCTGAATCAATTGTGAACCCCAAATAATCAATTGAGGTACATGTTTTTAACCTTGATTTCTTTGGATGAATTTACAAACCCCCAAACTTTCAAAAGTTTGATTTCATAACTGCAACTGATGCTTCTGTTGACTGTTTTGTCCTTCCTATAATCAGGACATCATCCAGGTATGCCATTAGTACATGCACCTGGCTCTCAGCAACCCCAGAATTGATTTAAACAATTTTATGAATATTCTGGGAGCGAATGTTAACCCATTAGGCAAAGCTTTGAACTGCCCTAATTGGTTCATCCATTTAAATGTTAAGATACATCATATCTTGCAAGTGAACAGACACTGAACAAAAGGATTCAGACTTGTCAAGTCTATAATCATCCTACATCCTCCATCCTTTTTTGATCGAGGGAATATATTTGACCCAAATTGGTGAATTTGGTAGACTGATTCTTCAAAAACAGCTTTTATAGGGTTTTGAAGCGCAGCTTGAACCTCCATTCCTTCGCAAAGTGGAGAGTTCTGCTAGGAACATGCTGGACAGGCAAATCATTATTTGGATTGAATTCAATTCGAAATCCTTGTATATTATTCAGAATTACCACATCTGAAGTAATCTTCTTCCAATGTTTATAGAAGAGACGTAATCTGCCTCCAACTTTTGGACTTAATCCAGTTAGTATGTTCCCATGAGAACCAGGTCCACCTACCTCTTGAGTCATTTGAGTATTCTGAGATCCCTGGATTCTCCCGGAAGCACCACCACTCCCGCTGCAGGCTGCCAGCTGCGTCCCTGCGTTGATGAGCGACTTGGTCCTGGTCTAGGATCCGTATGACGTCTGAAAGGATACTTCCTCTTTACAGGCTTTGTAACCATTGATGTTTTTATCAATCCTGTTTTCGCTTCATCTTCCAACTCTTTAATACGTCTCCCGAGATCCTCTCCAAAGAGTAAGTTGGGTAATTGTATATTACTTGGTTTGCAGAGTGCTGCAAATTTCGGATTCATAGTAGGCCGTATAGCACCTTCCTCAGATAATTGATCTCGAAGTGGGTGCTGCATAGCAACCCCAGTGCTTCCTGATGCAACTTCGTCATCTCTTGGCTGTTATCTGCTATTCTGGTAAAAGCAGTTATTCCAGAACCCAGCAGCTTTAATATTCTCTGCAACTGATTCCAGATAATTTGGTCCACTGCTTCTGCTTTCAGCAACCCACAGTTACTTGGGGTCTCCTGCTTTCTTGCAGTCTTATCCATCTCCTGCTGTTCCAGCTGATGGTAAACCAAGTAATTTATTAAGGAGGCCAGTTCTTCTCCTAATGGCTCTCCTGACCCTGACGGGGCAGCGAATCCTACTGCCAGGGGTGGAACATCTGGCAGCTGCCGTTCATTGCCTTGTACAGCCTCACCGTCAGAGTCGGGGTCTGAAATCTCATGACCCGTAGCACGCTCCTCATCCCTGAGGGTGCATTCCATCAGCCCTGAGCCAGGTGCTGTTAAGCTGCTTCCAGCAGCTTGGATTTCAGTACACTCCTTCCTGAGTGAACTTTGCTCCAACAGCATATGTAAAAGGCTTTCTATTTGGGCAATACGCTCGAAAGCAGTATCTAGCCCTGTACCAGGAGCTGTTTGAGCTGCTTCCAGCAGCTTGGATTTCAGTACACTCCTCCCTGAGTGAACTTTGCTCCAACAGCCTATGTAAAAGGCTTTCTATTTGGGCAATACGCTCGAAAGCAGTATCTAGCCCTGGAGCTACTTCCATTGCCTGGGACTCCCTCCGTGGGCCGTTGGGATTTAAACTTCGTCTTTTGCCCGACAGGTGCTGACTTTGTTTTCACCAGCCCCAGGTCCACAGTCGCTATGCTCACCGCTGGCCACTTTACCGGGGTTTAGAGGCGGTTGGTCTCTAACCGCGGACTCCCGACTTTCCCAACTTTCTGTCGGCTGTGTCGCTCGCCTCTTCCCCCTGTCCGTTTTTTCCCATGGTGTCTGTGGAAAAAATCCCCACAGACCCACAGTAAACGGACCTGGAAAACATGAAAAAAGTCTTTACTTACCTTGTAGTTGAAAAACTACAAACCACTGGAGGAGCTCTGCTCCTCACGTCCGTTTGCGTCAAGGCGTCTGACGTAATGACGCGCAGGCGCACTGGCGGGGTTCTTCACGTAGTCACTCACGTGACTCCGAAGTAAAATTGAATTATTATTACCATGTCCTCTGTTGGTCTGGCAAAATGGATAATCCCGCAAGGCTCTGGAACCAAGGTTGCTGGAAAATAAGCATTTCCACAGAGGATGATTCTGTTGCCTGCGATCATTTGGATAAGTTTGGAAGTAAGAGCATTTCTTCTAGTGGAGGTAGAATGAAGGTTATGGCCCATGAAAAGAATTTCCAGATGATTGAAACCATCATTATGAATGAAACCAATGTCAAATTGTTAAGTTTAACATTGATATTGCTTTCAAAAAAGATTCATTTATTGAAATTAATGTTTTTTTTCAAGTGGAAGCAATTTTCATTATACAATGAACTATTTAACAAAGGTGTGTGATTCTCCTACTCTGTAGCAGTCTGTCTGCAGTGAAAACTTGCTGGAATGCTATTTTACATAGTAGAGTTGTCAATTGTTTTGTCACCTTAATACTATAGATCATTATCTTCTATCTCTTGTGTCCACTTTATTGTGGGCACAAGGGTAAGAAGATAATTATCTATTACCATTTCAATAACAGATCTAGAAAATAATAGATCATTATCTGCTCTCTCCTGTGAGAAGAGAATATATTTGGCATTGTGTAGGAAGGAACGGCAGATGCTGGTTTACACTGAAGATACACACAGAATGCTGGAGTAACTCAGTGGGACAGGCGGCATCTCTGGAGAGAAGGAATGGATAACAAAGGATAAATAGAAGAACACATTACTGTGTTATATTCAAACAAGAAGACATTCTGTAAAATGGCGGCTCCTTGCTCGGCTGCACTGGCTCCTGATAGCAATAGAATTTTAACAGTAAATAACTTACTTAGTCCGGAGAGTTTGATGGTCACTGTTCAGTGTTACGGGGTGCAGGTGGTGTGTGACTGTCAGTTCGTGTTGGATCTGCGTACATCCAGCAGTTCAGTGGTCGTGGATCCGGCAACTCTGGATACTCTACGGAGTCTCGGACTGCTGCGTCGGCTGGAACCAGCGGCCTACAAAGCTGCGGAGTCTCCTACCAGCACTGGCCGCACTCCGAGGAGACGGTGCGACAGGATGCAGAAGCGCGTCACTCGGGGGGGGGGGGCGGTAACGGCGAAACTAAAGGCTAACCCCTGCAGAACACAGCTTCCATCTATTCTGCTCGCTAACGTCCGCTCCTTGGAGAGTAAGTTGGACTACCCGAGGCTGGATTTCGTAACCAAATGGGAGGTGAGAGATTGCTGCGCCCTGATCTTAACAGAGACGTGGTTAAACTCCTCTGTTCCCGACGTCGCTATTAGCGTGGAGGGGCTAACAACATTCCGGTCGGACAGGAGCTGCGCTTTCAGTAGGAAATCCCGGGGTGGTGGTGTGTGCATTTACACTAATAACAGCTGGTGTAATAATGCCACAGTGGTCTCAAATCATTGCTCCCCTGACATTGAGTTTTTGACAATAAAGTGCAGACCCTTCTATCTGCCCAGGGAATTTACTATCATAACCATCACAGCCGTGTACACCCCCCCCCCCCCAGTGCAAACACTAAGGAGCCCCCTGAATGCTCTTTATCGTTCCATCAGTGACTTGCAAACTATACACCCAGATGGTGCTTTCATTGTTGCTGGGGATTTTAACCAGGCCAACATGAAGACTGTTCTCCCACATTACTACCAGCATGTGGACTTTGCAACCAGGGGAGTGAACACACTGGACCTAGCCTATACAAACATCAAGAAGGCATTCAAGGCAGTCCCCCGCCCCCACCTTGGCTCCTCAGTCCATATCTCTGTGATGTTAATTCCTGCATACAGGCCCCTGCTTACCAGAGAAAAAACTACTGTGAAGCAGGTTAGGGTCTGGCCAGAGGGAGCTATGACAGCATTACAGGACTGCTTTGAGTGCATGGACTGGGACATGTTCAAGAAGGCTGCAACTGACAATCAACACACCAACCTGGAGGAGTATGCTGCCTGTGTCTGCTTACATGGAAAAGTGCATAGAGGATGTCTGTGTCACCAAGACCATCACTACACGGGCCAACCAGAAACCCTGGATGACCCCTGAGGTACGTGGAATGCTGAGAGCACGAAATGCCACATATAAATCCGGTGACTTGGTGGCACTCAGATCTGCAAGAGCCAACCTGAACCGAGTCATCAGGCTAGCAAAGCGTGCCCATGGTCAGAAAATCCAGAGCATCTTTCATGACCCCATGAACACCAGGCGCATGTGGCAGGGAATCAAAACAATCACGGACTATAAGACTGCTCCACCACCCTGTGAAGACAACATAAACTTCCTCAATGAATAACTATTTTGGACGGTTCGAGGCATTCAACAACACACCTGCGAGAAAAGGTATTACTCACTGTGATGAACAGGCACTCAGTCTTGATATAGTAGATGTCCGGAGGACCCTAAAAGGAAGGCGGCAGGCCCTGATAACGTACCAGGTCGGGTGCTCAGGGAATGTGCTGATCAGCTGGCACATGTACTTACTGACATCTTCAACACCTCGCAGAACCAGGCTGTTGTCCCATCGTGTTTCAAGACTGCCACCATCATACCATTGCCAAAAAAATCCGCAATAACATGTCTCAACGATTACCGCCCTGTAGCACTCACTCCCTTAATGATGAAGTGCTTCGAGAGGCTGGTCAGGGACCATATTAGCTCCAGACTCCCCTCCACACTTGACCCATTCCAGTTTGCTTACAGGCCAAACCACTCCACAGAGGATGCCATATCCTCCGTACTCCACCTGAGCCTGGCACATCTAGAGGAGAAGAACACACATGTGCGAATGCTGTTCGTGGACTTCAGTTAAGCATTCAATACAATCATCCCTCAGCACTTGGTAAGCAAATAGGGTTCATTGGGTCTCAGCACCCCCTTGTGTAACTGGCTACTGGACTTCCTCACTGACAGACCCCAGTCAGTGCGGGTTGGAAACAACACCTCCAACATCTTCTCTCTGAGCACCGTTTCCCCTCAGGGCTGCATCCTGAGTCCACTGCTGTTTACCCTGATGACCCACGACTGTTGTGCCAGGTTTAGTACAAACCACATCATGAAGTAGGCAGATGACACAACAGTGGTGGGCCTTATCCGGGACGACAATGAACTGGCTTACAGGGAGGAGGTGAAACAACTGGTGGACTGGTGCAACACGAACAATCTGATCCTGAATGTTGACAAAACAAAGGAGGTCATCGTTGACTTCAGGAGAAACCGGCACGGTCACACACCATTACACATTAATGACATCGATGTGGAGTTGGTCAGTAGCAGTAAGTTCCTGGGGTTGCAGATCACGAACAGTCTGACCTGATCACAAAACATTGCATCACTAGTTAAGAGAGCGCCGCAGCGTTTGCACTTTCTGCGCCAGATGAGAAAAGCTCACCTCCCCCATCCCGTCCTCACCACTTTCTAAAGGGCACCATAGAGAGCATTTTGACCAGCTGCATCTGTCTGGTTTGGGGACTGCAAAGCCTCCGTGCAGAGAGTGGTGAGGATGGCTGAAAAAATCATCGGGACTTCTCTTCCTTCAATCCGGGACATTGCGTGCAAACGTTGCTTGTCCAAGGCCAACAGCATTATAACAGACCCCACATATCTCCATCATGGACTGTTCACTCTTCTGCCCTCGGGCAAAAGGTATCGCAGTATAAGGAGCAGAACGGCCAGGTTTTGCAACAGCTTCTTCCCCTGAGCCATCAGACTCTTGAATTACATATAATGTGCCGCCGCTATTATCTATTTTATCTTTTTATCTATTTTATCCTTTTGTTATTTTATGTTGCACGGTGAGCCAGATGCAACGAAATTTCATTCAGACTTGTATTTGTTGGTGTATTTTTGTATGACAATAAAGTCTTTGCTTGATTGATTGATTGATTGATTGATTGATTGATTGATTGATTGATTGATTGATTGGATCTAATCTCCTTCATCTGGATGGTCTGCAGCGGTTCTGGAAATAGAGACAGAGAAAGAACTGCAGATGCTGGAAAAATCGAAGGTGGACAAGCTGGAGAAACTCAGCGGGTGAGGCAGCATCTATGGAGCGAAGGAATAGGCGATGTTTCGGGTCGAGACCCTTCTTCAAAATTACCTGCTCCTTTTCTTAGCAAATGCTGTCTCCCACTTTTAATCTCGATTAATGAAAAGAATTCTGACAAAGACTTTTGGACTTGAAAAATGAACTATTCCCCTTTCCAGATACACGGCCTGATCTTCTGAGTGCTGCCAGCATTTTCACCTTTTAAATTAGTTGATGAGAAGATTAACTCTTAATTGCTCCCCCGTCTTCACCAGGAGATTCCCCTCTCAAAACCTTCCTTTTCAAGGTCACTAACTCAAGTATAAAAGGAGATAATGCACTCGCTATTGGTCTTACAGTATTTCCCTAATGAGTGTCGAATGCCTTACTCGAGTTTTCCCAACTACTGCAAGCTTTACACAGGAAAATAGTTCAATCCTGCCTTGTCTTGAATAACTGAAGGCACTATTTGGATGCCAATGCATTTTTTAACAGCCATAAATGAGATTTCATCAAATATAAAGTGTTCATTTCCACACTATCTTCCTGCCAATAGATAACACGTTCTGTCCTAATACAGCATAGCTTGGAATTTTAATTTTATCCCTGTCGCTGTGATTTTGAAATTAACATAAAGCTTCCATAATTGGTGTTTTACATCTGCACAAGTGCTGAAGGCAATGGTAGGCTACAATATAATTTATAGGGAAAACAGCCCAGGTTGGTCAGCGCAACAGTTCTAGTCTTGTTAATTAAATCAATGGTATCACGACGATGACAACAAATCTCAATCCATCTATCATTGTGTGCTCTGCCAAATGACATCTGCAATTTGTTAGGAAAAATACAATGTAATTCAGGAAATTATGACAAGGCGGTCTTGTAGAGGGCACTATTTAAAAGGCTGTGGGGCAGAAATAGCAATGTGTATAACAATATGTGTATGTGCTCAATAAATCTCTACTGTGGAGTGGGATGTTCATGAAGGTGATGGTGTTGGTGTGGATAGAATCAACTAATACTTGAAACATGCACAAGCTCTCTGAAGAAGGGTCCTTGGATGGAGTCGATGGAGGAGGTATTGGACAGACCCGAAACGTTACCCATTCCTTCTTTCCAGAGATGCTGACTTCCCGCTGTGTTACCCCAGCAATTTGTGTGTCGCTTCGGTGGAGCAGGCTCGATGGGCTGAATGGCCTAATTCTGCTCCTATGTCTTAGGGTCTATGTCACCTATACGCCAGACACAGTAGGGCTGGTAAATTTTCATCCTGGAAGAAATTCGTTTATTGGATCTGTTTTTGCAATTTCCCAGTGGTGACCATCACAGAAACCAAATTGTTCCCCTATTGGAGGCACAAGGAACTAACATGTTCGAATCCTGAGCAAAGCACAGGTGCTGGAGGAACTCAACGGGTCACAGAACATTTGTGGAGGAAGTGAACAGGTGATGTTTCAGGTTGGGACTCTTCTTTAGACAAGTTCATTTGTCTGTTTTTTTCCTTCCACCGATGTTGCCAAACCTGCTGAGTTCCACCAGACGTTTATGTCTTGCTCTCAATCCAGGAATGTTTATTGAATTTAATTGAAATTCCCAGCTTCCTTTATGCGATACAAACATGCAACTCAGAAGCAGGAGTTGTCCACTCCGGCCCTTGGGCCTGCTCTAACATTTCATAGTCGATCTGATTCCAACTTCAACACTATATTCCCGTTAACCCGTTGAAACCTTTCACCCCTTCCTTATTCACTATTGTCTGTCACTGCCTTAAATTTATACGAAGACTCCGCTTCCTTTACTCTTTGATGAAAAGAGTCCAAGTTCAAATTCAAGTTCACATTTATTGTCACATGCACCAATTATGGTACAGTAATATGTGAGTTACCATGCAGCCATACAATTAAAAGAACACAATACACGATATAACTTAACATAAACATCCACCACAGTGATCACGCACGGCCCGATGTACAAGCCCTCTCGTCAGGATGATCTGACGAGATGTACAGGCCCGATGTACAAGCACGGCCCGATGTACAAGCCCTCTGACGTCGGGATGGATGGAACACCCAAATCGGCCTCTTTCTTACCAGAGACCGCGGCTTCGCGATGTTATAGGCCGCAGGCAGGCCAGCGGTCGGAGCTCTTCTCCGGCAATCCCCGGCAAGGGATCCCTGGCTCTGGGATGGTAAGTCCACGCCACGCCCGCGGCTAGAATCTCCGCAAACCGCGGCTTCACGATATTAAAGTCAGCAGGTCGGCGGTCGGAGCCTTTCATCTGGCTCCGTGATGGTAGTCCGCGCCACTCCTGTTGCTGAAGCCCTGGGCCATCTCCGGGAAAGGCCGCACCAATCCAAGATGTTAGGCCGCGAGGGAGGTGAAAATGCGATGAGGAGAAAGTCGCATTCTGCCAAGGTAAGTGACTGGGAACGGTTTACCCCTATAACATACCGAGACACATTAACACATACATTTAGACATACTAAAAAAGCAAAAAAAGTCGAAATGACTGACACGCTGCTGGCAAGGCTGCCAATCACGGCACCAGCCGATGCAAAGATTCATGATTGCCAGAAGATAACTATTACCTCAGCTCTCTCACGAATAGGCAAACTCTTTTTTTAAACAATGACACCTAGTTCTAGAATCTCCTCCAGGAGAGAACATCCTTTCCACATCCAACCCACCCCATCTTCTCAAGACCAAACAAGTCTCACTCAAGCTCCTGTGTAGAAACAAGGAACTGCAGATGCTGGCTTACAAAACAAGACACAAGTGCTGGAGTAACTCAGTGGGTCGGGCAGCATCCCTGGAGAAAATGGAGAAATGACATTGTGGGTCGGAGCCATTTCTCCAGGCCCTCTTCAGTGTCTGAAGAAGGGACCTGATCCAAAAGGTCACCTATTCACGTTCTCCAGGGATGCTGTCTGGCCTGCTGAGTTACTCCAGCACTTTGAGTCTTTTTTTTTCAATCAAGTTCTTTCTCACTTTTTGAAACTTCAGAAAACACAAACCTACCCTGTCCCTTTCTTCATAAGACAACCCAACAAATCCAGGTATGAACCTATTAAACCTTCTCTAAGCTCCACTCATGCATTAACTAACTTCCTTACTTAAAGAAACCAATATAGTTTTATTACACCAGATGTGTTCTCACCAATGCCCTTAACAATGAAAGCACAACCTTCTCTCTCTTGTATTAATTTCCCCAAGCAATAAACATTCTGTTAGCCTTCCAAATTTTCTGCTGCATCTGCAAGACAGCCTTTTATGAATCATCAAGAGTTAAGAGTGTTTAATTGTCATATGCTCTATAAACAGCACAATACAATTATTACACCACACCTCCACAGGCACATGAACACAGTACACAACAAGTGTATCAGATACACCGTAGAAAGCATTTTATCAGAATGCATCACAGCTTGGTTTGGGAACAGCTCCCTCCAAGTCCGCAGAGAATTGTGGACGCAGCCCAGACCTTTACAAAAAACAACCACCCTTCCATTGACTCCATCTACACGTCACACTCTTCAGCTAGGCCACCAGCTTAATCAAGGACCAGTCTCACCCCGGTCACCTTCTCCTCCCCTCTCCCATCAGGCAAGAAGTACAGAAGTGTGAAAACGCACACCTCAAGATTCAAGGACAGTTTCTTCCAGCTGTTATCAGACAACGTAACCATCCTACCAACAGCGAGAGAGCCATCCTGTGCTACTATCTACCTCATTGGTGACAGTTGGGCGATCTTTAATTGGACTTTATCTTGCACTAAACATTATTCCCTTTATCCTGTATCTGTACACTGTGCAGGGCTTGATTGTAAATGTGTTTCGTCTTTCCACTGACTAGCTAGCACGCAACAAAAAGCTTTCCAATCTAACTTGGTACACATTTCAGTTCAGTTCAACATCTCCAGGGTTCTGTGGGTCTGATGGTATTAGCTGCCTTTTTGAGGCAGCTCTACTGGTAGATCCCTTTAGTGGCAGAGAGATCAATACCTGTGATGGATCAAACAGTCTCCATCGCTCTCTGCTGTCTCCTTCATTCCTGGGTGTTCAACTTGCCAAACCAGGATGTAGAACAAACATGATTAGTAAGCTCTCCACCATTAACCTGTGGAGATTCAATGGAGTATTTGGCAACATGCTGAATCTCCCCAGTCTTCCAAAGAAATAGACGCATTGATAAATGTTCTCGTGATTGCATTAGTCCGCTGGTCCCAGGACAGAACTTCAGAGATAAGCATACTTGGGAACTTGAAGCTGTTGACTCTCCCCACTGCCGTCCTGTTGATGAAGACGGATGGAGAGAGAGGTTCGCGGATTCTTTCCTTTCACTTCCCGTTGTCAACAAATAGCTCCTCGGTCTTGCTAACATCGAGAGCAAGGTCGTTGTTCTGGTAATCATCCATTTCAATTATAAATTTCCCCCTTGCACCCTGATTCATCTTTACCCGTTAATTGTCCAACAATGGTGGTATCGTTGATGAATTTAAAGAGGATTTTGGAGCTGTGTCTGCCCACACGGTCAAGGTGCAGAGAGAGTAGAGTAGGATACGTCATGAACTAAAGCACCGTGACCTCTCTCTCAACCTCAGAGCTCTGCGCAATCTCTCACCTTTCAGACAACATGCCTCATTTTAAATATTCCTGCCAAAATGACAAGTTCACAAGTTATAGGAGTAGAATTGAGCCTTTCGGCCCATCGAGTCTACTCCGCCATTCAATCATGGCTGATCTCTGCCTCCTAATCCCATTTTCTTGCCATCTATGCTGTTTATTATTTGGGGAGGTCATTTAAGACTGAGGTGAGAAAAAACGTTTTCACCCAGAGAGTTGTGAATTTATGGAATTCCCTGCCACAGAGGGCAGTGGATGCCAAATAACTGAATGGATTTATGAGAGAGTTAGATAGAGCACTAGGGGCTAGTGGAGTCAAGGGATATGGGGAGAAGGCAGGCACGGGTTATTGATAGGGGACGATCAGCCATGATCACAATGAATGGCGGTGCTGGCTCATAGGGCCGAATGGCCTCCTCCTGCACCTATTTTCTATGTTTCTATGTTTCCATGTAACCCTTGACACCTGTTCTAATCAAGAGAGCGTTTGTGAACAGCAATTTTCAAGTCTTGCCAGAGATTCTCAATTGGATTTAGGTCTGGACTTTGACTGGGCCATTCTAACACATGAATATGCTTTGATCTAAACCATTCCATTGTAGCTCTGGCTGTATGTTTAGGGTCATTGTCCTGCTGGAAGGTGAACCTCCGCCCCAGTCTCAAGTCTTTTGCAGACTCTAACAGGTTTTCTTCCAAGATTGCCCTGTATTTGGCTCCATCCATCTTCCCATCAACTCTGACCAGCTTCCCTGTCCCTGCTGAAGAAAAGCATCCCCACAGCATGATGCTGCCACCACCATGTTTCACAGTGGGGATGGTGTGTTCAGGGTGATGTGCAGTGTTAGGTTTCCGCCACACATAGCGTTTTGCATTTAGGCCCAAAACTTCAATTTTGGTCTCATCTGACCAGAGCACCTTCCTCCACATGTTTTCTGTGTCCCCCACATGGCTTGTGGCAAACTGCAAACAGGACTTCTTATGGCTTTTTATCAACAATGGCTTTCTTCTTGCCACTCTTCCATAAAGGCCCGATTTGTGGAGTGCACGACTAATAGTTGTCCTGTGGACAGATTCTCCCACCTGAGCAGTGGATCTCTGCAGCTCCTCCAGAGTTACCATGGGCCTCTTGGCTGCTTCTCTGATCAATGCTCTCCTTGCCCGGCCTGTCAGTTTAGGTGGACTGCCATGTCTTGGTAGGTTTGCAGTTGTGCCATACTCTTTCCATTTTCGGATGATGGATTGAACAGTGCTCCGTGAGATGTTCAAAGCTTGGGATATTGTTTTTATAACCTAACCCTGCTTTAAACTTCTCCACAACTTTATCCCTGACCTGTCTGGTGTGTACCTTGGGCTTCATGATGCTGTTTGTTCACTAATGTTCTCTAACAAACCTCTGAGGCCTTCACAGAACAGCTGTATTTATACTGAGATTAGATTACACACAAGTGGACTCTATTTACTAATTAGGTGACTTCGAAGGCAATTGGTTGCACTGGATTTTATTTAGGGGTATCAGAGTAAAGGGGGCTGAATACTTTTGCACGCAACATTTTTCAGTTTTTTATTTGTAAAAAAGTTTGAAAACCATGTATCATTTTCCTTCCACTTCACAATTATGCGCCACTTTGTGTTGGTCTATCACATAAAATCCCAATAAAGTACATATACGTTTGTGGTTGTAACGTGACAAAATGTGGAAAACTTCAAGGGGTATGAATACTTTTGCAAGCCACTGTAGTTCCCTATATGAGGGTGGTCCACGATCTTACAGAGGTAGATGGAACCCCCCGAGAGTCAAGAGGGGTATCTCAGAAACAGAAAGGTATTGGATGATCGTTTTTCCTCCATACGGTGTCGCTAGAGCAGCTAAGGAATTAAAAAAATATGGCATCCGCTATGGAAACTTTAGCTAATTCCACTGCACAGGCTTTTATGGATGTACGGCAATCCATTCAGGATATCACTGCTGAAATGGTGGCAATGAGAGTAGTAGTCCTCCAGAACCGAATGACACTAGATTTTGTCCTAGCAGAAAAAGGGGGTACTTGTGCTATTTTCGGGCACGAGTGCTGCACTTACATCCCTGATGAATCTTCTAACATTACAGATTTAGCAGCACATATTACTGCAGAAATAAAGAAGATTACAGAGGTAGGGGAGGAAATGCATAACTTTAATAAAGTCGGAGAATGGTGGGTATTTAGCATGTTTGGAGGAATATGGGGAATGATAATACATCATGGATCTATTGTACTGCTGATCATCATATTAATCTATGTACTGAAAAGTCTGAAGCATCTACTATGTACTAGCCAAGGACTATAATTGTTATCAGATTCTGATAAATAGGAAGGAATGAAAGAGTTAAGGGCCTGTCCCACAGGCATGCGACTCCATGTGGCAAGCGCGACCTAACCGCAAGCGGGAGCCGTGCGGAGGTCGAGTGATCCCCGTATAGAGCCGGTCCCACCAGCATGTGGCTGCATACGGCAAGTGCTATTAAATATGTTACCATGTAACTGAACCGCAAGCGGGGGCTGCGCGGAGGTCGAGTGCCGTCAAGATGGTGCATACGGTGGCGAGGCGGTGCGCACGGCCGTTGAGGCGGTTCGCAAGACCTCGATGCGGCTGCGTCTGGCGTCGAGGCGGTGCGCACGGCCGTCGAGGCGGTGCGCACGGCCATCAAGGCGGTGCGCACGGCCGATGATGCGGCGCGCACGGCCTCGATGCAGCTGCGGGGCAGCAGGCCGTTGCCGCACAGAATTTTTGTACAGTGTCAGTTTTTTGGAGCCCCGCGCGATGTCGGGGCCAGCTCCGCACAACTCCTTGCGGCTCCCGCGATCGAAGTGGGACCGGCCCCATGACCTCCGCGCAGCCCCCGCACGGCACCCGCTTGCTGTTAGGTCGCGCTTGCCGCATGGAGTCGCATTCCCGTGGGACAGGCCCTTTAGTTATTAATCGATTGTTGTCATATTTAAGCTTTCCTGTTGTAAAAAGCCAATTGTATTGCATGATGGGATTTGGCCAAAATCATCATGACAAGGTTTTTTTAATGTAAGTTGAATAGTTCACAGCTCTCTTACAAGTATTTTTATGTAAGTTGAAGAGGTTAATCAGATATGAAGGGGCCAGAGGATGCCATTGGGATGACAGGCTTTTGGCAAAGAGTGAAAAACAACTCCATATTTGGAGGTGGCAGATGGTTTCTGGTACATTACCTCATGCAATTGGTATTAAGTTTGTAGGTATATTAACCCCGGTTTTCTGTTATTTCTGTGTGTGTGCTGCTGGAGTATTCAGACGTAAAACTGTTGCCTCAGGGTCTCTAGGTCCACACCCATCAGACGTTAAATTAAACCTTTGTATGGTCTTAAGAATTTGTACATGGTCTATCGTTTTAAGTGAACTTTTACACCAGAGAAAGTAGTTGAGGCAGGGACTATCCCAGCATTTAAGAAGCAGTTAGACAGGTACATGGATGTGACAGGTTTGGAGGGATATGGACCAAATGCTGGCAGTTGGAACTAATGTAGCTGGGACATGTTAGTCGGTGTGGGCAAGTTGGGCCGAAGGGCCTGTTTCCACACTGTAATATTCTATGACCGTGACTCTATGCCTTATTCTCTGATACCTTCCTGTCATTGAGAAGTTCCACTCTCAAGCCTCCTCACCTGTTTCCACCTCTCACTTGCCAGGCTTCGTCTTGATTTTATTTTCCACATTGATGCAGCATCTAATCAAATGTCTTGTGGAAATCTCAGGGTAGCTCACTTGCAAGTTTCTCCATAAGCACATTACTTCCTCAAAGAGGTCCAATTAATTTATCAAACATGATTTTTCTTGCACAAAAATCTGCTTGATTACCTTGTTTTTTCCCCAATGTGCAACAGTCATAATGGGATTCAAACTCATGTTCAGGATGATCGGTTCACATCTCTGAATGCAATAGTCCCATAATTTAACTAGTTAATCCACAATTTGCCTAGCCCAATTTCCATACATACAGAGAAGACAAACTAAAAATCTTGAAATACAATTTAGCTGAAAGCTTTTAATAATAGCGGAAAATGATTTCTGCATGGAAATTATTCCGTGTCAAGGGAATCGGTTCAACAGAAACAAAAGGAATGACAGAAATCGCTTCACTACAAAGGTTCAGTTACATGGTAAAATATTTAATAGCAGTAATAGTTAATGCAGTGTATTATAGGTTGAGGTGTATATTAAACATAAGAGATATAGATTAAACATAAAAGCCTCATTGTATCTCACCAGAGGAGATGACATGAAGGGCTTACACAAAGGGAGAGACAGTGTTCTCAGCATTGCAGACCTTTTGGGCTCCAACAGTCAAGATGGAGAGTGTAGGAAGGAACTACAGATGCTGGTTTAAATTGAAGATAGACACAAAAAGACGATGATGTAGAGAGATAAAAAAGCAATGAATTAAATATATGCAATAAAGTAATGATGATAAAGGAAACAGGCCACTGTTACCTGTTTGTTGGGTGAGAACGAGAAGATGAAGTGACGGGTGGGGGAGGGGTGGAGAGAGAGGGAATGCCAGGGTTACTTGAAGTTAGAGAAATCATAACTCATACCACTGGGCAGTAAGTTGCCCAAGCGCAATTTGAGATGTTGTTCCTCCAATATGCGTCTGGCCTCACTCTGACAATGGAGGAGACCCAGGACAGAGAGGTCAGTGTGGGAATGGGAAGGAGAATTAAAGTGTTTAAATGTCAAGTCAAGATGGAGACATAGAATTTATGTCCTGGAATAATTTAGGATCCAACTATCTTGAGACCCTTCTTCAGACTTAGACAAGTTAAGGACATGTGATGGTGTGACCAGAGAGAATTTGGTTTGTTTGGTTGTGTAACTAAAATTTATTTTAATTTAGTTTCAGTTGAGAGATATAGTACGGAAACCAGCCCTTCAGCCCAACGAGTCTGCACCGACCAGCGATCCCCGCACAATTACACCATCCTACACACACTAGGGACAATTTACATTTATACAAAGCCAATTAACCTACAGACCTGAGGTACACAAAAATGCTGGAGAAACTCAGCGGGTGCAGCAGCATCTATGGAGCGAAGGAAATAGGTAACGTTTCGGGCCGAAACCCTTCTTCATAGATGCTGCTGCACCCGCTGAGTTTCTCCAGCATTTTTGTGTACCTTCGATTTTCCAGCATCTGCAGTTCCTTCTTTAACAACCTACAGACCTGTATGTCTTTGGAGTATGAGAGGAAATCGAAGATCTTAGAGATAACCCACACAGGTCACGGGGAGAACAGACAAACTCTATACAGACAGCACCCATAGTTGGGATCGAACCTGGGTTTCCGGCGCTGCAAGCTCTGTAAGGCAGCAACTCCACCTCTGCGCCACTGTCTTTCACAAGGTACAAAATTAGACTCTACACCTCATAAAGGCGATGGATGGAACAGAGAGATAGTTTTAATTTATATTGTTTGAATAATAAACAGTCAAAACAAATTATATGCTCATTATAGATTTATTTTATATTGTTTCCCTGATTCAAAATCATCCAACGGTGAGTTTAATGATAAATTTAAGCTAATGGTGGCTTTGGAGATGAGCATAGAGTGATATTCTGGCCAGATCTCCCACCCAACAAATCAGCAGGAACAAGTTTGTGTTAATAAGTAACGTTTCAGGTCGAGACCCTTCTTCAGTCTGAAGAATTGACTCTGAAGAAAGGTCTCGAACTGAAACGTCATTCATTCATAGAAACATAGAAACATAGAAAATAGGTGCAGGAGTAGGCCATTCGGCCCTTCGAGCCTGCACTGCCATTCAATATGATCATGGCTGATCATCCAACTCAGTATCCTGTACCTGCCTTCTCTCCATACCCCCTGATCCCTTTAGCCACAAGGGCCACATCTAACTCCCTCTTAAATATAGCCAATGAACTGGCCTCAACTACCTTCTGTGGCAGAGAATTCCACAGATTCACCACTCTCTGTGTGAAAAATGTTTTTCTCATCTCGGTCCTAAAAGACTTCCCCCTTATCCTTAAACTGTGACCCCTTGTTCTGGAGTTCCTTTTCTCCAGAGATGCTGCCTGTCCTGCTGATGTAACTCCAGTTTTTTTGTGTCTATCTTTGGTTTAAAGCAGCATCTGCAGTTCCTTCTTACAAAAGTTGTGTTAATACTTTGTTGACTTAATTCAAATATAACCCCATTTCAAAATTGGCACAGAAGTAATGTTAATTCCTTTGAGTAACACACATCCATTCTATCCGGATATCCTTTATGGTTGTAAAGACTGAAATAACATGTCATACTCAGTGAGCCAAAAGGACAATTTAATGAAGTATGGAAGGTACAGCTTAACATAGAAACAAGGAACTGCAGATGCTGGTTTACAAAAAATGAGAGTGTGCTGGAGAAACTTAGCACTTTGATTTGCTCCAGAACTTAGAGTGTATTTTCGTAAGACACAAAATGCTGGAATAACTCAAGCAGATTTGCTAAAGATAGGTGATGTTACAGGTCAGGACGTCTGAAAGGAGGTCCCAATCCGAAATGTCTCCTCTCCAAGTTCTCCAGAGATGCTGCCTGGCTCACAGGCGATTTTTCAGCGGACTGCCAAGTTCCCGACAGTCGCCTGAAAAACCGGGAACTGGAATGGCGACTGTCAGAGTGGAACACACACCACCCACACCAACACACCACCACACCAACACACCACCCACACCACCACACCACCACACCACCACACCAACACACCACCCACACCACCACACCACCCACACCACCACACCACCCACACCACCACACCACCCACACCACCACACCACCACACACACACCAACACACCACCACACCACCACACCACCACACCACCACACCAACACACCAACACACCACCACACCACCACACCACCACACCAACACACCACCCACAGCACTACACCACCCACACCACCACACCACCCACACCACCACACCACCACACCACCACACCAACACACACACACCAACACACCACCACACCACCACACCACCACACCACCACACCAACCACACCACCACACCACCACACCACCACACCACCACACCACCACACCAACGCACCAACGCACCAACGCACCACCGCACCACCGCACCACCGCACCACCGCACCACCACACCACCACACCACCACACCAACACACCAACACACCAACACACCACCACACCAACACACCAACACACCAACACACCAACACACCAACACACCACCACACCACCACACCAACACACCAACACACCACACCACCACACCACCACACCACCACACCACCACACCACCACACCAACACACCAACACACCAACACACCAACACACCAACGCACACACACCACCGCACCAACACACCACCACACCACCACACCACCACACCACCACACCACCACACCAACACACCAACACACCACCAGACCACCCACACCACCCACACCACCACACCACCCACACCACCCACACCAACACACCAACACACCAACACACCAACACACCTCCACACCAACACACCACCACACCAACACACCACCACACCAACACACCAACACACCAACACACCAACACACCAACACACCACCACACCAACACACCAACGCACACACACCAACGCACACACACCAACGCACACACACCAACGCACACACACCAACGCACACACACCAACGCGCACACGCGCACACATGCACACACGCACACACGCACACACGCACACACGCACACACGCACAGGGGCCAGGGAAAGCGGGGGAGCGCTGTCTGAGAATCACACGGTGCAAAGCCAAGGTGATACAGATACACACCGTGATGAACAGGAAGGTTCAGACAGCCAACAGTGTACGGTAAGTCCTTTAAAAGAGGGGGGAGGGGAGAAGGGGGGAGAAGGGGGAGAAGGGGGGAGAAGGAGTGGAGAATCCTTTATGCAGCCAGACAACTTTATAATAAGCCAGAGATACACAGCTGTGAAGTTTGGCGGGCCGTTAGCATTACCGGTCGGTTATCCTTAGTTCTGAAAACTCGTGCTTACATTTTTTTTTCCCAATGAGCAAATGAAAATGCCCGGTCAGCAAAGGCGATTAACTAAAACTACCTACGACTAGCTCGACTACCCATAACTAGATGGCGACCCCACTACAACTGCACCTACGACTACAGGGTTATCAATTTTCACCATGGCGACCAATTTCAACATGTTAAACAATTTGTGGCGACCATACTGAGGCTGCGACTAGTTCCCAGAATGCAGGAACTCCTCGTGACCATGAAGGAGACTCACCAGAGACCACCAGCGAACATGTGGTGACCATGTGACGAGCGCAGAGTCTCCTGCACTCGCCTAAAAAGTAACCTAAGTGGGACAGGCCCTTTACTCCTGCACTTTGTGTCTGTTTTTTACGTAGCCTAGTTTGTATGGCTGGACCATGCATTAAGTGACAGTATTTAGTCAGGAGAAAATGGTTCAAGGTTCCCATACATAATTGTCAAGCCTCAAAACACACTCAGTTTAAGGATCAGATTTGGTTTTCAACACTATTAGTCAAAGTTCAAAATTCAAATATACCCATCTGATGAGAGAAATTCAAGATACTATGAATCGTACAATTACATCCAACGCATCATGGAAAACTCACGAGGGATAAAAAAAAGTTGGTGAAAATCATGCGATGATCATGCTGAGTAAATAATAATCGCGCCTTTACAGAACAAAAAACGGCAGAAAATTAAATCCACAGCTAAAGCACCGAGATTTGTATCTCTGTTCGAGTGGTTGTGAGCAAAGATCATCTATGATCTTTGGTTGTGAGCCTGATGCTTTTGAACATTTCACAATGAAAACAAGAAGTATTTTTGACATGCTCTACTCACCTGCCTTGGACCAGTAAACAGTAACTGACCTCCTTGCAAAGATGTCGGTGGCCCTGCCCGATGATAGACAAGGTGCGGAATGAGAACCTGCCCCTTAAGGAAGAAAGAAAACACCAGCATCCTGTTACCATTATCTACACTGTCAGCTAGGGTTGCCTGCCAAAGAATAGCATTCCACTCAACAAAATGTAAACATCAGTTACAGTTCCACATCACATGGATAGATTTAATGAAAAGATTTATTTGACAAGCAGTCTTAAAGCAAATCTGCATCAACTTTGCAAATGAACCAGGATCTGGAATTTCAATATTTGGTGTTTTTGAAGATATTTCTTGTTTCAAAAAGTACTTCCTTGGAAGCTTTTCTTTAACAGAGAGGCATATTTTTAAACTAGATATTGTGTTCACTTTTATTCACAGTTAACTCATTTCCAATTGAGAGACACAAGGGCGCAGCTGGTAGTGCTGCTGTCGCACAGCACCCAGAGACCCGGGTTCGATCCTGACCTCGGTTGCTGTCCATGTGGAGTTTGCATGTTCTACCTGTGACTAAAGGGGTTTCCTACAATAGCTGGAACGGCTTTCTTCTCACATCTCAAAGACATGCAGATTTGTAGGTTAATTGGCCTCTGTAAATTGCTCGTTGTGTAGAAACATCGAAACATAGAAAATAGGTGCAGGAGTAGGCCATTCGGCCCTTCGAACCTGCAACTGTCATTCAATATAATCATGGCTGATCATTCAACTCAGTATCCTGTAGCTGCCTTCTCTCCATACCCCCTGATCCCTTTAACCACAAGGGCAACACCTAACTCCCTCTTAAATATAGCCAATGAACTGACCTCAACTACCTTCTGTGCCAGAGAATTCCAGAGATTCACCACTCTCTGTGTGAAAAATGTTTTTCTCATCTCGGTCCTAAAAGACTTCCCCCTTATCCTTAAACTGTGACCCCTTGTTCTAGACTTCCCCAACATCAGGAACAATCTTCCTGCATCTAGCCTGTCCAACGCCTTAAGAATTTTGTAAGTTTCCATAAGATCCCCCCTCAATCTTCTAAATTCTAGCAAGTACAAGCCGAGTCTATCGAGTCTTTCTTCATATGAAAGTCCTGACATCCCAGGAATCAGTCTGGTGAACCTTCTCTGTACTCCCTCTATGGCAAGAATGTATTTCCTCAGATTTGGAGACCAAAACTGTACGCAATACTCCAGGTGTGGTCTCACCAAGACCCTGTACAACTGCAGTAGAACCTTCCTGCTCCTATACTCAAATCCTTTTGCTATGAATGCTAACATACCAATCGCTTACTTCACTACCTGCTGCACCTGCATGCCTACTTTCAATGACTGGTGTACCATGACACCCAGGTCTCGTTGCATCTCCCCTTTTCCTAATCGGCCACCATTCAGATAATAGGCTACTTTCCTGTTTTTGCCACCAAAGTGGATAACCTTACATTTATCCACATAATACTGCATCTGCCATGCATTTGCCCACTCACCCAGCCTATCCAAGTCACCTTGCAGCCTCCTAGCATCCTCCTCACAGCTAACACTGCCCCCCAGCTTCGTGTCATCCGCAAACTTGGAGATGTTGCATTGAATTCCCTCGTCCAAATCATTAATATATATTGTAAATAGCTGGGGTCCCAGCACTGAGCTTTGCGGTACCCCACTAGTCACTGCCTGCCATTCTGAAAAGGACCCGTTTACTCCTACTCTTTGCTTCCTGTTTGCCAGCCAGTTCTCTATCCACATCAATACTGAACCCCCAAGGCATACATTTTGGATACAATCATACACTAATCACACTACTATACTCAGTACCCGGACGGAATGTCGAAGGGCGAGAAGCCGAAGCGAAGAAGTGGAAGCCAAGATACCGAACCCACTCCACGCCGATAGGACAATACGCAGAACGGACATGACGTTGAAAAGCCGCCGAACGTACATGATGTCTCCGGGAACGGGATTTGTCCGAGACCTTGTCAGCGATTGGTCCAGATCCCCCTGTCCATCATATCACTGGCCGGGGGGAGACGGGAGGAGATGGGAGGGTGCGGGGGAGGACGAGTCACTGCCACCATTTTGCAAACGCGATCTCAAGCTAATTTAGAGCAAATTCACCTGGTCTTGGACTCCAAGCATTCAATCATGAGAACAATCACAGTAGCCAGTGCATCTTTCACAGAATTTAGAAGATAAACATGTAATTTGATCTAAGTTTTAAAACTATGGAAGATAGGAAGAAATCTTTCCATTCTGCAATCTTGGTTGAGGTGGAAAAGTCTAAAAATTTGAGCCAAGATTAAAGCTGAGAAATACTTAATCCCTTCAGGAGCACCAGAATTGTTCCAGTCGGAGAATCTTTCTTTTTCTCTCCAGGCAATAGTTAATTTTAAAGCAGAGTCGATAGTTTCTTATCACCTAAGTTGTTCAAGGAAAAGGCAGATAAGTGGAGTTAGGTCACAGAAAATTCAAGATCTCAATGAACATTGGTTCTGGCAAGAGAAGATAATCGCTCACTACTGACCTTTGGTTCTCATATTCCCTTACAAAATATGAATAACATGTGTCTACTGTTCCATTATCCTGGCGTTACAACTCCCCATGAATGCACCTGCCATTTATTTTAACTGACATCTGAAGCATGCATTAAACAAGTTTAGAAAGAAGATTGTCACAAACAGCTGGAGTAAATTAGTGGGACAGGCAGCATCTCTGGAGAGAAGGAATAGGTGATGTTTCGGATTGAGACCCTTCATCAGTTTAAAATCCTAGTTAAACCACAAATTGCACATATGGGCTGGGACTTAAAAACTGATTCCGAGGCTCTATAGGGCACTGGTCAGGCCGCATTTGGAATATTGTGAGCAATTTTGGGCACCATATCTGAGGAAGGATGTGCTGGCTCTGGAGAGGGTCCAGAGGAGGTTTACATGGATGATCCCAGGAATTAGTGGGTTAACAAATGATGAGCGTTTGATGGCACTGGGCCTGTACTCGCTGGAGTTTAGAAGGATAAGGGGGGGCCTCATTGAAATGTACAGAATAGTGAAAGGTCTAGTTAGAATGGATGTGGAGAGGATGTTTCGACTAGTGAGAGAGTCTAGGACTAGAGGTTATGGCCTAAGAATTAAAGGACATTCCTTTAGGAAGGAGATGAGGAGGACTTTAAGTCAGAGGGTGGTGAATCTGCAGAGTTCTGTGCCACAGAAGGCTGTGGAGGCCGTCAATAGATGTTTTTAACGCAGAGATAGATAGATTCTTAATTAGTACGGGTGTCAGTGGTTATGGGGAGAAGGCAGGAGAATGGGGTTAGGAGGGAGAGATAGATCAGCAAAGATTGAATGCCGGAGTGGACTTGATGGGCCGAATGGCCTAATTCTGCTACTGTCACTTATGTCCTTATCACTTGGCTAAACATTACTCATTGCAACCAGCAATGCAAGTGAAAATATGCCCAACTTGCCATTGTGAATATTTATCAGAAATGGAAAAAATTTGCAGGCACAGGAATAATAAGGAAATATTTGATTAATGACATATCTAAACAGAAATGTTTTTCTAAATAACTTACATTGTTCTGTGACATTCCTCTCTCAAGACAGCGGGTCTGGGTGCATAATCATAAGTGACACACCAGTGGTGATAGGCATTTTTTCATACATAAAATAATATAATTGGAATTGTATTTGTGCAAGATGTATTCAATTCATTTTTATCCTTGCAGGCAGCAGCTCCTGCAATCTAAATTTTCTCCTACAAGGTGGAAAAATTAAACCGTGAATAATGACAAAAATAGGTATTCTGGCAAAAACAATAACCTCACTGGGAGATTAATCAAAAAATATCTACATGACAGTATTGACAGCAATGCTTTACCGCTGATCCTATTTGATAGAGCAGATTAATTGATGAGATTAGAATCATTGCAAACTTGTTTGGACCTTGCTGTTGACAGGTGTGGAATAATGATTCGCACAAAAGTAATTAAATGATAAATTGACAGAAATTGGGGAGCAAAAATTGGTTAGTTTGTGCACACGCCAGTCAAATCATTTTCCTTCTCCCAAGGTGTGATAGGCATATGATCTTGTCCTACTGGAATGTCGTTACCTCACATTTAAAATGTTGACTACATTTGTATGTTGAAATCAACACTCTTAAGCGACAGTGGGTCACACAAGTTCAAACTATAATGTTTTATTCTTAATGTTTTAATGTTTTATGTTTTATTCTTAATGGTTTACTGTATGTCATGTTGTTACTTGTGAGCAGAGCACCAAGGCAAAGTCCTTGTATGTGTACATACTTGGCCAATAAACTTATTCATTCATTCATTCATTCAATCGGTTTAGTTTATTATTCCCACATGTACCGAGTTACAATGACGAGGACAGTTCAGTTGCCAGATAAAAGATGGGAATAAACTGTCCCTGAATCTGGAAGCATGCATTTACAAATACTGTACATCTTGCCCGATGGGAGAGGGGAGAACAGGGAGTGACCGGGGCTGAGACTGGTCCTTGATTTTGCTGGCAGCCTGAGGTGTAGATGGACTCAATAGGGTGGTACAATGCAACAGCGGTAGAGTCATAGAGTCATGGAGTTATGTAGTCATAGAGTGATACAGTGTGGAAACAGGCCCTTCGACCCAACATGCCACACCAGTCAACATGTCCCTCCAAATCTGTCCTTTCCATTTAAGTGTCTAACTGCTTCTTAAATGTTGGGATAATCCCTGCTTCAACTACCTCCTCTGGCAGCTTGTTTCATACACCCACCACCCTTTGTGTGAAAAAGTTACCCCTCAGATTCCTATTAAATCTTTTCCCCTTCACTTTAAACTTATGTCCTCTGGTCCTCGATTCACCTACTCTGGGCAAGGGACTCTGTGCATCTAGCCGATCTATTCCTTTCATGATGTAATACACCTCTATAAGATCACCCATCCTCCTCCTGTGCAGCCTACTCAACCTCTGCCTATAGCTCAGACCCTCTAGTCCTGGCAACATCCTTGTAAATCTTCTCGGTACCCTTTCCAGCTTGACACAATAGAGCTGCTGCCTTACTGTGCCAGAGATCAGGGTTCAATCCTAACTACTAGTGCAGTCTGTATGGAGTTTGTACGTTCTCCCTGTGACCAAGTGGGTCTTCTCCGGGTACTCCGGTGTCCTCTCACACTGCAAAGACATAGAGGTTTGTAGGTTAATTGGCTTTGGTAAAACTGTAAACAGTCCCTAATGTGAAGGATGGTGTTAGTGTACAGGGATTGCTGGTCGGAGGAGACTCAGTGGGCTGAAGGGCCTGTTTCTACTCTATATCTCTTAAACTGAACTAAACTAAATTAAACTAAATTAATCAATGGAAGGGAGGCTAGTTTGTGTGATGGTCTGGACTATGTCTACAACTCATTCATCTGACGTGAGTAAATGCAACTCATTTGTGGTTCGGATTAGGGGCTGTAGGGGTCTCCCCGCATGGGGATATTGTAGGGAAAAGCACGCTAACTCAGCATCGATGTTATTAGCGAGACGCGTTCGATTGTATTAACAGATTCATCGCAAAATAAGTTTCATCGCTGCCCGTGAATCAGTCTGTGACAGAATGAAACCCTGCAGCGAAGCTTTAATATTTAATCTTGGCTGTTGCTTTAGGAGAATAGACACAATGCCAGAGACATCAGTTTGTACATCAAGCATTAAACCAGTTCACGTGGGGGGAGGGAGGGGGGTGTATGACATATATGGAACAAAAATAAATGATTCACCTGGCCCCCTAACCTCCACTCCATTCTTCTACCCAGAGAAGCGAAATAAATTAATAGGATACTTACATTGACTATACAAGGGAACAATTATATTTGCTCCATTTCCTACAAGACGATCTCACCAGAATTATTTCACTTCACTGGCAGTGAATGGTTTTGCCACTTAAAGATGAAAAAGGCTTTACAGATGCAAATGAACTCATTCATCCCATTCACCTCTTCATGGGTCATCAAACAAACCTATTTCTTCGATCAAATTCTTGTTGCACTCTCCCACCTCAGTCACCAGCTTGACAGTGGTGTGCGATTGCTGAAATAATAAAACATGTGGGGCTGAACATGTTTTCAAAAAAGTTTGCAATCAATGTTGTGGAGAATAACAGAGAATAAAAAAAAACAATTTGTTCCCGGTGATAAGGATTAAATAATTGACAAGTTCTGGAATTGTGAAGCAATGATGTCATTTCAGCAAAGAGGATTTTCAACTGCTTAAATTTTATATATATAACTACATCCTGTGTGATTTAGTGTTATAAAATAATTATTGAATCTTTGCAAGTTCATATGCATTGGAACCATTTTCAACGTTTATCATGTTTTACCAGAAGTGACTGATTACCATTTTGGAGGTAGACAAAATTGCTGGAGAAACTCAGCGGGTGAGGCAGCACCTATGGAGCGAAGGAATAGGTGACGTTTCGGGACGAGACCATTCTTCAATCCATTTTGGAGATCAAGTTCATGGCTGCCACCTTGAAAGTTTCTTGTTCAAGATCACTGCATAAGTTGAAGTATAAGTAATGTAAGTTTCTATGTCATCAATAACTTTGAAACCATGATAGTTTATAAGGAGGTTTTGTAAAATGCTATGATAAAAAAGGTCCGGCTCTGACCTCCCCACCATGGAAGGGATCTATCGAAGTCGCTGCCTCAAAAAGGCAGCCAACATAATCAAAGTCCCACACCATCCTGGCCACACACTCATTTCACCATTGCCATCGGGAAGAAGGTACAGGAGCCTGAAAACTGTCAGGTCCAGTTTTAGGAACAGTTTCTTCCCTAAAACACGACAACAAATAAGCTCTGAACTACAACAGACTATTATTATTATTGCACTATATTTGTTTATTTATTGAGTATGTGTGCATGTGTATATATACACACTGAACTTTTTTCTCCCGTTATGTACTATATTTACATATTCTGTTGTGCTGCACCAAGCAATAATTTCATTGTCCTATCTGGGACATATGACAAGAAAACACTCTTGACTCTTGAGCTATTGATAAGACTGCAGATGCTGAAATCTTGAGCAAAATATAAAGTGCTGGAGTAACTCAGTGGATCAGGCTTTATCTGTGGAAGGAGACAAAATGATGCAGGCAGCATCTCTGGAGAGAAGGAATGGGTGACATTTCGGGTTGAGACCCTTGTGTGTCTCGATCCGAAACATCACTCATTCCTTCACCCCGGAGATCCTGCCTGTCCCGTTGAGTTACTCCTACGTTTTGTGTCTATCTTCGATGTAAACCAGCATCTGCAGTTCCTTCTGGGTCCTGACCCAAAACGTTGTCTATCCATTTCCTCCACAGATGCTGCTGTGAAGAGTGAAATGCCTGAATAGAGTGGATGTGGAGAGGATGTTTCCACCAGTGGGAGAGTCTAGGACCAGCCTCAGAATAAAAGGATGTACATTTAGAATGAAGATGAACCCAGGTTTCATTAGCCCGAGGGTGGTGAATCTGTGGAATTCATTGCCACAGTAAGGCCGTGGGGGCCAAGTCAATGGGTATTTATATAGTGAAGATTGATGGGGCCTGGATTTATAAAGGACTCAAAAGTTATGTTGAGAAGGCAAGAGAATGGGGTTGAGAGGGAAAAATAGTAAGATTAAACGAGCTTACCAGTTTGAAGTTTGATCTTTATTTTATGAGGAGTTACGATGAGCGATTAGGTGAATAAGGACGTCAGCCCGCATGCGCGTCAATCTTCAAAGCAGCGGTGTGAGATCACAGATAACTACGTGAAGATTTTAAAGCTTTCTGTTTTCATGCCGTGGATACATAGAAACATAGAAACATAGAAAATAGGTGCAGGAGTAGGCCATTCGGCCCTTCGAGCCTGCACCGCCATTCAATATGATCATGGCTGATCATCCAACTCAGTATCCTGTACCTGCTTTCTCTCCATACCCCCTGATCCCTTTAGCCACAAGGGCCACATCTAACTCCCTCTTAAATATAGCCAATGAACTGGCCTCAACTACATTCTGTGGCAGAGAATTCCAGAGATTCACCACTCTCTGTGTAAAAAATGTTTTTCTCATCTCAGTCCTAAAAGATTTCCCCTTTATCATTAAACTGTGACCCCTTGTTCTGGACTCCCCCAACATCGGGAACAATCTTTCTGCATCTAGCCTGTCCAATCCCTTAAGAATTTTGTAAGTTTCTATAAGATCCCCCCTCAGTCTTCTAAATTCCAGCGAGTACAAGCCGAGTCTATCCAGTCTTTCCTCATATGAAAGTCCTGACATCCCATGAATCAGTCTGGTGAACCTTCTCTGTACTCCCTCTATGGCGAGAATGTCCTTCCTCAGATTAGGAGACCAAAACTGTACGCAATACTCCAGGTGTGGTCTCACCAAGACCCTGTACAACTGCAGTAGAACCTCCCTGCTCCTATACTCAAATCCTTTTGCTATGAATGCTAACATACCATTCGCTTTCTTCACTGCCTGCTGCACCTGCATGCCCACTTTCAATGACTGGTGTACCATGACACCCAGGTCTCGTTGCATCTCCCCTTTTCCTAATTGGCCACCATTCAGGTAATAGTCTACTTTCCTGTTTTTGCCACCAAAGTGGATAACCTCACATTTATCCACATTATACTGCATCTACCATGCATTTGCCCACTCACCCAGCCTATCCAAGTCATCTTGCAGCCTCCTAGCACCCTCCTCACAGCTAATACTGCCCCCCAGCTTCGTGTCATCTGCAAACTTGGAGATGTTGCATTCAATTCCCTCGTCCAGATCATTAATATATATCGTAAATAGCTGAGGTCCCAGCACTGAGCCTTGCGGTATCCCACTAGTCACTGCCTGCCATTCTGAAAAGGACCCGTTTACTCCTGCTCTTTGCTTCCTGTCTGCCAGCCAGTTCTCTATCCACATCAATACTGAACCCCCAATACCGTGTGCTTTAAGTTTGTATATTAATCTCTTATGTGGGACCTTGTTGAAAGCTTTCTGAAAGTCCAGATATAACACAACCACTGGTTCTCCCTTATCCACTCTACTAGTTACATCCTCGAAAAATTCTATAAGATTCGTCAGACATGATTTACCTTTCATAAATCCATGCTGACTTTGTCCAATGATTTCACCATTTTCCAAATGTGTTGCTATCCCATTTTTAATAACTGATTCTAGCAGTTTCCCCACTACCGATGTTAGACTAACTGGTCTGTAATTCCCCGTTTTCTCTCTCCCTCCCTTTTTAAAAAGTGGGGTGACATTAGCTACCCTCCAATCATCAGGAACTACTCCAGAATCTAAAGAGATTTGAATAATTATCACTAATGCATCCACTATTTCTGGGGCTACTTCCTTAAGTACTCTGGGATGCAGCCTATCTGGCCCTGGGGATTTATCGTCCTTTAATCCATTCAATTTACCTAACACCACTTCCCGGCTAACCTGGATTTCCCTCAGTTCCTCCATCTCATTTGACACCCGGTCCCCTGCTATTTCCGGCAGATAAATTAAGTCTTCCTTAGTGAAGACAGAACCAAAGTAGTTATTCAATTGGTATGCCATGTCCTTGTTCCCCATGATCAATTCACCTGTTTCTAACTGCAAGGGACCTACATTTGTTTTAACTAATCTTTTTATCTTGACATATCTATAAAAACGTTTGCAGTCAGTTTTTATGTTCCTTGCCAGTTTTCTTTCATAATCTATTTTCCCTTTCCTAATTAAACCCTTTGTCCTCCTCTGCTGGACTGAATTTCTCCCAGTCCTCTGGTAGGCTGCTTTTTCTGGCTAATTTGTATGCTTCATCTTTTGTTTTGATACTATCCCTGATTTCCCTTGTTACCCACAGATGCACTACCTTCCCTGATTTATTCTTTTGCCAAACTGGGATGAACAATTGTTGTAGTTCATCCATGCAGCCTTTAAATGCCTTCCATTGCATATCTACCGTCAACCCTTTAAGAATCAATTGCCAGTCTATCTTGGCCAATCCCATACCCTCAAAGTTACCTTTCTTTAAGTTCAGAACCCTTGTTTCTGAATTAATTATGTCACTCTCCATCCTAATGAAGAACTCAACCATATTATGGTCACTCTTGCCCAAGGGGCCATGCACAACAAGACTGCTAACTAACCCTTCCTCATTACTCAATACCCAGTCTAGAATAGCCTGCTCTCTCGTTGGTTCCTCTACATGTTGATTTAGAAAACTATCCCGCAAACATTCCAAGAAATCCTCTTCCTCAGCACCCCAGCCAATTTGATTCACCCAATCTATATGTACATTGAAGTCACCCATTATAACTGTTTTACCTTTGTTTCAGTCATTTCTAATTTCCTGTTTGATGCCATCCCCAACTCCACTACTACTGTTAGGTGGCCTGTACACAACTCCCACTAGCATTTTCTTCCCCTTAGTGTTTCGCAGCTCTACCCATATCGATTCCACATCCTCCAAGCTAATGTCCCAAGCTAATGTCCTTCCTTTCTATTGCGTTAATCTCCTCTCGAACCAGCAACGCTACCCCACCTCCTTTTCCTTTCTGTCTATCCCTCCTGAATATTGAATATCCCTGGATGTTCAGCTCCCAGCCTTGGTCACCCTGGAGCCATGTCTCCGTGATCCCAACTATATCATAGTCATTATTAGCTTTCTGCACATTCAACTCATCCACCTTATTACGAATGCTCCTTGCATTGAGACACAAAGCCTTCAGGCTTGTTTTTACAACACTCTTACCCCTTATACAATTATGTTGAAAAATGGCCATTTTTTATTTTTGCCCTGGATTTGTCTGCCTACCACTTTTACTTTTCACCTTGCTACCTATTGCTTCTACCCTCATTTTACACCCCTCTGTCTCTCTGCTCACACATTTAAGAAACCCACCACCTCTTATTCTCTGTTTATTATTTTTTTCTTCATTCCCCCCTACATGTTGGGTCTGAGAGATTCCCTTCTCTGCCTCCTGCCTCACACCCTGTCCACTAGCTACGAGTCCATGCGTCACACACTGCATCAGTTGACCAGGATGAGTGAAAATAATTAATGCATTCAGACATGACATAGACAAAAAATGCTGATGCTTTAATAATCAAAGAAAATAATAGTGACCCCTCTCATCCAGGGGGAATCTATAAAACAGAACCTAAAATTGAATTAGCAAAAGCCCCCGGTCTGGCGATAGGTTTGTCATAAAACCTTTGGAACGTCAGTTCATTAGACCATCAGAATGTGGTCGAGAGGGACGTCCATATCCCTCGCTACTGACGTAGATGCAGCCCTGGTGGAGTGAGGTTTAAAAATGTCAGTGTCCACTCCAGCACATGCCAGAACCTGTTTTAACCATCTTGAAATGGTCTGCACTGTAACCTTCCAATGAGGTTTTGTATAGCTGATGAATGAATATAATTCGGAGCCTTTGAGGCTCTTAGTGATCTTGATGTATTGTAGGTACACAAAAATGCGGGAGAAACTCGGTGGGTGCAGCAGCATCTAGGAGCGAAGACATAGGCAACAATTTGGGCCGAAACCTTTCTTCAGACTGATAGGGTGTGGGGGGGGGGGGGGGAGAGAAGAAAGGAAAAATTGAAAAAGGAGGAGGAGCCCAAAGGCTGAGGGAGAGATAGGAAGGGGAGGAGACAGCAGGGGCTAACAAAATTGGGAGAATTCAATGTTCATGCCCCCAGGATGCAGACTCCCCAAGCGGAATATGAGGTGCTGTTCCTCCAATTTCCGGTGTTGCTCGCTCTGGCCATGGAGGAGACCCAGGACAGAGAGGTCAGATAGGGAATGGGAGGGGGAGTTGAAGTGCTGAGCCACCGGGAGGTCAGGTTGGTTATTGCGGACCGAGCGGAGGTGTTCGGCGAAACGATTGCCAAGCCTCCGCTTGGTCTCACCGATGTAGATCAGCTGACATCTAGAGCAGCGGATGCAATAGATGAGGTTGGAGGAGATGCAGGTGAACCTCTGTCGCACCTGGAATGACTGCTTGGGTCCTTGAATGGAGTCGAGGGGGGAGGTAAAGCGACAAGTGTAGCATCTCTTGCGGTTGCAAGGGAAAGTGCCCGGGGAGGGGGTAGTACGGGAGGGAAGGGAAGAATTGACAAGGGAGTTATGGAGGGAGCGGTCTTTGCGGAAGGCAGACATGAGGGGAGATGGGATGATGTGGCGAGTGGTGGGGTCACGTTGGAGGTGGCGAAACTGATGGAGGATTACTTGTTGTATGTGACGGCTGGTGGGGTGAAAGGTGAGGACTAGGGGGACTCTGCCCTTGTTGCGAGTGGGGGGATGGGGAGAGAGAGTAGTGTTGCGGGGTATGGAAGAGACCCTGGTGCAAGCCTCATCTATGGTGGAGGAGGGGGACCCCCGTTCCCTGAAGAATGAGGACATTTCAGATGCCCTGGTGTGGAATGCCTCATCCTGGGAGCAGATGCGGCGTAGACGGAGGAATTGGGAGTAGGGGATGGAGTCCTTACAGGAAGCAGGGGGGAAGAATTGTAGTCCAGATAGCCATGGGAGTACGTAGGTTTATAGTGAATGTCGGTCAGAAGTCTATCACCTGCGATGGAGATAGTGAGGTCAAGGAATGGTAGGGAATTGTCAGAAATGGTCCAGGTGTATTCTGCCTACGGACTCCCATGACATCCCCCCACTCATAAACAAAAAAGGTAATATTATCAATAGATGAAACCATGCTCTGCAGTCATAGTTTATGTAACATCTGGACCCGTTGCGCTGAAACCAGCGCCATGAGCATGACCACCTTGAGAGTGAGATTGGGCAGAGACAGAGATGAAGCTGGAGCCCACTGGCGAAGCAGCGTGAGTACCACACTCACATCCCATATATGTGAATATCGAGGCCGAGGGGGTTTAGAGTTAAAAATGCCCTTCATGAATCTGGTTATTAAGGGGTGTGACACGACAGTGTGGTGTCCTGACCCCAGCCATAAGTACGATGATAATGCGCTCCTAGCACTATTTATGGCACTATAACTGAGTTTCTGATAGTAGAGTTAGGGTTAGGGTTAGGGTCGTAGGGGGCGCCGTCCTGTGTGGTATGGCTGCCCAGCCTGCAGCTGTCCGTTTTCATTTTTTTTTTAAATTTTTAGTTAGTTAGTTGTTTTGTTTTTTAGGAGTTCTATTCTTTTTTATGTGCGGGTTGGGGGAGGGGGGAAACTACTTTCTAGGGTCCCTACCTGGTCAGAGAGGCAGCTTTTCTCCGGGCTGCACCTTCGACCCGTCCTCGCGGCCTACCAACGGGCCTGGAGCGGCGTTTCCTGCGTGGACCGCCCAGGACCTTGGCTTCGGCGGCAGCTCAGCGCTGGAGCACTATCACGGAGCGGAGCAGGCGATGCCTTGCCCCGGTCGCCGCGCTGGAGCTAAGGTGAGCTGAGCCCGCAGGTGAAACATCGCGGAGCTGCGGGTCTACGGGCGGCGGCACTGAACTTTAACAACGGGAGCCTGGGATCTCTTGCCGAGATTGCCAGTGGTGGAGCTCCATCCAGCGCGGCCTGTTGGCTTCGGAAGCCGTGGTCTCGAGTAAGGAGGCGGCCGTTCCAGGTGTCCCAAGCCGCTGAGAGGGTTCTCCCGATGCCGGAGCGCCATCACCCGGCGAGAACGGCCGGGAACATCGGGCCTCCGTGAAGGCGACTGTGGAGGCCTCAATAGGCCCGACTATGGGTGGACATAGGATGGGGACTGGAATTTGTGTCTTCCCCCACAGTGGGAACCATTGTGGGGGGATGTTTTTATGTTTTATGTTAAATTTTCTTTAATATTGTGTCTAATTTGTGCTGCATGGCAAGACAAATTTCACTACACCACTTGGTGTATGTGACAATAAATGTCCTTTGTCCTTTGTCCTTTGTCCTTTGAATAATGTAGATAGGAACTCCAACACATCCGTAATGTAAGCCATGTCATACGAAATTTTCGAGAGAGAGCAGTACACCTCCCATTTCCTTATATGAGTGATGTACTGTTTCTGGGTACTCTTCCTCCAGGCCGCAGTGATCACATCTACTGTATGATCTGAAAGTCCGAGCCCCAGGAACGGTCTCCTCAGAATCTGCAAACCAATAAATTGATTCGGTCATGAAGTGGATGGCTTTCCCCCATCACATGATGAACCAGCAGATTTCTGCTTTTGGGGACAGCCATAAAAGGCTGTGTAATCATACCTAGGACGAGTGGGAACCAATGCTGTGTAGGCCAGTCTGATACTACTAAAATGCCAGAGGCGGAGTCTTGCTTGATCTTGGCCAAGCACCGACTGATGAGGCAAAATGGGGGTAAGGCATACAAGAACTTTCCACCCCAGTGTAGCGAGAATGCATCTACTGCCACTGCCCCTGGGTCTGGTTCCCATGAAATGTATTTTGGTAACTGGTGATATGGTCTGGATGCAAACAAATCGATATCCGGTACGCCATACCGAGCGACAATGTCGTTAAACACTTCATGATTCAACATCCATTCTGTGTTGTCATTGAATTTCCGTGACCTGGTGTCCGCCACCATGTTATATCTACCTGGTAAGTAGATAGCTGAAACCCAGATGTTTCTCATAATACACCAGTGCCAAATAAGGTTAGACAATTTATCACAGGATACAGACTTAATTCCACCCATGTGATTAATGTATGCCACCGCTGTAGTGTTGTCAATCTGAAGTTGAACATGCACATGATGCATATTGCTACAATAAGCCTTCAGCCCATAGAGTGCTCCCAACAACTCTAAGTAGTTAATACCATGTGACTGAAGAATTAATGATTCCTGCATATTCCATCTGCCACCGCAGCTTGAGACGGTGTTTGTTGCACCCCATCCTAGAGCACTTGCATCAGTTTGTAGTATAACTGATGGTGTATCGACTAAAATTGTACTGGAGCAATGCCGAACATTGGTCACCCACGATTGTAACTCAGCAATGGCTTCAGCTGGCAACCGCATAGGTCTACCGAAGTGACCTTTATGAAGTTTGAGTGCCTGCTCCTTTGCACGTTGTAAGTTTTGATAGTGTAAAGGCCCGAACTGTGCAGCTGGGAAAGCAGCCACTAATTTTCCAATTATACTAGCCACATGTCTAATAGAAGGTTGGTCCTTAACAATGAGATTGTTACAGGCTTCAATTAATTCTAATTGCTTGCCCCAAGGCAGTGTCACTGACATGTGATTTGAATTAATGGTGAATCCCAAATAATCAATTACTCTAGATGGCACCAATTTGGATTTAACTGGATGGATGAGGAACCCCAATCTCTCAAACATGAGTTTAGTAGCTGACACAGATAATTCAGCTAATTTCATCGTTTTCCCTATGATTAGGATGTCATCCAAGTATGCCATCACAATATGATTCTGAGCCCGGAGTAGCCACAGGACTGGTTTTAGTAATTTAGTGAATAATCTGGGGGCTGAGGTTAACCCATTAGGCAATGCTTTAAACTGCCACAGTTGCCTCATCCAGTTAAACTTCAAATATCTCCGGTGATCCCCATGACTGGGCACCAAACAGTATGCATCTTTGAGGTCGATGCATGCCATATAACATCCCTTGGAAACCAGTTGTTTGGCAGTAACAAAGTTTTCCATTTTGAAGTGTTTATACTGCACAAAGGTGTTAAGCTCAGTCAAGTCAAGGATGATTCGGCATCCTCCATCCTTCTTTTGCTTAGTAAATATATTGGACACAAATTGGTGAGACTCATGATACGACATCTCAATTACCCCTTTTTTGTGTAATGATTCAATTTCAGCTTGCGCATCCGCATACTCCTGTTGTGAAAGAACAAATGTGCGGCTCGGTGTATGCTGTGTGGGTGGAAGCGAATTGAGAAGGAACTCAATTTGGAAACCTTGTATACTGCGCAGTATAAACGAATCTGATGTTATCCAATGCCATTCATTCAAGAAAAATTGTAAACTCCCCCCAACCTGTGACTGATCCATAAACAATGTGTTCCACAAATAACCGGACTCACCTACCTCAATGGTTACCGGTGGTATGGTGTTTGTTTCTGCCCCCCGAGGTTTGGGGGGTAGGACTGTTGGAGGGCGCCATCCCCGCATCTTGAACATGGGCCGGCTTGGGCCTAGCCCTAAAAAAGGCATCTGTGCCTGTTGTTCGGGCTTCCAACCATATTCGGCGAACCGTCTGGTGTTGAGAGGAGCATAGGGGATCTGCCGCCGGAAAGGTTAAGTCTTGGAGGATGTTGGGACCTTCATAAGCCCGACCATTTTAGCTTCATCATCCAGCTCCCTGACCTGCTTCAGCGGATCTTCACCGAACAGGAGGTTTGGTGGTTGGATGTTGCCGGCCTTGCAAAATGCTGCAAATTTGGGGTTCAGAGCAGGACAGATGGCATTCTTTCGTAGGCAATTTATCTCAAAATGTGCATTGCACATTAATGCCATGGCGTCCTGCTGAACATCAGACCCCCATTCACCGACCTGGCAATGGCCGTGATGCCTGAGGCGAGCAACCTTAATATTTTTTATAACTTCACCTCCTGGGCTCTGACCCCAGATGGAGTGATTTACCGCCGGCACATTCAATGAGGCACAGTTTGCAGGGGTATGGTACTTGGTGGTGGTTTCCTCCATGGCCCGATCTTGGAGCTGGTGTGAGGCCAGGTAATTAATGCTCATGGCTAAATCCTCTCCCAGCGGATCCCCTGTTAGAGACGGTATAACAAATTTGGATGCCACTGGGGGCACCTCCGAATATTGCCCTTCATGCCTTGAAGCATGCTCCCCAGCTGTGCCTCCGTACTCTGAGTCAGTGTAGAATTGACCCCGACTGCTCCCCTCCTCAGAGAGGGAGACATGGTGCAGCCCTGAGACAGGTGCCGCTGCCGTGGGCTCTCTAGGATACCCGGGCTCTGATAGCTCCCTCCTTTGGAGCATATCATTTTGGAGCAACCTCTCCGTCAGGTGCTCCATGTGGGTCAGTCGCCCATAGACGCTGCCCATTGAAGGAGGGGAACCCTCCTGGCCCGACTCGTCCGAGTCCACCGGAAGGCGAAATCGGCGGCCGCCCGTTACCCGCAGTCCCGCGGTCTTCTGTAGCCTGTTTCCCCGCGGCCCGCCTCTTCACCTTAAACATAGTCTCCACAAGGTTCGCAACTTTCTGGAAGTAGAGTTAACGAACCGGGAGCGACGACTTCAGAGAGAGTTTAAGCACTTACCTGAGGATTTTAAACTTACTGCTGGAAGGAGCGACGCACCCGCCAGTCAGTCGTTGCGCAATGCGTTAGACGTAATGACGCACATGCGGGCTGACGGCCTTCTTCATGTAGTCACTCACGTGACTCTGAAGTAAAATAGATCAGCCATGATCGAATGGCATAGC
>CM075977.1:200587912-200639098 GCA_038087875.1 Malacoraja senta | reverse complement strand
GATTTCCTTCCTATAGGCTCTGTCTCACGGTGTTGCGGTCATCGGCGGTGAAGCGCGGCGTCGCCGGTAGAGGGGACCGCACGGCAACGGCGAGAGCACCGAGCCTATGCTGCGGGAGCGCTGCGCGGGGGCCGAGTGATTTAAGTACGGCTGGTCCCACGAGCTTGCGGTAAGTAAAAAAAAAGGGCGGGCCGACTGCGATGATGTCATTTCGGATCTGCGGGGCTGTGGCGGCGGCAGTGCTGATCGCGGCGCTGTGGCGGCGGCCGTGCGGCACACGTGACTCACTAGCGGCGGCTGTAGCGGTGGCTGTGGCGGCGGTAGTGCCTCACTGGCGGAGGCTGTGGCGGTGCAAGTTCGACGCACGGCGCTCGTGCCGCACTGGCGGCGGCTGTGGCGGTGACCGTGTCAGACTCGTGCCTCACTGGCGGCGGCTGTGCGGTAGGAACATATTTTTGAACAGTGTTGGTTTTATTTTTGCACCGTGCGGTGTTGGGAACAACGCCGCACGGCCCCGGCGGCGGGCGTTTGACCGAGCCCGCGGTCTCTGGCGGCCCAGGAGCGGTAGATTGTTCCTGTTTTGCCGCCAATGACCGCAGACTCGTGAGACAGGCCTTTAACTCTACCACTGAGGAATGGTGTATATTTAGGCAATCACTGGGTTACATGTGGGTCAATTTCTGCAGGTACACAAAAATGCTGGAGAAACTCAGCGGGTGCAGCAGCATCTACGGAGCGAAGGAAATAGGCAACGTTTCGGGCCGAAACCCTTCTTCAGATTTCTGCAATCTGTCTGTAATTCCATTACTCTGCTAATCAGAAACATCCATTCTCTGTTGCTACACACCTAGCATTAATTCCCTCTAATTATTTTATTACATTGAATAATCACACTTGCATTTATTCAACAGATCATTCAACAGTGTTTAATTGTCATATGCACTAGGAAAGGAATGATAAAATCTTGCTGTAGCTTTACAGGGCCATTCAAGCAATAACAACAATAGATAAACAATAATCATTATTACAATAAATTAATAATCAGTAATACTGGCCATACTAGCATGCCAACTGCCCCAAGCTGGGTGTTAACTATCTTGACTCTGCTGCATAGCTATCCAGCACGCCTATTGTTCCATTCCTCACCCACATTTCAGCCAGCACTTAAGACATTAACAATAAACAGGACATCAGATTGTGCCACATTCTGCTGTTTTGCACTTCTCGCTGTATTTATTGTTGTGTTTATCATTAATGCAACTATGCTGTTTACTCAGGTTCAGTTTAGTTCCTTGTCACGTGTACCGAGGTACAGTGAAAAGCTTTTGTTGCATGCTATCCAGTCGGCTGAAATAAAATACATGATTACAATCGAGCCATTTACAGTGTACAGATACGTGATAAGGGAATAATGTTTAGTGCAAGGTAAAGATAGGAAAGTCCGATCAAGGATAGTCCGAGGGACACCAAAGAGGTAGATAGCAGTTCAGCACTGCTTTCTGTAAGCTTTATGTGAACAAGGAATTTCATAGCAACCTGGTGTAAATGACCATTAATTCATCTGAATCTGAGACCGGATCCAAACACGGGGCAGCTCACTGGAGGATGTCTACTATGTGTTTTTGTTATTAATTGCATGAAGTTATTTTCTTGCCTTTGGGGGGGTTGTGTTTCTCTTCCATTGCAAGAGAAATTGACTTTGGTATTGTTATCTCAATCAAACAAATAAAAAAAAAGAGATAATCAAAGTCGTTGCTTAGCCAAGTATTTGTTGGAAAATCAGCTCTTACAATTTGACTGAAGATAGGTCTTGGCCCTGAAACATCACCTATTCTTTCCCTCCAGAGATGCTGTCTGAACTGCTGAGTTACTCCAGCCTTTTGTGTCGATCTTCAGTTTAAACCAGCCTCTGCAGCTCCTTCTTACACTTGACATCATTGACATTTATTGACCTTTGCTAATTGCCCACAAATGAATGAATAGTTAGATCTCTTCAAAGGGCAGTGAAGAATCTAATATGATATTTGAACCACTTAATAGGTGAAAGTAATTTTTCTGAAGAACATCATTGCATCAGATGGCTTTAAAAAAAAAATTGCATTAAAATTATCAAGTGTCTCGCATTTGAATTTGGTTTCCACATTACAGATGATCCCCGCATTCCTGCGGCATTGGTTATATTCCTGGAAAACAGGGCATATCATGATTTTACATAATGCTAAGTCGTGCTTGCATCAAGAAATTGGAGGTGGTAAAAAAGGTAAATTTTGTGTTGATTTATTTACTTTTTTCTTAGGCAAATTCCATATCTCAAAGAGCAGGTTTTATTCCATATCTCAAAAATTTTGGGTAGAGACCTGTGAATTCTGTCAGGGCGATTTCCACAGTCCAAATAGCCAAAAATGCAGGGGTATTGGTGTGGCTGAAGGTGTGGATGTTCCTGTACCTGCCAAGATAGACACAAAATGCTGGAGTAACTCAGGCAGCATCTTTGGAGAGAAGGAATTGGTGACGTTTCGGGTCGAGACTCTTCTTCAGACTGAGCGTCAGGGGAGTGGGCAGTACAGAGATAAGGAAGTATAGATAAGGAAGTGTAAGGTGTGAAAGCAGGTCAAAGGGAATGGAGCTCAAGGAAAATGTAGAATAGATAATTATTAGTTGGGAGAAGTTAGCAACAAAGCAAACAAAGAAAAAATGTAGTCGGAGACAGTAAGACTGGTCAGAGAACTGGGAGGGGTGAGGGGATGGGGAGAGAGGGAAAGCAAGGGTTACTTGAAACTAGAGAAGACAATGTTCATACCGCTAGGGTGTAAGCTGCCCAAGCGAAATATGAGTAACGTGTGTCCATCACTTGAAGAGCATTTGTGCAGATCAACCTGGACCAACTCATTAGATCGACTAAAGGTGCAGACAGTTGCATGAAGTGTTGGGCAAGATTTTGCTGAATGTACAATTTACTCATTACTATGGTGGCCTGATAACATCATCAACAGATTCAAGCTCGTGTCGGTATGGTTGACAATCTCTGATTTGCACATCCAAAGGATGTTTTTACCTGCATGAAAGACCACCAGTAGAAAAAGGGCAGCACAATGGCACAGTGGTAGGGTTACTGCCTTACAGCGCTGGGTTCTCCCCTGACTACGGGTGCTCTCTGCACAGAGTTTGTACATTCTCCCTATGACTCCGTGGGTTTACTCTGGGTGCTCTGGTTTCCTCCCACACTCCAAGACGTACAGATTTATAGGTTAATTGGCTTTGGTAGGTGTAAAATCATCCCTCGTGTGTTGGTTAGTGTTAGTGTACGGATGATCGCCGGTCGGCGCGGACTCAATGGGCTGATGAGCTCATTTCCATGCTGTATCCCTAAAGTCAAAAGTCTTTCCATTAATACTGATCCTTTATCTCCACATTCATCTGGAAAGTTGGATTCAATATTCAGTGGTTTCAATAGATAAGTATGGAATATCTTTGGAACATGAAACAGCTTTAGGCATTCGAGCCTTTGATCCATCCTCCCCTGGATTACAGTTGATCTGAACTTCAGTACATATGCTATATCCTTTAGACAATAGATAATAGGTGCAGGAGTAGGCCATTCGGCCCTTCAAGCCAGCACCGCAATTCAATGTGATTACGGCTGATCATCCACAATCAGTGCACCGTTCCTGCCTTTTTCCCATATCCCTTGACTCCGCTATCTTTAAGAGCTCTGACTAGCTCTCTCTTGAAAGCATCCAGAGAGTCTGCCTCCACTGCCCTCTGAGGCAGAGAATTCCACAGACTCACAACAGTCTGTGTGAAAAAGTTTTTCCTCATCTCCGTTCTGAATGGCGTACCCCTTATTCTTAAAGGCTTACCCCTTATTCTTAAGTACATTGGTTGCCTGTACGAACCAAAAGAGAAAATAACACCCCATTTAATGGACATTTACTGACCAAACTCCTTCCTCTTGAAGAAAAAAAAAAATCAAGGTTCCCTCCAACTTGGATGTCAATTAGTATATCTGGATATCACTGCTTTTAAGGCTAGCTATCATTTTAAGAGCAAAGCACTGATTAAATACAACTGTTCCCTGTAACAAAGATTCTTCTGTTTCAATAATATTCCATTATGTACAGATGCGTGGAAGGAACCAATACACCAAAAATAAATGGTCATTGATACATCTGAAGCTAACTTTGGTAAGTGTAATTCTTCTTTTGGGGTTTATACGCTGGCAATACAATTAAGAGGCGTTTAAACAGACACTGAAAGGCACAGACGGACCTAATGCAGGCAAATGGGAATAGTGTGGATTGGCTAAATGGTCAGCATGGATGTGATCGAGATTGATATAGAGATATAGATACAATGCGGAAACAGGCCCTTCGTCCCAGCGGTCCCCCATATTAACACTACACACTAGGGCCAATTTTCACATTTCCAATTTACCTGCATACCTGCATACCTGTGCGTATTTGGAGTGTGGGAGGAAACCGAAGATCTCGGAGAAAACCCACGCAGGTCACGGGGAGAACGTAAAACTCCGTACAGACAGCGCCATTAGTCGGGATCGAACCCGGGTCTCCGGCGCTGCAAGCGCTGTAAGGCAGCAACTCTACCGCTGCACCACCGTGCCGTCCTGGTGAGCTGAAGGGCCGCATTCGATGTTGTGCGGCTCGATGTCTCCACGATTCTAATACATATATCCAATGTAATACTCCCATTGCTATGTTAAAACAACATCCACTACTTATCAAAATACTTGGCCATCCTCTTTGCAAGTGCAAATCTTTCTTATTGCACTCCTGCGACTTCACCTTCCTCCCTCTCTCACGCTGCAGCACTATAATGCCTGGCAAGGGATCATGCTCAGTTTCCTCTGCCTTTAGGCTGTTAACGTTATTAAAAAACTTTGAAACGCTTTATCATCAGTTAATTGGAAACTCCCTTAATTTGGGGGCTCAATCAGTGGTTAAATCTTCTGTGCAGAACGTTAACCATTGTGTGAAAGCAATGCTGAGTACAGTAGACTCCAGATCATCTTAACAGCTGGGCTGCAATTTCACACAAAGTGATAATTGTGCATAAAAATTTATAGGCCAAAATTAACGTTATTCTTCTCTTGAAATAGTAGGGAGGGAATTTTCATGCCGGGCTCTTTTATTGCCTGCTTAACCTCCATCAAAAAAAAAACCTTCAGGCGGCGAGGATATTTTTATTGTCATTAGAGGTAATCCTCAATTTTTGATTTGGGTTTTCAGTGAAAGTAATTGATCTGAAAAGACAAGCTGGTGTGTATTCAGTCTTCCAAGGCAGAAGATAATTAGTTGATATTATCCAATATTTTAAAGCCTTATGGTACCCCTGCTCGGACTAGGAATCTAATCAGACTTTATTCCTGGTCACAAGTACAAGAACAGTCATATGGTAGTTATATGATAGAACTAATAAGCCAGAAGCCTGGACTTAAAATATGACGATCCTATTTAAATCCCAAGGCGATTTCAAAGTAATTTCAGCACTCTTGTACTAAGTGCATGTAATACCAATGACCGCAAAGCTACAAGATTGTTGCAAAAACTTGTCGGTTTTATTAACATTTTTGGAGAGGTTAAGTCAAGTCTCTATCTTTGCCAAGTTTAGCCTGAAGGTGTCATCGCAGCAAGCCTATGGAGATTTGTTTCCTGACTGCAGTGGGTGGAGACGTGCTGGAGGGTGCACCAGAGATCCTGTAGAGCACGATAACCACAGCCCAGCAACAAGCCTTGGAGAACTACAATCAGTCACGGCCAGGAAGGACCATCTGTCAATGCAACTGTTTTGGAAAGTTTGTGCCAAAGTAAACCATGTTGAATCCGGACAATTATTTAGTTTAGTTTTCGAGATACAGCGTGGAAACAAGCCCTTCGGCCCACCGTATCTACACCGACCAGCGATCCCCGCACATTAACACTATCCGACACACACCAGGGACAATTTTTACATTTACCGAGCTAATTAACCTGCAAACCTGTACGTCTTTGGAGTGTGGGAGGAAACCGAAGATCTCTGAGAAAACCCACGCAGGTCACGGGGACAACGTACAAACTCCATACAGACAGCACCCGTAGTCGGGGTCGAACCCGGGTCTCTGGCGCTGCAAGCGCTGTAAATCAGTAACTCTACCGCTGTGCCACCGTGCTGCAGATGTCTTTTTTTTACCTTATTAACCCTTTTGCTTTTCTTTGTTTAAACAAACAATATAACACTTGTTTGTAAGGATGGACTGCAGATGCTGGTTTACACCAAAGGCAGACATAAAATGCTGGAGCAACTCACCGGGTCAGGCAACGCCTCTGGGAAAAAAAATAGGTGATGTTTTGGGTCGAGACCCTTCATCAGACAATATTACACAGCTGTTTAGTTTAGTTTAGAGATACAGCATGGAAACAGGCCCTTCTGCCCACCAAGTCCATGCAGACCATCGATCAATCATTCATATTAATTTTATGTATTCCCACGTTCTTATCCACTCCCTATACTTTACAAGGGCAATTTACAGAGGCCAAGTAACCTACAAAACTGCACTTCTATGGGATGTAGGAGGAAACTGCAGCTCTGGGAGGAAACCCACACGGTCATAGGGAAAACACGCAAACTCCACACTGACAGCATCCAAGGTCAGGATCGAACCTGGGTCTATGGCACTGTGAAGCAGCAGCTCTACCAGCTGCACCACTGTGCTGTCTTGGACCAATATGTTGTAGAAAATAACACATAAGGAGAGACAAGGAACTGCAGATGCTGTAATCTTGCGTAAAGCACAAAATGCTGGAGTAACCTAACAGCTCAGGCAGCACTTCTGGAGGACATAGCAGATGATGTTTCAGGGTGGCATCCATTTTCAGATGGAAACCCAACCCAAAATGTCATCTGTCCACATCCTCCAGAAGTGCTGTCTGACTGGTTGAATTACTCCAGCACTTTGTCTTCCAATAAATAAAGATGTTTTTCATGTCACAAGGTTGGCACAGTTACACAGCAGTAGAGCTACTGCCTTACAGAGACCCGGTTTCGATCCTGACTGTGGGTGCTGTCTGTACGGAGTTTGTACATTCTCCCTGCATGGGTTTTCTCTGAGATCTTCAGTTTCCTCCCACATTCCAAAGACGTACACATTTGTAAGTTAGTTGGCTTGGTATCAATGTAAAATTTTTCCTAGCGTGTGTTAGGTAGTGTTAATGTGCTGGGATCGCTGGTCCCGGGAGCCTCCGTCATCTATGTTGGTCCATTTGCGGGAGAAGGTCGGTGCCCTGTCTCCTGTCCCGAAGTCTAACCATGGTGCGGTTCCTGCCCATGTGCCGCCGGCTCTCATGGACTGTTTGTATGTTTTTCTGCGCCGCGACGCCAACAGGTCGCCTTTGCAGCGCCCATATGGGTGTCTCTTTCGGGTGCAGAAGCATGGGCCCACTACTTTTGTTTTGGACATGGGTGGTCGGTGGGAGACTGTGTCTGTGGCTCGTTTGAAGCCGGCCCATTTGGACCTTAGCGAGCCAGTGCAGGTGGCCCAGCCTTGTCGTCGAGGGCATCCGCCGTCCTCGTTGCTCCTGGATTCGTCCGTACCAGGCGTATCCCCTGCACGAGGTCCGGCCGCCTCTTTCAGTTCCGTGCCTCTGGTTCTGGGGGCGTCCTGTGGCGGTCCCTGGTGGTTAGCCACGTGTAGTGCGAACCCTCGGCTCTGGGGGTTTGGGGTCACGTGACTTGGTTTGGCAGTTGGAATTCGAAGGATGGGCAGTTGGAGTTGGAATGGAACTCGTGGTGGTTTTGGGAGATGTTAGTGCATTAGGAATAAAGAAAACGTTGCTTGATACTCATGTCCCACTTCACTATCTCTGCCTCAACAGCCTTCTGTGGCACAGAATTCTGCAGATTCACCAACCTCTGACTTAAGAAATTCCTCCTCATCTCCTTCCTAATGGGCCTGTCCCACTTACGCAACTTTTTCGGCGACTGCCGGCACCCGTCATGGGTCGTTGCAGGTCGGCGAAAATGTTCAACATGTTGAAAATTCAGCGGCGACCAGAAAGACGCTACGACTCTTTGGGCGACCGAGGAGACTACTCACGACCATACAGGTGACACCGTGGCGACGTGTCACGGGGTGAAGCCTTTAATGGTCGTGAGTAGTTGCCCAAAGAATCATACCTTGTTCTGGTCGCCGCTGGATTTTCAACATGTTGAAAATGTTCTGCGACCTGTAACAACCTATGACGGGTGCCGGCAGTCGCCAAAAACGTCGCGTAGTGGGTCAGGCCAATAGGGAATATCCTTTCATTCTTAGGCTATAACCTCTAGTCTTAGACGCTCCCACTAATGAAAACATCCCCTCCGCATCCATGCTAACCAGACCTTTCACTATTATATAAGCTTCAATGAGGTCCCCCCTTATCCTATCACTGCCATAAAATATCCAATAATTGGCCTCCACAATCTTCTGTGGCAAAGAATTCCATAGATTCACCACCCTCTGACAAAAGAAATTCCTCCTCATCTCCTTCCTCAAGAAATGTCCTTTAATACTGAGGCTATGACCTTTCGTCCTAGACTCTCCCACGAGTTCAACTCACAGTATCTCTGTCTTGTTCCATCTCGATGACCAGAATCAGGTGGTTTGAATTTTGCAACAGTGCTAGCTGTTTTTTAAAATAATTTACTGTCCATTCAGAAGCTTAATTCTACTCCATCTGTGAGCTTGGTGTTCGACTACACCAATGCAATAAAAACAAAAATCGGGGATAGTCTTTGAGCAAAGAATCTTAATTGACTCCTATCTTAATCCCTTTAGGGCTTTTGAGTGATCTTTGATTTAAAAGTGCTTCATATATATTGACATGAGGTAAGAATAAAAGCATGGGAAGACACAAAATGCTGGAATCAAAATGCTGGAGTAACTCTGTGTGTCAGACAGCATCCCTGGTGAAGGAGCCCAAGCCGAAACATCACCTATCCATGTTGTCCAGGGATGCTACCTGAAATACGGAGTTACTCCTGCATTTTGTGCATCTCCTTGTCCCAAAACTAAGTACATAATATAACGAGTTTTGGATCTCACCCACGATTCACCATATTTTGAGGTCAAAGAGGTTCACGTATAAAAGGACACTAAGTGGTGGAGTAACTCAGCAGGTCAGGCAGGCTCTCTGGAGAACATGGACATAGAAAAACATAGAAAATAGGTGCAGCAGTAGGCCATTCGGCCCTTCGAGCCAGCACTTAATATGACCAAAATCAGTACCCCGTTACTGCTTTTCCGCCCCTTGATTCCATTAGCCCAAAGAGCTAAATCTAACTCTCTCTTGAAAACATGGTGACTCTTCGGCTCAAGACCCTTCTCCAGATTGATTGTAGGGGGGGGAGGGGGGTGTGGAGGGGCGAGATGAAAACTGGAAACAGGTATATGTATACAGATATATATGTGTATACATACACCCGTATATGTTTAAAACTAATTGAAACTTTGCCTAGTGAAGAGGGAAAAGAGCAAATCTATGCCCTATGCGATCTGCAGCAAATGATTACTGATCTGGAGAATGAATGTAAAGAACTTGCACCTGGACTGGAGAGAATAGATGTGGAAGAAAATATGAATGAGAATGGATTCTTGAAGGAAAAGAGGGACTCTGATCCTTTTGTGGCCAGCCATGTGCATAGTTCCCTGAAGGTGGAATCTCATGTAGTTAGGGTGGTAAAGAAAGCGTTTGGTGTGCTGGCCTTTATAAATCAGAGCATTGAGTATAGAAGTTGGGATGTAATGTTAAAATTGTACAAGGCATTGGTGAGGCCAATTCTGGAGTATGGTGTACAATTTTGGTCGACAAATTATAGGAAAGATGTCAACAAAATAGAGAGAGTACAGAGGAGATTTACTAGAATGTTGCCTGGGTTTTAGCACCTAAGTTACAGAGAAAGGTTGAACAAGATAGGTCTTTATTCTTTGGAGCGCAGAAGGTTAAGGGGGGACTTGATAGAGGTCTTTAAAATTATGAGAGGGATAGAGAGAGTTGACGTGGATAAGCTTTTTCCATTGAGAGTAGGGAAGATTCAAACAAGAGGACATGATTTGAGAATTAAGGGACAAAAGTTTAGGGGTAACATGAGGGGGAACTTCTTTACTCAGAGAGTGGTAGCTGTGTGGAATGAGCTTCCAGTGGAAGTAGTGGAGGCACGTTCGATTTTATCATTTAAAAATAAATTGGATAGGTATATGGACGGGAAAGGAATGGAGGGTTATGGTCTGAGTGCAGGTAGATGGGACTAGGTGAGAGTAAGTGTTCAGCACAGACAAGAAGGGTTGAGATGGCCTGTTTCCGTGCTGTCATTGTTATATGGTTATATGTGGTGAGGCCTGCACAGGTGTCAATAGAGTTGATGGAGCTGAATAAAGTATTGGAAACAGCATGTACTGAAAACCTGTGCTTTGTGTCTATCTACAGTACATGCTAAAGCTGTAATATCTTACAATGGTTTTCAGGTATATATATTCTGATTTCTCTAACTTCAGGTAGCCTTGGCATTCCCTCTCTCTCTGGCCCTCCCCCACCCAAGTCGCACTAGCTTCTCGTTTTCACCCAACAGCTAACAATGGTCTGTTTCCTTTACCATCATTTTTTTTTGCATATATTATTCTTTATCTTTCTACATTATTGTCTATATCTCTCATTTCCCTTATCCCGAATCAGTCTGAAGAAGGGTCTCGACCTGAAATATCACCTATTCCTTCTCTCCGGAAATATAAAAATATAAAAGTGGATAAGTCTCCAGGTCCAGACAGGATATTCCCTAGGACATTGAGGGAAGTTAGTGTAGAAATAGCAGGGGCTATGACAGAAATATTTCAAATGTCATTAGAAACGGGAATAGTGCCGGAGGATTGGCGTACTGCGCATGTTGTTCCATTGTTTAAAAAGGGGTCTAAGAGTAAACCTAGCAATTATAGACCTGTTAGTTTGACGTCAGTGGTGGGCAAATTAATGGAAAGGATACTTAGAGATAATATATATAAGCATCTGGATAAACAGGGTTTGATTAGGAACAGTCAACATGGATTTGTGCCTGGAAGGTCATATTTGACTAATCTACTTGAATTTTTTGAGGAGGTTACTCGGTAAATTGATGAGGGTAAAGCCATGGATGTTGTATATATGGACTTCAGTAAGGCCTTTGACAAGGTTCCTCACGGAAGGTTGGTTAAGAAGGTTCAATGGTTGGGTATTAATGGTGGAGTAGCAAGATGGATTCAACTGAATGGGAGATGCCAGAGAGTAATGGTGGATGGTTGTTTGTCAGGTTAGAGGCCAGTGACTAGTGGGGTGCCACAGGGATCTGTGTTGGGCCCACTGTTGTTTGTCATGTACATCAATGATCTGGATGATGGTGTGGTAAATTGGATTAGTAAGTATGCAGATGATACTAAGATAGGTGGGGCTGTGGATAATGAAGTAGATTTTCAAAGTCTACAGAGAGATTTATGTCGGTTGGAAGAGTGGGCTGAAAGATGGCAGATGGAGTTTAATGCTGATAAGTGTGAGGTGCTACATCTTGGCAGGACAAATCAAAATAGGACATACATGGTAGATGGTAGGGAATTGAAGAATGCAGGTGAGCAGAATAACTGGAATAACTGTGCACAGATCCCTGAAAGTGGAATCTCATGTAGATAGGGTGGTAAAGAAAGCTTTTGGTGTGCTGGCTTTTATAAATCAGAGCATTGAGTATAGAAGTTGGGATGTAATGTTAAAATTGTACAAGGCATTGGTGAGGCCAATTCTGGAGTATGGTGTACAATTTTGGTCGCCTAATCATAGGAAGGATGTCAACAAAATAGAGAGAGTACAGAGGAGATTTACTAGAATGTTGCCTGGGTTTCAGCAACTAAGTTACAGAGAAAGGTTGAACAAGTTAGGTCTTTATTCTTTGGAGCGCAGAAGGTTAAGGGGGGACTTGATAGAGGCCTTTAAAATGATGAGAGGGATAGACAGAGTTGACGTGGACAAGCTTTTCCCACTGAGAGTAGGGAAGATTCAAACAAGGGGACATGACTTGAGAATTAAGGGACAGAGGTTTAGGGGTAACATGAGGGGGAACATCTTTACTCAGAGAGTGGTGGCTGTGTGGAATGAGCTTCCAGTGAAGGTGGTGGAGGTAGGTTCGTTTTTATCATTTAAAAATGAATTGGATAGTTATATGGACGGGAAAGGAATGGAGGGTTATGGTCTGAGCGCAGGTATATGGGACTAGGGGAGAATACATGTTCGGCACGGACTAGAATGGTCGAGATGGCCTGTTTCCATGCTGTAATTGTTATATGGTTATATGGTTATATGCTGCCTTCTCGCTGAGTTACACCAGCATTTTGTGTCTATCTTCTATATGTATACTGTATATATACACACACATACATACTCACACTCGTGTCCTTCAATGCAACCTTTCTGTGTCGGCCAATTAAAGATGATTGTGTCAATTATACTCAATAAAAGCATAAACTCACATGGAAATTTCGAGGACAGTTTTCAGGAGAAAGGATAGGCAAACTTAATATATCGGACCAATATTACATTGGTGTCTTTCGTAGAGTAGAGGCATTGCCCATTAAGACTTAACCTGTGGTGTTTCTGTCATAAAGTGATTGGGTTAATGGGTTATGTACATGAAAGAGGAGCAAGCAGCGAATTAACCATTAGGAAGCTTTAAATCAGAATTTACTTCTAATCAATTTAATTAGCTAAACTATCATTTTAGCATGAATCCTGGTTTCATGCCTTGAGAGATGTCCAGAACAATTAACGTTGAATGATTAAACATTTTCAAACAGAAAGGCATTGCAAACATAAATGAACCCATTAATTAGATCCTAACTCAATACAAAGAGTTTGCGGATGACATAAAGCTGGGTGGCAGTGTGAGCTGCGATGAAGATGCTATAAGGTTGCAGGGTGACTTGGATAGGTTGAATGAGTGGGCAGATGAATGGCAGATGCAGTATAATATGGATAAAAGTGCGGTTATCCACTTTGGTGGCAAGAACAGGAAGGCAGATTATTATCTGAATGATGTCAGATTAGGAAAAGGGAGGTGCAACGAGACCTGGGTGTGCTTGTACATTAGTCACTGAAAGTAAGCATGCAGGTACAGCAGGCAGTGAAGAAAGCTAATGGCATGTTGGCCTTCATTGCGAGAAGATTTGAGTTTAGGAGCAAGGAGGTCCTACTGCAGTTGTACGGGGCCCTGGTGAAACTGCACCAGGAGTATTGTGTGCAATTTTGGTCTCCTAATTTGAGGAAGGATGTTCTTGCTATTGAGGGAGTGCAGCGAAGGTTCACCCAGGTTAATTCCCGGGATGGCGGGACTGACATATGATGAAAGAATGGGTCGACAGGGCTTGTATTCACTGGAATTTAGAAGGATGAGAGGGCATCTTATTGAAACATATACAATTCATAAAGGTACACAAAAATGCTGCAGAAACTCAGCGGGTGCAGCAGCCTCTATGGAGCGAAGGAAATAGGCAACGTTTCGGGCCGAAACCCAGTCTGAAGAAGGGTTTCGGCCCAAAACGTTGCCTATTTCCTTCGCTCCATAGATGCTGCTGCACCCGCTGAGTTTCTCCAGCATTTTTGTGTACCTTCGATTTTCCAGCATCTGCAGTTCCTTCTTTAATACAATTCTTAAAGGATTGGACAGGCTAGATGCAGGAAAAATGTTCCCAATGTTGGGGGAGTCCAAAACCCAATGTTGGGGGAGTCACAGTTTAAGAATGAGGGGTAAGCCGTCTAGGACTGAGATGAGGAAAACCTTCTTCACCTAGAGAGTTGTGAATCTGTGGAATTCTCTGCCACGGAAGGCAGTGCAGGCCAATTCACTGGATGTTTTTAAGAGAGCGATTTAGCTCTTAGGGCTAACGGAATCAAGGGGCATCGGGAACAAGCAGGAATGGGGTACAGATTTTAGATGATCAGCCATGATCATAGTGAATGGCGGTGCTGGCTCGAAGGGCCAAATGGCCTACTCCTGCACCTATTTTTCTATGTTTTTATGTTTCTATGTAACTCACACTTAGAGCACAAATACAGCAACTTCAAGAGTCAAGAGTCAAGAGTGTTTTATTGTCATATGTCCCTGATAGAACAATGAAATTCTTAAACCCCTGTCCCACGGTACGGGTTCATTCCACGAGTTCTCCCGAGTTTGCATTGATTCGAACTTGGAGATTTATGGTAATGGCCACTCGTCGGTACTCGGGGCTCTCGTGGACATTTTTCATCATGTTGAAAAATCTTCACGAGTCTTCCCGTGCTTACCTGCCATTAGCAAGTCTTCCCGAGTACCAGCCGTTAGCGCTAAGAGACGTCCCCGAGCTCCGACGTACCCGCTACGTTCATTCTCCGTGCTTACCACGAGTTTGATTTTTTTTAAACTCGGGAGAGCTCTTGGAATGAACTCGCACCGTGGGACAGGGCTATTACTTGCAGCAGCACAACAGATTTGTAAACATAGTACACTGTAAACAATATAATAAATGTCAAAAATGTTCAGTGCGTGTGTATATATACACACACACACACACGCACACATATATATAATATATAAGTACACTGATATATACACATACACAAACACAATCTATACACAAACACACACACACACTTATATATGTGTGTGTGTGTGTGTGTGTGTGTGTGTGTGTGTGTGTGTGTGTGTGTGTGTGTGTGTGTGTGTGTGTGTGTGTATATATATATATACACACACACGCAGGTACACATAAAATACAAACAAACAATAATAGTGCAATATTAACAATAATAGTCTATGTAGTTCAGAGCTTATTTGAAGGTTGTGGTGTTTAATAGCCTGATGGCTGCAGGAAAGAAGCTGTTCCTGAACCTGGGCATTACAGTTTTCAGGCTCCTGTACCTTCTTTCTGATGGCAGGGGCGAGATGACAGGGTGTGTGGCCAGGGTGGTGCGGGTCTCTGATGATGCTGGCTGCCTTTTTGAGGTCTCATATGGGCAGGATAATGATGAGTGTTGCATTTTGAATGTGAGTGAGTGGACAACCATAGATTGGGTGGAACCTTTTTCCCATGAGAAAGACTAGAGGGCATAGCTTTAAAATGAGAGGGGGAAAAGTTTAAAGGACATGTGTGTGTTAAATAGAGAGTAGTGGGTGCCTACTACTACCTCACCTTGTTGAACACAAAGTGCTGGAGTAATTTAACAGATCAGGCATCATCTCTGGAGAACATATATATGTGCATAAGGTCACCAAGTCTTTAGTGACATCATGTCTACTCCGCCATTCAATCACGGGCTGATCTATCTTTGTTCAGTATGAAGAAGGGTCCCAATTCAAAACATCACCTATCCATGTTCTCCAGAGACGCTGCCTGACCCGCCAAGTTACTCCAGCACCTTGTGTCTTCTGGGCAACTACAAAGTTGTCTATTGCAGTGTATAATGCAGCAGACAAGAAATGCAGTGAGCTTTGTATTTTTCACAACCAGAAGCAAAATCTTACCTGAGCTGCAATACAAATGGAAGATGGTGGAAATAACATCTGTGGAGAGAGAAAAAGAGATCAAATTTCAAATCAATGACCTAGCACCAGGACTATGATTTCAAAGTATTATTTTCTCAACTTAATTAGTTTATTGCCAATACCCTGGAGATCCCCCCACCCTCAATACATAGAAAACAAGAGCACAATTGGTATTCCAAGCCTTTAACAGCTGCTGCATAAAACAAATTTATTTATCTAAATGCACAAGATTAGGGAAACTATTTATTTTCATGAAGCAATAAAAAAAATGCTAATCTTAATGTGTTGGAGAAGCTTCTCGATAAATTTGTTTCCAAAGCTTTGCAAAAGTGATCCCTTTCCTCTATCCTGACCTCGTTCCAATAGAGTAATCACCCATATGTTATACATAATGCCCTGAGAAATTATTATGCACAGAACATGGAGGCACTTCATTGCACTGGGAGGCATTCCATAATCACACAATTTTTACATTGACTCTGTTTACCCTTTAGGGTAATCAGAAGTAAGATGGAAACAAAGTTGATTACATTCTAACTATTAGTATTATTAATATTATATGCACGATGCTTCCCCTTCCATTGCTTGTTCAACATACCTTATCGAATCATAGCAGGATGTTTAGGCTTTAGGCTTTAGAGATACAGTGTGGGAAGCAGGCCCTTCTGCCGACTGAGTCCGTGCTGACCAGCGATCACCGCACTCTGGGGACAATTTACAATTTCATCGAAGTCAATTAATCTGCAAACCTGTGCATCTTTGGAGTGTGGGAGGAAACCCACGGAAACCGGAAACCCACGGAAACCGGAAACCGGATCACTTCTGTCTGAAGAAGGGTCTTGACCCGAAACGTCACCCATTCCTTCTCTCGAGAGATGCTGCCCGACCCGCTGAGTTACTCCAGCTTTTTGTAGCTATCTTCGGTCACAGGGAGAATGTACAAACTCCGTACAGACGGCATCCGTAGTCAGGATCAAACCCGGGTCTCTGCCGCTATAGGGCAGCAACTCTACCACTGCGCCACTGTGACGCTGGATGAAAACCAAACATTATTTAAACCTAGAACAGAAGAAGCACAGCAACTGCAAAGCATTGCAGCAATTAGAAATGTTACTCTTCTCGCTCCACTAAAATAGGTAACTTATTTCTTTCTATGCATTCTTTCACTCGATGAAACCACAAAATAGGTGGCTACTCCTTGTATTGTGAAACATTACATTAAATTAAATTGAATTTTGTTTGGTGTCTATAATTGCTCCAAGGAGCAATATGATGGACCTGTCTCCCCCGGTAATTTGAAAAAGCTGGCTGCCAAAGTCTTCAGGGAATGAAATGAATGATTTTTTCTGTCAATCTTTGTTTTGGACAGTGCTGACGATCGAAAACAATTACCGAAAACTACCTGTTCCAAGGGAGTTCAAAACTATCACGAACTATATTAAAAACTGATCAAAAGAATTTCAAAACAGCGGATTCTGGTAATCTGAAACACAAATACAATAGTGCTGGTAAAAGCCAGCAGGCAGCATCTGCACAAGAAATCGCAACGAATTGTGGACGCAGCCCAGACCGTCACACAAACCAACCTCTCTTCCATTGACTCCATCTACACCTCACGCTGCCTCAGCAAGGCCAGCAGCATAATCAAGGACGAGTCGCACCCTGGACACTCCCTCTTTTCCCATCAGGTATAGAAGCAACTGAACCATCCATCCGTAAGCAGAGATCAGTGCTGAACTACTATCTACCTCATTGGTATCCCTTGGACTATACTTGATCGGACTTTGCTGGCTTTACCTTGCACTAAACGTTATTCCCTTATCATGTATCAATGCACTGAAAATGGATCGATTATAATAATCTTTTGTCTTTCTGCTGAATGGTTAGCACGCAACAAAAGCTTTTCACTGTACCACAGTACACATGACAAAAAAATAAACTGACTGAACTAGTGTAGGGATGGACAGATGATGTTTCGGGTCGGGACCCTTGCTCTGACCGACTAATATTTTTCCAGCCTTTTTCTGTTTCTGTTTCATTAAAGTCAGATACTTTGAAACACAACAATGATTATTTTCTGTTTAATAGAAATATATAAATTGAGATTTGTAAACAAAAGAACTAATTGCTATCAATCTTAATCTCCTTCCAAGTCAGTCCTGTGGGATAGAGGACAATTTGCCTCTACTCTGGTTCAGCAGATTCTGAGCTGATCAATGTGGGAAGGGTGGCACAGAGATGCAGCGGTAGAGTTGCTGCCTTACAGCGCCAGAGACCCGGGTTCAATCCTGACTACGGGTGCTGTCTGTACGGTGTTTGTATGTTCTCCCTGTGACAGCGTGGGTTTTCTCCAGGTGCTCTGGTTTCCTCCCATTCTCCAAAGACATGGTGGGCCAAAGAGCCTGTTTCCACGCTGTATCTCTAAAGTAAAGTAAAGGTTAAGCTACTTTGTGTAGTCCATTGCTAAATGGAGCATGCCCAGCAGCCGAACTATAGAAATACAGGAAAAGAGAAATGCAGAGCCAAAATCTGAGCCAGATACTGAGAAAAAAGGGCAAGTAAGTTAAAGTGGGAGAATTCTATAGAATCCTGAAGACTGAAATATTTTCATGTAATGACAACCTGGCTTTACTCCAAACTAATTGAAAACTAATTAATGCTGCCCTGATCGCTCTGACATGGGAGCTTCGATCACCCCGACACAGGAGCTTCGATCGCCCTGACAACGGAGCTTCAATCGCTCCGACTGCTGATGGTTCGACTGCCCCGATCGCAGGAGAATCAAGTGGAAGAAGATGAGACTTTATTGCCTTCCATCACCGTGAGGAATGTGGGGAATCCGCTGTGGTGGATGTTTATATTAACTTTATGTAGTTGTGTGTCTTGTTGCTTTTTTTAAAATATGGCTGTATGGTAATTCGAGTTTCACTGTACCTTAATTGGTACGTGACAATAAACTGACCTTTGAACCTTTGAATCGAATGATTTCAGGGTACAGCAGTGATACAGGCCCTTCGCCCACCAGGACAATGCTGACTGTAGATTACCGCTCCAAATTAGTTCCATGTTATACCACTTGTGTCTCCACTCCCTGCACACCTGGAGCAATTTCCAGAGGCCAAGTAAGTTATAAACTCGCATATGTTGGGATGTGGGAGGAAACTAGGGCACCCAGAGGAAACGCAATTGGCCACAGGGAGAACGTGCAAACTCCACACATACAGCACCCAAGGTCAGGATCAAACCCGGGTCTTTGACGCTCTGAGGCAGCAGCTCTTCTAGCCGTGCCATTCTGCCACCTTTACCTCAGCTTTCATGCCAAAATCTGACCAGATCTGAGTATGTTGAAGTGAGAGATAATTTTCCTTTTATTTGCAGCAACGCACTTTACGTGGACTTTAGATACGGTATGGAAACAGCCCCTTCAGCCCACCGAGTCCTCGCCTACCAGCGGTCACCCCGTACACTCGCACTATCCTACACACTGGGGGTGATTTACAATTTACAGAAGCCAATTAACCTGTTTGTCTTTGGAGTGTTGGAGGAAGCCAGAGCACCCAGAGAAAACTTACGTGGTCACAGGGAGAACGTACAAATTCTGTACAGACAGCACCTGACAGTAGTCACGATCAAACCCAGTTCTCTAGCGCTGTAAGGCAGCAACTCTAACAATGCGCCACTTTGCCGCCCTATATCTTCAGGTTCATAATCCATTCAACACTACAACACTATTGACTATACTCTGAGATGAACAGCAAAACAATTCATCACAGGCTGGAATATGCCACAAAGTTACAATGATACTGCATTACCCTTCAGTTGGTTCAATTTTGTTTGCATTTCTCGGACCAATGGCTTAACTCAGCTTTGGAAGAATACATTCTTTCAAATATATTCCTGCTGTCATCTGCTTTAAACTCCTTGGTTTCAATGAGGAAATTAAAGTAACTAATTGAAATAAAATTTACTTGGACAGACAGAATGGGAAAATAGCAGGATAGCAAACTAGCCAGTGTATGGAGAATGCAATGGGAATCAATAAAGCATGCAGGAATTGCACAGTAAGGTTACTGGGCAACATAAAATGGTAACCAAAGATGTTTTAGAGAGAGAGAAAAAAAAAAGAAATGCCAAAGGCTAGTTAAGGGAATTGGGAGTCTGCCTGAGGATAAAAATAAAATCAATGTTGCAGAAGACGTGGTTGAGTGGTTGAATGTGTCCCAATAAATGAGGATGAACATCACTGCACAGAAAATCGGGATAAGGTGATAAATGGGATGGCGTCTCTCAAAGTTGATCAATGGCTGAAGGTCAGGTGAGATGCATCTCGGGTTGTTGAAGGAAGCAAGGATTAGAAACAGAAGATAGACAAAAATGCTGGAGTAACTCAGCGGGATAGGCATCACCTCTGGAGAGAAGGAATGGGTGATATTTCAGGATGAGACCCTTCCCAATACATCACACATTCCTTCTCTCCATAGATACTGCCTGTCCTGCTGAGTTACTCCAGCATTTTGTGTGTAAATGCTGGAAACAATCAGGTATGCATCAAATTAGTGTTTCAGGTTCAAAAATCCATCAGAAATGGAAAGGGGAAAAAAAAAGATAGCTTTAAGGGCCTGTCCCACTTACGCAACTTTTCCAGCGACTGCCGGCATCTGTCATAGGTCGTTACATGTCGCCGAAAATTTTCAACATGTTGAAAATCCAGTGGCGACCAGAACAAGTTACGACTCTTTGGGGGACTACTCATGACCATACAGGCTTCACCCCGCAACATGTCGCCAGGGTGTCGCCTGTATGGTCGTGAGTAGTCTCCTAGTCACCCAAAGAGTCGTATCGTCTTTCTGGTCGCCGCTGAATTTTCAACATGTTGAAAAAATTCGGCGACTGATGACTGGTGCCGGCAGTCGCCGAAAAAGTCACGTAAGTGGGACAGGCCCTTTAAGTAGCAAAAATGGTATGTGAAAGATAGGTGGAAGAAAGAGAATATACTTGACTGGGCAAATCGATCTTCGGTGGAAACCAGCATCTGCAGCTCCTTCCCACACATTAGAAATAGAAGCCCTGGCAATGACTTTACCTGGCAATGAAACAAGACCAGAACCAGAAGACTTCAGGATTACAAATTGTTTTAAAAAAAGGCTAAAACAGCAGCAAGGTGGCTTGAATGTTTGGTAACCTCTAACAAACCTTCCCGGCCTCTCCACTTTCGCCCCCACATCCCCACTTCTCTTGCCCTCTCTCCCCTGTACCCCAGTGAGACTCGTACCCATTTCTTTACTCTCCTCCCCCTCCTACATTCTTTGCTCTGGCTTCAAAATTTGCAACCCTTCAAGCCGTTTGTCTCACACCTCCTGCATTTATCTCTGGCCTTTCTTCTGACATCTGCCTTTCAAAAAAACACTCTCACCAGATGCTACCTGTCCCACTTACGTGTCCTTGGCACGCAAATTACACGAACTCGTCGTCGCGTTGAGGCGCACGGGCATTGTGTGGCCACGCGGGGCCGGTCCCACTGAGAAGCGCGGAGGGGTATGGAGTTGTGCGCTCCGAAATTTTGTAGCGAACGAAATCTTCGCGCGCCACCGGCCTGTCGCGTAACTGACGGCCAAAGTCGGACAGGCCCAAGACCCTGGCGCGACGCAACGTCTCACCTCCAACAGCAGCAGAAGCAGGCAAACGATCGTCGAACTCAGCCTGGGGCTCACGGCCGTTGCGGTCCGGATCCGCCCCCACTTCTACTCCCAGAGCGGGGCCAAGAAAATTGAACATAGACACAAAATGCCGGAGTAACTCAGCGGGACTGGCAGCATCTCTGGAGAGAAGGAATGGATGATGTTTCGGGTCAAGACCCTTCTTTCAGACTGAAGAAGAGTCTCGACCCGAAACATCATCCATTGCTTCTCTCCAGAGATGCTGCCGGTCCCGCTGAGTTACTCCAGCTTTTTGTGTCTATCTTCAAATGACATCACGCGCTCCAGACGGCAGTGCGGACGCATGAAGTCGTGCGCGACCTTCGCGGGACCGTCGCGCCTCAACGCGGCCACGAGGTCACGTAATTAGTATGCCAAGGACACGTAAGTGAGACAGAGGCTTTACTCCAGCACTTTTGTCGAAGGTAGACAAAAAATGCTGGAGAAACTCATTGGGTGAGGCAGCATCTGTGGAGAGAAGGAATAGGCGACATTTCGGGTCGAGACCCTTCTTCAGACAGTCTTCAGAAGAAGGGTCTCGACCCGAAACGTCGCCTATTACTTCTCTCCATAGATGCTGCCTCACCCGTTGAGTTACTCCAGCACTTTTTGTCTACCTTCAATTTTTCCAGCATCTGCAGTTCTTTCTTAACCAAAACTTTTGTCTATCTTTGGTATAAACCAGTGGCTGCAGTTCTTTGTCTTTACATCTCCTCTCTTCCAACTACCTTTGCCCACTCACCCTTACAATCAGTCTGACAAAGAGTCCAGACCTAAAACGCACCTATCCATGTTCGCCTAAGATGCTGCCCGAACCATTGAGTTACTCCAGCACTTCGTGTCCTTTTGTGTAAACCAGCATCTTCAGTTTCTTGTATCTGCAGCCTTATGCAATTGTTGGGAATCATAATTACAAATGATTTAAGTTGAAGAAAGTAGTGTGTCAGATGAAAATATGAAATTCCAAGAGGCATTGAGATAGCTCTGCATCTCAGACATCTTCGGGAAATAGAAGTCATTGGAATTGAAGAGCTCCTGGTCGCTTGGAAGCAAGGATATTTTACCTGGATAATATCAGAGATGAGGAATTATCACAATGTGGAGAGCACTGGGGTGTATTATGAAGACAATGCCCCTTAAAGTAGAGTAAATAAACGGGATGATCCAATAGAGAAATAAAAAATGTAATGGTATTTTTAGACTGCAATTGAAAATAAACTGCTCTGTCTGTCAGAGGTCACAAATATTAAATAAATGGTTAAAAAATGAGAAGGAAAATGAGGAACATTTCCCTGATCCTACCTCCATCCTGAGATGTTTCTTCTTCTTGCGTATGGCGTGCACAGCCTAAAGTTGTAGGATAACTTGTTCTATTTGATCTTATTTGATTGTGCACAGCGGGGTTGATTGCATTCGTCGAAACAGGGCGGACCATGTGAAGGTTGCAATCTTCCACACCCCTGAAAGGTTTGAAGATGTGGAGGACACTACTAGAACCAGAAGTAGATTCCAAAGGATATTTCAAAAGGAAAGTTGGAGTCATGCTCAAAGATGATGAACAAAAGACAGTCTAAAAAATAAAAAATAAAAAAAAAAATAAAAAAAAAAGACAGTCCCAGTTTTCAGAAGTGTTCAAACTAAGGAGTCCATCCCAAAGCAACGGAAAGAAAAGCATCCGTGCTGCCTCGAGATATTTGTGTTAGTTCATTCATGGGTTGTGGGTTTTATTGGGAAGGTGCCCTTGGGGATGTTGAAGAGTACTTTCTTGTGGTCGTGAAGCCTGAGAGGAGAAATTGCTCCCACATTGTTGTTTGTAATGACCTCTTGGAATCCGAGTCAAAAGCAATGGAGGAGATTGGGGAAAAAAAAGAAATTGAAGCATTTTCCAAAAATGTGGCATCGTATGAATTGGAGGGTAATAAAAGATAGTTGCTGTTTCTTTGCAGACAGTGCTCTTGTCTCTCTGCGGAGGCCATGGAGATTAGAAGATGCATCTTTAGGATGTGCTGCCAAAATAATTAAGGCAAGAAGCCACTATTAGCTCTGATAGATAATGAACACTGTGGCCACAGTGCCCCACCTGTTGAGGGAGTAGGTGTTTAAGATTCTGGGTGATGTGCCCATTACACAGGTTGCCTCCCGGGTATTGAATACTCAATGTCACCAGCAAAATATATTCATCATAACCAACTTTATTCCACTGAAGGAAGAATGTCATTGATGTAACCACTTGACAAAGACCTGTAACAACAATAAAAAAAAACTCACTAAAAAAAAAAAAAAAAAAAAAAAAAAAAAAATCTTATTACTTTTAACATTTACTGAAGTTCCCGATGGTAATAGTTGCTTGAGTGCTGCCATAATATCAGTGGATATCCTTGTCAACTTTAATGGAGCTGGGTGTTCCCAATGGCACCTAACCTGAGTACCACTGAGAAGATACAGTCAGTCAAAGGTTCACCAGCATTGTCAATGTCTTCTTTCATCACTTTATTGGTCACCGAGTTGTGGCAGTTATAGATTTGTCTTGGTGTTTAGTTTAGTTTATTATTGTCACGTGTACCGAGTTGCAGCGAAAATATTTTTTCGTTGCATGCTATCCAGTCAGTGAAAAAAATATTCATGATTACAACTGGTGACATTTCGGGTCGAACCCCTTCTTCACACTGAGAGTCAGGAGAAAGGGAAACTAGAGGTATGTAAAGGTTTAGAACAAATCACAGCCGGCACCGATGACCGAAGAAAGGTGGAGCCCACAATGAAACATAGAAACATGGAAACATAGGTGCAGGAGTAGGCCATTTGGCCCTTCGAGCCAGCACTGCCATTCAATATGATCATGGCTGATCATCCAGAATCAGTACTCATTGATCAATGGTTCGTTGTTGGCTGTGGAAGAGGTGATAACGAAGAGATATGTGGATGTGAACAGTGGAACTGACGGGACGTCTACGGTGGGGGAGGGACAGAGTGGAAATGCAGGGGTTATTTAAAATTAGAAAAACATAATAATTAATAATAATTAATAATTCATTTTATTTACTGGCGCCTTTCTAAAACCCAAGGACACCTTACAATGCGTAGAATCACAAAAAAATACAAAACACATAATCGGAATAAATTAAATATAAAAACACCACAGTACACAAATCAAGCACAGAATTCAATTTCAAGAGCACCAAAAGAAAATAAGAAACACAATTTGAGGAGAGAGCAGCGGCGACCAATTCGCGCCAGCGTCCACTCTCCCCTCCGACCGCCATCCTGTACACGGACTAACAGGCACAGCACACAAAATCATCCCCCCACAATGACCACCACTGTGGGGGAAGGCACAATGTCCAGTCCCCAACCCAGTTCTCCCCAGAATCAGGCCCATCGAGGCCACCACAGTTGCCTCTACGGAGGCCCAATGTTCCTGGCCGTCGGGAGAGTCCTCGCAGCGGCTGGAACGGCCGGTTTCCCAGCAGAGTCGATGGCACCTGAAGCCGACAGGGCCTCGCCGATTTGGAGCCACGAGGCTCCCAATGTTGGAGTCGGCACCGCCGCCCGTGGCTGGTCGCTCCGCAGTCCCGCAGCCCGGAGGTGTTGATGTCGGCGGTCGACGCATACCGGAGCTCCAGCGCGTCGATCCAGCACGGCGACCCAGGCAAGGCATCGCCCGCTATGCTCTCCGATAGCGCTCCAGCGCTGTGCCGCCACCGAAGCTGAAGGTGCTGGGCGGTCCCCGTCAGGAAACGGCGCTCCATGCCCGCTGGTAGGCCACGAGGACGGGTCGACGAGGCAGCCTGGAGAACAAGCTGCCTCACCGACCAGGTAGGGACCTAGAAATAGTTTCCCCCTTACCCCCCCACATTAAAAGTCAAAATCCCCCAAACAAACAAAGAAATAAAAAACACTAAAACTAAAGAAAGAGTGAATTTGACGGACGGCTGCTGTTTAGCAGCCGTTCCTCCAAGATGGCGGCTCCTCCGCATTTTATATATAAAATGCGGAGGAGCCGCATTTTATCCACAATATATAATATTCATACCAAAGCTGCCCAAGCGAAATATAAGGTGCTGTTCCTCCAATTTGCGTTTGGCCTCACTCGGACAGTGGAGAAGGCACAGGACAGAAAGGTCAGTGTGCAAATGGAAAGGCAGTTAAAATGTTTGGCATCAAGGAGAGATGCTGCCTGACCCACTGAGTTACTCCAGCATTTTGTGTAGATCTTCAGTGTAAACCAGCATTGGCAGTTCCTTCCGATACACAATTACAATAAAGCTGTCCGCAGTGGACAGACATAAAGGGAATAACGTTTAGTGCAAGATAATGTCCAGTAAAGTCTGATTAAAGATAGTTCAAAGGTCTCCAATGAGGTCTCCAGTTGGGTAGGTCAGGACTGCTCTCTAGTTGGTGACAGGATGGTTCAGTTGTCTGATCTTTCCGCTGACTGGATAGCATGCAACAAAAGCTTTTGACTGTACCTCGGTACACGTGACAATAAACTCAACTGAACTAAACTGAACAATCTACAAGAAACTGTCCCTGAATCTTGTGTGCAGAAAATACCTGGATACTTTGCCACATTGTCATGCTAAGCTTCATCCTTCGCCTTTGCTGGAGGTGTGACTGGTCCTGGTGTAAAATATTTCATGCTACAGCTAGGATGTTCACCTAAGGTACTGGAAGAGAGCAGGTGGGAGACAGTGAGAAAGGGATGGGAAGCATGGAATGCAAACATCCCCGGGTGTTGTACCTCTTGTGAACAGGTTCACCCACTTAGAAGCTGTCGGGACAGAAGACGTTTTAACACTGAGCGGCAGACTAGCTTGCGATGCGAATAGGGCTGTTGAGCCAAAACCAAAAAGGCCAACGTCAGGCAACGCCATTGTAGTGGGAGACTCCATTGTGAGAGGTACGGACAGGGGTTTCTGCAGCAACAGACGGCATTCGAGGATGGTGTGCTGCCTTCCTGGTGCCAGGATCCAGGATGTCACGGACAGAGTGCAGAAAATCCTCAAGGGCGAAGGTGAACAGCCGGAAGTGGTAGTGCATGTCGGCACAAATGATGTCGGAAAGAAGGGGATGAATATTCAGCAGTGTGACTTTAGAGAGCTCGGAAAAATGCTGAAAAGCAGGACCTCCAGGGTTGTTATCTCCGGTTTGCTTCCAGTTCCTCGTGCTGGCGAGAGCAGGAACAGGGAGATACGGGACCTGAATGTGTGGCTGAGGAACTGGTGCACGGGGCAGGGATTTAGATTCTTAGATTACTGGGATCTGTTTTGGAGTAAAAGGGAACTGTACAAAAGGGACGGATTGCATCTTAACAGGTGGGGGACCAGCATTCTGGCAGGCAGGTTTGCCACTGCTACACGGGTGGTTTTAAACTGAATAAGGGGGGTGGGGTGTCAAATGGGATAGTTGAGGATGGAGTTAAAGGGAAAGGGTTTCTTAAATGTGTGAGCGTAGAGACAGAGGGGTGTAAAATGAGGGTAGAAGCAATAGGTAGCAAGGTGAAAAGTAAAAGTGGCAGGCAGACAAATCCAGGGCAAAAATCAAAAAGGGCCACTTTTCAACATAATTGTATAAGGGGTAAGAGTGTTGTAAAAACAAGCCTGAATGCTTTGTGTCTCAATGCAAGGAGCATTCGTAATAAGGTGGATGATTTGAATGTGCTGATAGCTATTAATGACTATTATATAGTTGGGATCACGGAGACATGGCTCCAGGGTGACCAAGGCTGGGAGCTGAACATCCAGGGATATTCAATATTCAGGATAGACAGAAAGGGAAAGGAGGTGGGGTAGCGTTGCTGGTTAGAGAGCAGATTAACGCAATAGAAAGGAAGGACATTAGCTTGGAGGATGTGGAATCGATATGGGTAGAGCTGCGAAACACTAAGGGGCAGAAAACGCAAGTGGGAGTTGTGTTCAGGCCACCTAACAGTAGTAGTGGAGTTGGGGATGGCATCAAACAGGAAATTAGAAATGCGTGCAACAAAGGTAAAACAGTTATAATGGGTGACTTCAATCTACATATAGATTGGGTGAATCAAATTGGCAAGGGTGCTGAGGAAGAGGATTTCTTGGAATGTATGCGGAATAGTTTTCTAAACCAACATGTAGAGGAACCTACGAGAGAGCAGGCTATTCTAGATTGGGTATTGAGTAATGAGGAAGGGTTAGTTAGCAGTCTTGTTGTGCGTGGCCCCTTGGGCAAGAGTGACCATAATATGGTTGAGTTCTTCATTGGGATGGAGAGTGACATTGTTAATTCAGAAACAAGGGTCCTGAACTTAAAGAAAGGTAACTTTGAGGGTATGAGAAGTGAATTCGCCAAGATAGACTGGCAATTGATTCTTAATGGGTTGACGGTAGATATGCAATGGAAGGCATTTAAAGACTGCATGGATGAACTACAACAATTGTTCATCCCAATTTGGCAAAAAAATAAATCAGGGAAGGTAGTGCATCCATGGATAACAAGGGAAATCAGGGATAGTATCAAAACAAAAGATGAAGCGTACAAATTAGCCAGAAAAAGCAGCCTACCAAAGGACTGGGAGAAATTCAGTCAGGCTGAGGAGGACAAAGGGCTTAATTAGGAACGGGAAAATAGATTATGAAAGAAAACTGGCAGGGAACATAAAAACTGACTGCAAAAGCTTTTATAGATATGTGAAGAGAAAAAGATTAGTTAAAACAAATGTAGGTCCCTTGCAGTCAGAAACAGGTGAATTGATCATGGGGAACAAGGACATGGCAGACCAATTGAATAATTACTTTGGTTCTGTCTTCACTAAGGAAGACACAAATAATCTGCCGGAAATAGCAGGGGACCGGGGGTCAAATGAGATGGAGGAACTGAGTGAAATCCAGGTTAGCCTGGAAGTGGTGTTAGGTAAATTGAATGGATTAAAGGCCGATAAATCCCCAGGGCCAGATAGGCTGCATCCCAGAGTACTTAAGGAAGTAGCCCCAGAAATAGTGGATGCATTAGTGATAATTTTTCAAAACTCTTTAGATTCTGGAGTAGTTCCTGAGGATTGGAGGGTAGCTAATGTAACCCCACTTTTTAAAAAGGGAGGGAGAGAGAAAACGGGGAATTACAGACCAGTTAGTCTAACGTCGGTAGTGGGGAAACTACAAGAATCAGTTATTAAAGATGGGATAGCAGCACATTTGGAAAGTGGTGAAATCATTGGACAAAGTCAGCATGGATTTATGAAAGGTAAATCATGTCTGATGAATCTTATAGAATTTTTCGAGGATGTAACTAGTAGAGTGGATAAGGGAGAACCAGTGGATGTGTTATATCTGAACTTTCAGAAGGCTTTCGACAAGGTCCCACATAAGAGATTAGTATACAAACTTAAAGCACATGGTATTGGGGGTTCAGTATTGATGTGGATAGAGAACTGGCTGGCAGACAGGAAGCAAAGAGTAGGAGTAAACGGGTCCTTTTCGCAATGGCAGGCAGTGACTAGTGGGGTACCGCAAGGCTCAGTGCTGGGACCCCAACTATTTACGATATATATTAATGATTTGGATGAGGGAATTGAATGCAACATCTCCAAGTTTGCGGATGACACGAAGCTGGGGGGCAGTGTTAGCTGTGAGGAGGATGCTCGGAGGCTGCAAGGTGACTTGGATAGGCTGGGTGAGTGGGCAAATGCATGGCAGATGCAGTATAATGTGGATAAATGTGAGGTTATCCACTTTGGTGGCAAAAACAGGAAAGTAGACTATTATCTGAATGGTGGCCGATTAGGAAAAGGGGAGATGCAACGAGACCTGGGTGTCATGGTACACCAGTCATTGAAAGTAGGCATGCAGGTGCAGCAGGCAGTGAAGAAGGCGAATGGTATGTTAGCATTCATAGCAAAAGGATTTGAGTATGGGAGCAGGGAGGTTCTACTGCAGTTGTACAGGGTCTTGGTGAGACCACACCTGGAGTATTGCGTACAGTTTTGGTCTCCTAATCTGAGGAAAGACATTCTTGCCATAGAGGGAGTACAGAGAAGGTTCACCAGACTGATTCCTGGGATGTCAGGACTTTCTTATGAAGAAAGACTGGATAGACTCGGTTTGTACTCGCTAGAATTTAGAAGATTGAGGGGCGATCTTATAGAAACGTACAAAATTCTTAAGGGGTTGGACAGGCTAGATGCAGGAAGATTGTTCCCGATGTTGGGGAAGTCCAGAACAAGGGGTCACAGTTTAAGGATAAGGGGGAAATCTTTTAGGACCGAGATGAGGAAAACATTTTTCACACAGAGAGTGGTGAATCTCTGGAATTCTCTGCCACAGAAGGTAGTTGAGGCCTGTTCATTGGCTATATTTAAGAGGGAGTTAGGTGTGGCCCTTGTGGCGAAAGGGATCAGGGGGTATGGAGAGAAAGCAGGTACTGAGTTGGATGATCAGCCATGATCATATTGAATGGCGGTGCAGGCTCGAAGGGCCGAATGGCCTACTCCTGCACCTATTTTCTATGTTTCTATGTTTCTATTTTTCTCAAATGAGTCAAACTGATGGATTTGTTTAAGAAAGAACTGCAGATGCTTGAAAAATCGAAAAATCGACGAAACGCCGCCTATTCATTCTCTCCATAGATGCTGCTTGACCCGCTGAGTTTCTCCAGCATTTTTTCTCAACAAACTGATGGATTTGGTTATTTCTGATAGTGGGGGCCTCCAGTAGAGACAAGGACACAATGTGCTGGAGTAAATCAGCGGGTCAGGCAGCATCTCTGGAGAACATGGGTAGGTGACGTTTCGGACTGAAGAAGGGTCCCGACCCAAAACGTTACCCGTCGGTCTGAAGAAGGGTCCTGACAGCAAAACATCACCTATCCATGTTCTCCAGAGTTATGACCACAAGACATAGCAGCAGAATCACCCCATTCAGCCCATCAGGTCTATTCCGGCATTCTATCATGGCAGATCTATTTAATCCTCTCAACCCCATTCACCTGCTTTCTCCCTGTATCCTGTGATACCATTACTAATCAAGAATCTATCAATCACTGCTCCAAAAATACCCAATGATTTTGCCCTCCACAACCTTTTTTTCTTGCGTATGGCGTGCACAGCCTAAAGTTGTAGGACATCTTGTTCTATTTGATCTTATTTGATTGTGCACGCCGGGTTGATTGCATTCATCGAAACCACGTGAAGGTTGCAATCTTCCACCTCCACAACCTTCTGTGGCAATGGATTCCACAGATTCACCACCCTCCGGCTAAAAAAATTCCTCCTCATCTCCTCTCTGAATGTATGTCCTTTTATTCTGAGTTCATGCCTCTGGATCTATAGCCAAATGTTATACCAGCACTTTGAGTCACACCAGCACTTTGTGTCCTTTTCTGTCAACCTGCATCTGCAATGTTCCTTGTTTCCACGTTCTGATGGACATAATGTGGTTCACCCAAGTGTGAAATCCTGACAGAGAGATTTGCAAGATAATTGTCATCTACAAATGCTGGATTGCACCCTTGTTGAGAATGGAATTGCTTTTGAAGTTTTCTCCTCTAATTAGCACATTATTCGTCCATCACTTGCAATAGGATGTGGCAGAACTATGGAGAAACAATTGTTTAAGAAAGAACTGCAGATGCTGGAAAAATTGAAGGTAGACAAAAATGCTGGAGAAACTCAGCGGGTGAGGCAGCATCTATGGAGCGAAGGAAAAGGCAACGTTTCAGGTCGAGACCCTTCTTCAGACTGAGAGTCAGGAGAAAGGGAAACTAGAGGTAGGTAAGGTTCAGAACAAATCAGAGCCGGCACTGATGACCGAAGAAAGGTAGAGCCCACAATGAAACATAGAAAGATAGGTGCAGGCCAGTAGGGCATTCGGCCCTTCGAGCCAGCACCACCATTCTATATGATTATGGCTGATCATCCAGAAACAATTTGTTCGTTGTGGGATGGCATGTCTCTACCATTTATCTGCTGTGTAGTGTATATGCAATCCTGGACCATACACATCCTCAAGGTGGGCAACTTAATGTGAGCTCTAACTGGAGCTGAGACCAAATCCACGCCATCAGTCACACGTTCACTAGTTCTATGTTATTTCACTTGCTCATCCACTCTCTACACACGGGGGAAATTTACAGAGGCCAATTAACCTAAAAACCCATCCATCTTTGGGATGTAGGAGGAAACCGAAGAAAACCCATAGGGTTATGGGAAGAACGTACATACTCCACACAGACAGCACCCGAGGTCAAGATCGAGCTGTGCTATTGTGTAAGAAGGAACAACAGATGCTGGATTTACACTGAAGATAGATGCAAAATGCTGGAGTAACTCAGTGGGACAGGCAGCATCTCTGGAGAGAAGGAATGGGTCAAGACCCTTCTTCACGCTGAGAGTCAGGGGAGAGGGAGACATAGAGATATGTCAAATGTAGAATGGTTCATTGTTAGCTGAGGGGAAGGTGACAATCAGTAAAATTAATCAGAACAGTGTTAATGGTTAGGGAACTAGGGTGGGGGGGAGACGGAGAGAGAGGGAAAGCAAGGGTTACTTGAAGTTAAAGAAATCAATATTCATACCGCTGGGTTGTAAGCTGCCCAAATGAAATATGAGGTGCTGTTCCTCCAAGTTGCATCTAGCCTCACGCTGACAATGGAGGAGGCCGAGGACAGAAAGATCAGTGTGGGAATGGGAGGGGGAGTTGCTAAATGATTGGCAACTGGGAGATTATGTAGGCCTAGGTGGACTGAGCGGAGTTGTGCAATTGTGGTGCCCTTAGAATGCCCCGGCTTGATGGCAATGTTGATGTGAAGGGTGGAGCGTGCAGGAATTTGTAGAATGGGCTGGGATTCAATTCTGCTTCTGCCGATGATCCACACAGCCATGTAGGGACCTGTTGTCACGACAGGGTTCAATGCAAGCTAGGTTTAAAAAAAAAATGTTTTCCAATTTTATTTAACTAACCCCACAGCAGCCCCCTTCCTCCTTCACCCCCCATCCTTCCCCCTCCCTCCCCCCCCCGAGAACTGCACCTTTCTTTCCCCCATCTTCCACCCACCCCCTCACCCTTGAAATTTAGCTGACCGCACACCGTCTTCCCCCCCCCCTCTCTCCCCTCCACTTCCACCACTTACAATGAATACACAGTTCATAACTTTTCACAAGTTCACAAGTTACAGGAGTAGAATTAGGCCATTCGGCCCATCGCGTCCACTCCGCCATTCAATCGTGGCTGATCTCTGCCTCCAATTCCCATTCTCCTGCCTTCTCCCCATAACCCTTGGCATCATTCTCTTCAAGAATTTGTCCATCTCTGCCTTAAAAACATCCACTGACGGTCTCCGCAGCCCACTGTGGTGATGAGTTCCACAGATTCCCTACCCTCTGACTAAAAAAGTTCCTCCTCACCTCCTTCCTAAAAGAGCGCCCTTTAATTCTGAGGCTATGATCTCTGGTCCTAGACTCTCCAACCAGTAGAAACATCCTCTCCACATCCACTCTATCAATGCCTTTCATTATTCTGTACGTTCCAATGAGGTCCCCCCTCAACCTTCTAAACTCCAATGAGGCCCAGTGCTGTCAAACGCTCCTCAAATGCTACTTTTCTATCCATGAGCTTCACAATTTGCAGCTCTTTGTCCTCTTGGGCTTGCACCTGCACCTCTGGCCTTTGTCCAACAATCTGCCTATCAAATAGCCCCTTCGCATATTACCGGCTATGCTCTGTTCTCTGAGCTTTGTTTCCTCCCCCCCCCTACAATCAGCCTGAAGGGTCCCAAGAGAAGGTTTACGAGAATGATTTCCAGGGATGATTGGGGTTACCTATGGGGAATATTTGATGGCTGGGCATGTATCCACTGGATTTTGGAAGGATGAGGGGGATCTCATTGAAACCTACCGAATAATGAAAGGCCTAGAAAGACTGGAGGTGGAAAGGATTTCTAGCAGTGGGAGAGTCTAGAACCAGAGAGCACAGCCTCAGAATAAAAGAATGTACATTTAGAATGGAAATTAGTAGGAATTACTTTAGCTGACAGTGACGAATCTGTGGAATTCATTGCCACAGATGGTTGTGGAGGCCAAGACAATTTAATATTTTTTTAAGTGGAGATCAATGGGCTTTTGATTAGTAAGGGGATCAAAGGTGATGACGGAAAGGCAAGATAATGGGATTGAGGGGGAAAAATAGATTGGCCATCAGTTCAGTTCAGTTCAGTTTAGTTTATTGTCACATGTACCGAGGTACAATGAAAAGCTTTTGTTGCTTTTCACTTTTCATGATTGAATGGCGGAGTAGACTTGATGGGTTGAATGGCCTAATTATGTTCCTATGTCTTACAGATTCATGCAAGAGAGAAACACTATGCTGGATCTAAAAGTAGATCATAATTAACATAATGGCCTTAAATTTCCACAGAGCTGCTCTCATTTTGCCATTAACTTCACCAGTGGTTCAAATGCAATATAGTGACACATTAATGATTGCAATCAACTGCTTTGGAGAATATTCCTAACCTGTATGTTGCAACAGAAACAGGAGATCAGCATGCTTGGATTGTATTTAAAAGCTAATTGTCTGAAGTGTTCTATTCTGAATTTTCACCACCCACTTCCACAGCAAGCATAATTTTTGAGCATAACATGGGGAGGAAATTTGGACTATGTGTATAATATTCTTTTGTTTCCACCAAACACAGGTTACCTTAACACATTACTTCTCAAATTAATTGGAGCGGGTGGACTAATTAGGCACATTAATAAGTAATAGTGACAAGACTGTGCCTATGAGTGCAATATATTAAGAGACTCGAGATGTCTTTCAGCAATTGTTTTACCCAAACATGAGCAACAAGATACCAGAAATGTGTGGCAATAGAAACAATTAATTGTGCCAGAAATGCAGCACGGGTTGAAAAACAGCAAAAAAGTGGCAGATACTGAAATTTTGAAATAAAAGTACAAAATATTGAAAATGCCCACACTCTCATAAAATGTCATCTCATCACCATTGCAAAATGTTAACCACGTTCTCTCTCCACAGCCGCTGCCTGACCCGAGTTTTATCAGCTTTCCCATCTCCACAACACTGCAGTGCCACCTTACAACTCAGTGCAAGATTATAAACTAACAGAAATGTTTAAAAAAGGGTGCAGAATGGACTCTGTTATAACCCAGTTCCAGTTATTAGGCGCACATTTAAATACACCACTGCTTTTTTATGATGCAGAAGAAACGGCAGATGCTGAAATCGTGCGTAGAACACAGAGTGTTGGCGTAGCTCAATGTGTCAGGCAGCATGTCTGGAGGACCCGGATAGGCAATGTTTCAGTTTGGGATCCATCTTCAGACAATGTGTGATTTTCCAGCTTCCATCCTGTACTGTTTCAGAATATCCTCTGTCTCGAGAACTGCAGTATTATCCTTCATGCTTTTTCTCCCCTCCCTCACTATCCTTCCTGGACATTTATATCCAGGTACATCTAGAATCCAATGCTACTGTTTCTTCAGCCAAGTGTCTGTTATTGCAACAACGTTGTAGTATCGCTGGTGCAGTCCTGAACTACTATCTACCTCATCGGGGACCCTCGGACTATCTTTGATCGGACTGTACTGGCTTGACGTTGCACTAAACGATATTACCTTGTCATGTATCTGTACACTGTGAATGGCTCGCTTGTAATCATGTATTGTCTTTCCGTCTGAAGAAGGGTTTCGGCCCGAAACGTTGCCTATTTCCTTCGCTCCATAGATGCTGCCGCACCCGCTGAGTTTCTCCAGCACTTTTGTCTACCTTGTCTGTCCGCTGACTGGTTTGCACGCAACAAAAGCTTTTCACTGTACATCGGTACACGGGACAATAAACTCAACTAAACGAAAGAGTTCATCAAATTTGCATAATATGCTTCCTGTGTTTTCATGCATGCAACATAAACCTATTTTAGGCATCAAAGGAACTGACCTCCCCACCATCGAAGGGATATCATCAAACGATCTACACCACCTTGCCCAAGCTCTCATTTCACTACTGAAAAATCAGTCTATTGAAGGGTCCCATTGCAAAATATCACCTGTCCATGTCCTCCTGAGATGCTACCTGATCTGTTGTGTTGCTCCAGCCCTTTGTACCTTACATTGCTTTCTGAGCTTCTTTTAAAAATAAACAACTGACCTCAATTGTTTGTGGGCAGTTGCTGGAGTTTAACTCTGTTACGTTAGTTACTATACAGCTGTTTTACTTTGCTCCGTCACAGCGTCAACTTCCAGCTGCTTCTGCTGCTGCTGCTATTGGAAGCTTTCTCTGCAGGTGGCTCAGAAGGACCAGAGAACATGCGAAAGGCTGCATTGGTGACCCAGTTACAAGCATCAGGACCAACAGGAAGTCCTTTGAGGATCTGTCCAAGGGAAGGTACCATCGTTAGGCTGGGCTGTGAAAGGAAGCAACAGCTGAATTCTCAGATTTGCTGCCTCACATCTCAGACGGATATCTAGGACAGCAACATTGCCCTTGCTGTCCATCAACAAATGGCTGCCGTCATTATTTCCACCACATGACTCTTGCAAGGAACAGTGGGCAGGCATGACACCCTCTCACAGGGTCATTAAGGAGTTGTTATGATTGCTTGGGGAAATAACTTTGGCAATTTCTCACAGAAAATTGACAGCAGCAAAAAGTGTTCCTCTTCTTTAACAGCTAGTTGTGCTAACAGGATATTGTGTGGTGAATCATCCAAGATATTTATATGGGTTTTCATGTCCGCTATCACAATGTAAAGTTGGTGCATAAGCATAACAACATAATTTTAACTCGCTTTTTTCTCTTGGATTCGTTCATTTTGAGATCAAGTGGTGCTTTCAGAAGGGTCTCGACCCGAAACGTCACCCATTCCTTCTCTCCAGAGATGTTGCCTGTCCTGCTGAGTTATTCCACCATTTTGTGTCTCCCTTCTTTATGCTACTGGCACTATGATAGCAAGATCCTTTGTGGGCTGGCCATTTTTCAATGCGAAAATAATAAATGCACGAGACTTGATCTACAGAACCTGCGTGGACAGAATTTCCCCCTTTCCATCGGTCAATACCGACTGCTTAATTCAAAATGGATACCCATCACGGGAATTTCAAGCCTGGATTGTTGAGTCGTAGGGTCATGGAGAGATACAGCATGGAAGCAGGTACATCGGCCCACCGGGTCCATGCCCACCATCAACCACCCATTTATTCCTGCATCAATACTATTTTTTTTTATTCTCCCCTCATTCCTATCAATTTCCACCCCTTCCCCCCCACCCCCCTGGTTGGACTTTAGAGATACACCACAGAAACAGGCACTACAACCCACCGAATCTGCGTCGAACAATGATCACCCCGTACATTAACCTACACGCGGAGACAATTTTACAACCTGCCAAAGCCAATTAACCTACAAACCTGTTTGTTTTTGGCGTGTGGGAGGAAACCGGAGCGCATGGACAAAACCCATGCCTGTCACAGGGAGAACGTACAAACTCTGTGCAGACAGCACCCGTAGTCGGGATTCAACCAGGGTCTCTGGTGCTGTAAGGCAGCAACTCTAAAGCTGCGCCACTGTGCTGCCTCACTTGCACTCACTTACACTTGAGGGGCGATTACAATGGCCAAGTAATCTACATGCCTGCACGTGTTTGGGACGGGGAAAGAAATCAAAGGACCTCTACGGGCACAGGCAAATGTGCACAACTCTAATATGGGCAGTAACTGAGGCCAGGATTGAACCATCATGCAAGTACAGCAGGCGGTGAAGAAAGCGAATGACATGTTGGCCTTTATAACAAGAGGAGTTGAGTATAGGAGCAAAGAGGTCCTTCTGCAGATGTATAGGGCACTAGTGAGACCACACCTGGAGTATTGTGTGCAGTTTTGGTCCCCTAATTTGAGGAAGGACATTCTTGTTATTGAGGGAACGCAGCGTAAGTTTACAAGGTTAATTTCCGGAATGGCGGGACTGTCATATGCTGAGAGAAAGGAGTGGCTGGGCTTGTATACTCTGGAGTTTAGAAGGAATAGAGGGGATCTTATTGAAACATATAAGATTACTAAGGGATTGGACACGCTAGAGGCAGGAAACATGTTCCCAAAGTTGGGGGAGACCAGAACCAGGGGCCACAGTTTAAGAATAAGGGGTAAGCCATTTAGAACAGAGACGAGGAAACACTTTTTCTCAATGAGAGTTGTGTGTCTGTGTTATTCTCTGCCTCAGAGGGCGGTGGAGGCCAGTTCTCTGGATACTTTCAAGAGAGAGCTAGATAGGGCTGTTAAAGAAAGCGGAGTCAGGGGATATGGGGAGAAGGCAGGAACGGGGTACTGATCGTGGATGATCAGCCATGATCACATTGAATGGCGGTGCTAGCTCAAAGGGCCGAATGGCCTACTCCTGCACCTATTGTCTATTATCTATTGTCTAACCCTAGTCTCTGGCACCACGAAAGCAGTAGTTTTGCCAACTGTGCCGCACAAATCTTGATCTACAAGGCTTGCAATCTCTATCTCCCGGCCAGAAATGTTTCTCCCTATCAATGGAAAATAATGGATCAGTTCCAAAAGGTACCCATCACAGGGGGGGGCATTGCCAGCAGCATTCTTTCGAGCATGTATCTGAATACAGCAGCATTGTTGAGCGAGTTTGCTGTGGATTCTCTACAATGATCATTGAAGCACAGAACATTCCTTTTAGGAGCGGCTGCATCATGCAACCTTGCCCGTGGCTAGTTTTTTGTTCATTGAATTTTAACATACAGACGATTTAACATGCACCTCCCCCCCTCCCCCCACCCCCATAGCCTGCCATGGCCAAACAACAAAAGACGTTGGCTTAGAAGAGGCAGAGAGAGATCGTTGGTAACCCATCCAACAGAGAGGTCATGCTGATCACCAGGTAGAAACGAAAATCACCTTCAGCCAACTCAGATTTTGTAAATCTGTAATCAGTGATTTATTTGTTGGCAAACAAGAGTCACTTTTACAACAAATATTAGTAATGAGGGCATTCAACTTGAAAACCATACAAAATGGATCATAAATTTAAAAAAAAGAATGACAAATTGTGCTAAGGTCATTACTGAAGGGATGCCCGTGTCAACTAATTAATACCAAATAAATAAATTTCCTGTGAGGGAAAGAGAGGAAAAAAAAGATAGAGAATTCATCTTTTTTCACTTCAAAATAACTTTCATTTTAATAAGTCAATATTTTTACCACCACGGTACAAGTGCCTAGTGCTTTGACTAGTTTTAACACAAAAATGTTTCTACTTTTTATTTCTCCACATGCATGAGTTCCACTATTTTCTACCAAGAATCCTTGGTGTCTAACAGAGTGCCTTGCTCCCGTTGTGGACCTTTGTTGCTTGAACACATTTAGGAAATAACATAGTGCATTGTAAACAAAAATGTACCTGCTGTAAATTCTAAAGTTTTTAATTTTTTTTTTGTTGGCAAAAAAACATGACTTCACTTCAAAATACACAGCGAGAGAAAAAAAAAACCTAAAACAGTTTAAAAAAAACTTCTTTTTTTTCTTCTCTTAGTAGTTGTGATCGCCTCACTATCAAAATGAGCTTTATAAATCGTGTTCTTCGGAGGAACTGCCAGGACAAATAAAAGCTCAACAGAAAGAGTTATGGGTGGGGGGGGGGGGGGGGGAAACACTGCTCCTACTGGCAAGACAAAACTTGCAAGACCAGCACAACAGAAACTGTCTTGTTCACTACACCAACAGGGATATAAAGTCAGAGGGGGGGGGGGGGGGGGAAGCATACTACATTATATGTGCAATGCTGAGTGTCTGTACATAGAATTTTTTTTTCTCTCTCAAAATTCTCATCATTAGTTTTATAATCAGAATTATTACAGCAAAACATAAACATGTGTCTAGCATATGATTCGAATAGTTCCCTTTCTTGGAGATTTGGACAGGTTCCTTTAAATCGGAGGAGTTCCGCAGCTCTTCCCACTGCGACTCATCTACGCTGTGAAAGACGACCACAATTGATATACAGTGAAAATAAAAACAAAAAAGAGAGGGAAAAAAAGAAAGCAATCCTTAGCCTTGCACCAGGGCAGCGGACACTGACCTACACCAAGCTTCAATTTAGAAGTCCTTGAGAAAATAGACACAAGGGAAAAAAGGATAAAAACTTCGCATTATTGAAGGAAGCAAAACCGAATGCCATTTCAATATACACGTCCAACCCTCTCGATCAGTTCAATAATATTTTATTTTAGTTTTTGCCTTAAAACAGACTATTTATTTTATCATCTGCTTCCCCTGTAGTGCCTTGCTAGGTTGGTCTGAATAAAAACATCTCAAAGTAGTTCAGCAGTATATGAACAGCATTTAGATTCAAGCATACACAGATCTTTTTCACTAGCATCTGGGAGACCAGAACAAGGTGTCCAGGGTTAGTCCGTTTTCCCCTATAGACTGGTGACCAAGTGTGATGGTCCCTTTGAATTCCCTTCAGGCGAGGAGCATTCTTTGTTGGGAGGAACTATAAATCCATCACTGCTTCCACGTCCCAGCTGGTAGTAATTGAGAAGTTGCTGTTCATGGTTCCTGGAGCCCAGATTCGGCATACTTTTATAATACACGTCGTCACCCTCGCTACTTTTGGTTGGTGGGGCAGCGCTTTGGGTCTGGGGGGCGCTACCATCTGCCATGGGCACACCTGCCAAAGCAGGCATACTGGTGTACAGAGAATCCCTGTTGGGCGACTGCAGTTCTTGCGTGTGCTCGTTGGTTAACAAAGGAAAAAAGCTCTCGCTGTGATCCTGAGGGATCCTCCTCCGGCTGGGGTAATGTTGGGCCTGGTGGCCCTCGACCGAATGCGCCCTCTGCGGCAACAGGGGGGCGTCCGACTCCTCGCGGATAAGCTCCAGTCCAAGGTTCTCGTCGTGGTTGAACGAGGCGGCGTCGTCGAGAACGACTGCGTCGTCCTCGCTGCCGTTCCCAATGTCATTCACCAGCTTGTTCATGAGGTTCCGGTTTTGTTCATTGGCACGCTCGTGGTTGTTGAGATAGGAGGGGATGTAGTTGGAAGTGAGTTCTTTCAGGATCTTTTTCTCCAGGGCTGTCTCGTTGTGGTTGTAGCCACGGTCGATAATTTGCACGCAGTCGCTCAGGTATTCTCCGCTGGCAATGCTGTAGCTGTTGCCATGGTTACCATTCAGTGGTAGAGTATCCATGACAGTTGTATCCCTGGCATTGTTCAGCAACACCTCTGAAAGAGAAGACCAAGAAGCACATTAACCATTACTGCACCATGTCAGCTGCTGCCTCAGAGGAAGGAAGGGAGTTCACACAATCTTGGGCGACAGATTAAAGATCATACAAACAAGAATAATAATTGTACAACAATTTATTCAAATTCTTCAGCAATCAATATCGAGCATTACTTCTCTTTAGCCAGAGGGTGGTGAATCTGTGGAGCTCATTGCCAAAGACGGCTGTGGAGGCCAAGTCAATGGGTATTTTTAAAGCGAAGATTCAAATGTTTTCAAAAGAGTTGCATTTTGCTTCGGGCTAACGGAATCAAGAGATATGAGGAAAAAGCAGGAAAGGGGGTACTGATTTGGGATGATCAGCCATGATCATATTGAGTGGCGGTGCTGGCTCAAAAGGCCGAATGGCCACCAAATGTGCACCTATTTTCTATGTTTCTTGATTAGCAAGGTTAGGAGATAAGGTAGGAAAATGGGATTGAGAAGGAGATATAGATCGGTTAGGATTGAATGGCGGACTGGATGGGCTGAATGGTCTAACTCTGCTCATATGTCTTATGGTCTTATTAGGATGTTACAATACTTACATTCAGCGGTGCTGCAATTCTGCGACTGCCGTGTGCACGATTTTGGCGCCTTTGAGGGGGGGGGGGGCGGGGTTAAAACGCGGGTTTCTCCTACCTTGTCCTGAATTATATTTCGTTGGAGTGCAAGCTTTTGCTGAAGAATCGTTCCGACGGCCGTTTTGTGTATTTTTTATTTTTATTCGCCTGACAAGTTCAGCGCTGGAGTTATTTTAAAATCAGCTTCGAAAGCCATCAACGCCAACAACGGGGACAGATTTAACGCACGGGACAGGTAAACGAAAGCCGTTAATTTAGATGATTCTTTTCCCCGAACTAATGGCAGTATTTTTCATGCCGATACGGGGTTAAATTCACCGCAAATCAACGTTCCAAATGATCGCGTTCCAGAAAAACCCACTCGCAAGATGATTTAAATGCCCATTAATTTACAGGTATTAAACATTAAATTCCTTCCATTTGGCCTATAAACCCATGACAATGAGATTTAAAAATTATGTTATATTGTGAATTCTTGTGTGAATGTTATTTGGACACTTAGGCTATTTAAAAATGTTAATCTATTCTTAAGAAATTGATAGATGTTTAGATCTAGTAATTGAATTTTGTAATTAGCTACAATTAGGTAACTAACTAATTATATGCTTTAATTTCATGTCATCTAAGTAAGATTGTTTCATATTTGTTTCAGAATGCTTCAAGCTATTATAACTGAAAATTTCTTTCAGTTCTCTTAATTTTTAAGAAAGTTATGGGCTTTTGACTGTCCTCGATCACAGCTTTTGTGTTGTGTCAATGGAAAAGCAAAAGGGAACAAGATGCTAATTTCCGAGTATGAAAATGGCCATAACCTTTTTAATACTGTAGATATGAAAGTGAATTAGGTGTCAAATTAAACGTCTTTTTATGCTTTATCTGATGGGATAAATTACAGACTTGATTTTGTAAATCTCAAAATTTTGTAACATTGCTAGTCTTATGCATGGCTATAAAAAAATGAATGTACCATAATCAAAGGGTCATTTATGGTGCTCAGGAAAGATGTACACCAGAACATAGGTGCATTCGTCGCATGCCCCGTATTAATAGGCAAGGAAGGGAAAACATGGGAAAAGTTTTGGTGGGAATCATTTCTTTAAAAACTGGATGCAGTCAAGAAATATGAGCCAAATATTTAACATGGAGTTCAGGGCACATTTTTTAACTTACAAATTACCATACAAACCGTGAATATTTTCAACCAAAATGAGCGGCATAGGGTAGATAAGTCCGAATATTTTTTTCACGAGGATGGAAAAATCAAGTGCAAGCTTTAAAATCTAAAATCAAGCTTTAAGATGAGAGGGGCAAAGCTTAAAGGAGATGTGCAGAACAAGTTTGTTTTACACAAAGGGCAGCGAGTGTCTGGAGATGGTTGAAACAGATACGTTAGTGGCATTTAAACAACTTTTGGATATACACTTGGATTCGTAGGGAATGGAGGAATATGGTTTATGGTGCAGGTGGATAAGTGATGGACTTGGCACTATGTTTGGCACTGAGATTGTGGGTTGAAGGGCCTGGTCTTGTGCTGTTCTTCCCTATGTTCTATGTAAAATGTTGATTGGTGCTGGAATATGATGGATATATTTATCAAGCTAATGTGAATGGTGTTCAGTCTGACGTTCGTCACATTCCTGTATTCCATTGGTAACCAAGAGGCAAAGCCCAATCACTGTATCCCAAGAATCTAATTTAGTGATTAAAATACATCATGATGTCATTGGTTTATCAGAGGCATTAGGGAAACCACATCCCAAGATGGGCCTGGATCAAGTGAGAAATCCCACAAATTATTAATTAAATGGCCATGTTTTCGGAAATTTACTAATTTATAAGAGCTTCTTTGTTGAGCTGCAGTATTCACCATTTTGAAATCGCAGACCACATTTTAAGACGTGGATACCAACAGATTAAATTATAAGTTTAAGAAGTTAAATTATAAGATGCTTTATGAGGTATTTATTTGGATAAAGTGGAAATTTGAATTGTCATTACTTTACAAAACATTGTCATATGATAAATGAGACTAGAAAGGGGCAGCATGGTGGCGCAGCAGTAGAGTTGCTGCTTTACAGCACCATAGACCCGGGTTCGATCCTGACTGCAGGTGCTGTCTGCACAGAGTCTGTATGTTCTCCCGTGACCTGCATGAGTTTTCTCCGGGCAACTCCGTTTTCTCCCACACTCCAAAGATGTACAGGTTTGTAGGTTAATTGGCTGTGGTAAATTGTAAATTGTCCCTAGTGTATGTAGGATAGTGTTAGTGTGCGGGGATTGCTGGTCGGCACGGACTCGGAGGGGGGTGGGGAGGGGGGGTGGGGGTGGCAAAGGGCCTGTTTCCACGTTGTGTCTCTAAAACTAAAACTAAAATAAATTGAGGACAATAAAGGCCAATATTGCATATTTCTATTGAATTGTGAATTTATGAGAAATCTAATTCATATTTGTTAAAGTTCATTGTAGTTAAAGATGGTAACAAGCAAAGAGGGAGAACTAACTACATGATGTGGCAAAATGAGGTTAAAGCTTAAATTTACAATTTAGAAATTAAGGAATTTTTTCAGTTCAACTATTGTATTGATTACTTAAGATTCCAAAGAATTGTTGTACATCTAACTGGACACACAAAAGCACAGACAATTTAAGCAGCGCAATGGTGCATGTAAATATAGTTACAAAAGCCAACTTGAACAAATAGCAACAGCAAGACCATCCATTCAAGAAAAATACAAAATGGTGTCAGTTAGCACAACTGAAGGTAAGTGTATTCAAATTCAAATAAAAAGAAATGAGATAATCTATCAATGAAAGCAGTTTCAACTGAAGATTACTCATTATGCTATTAATAGGTTGCATTGGGACTTCTTCCAAATATGTTTCACACCTTAGATTAATGTAATAACAGACCGATCAATGTAGGTAGACAAATATAATTTGTTTTGCTTCTTTGGTGAAAACATTGATCTCTCCAGTGCTCAGTAACTATCACAAAATTTGATAACTTAATTATTTATTCTCTCTCCACTTCGTCCATACCTGAGGGCTTTAAGCGACCATCTAATGTCTTTCCCCATGCATGGTCACCAAGCACTTTGTGAATCAAAAAGTAAATAGGTAACATGTTCACCGTGCGCAGGGCACACTGCATGCATTAGCATTGTGGATTGAAGGTGAACATGCAGAATTTTTCACTCAAGGAAAGTGAGTTTAATTGAAATTTAGTTCTATCCAGGTCCTTTTTTTTGCAGGGCTCGTGAAGTGTTCAAAGCAGACGCACCATCATCCTGAACATTGCAGGACAGGTGTAAAACTTACTTGAAACTAGGGTGTGTTGGGGTCCAGGCTTATGCTCCCATGGAGGATTACAGTTCCAAATCTTAACACAAGGACAATGACAAAATGGGGAAAGCAATTCAAATTGTTTTTAATTAATTTCAGCAGGGTCTCAATTGTTTGCAATGTCATGGGCAGAAGATGCCCATTTTGATCATGAAATTATCCGCTGGACAGGAAAAATGGACAACGTGGAAACCCTCAACAATAAACATACATTTAGGGGGCAAGCTGGATTCTGAATGAGTTACATCCCAGTGTTGGATTTTTTTTAATCACTCAATCAAATTTATTGTAATTCATCTCAATACATATGGATGCAAAGATTCACTGGAAAGCTAACTAAAAAATACAACTGTAAACATTTCTGTAGTTTAAAAAATATCTTCTTGATCAACTAAAGTTAAACCACAATTATCACCTATGTTTGCTGGAAGAGAATGGTAACTAAAAGAAATTACATTTGATATGCAATGTTTAGTTTTACTCCCATACTTGTCTCTCTGTAGGGCTCTAAAGGACAGCATGAAGAAAAGGAAAGAAAAACACAAGTAAGCATACAGCGACAGGTAGAAGAAACATGAATTAAAACAAATAGATTGATGGTATGCAAGAAAATATCTAACAAATCCCAACTTCACTGCACATAATCCAGTTACTTTAAACACTTCTAAAGCTGGAAACAAACATTTGCACAATTTAAATGACAACAGCCTGTTTTTAAACCACTCAGTTCAGAACCACCCATCCATATTTTGGAAAACCATTTCAAAGAAAGCAACCCTTTCACCGGCCCATTGTAATCAAATCAGGGGATCAGACTTGACATTGTGTGTTGGAAGGAATTGCAGATGCTGGTTTACACCGAGGAAGAAACAAAATGCTGAGTAACTCAGCGGGTCAGACAGTCTGAAGAAAGGTTTTCGGACCCGAAACGTCACCTATTCCTTTTCTCCAGAGATGCTGCCTGCTTCGCTGAGTTACTCCAGCTTTTTGAGTCTATCTTTGAGGCTTGACATCATTTTGGTTTGGTTAATTAGCAATTATTTAATCAGTGCAACTTAGTGGGATAAATTTGTATCTGTGCTGGTGAAAGTGTTGCAAAACACAAGACCCCTTTGGTTGGCCTGTAGAGGCTGTACAAAACCATCCAAATTTATTGCAACCACTTTTAATTCAGTCGCATCACACCAGTGTTGCAGATCATGCAGATTGTTAAACTTTGTTTGTAGTTTTGTGAAGCTCTTTTCCACATGTTCTAATTTGTTGATTAGATGATTAAATTGGTAGCTTCTTTGAAAATTGGCATATTTTCCACTGGCTTTCTCTGCATACATCCAAAAGCAACTTGGCTTGAAGTTAAAAAAGATACGCATACAAAGACAAAAAAAGTTGCATGTATCACAATCTATACACAGTCAAGCCCCCTTATTACAAAATGATTAGGAGGACCAAACACAGTTTGAAATCGTGGATGAACGTTGCAGTTTCAATCAGGAGGCAGCAGAATATTTCTTGGTTAAAGACACATTTGAGATTTTACAATCTTGAACGAGGGTTAACTGCATATTGGTAAACTGTGAGGGAGCAGTATACAGCTTCAAAGCAAGAAGCAAATTAATCTTTTCATCCAAAGCAAGCGAATCAATAATTGGTGAAAAATCAATACATCCAGCAACACAAGATCATATTCAGTCTCAATAAAAGAGAGTTCATTTTGAAACTTAAAATATTTTGTTGAAAGTTTTTTTTTCCCATTGAACTCATATTTAGATATACAGCCTCCACAGCCCACGGCAACCAGGTATAGCATTGTAAGCTTAGCAAAACGTTTTTGAGGAGCACACCTTGCGTGTTGTACATGCTGACTGAGGGGTTGTTATAGACTGCGGATTCCCCAAGCAATGTGTTATAGGGATTGTTAGTGCCATGAGGACGAAGCAGAGCATTGGGTTATTAGATGATTAGCCATGGCCCCTGCAGCAGCCAGACGGAAAAAAGACAAACAAAGAAAAAAAGATCAATCAGGCAAATGTATAAAAAAATAAAAAAATTCTTAATGGCAAAAATTGCAGTCACAATATTAAACAACAAGCTGAATACAACTCGGCCCGAAATGTTGAGATTTACAAAGTTAACAAACGCTTTTGACATTGTAATTCATCTGTAGATTGCAGAACATGACTTTTGTTGGTTTTTCTTTAGACCTACTCTGTAAAACTAATATATTCCGACGGTTTATTACTTCAATTCCTTAGATTTACCCCCAGGTACATACTAACATCAAGCCTCCTATAAAAAGAGTTAACTGCAATCCGACCGATTTTCATTCTAACTTTAATCATTCCCATTCCAATTTGTAGCAACAGCTTAAAAGGCTTGCATTGTTTATCACTTCAATTATCCCAGGATGGAAAACCAGTTTGAGAGACACTTCACAGAAGAAACATGGACTTGCAAGGGAGTGAGGAGAAAAGCAACAGACTCAGTGGAAGGTCAAACAGTGAAGCGGCATCCAGGCAACCTTAGCAAATAAGCAGACAATCATTATTGCACTCGGATCGACAATGACATGGATAAACAGTGTTTCAGAGTTGATCATTCCAGATACTTTCCCAGGATCATCTCTAAAAAAACAATTCAATAGACACGGTTACTTTGGGTTTCTTATAGAGATCTGACAGAAACTGAATGTAATATGTAGAATGTGCTTTGTAGAAGCCATAGAGTGATACTTGTCCACACCGACCAACGGCCCCATCTGCATTTGTCCCACCTGTCTGCATTTGGTCCATATCCTTCTAAACCTATCCCAGAGCTGCTCAAGTTTTGTCAGAGCATTTCAGTATTCTAGTACTGAAAATCAGTATTTTGCTGAGGGAATCAGTATTTTACGCGGTGCCATTTGCTGAAAAAAGTGTTCTTGTTTTATGTGCGGTCATACCCATGTAAGAGTACAAGAATGCATAACTTTGCTACGAATTGACATTGACAAGTCAGGTGCGTTTTCTACGCACCTGACTTGAGAGTGCATTCATTGCCATCTCTTTGTATACTGTTGTTTTGAACGGCAGCTTCCTGCTTTTAGCACCAGATGATGATGTAGAAGCCATTTTGGAAGCCTCCCTCTCCCTCCCTCCTTCCTCTCTTTTCCTTCCCTCCCTCCCACCCTCCTTCTCTCCCTCTCTCCCTCTCCCCCTCCAATTTCCCTCCCCCTCCCTCTTTCCCCCCCCTCTTTCCCTCCCCCTCCTCTTTCCCTCCCCTCCCTCTTTCCCTCCCCCTCCCTCTTTCCCTCCCCCTCCCTCTTTCCCTCCCTCCCACCCTCACCTCTTTCTTCCTCCCTCTCTCCTTTCTTTTTTTCTCCCTCCCTCTTATTCCCTCTCTTCCTCCCACTCCCCCTCTCCTTCTCCCTCTCTCCCTCCCCTAACAGTCTGTGACCCACTAGCGCTGCGGCCATAGCGCTATGTGTAAAGGCAATAGCACTCCAGCTGGGAGCGCTAATTTAATAATCCATATGCTGTTTGTTTGAATTCCCACACTTTAATTGACAGCGCTGTTTAAACCTGGAGCGGGACAGGCAGATCAAAGCTTACAAAAATAATCATCCAGATCTTGAAATTTAAAATACTAATAGTAGGTATGTTACAATACTTACCTTCAGCAGCGCTGTAATTCTGCCACTGGCCGTGTGCATGATTTTGGCGCTTTTAAGGGGGGGGGGCGGGGTTAAAACGCAGGTTTCTGCTACCTTGTCCTGTATTATATTTCATTGGTGTACAAGCGTTTGCTGAAGAATCGTTCCTACGGGCATTTTTGTGTATTTTTTATTTTTATTAAATCGACAATGTCAGCGCTGGAGTCATTTTAAAATCAGCTTCTGAAGCCGTCAACGCCGACAACGGGGACGGATTTCACACACGGGACAGGTAAACGAAAGTGGTTTATTTTAATATATAAAAGTGCTTCTTAAGAAGCCTTTAATTCATATTTTTCATGCGAAACGGTGATTTTTTCCCCCGAACCAACGGCAGAATTTTTCATGCCGATACGGGGTTAAATTCACCGCAAATCAGCGTTCAAATGATCGCGTTCCAGAAAACCTCACTCGCAAAAATGATTTAAATGCCCATTAATTTACAGGTATTAAACATTCAATTCCTTCCATTTGGCCTGTAAATTCATGACAATGAGATTTAAAAATTATGTTATATTGTGAATTCTTGTGTGAATGTTATTTGGACATTTAAAGGCCTGTCTCACGAGTCTGCGGTCATTGGCGGCGAAACAGGAGCTATCTACCGCTCCTGGGCCGCCAGAGACCGCGGGCTCGGTCAAACGCACAGTGCCGGGGCCGTGCGGCGTTGTTCCCAACACCGCACAGTGCTAAGAAAAAACCAACACTGTCCAAAAATATGTTCCTACTGCACAGCCGCCGCCAGTGAGGCACAAGTGCGGCACGGTCACCGCCACAGCTGCCGCCCCTGCGGCACGAGCGCCGTGAGTCGAACCTGCACCGCCACAGCCTCCGCCAGTGAGGCACGTGTGCGGCACGGCCGCCGCCAGAGAGGCACGTGTGCGGCACAGCCGCCGCCACAGCCGCCACCAGTGAGGTACGTGTGCGGCACGGCCGCCGCCACAGCCCCGCGATCCGAAAGACGTCATCAGCCGAACCGCAAGCTCGTGGCCCCCGGCCGTACTTGGCCCCCGCGCAGCATCCGTGCGGCGCTCTCATGGTTGCCGTGCGGTCCCCTCTTCCGGCGACGCCGCGCTTCACCGCCAACGACCGCAAACCGTGGGACAGAGCCATTAGGCTATTAAAAATGTTAATGTATTCTTAAGAAATTGCTAGATGTTTAGATCTAGTAATTGAATTTTGTAATTAGCTACAATTAGGTAACTAACTAATTATATGCTTTAATTTCATGTCATCTAAGTAAGATTGTTTCATATTTGTTTCAGAATGCTTCAATCTATAATAACTGAAAAATTCTTTCAGTTCTCTTAATTTTTAAGAACGTTATGGGCTTTTGACTGTCCTCGATCACAGCTTTTGTGTTAAGTCAATGGAAAAGCAATAGGGAACAAGATGCTAATTTCCGAGTATGAAAATGGCCATAACTTTTTTAATACTGAAGATATGAAAGTAAATTAGGTGTCAAATTTAACTTATTTTTATGCTTTATCTGATGGGATAAATTGCAGACTTTATTTTTTAAATCTCAAAATTTTGTAACATTGCTACTAATAGATTTAATCTGCTAGAATTTTTAGAGGTACAGTATGACTTTTTATATCCTTGCATTTTTTAAGGAGCAAGTTGAAACCGGAAGTGGGGCTGATTTTCCCATCCTCACCTTAAACCTACGTCCTCTGGTTCTCAATTGCCCCATTGTAGTTCCAGATTAACTCTGAATTCTGAATTGGTGTCCACGCAGAAGAAGAACTGAGTCATAAAATGTTAGGACTCCACAATGCAGCACGTCACCTCTTGATGTCCATTAGTGCATTGATACATGCAATAACACTTAAGTTCTGTGCCAGGAACCATGTTACCCAATTTCCTATGCACTCAGTGGCATCAGGACAAAGGGAAACTGGATGTGGCAACAGACTATTATATGCACTGAAAAAATCAGACCCAATGCTTCAAAATAAAATGTCAACCAAGCACTTGCATTGGACTTTGCCATTTAGTGAAACCAGGTTTATTTATTGATCTGGGTTTTATTTTTCAGCCCATGAAGCAACTCACTGAGAGAGAGAAAAAAAATCAGTTAAAAGCGATGAATATTTATTAAAACTAAAAATAGTCTGGTACTTACAAAGACTGTTGGTATCAGTTAAGAGAGAATAATGCTATTAACCATGGTTCAGTGCATCAAGTGACCTTGGCCTGGCAGCAAATACTGAATGTTGAAGGCAGTATTTGTTAAAGGGGCAGTTTAATACAAAGTAAAAGCAAGAGGACAACTTTCTGAGAGCGAGAGAACACGCACTATGAAGGTCTGTCACGACTTTATCTATGACTTTCATTTGAGAACAAATATAATGATCCCATAAAATTTAGTTTAGAGATACAGCACGGAAACAGGCCCTTCGGCTCACCGAGTCGCACCGACCAGCGACTCCCGCTCATTAACACTATCCTACACACACTAGGGACAATTTTTACATTTATACCGAAGCCAGTTAACCTACAAACCTGTACGTCTTTGGAGTGTGGGAGGAAACCGAAGATATCAGAGAAAACCCATGCAGGCCACGGGGAGAACGTACAAACTCCTTACAGACAGCGCCCTCAGTTCAGATCAAACCAGGGTTTCTTGCGCTGTAAAGCAGTAACTCTACTGTTGCGCCACCGTGCCATGCCATTTAATTTAATGAAAATATGACTATTCAGATAAGAATAGCTGTCTATGGAAATCAATATCGTTTTTGGTATTTATAATTCATTAAATAGAATCTTCACAAAATCCATTACTCCTTTATGAGATACTTCATTAGATAGTGCTACACATCTATATTGCCACAAAAAACCTACGCACTTATCTTTTCAATCTTATCAGGTTTAGATCAAAATAACTGGCTCACTCAAATCTATCATTGTTTGTATTCAAAATGGTGAAGAATATTCAACTTAAATCATGGGTAAATTAGACAAGTGATTACATTTGAGTTTGGAGTCCTGTATTTAAACGTTTCAGTTAAATATAGAGAGAAATATAGATATGCAGTGTAAATTTCACGAGAAC